>CAWVQO010000467.1:0-600000 GCA_963932275.1 Andrena praecox
ACCAATTTCGATTATTTGGATTTTCTTGAGTATTTTTGTTGTAGGATCTACAATTGAGTAAATTTAGATGAAAATAACTTCCATTTTTTGGATTGCGAATAAAATTTTAGTTGGAAGTGTCAAATTTTAATAAATTTATTTGAATTCAACTTCGATTTTTTTGAATTTTGTCGAGTATTTTTGGTGTAGGATGTATATTTGAGTAAATTTAAATGAAAATAACTTCGATTTTTTGGATTTTGTCACGATTTTTGTCAAATTTTAATAAATTTATTTGAAATCAACTTGGATAATTTTGGAATTTGTTGAGTATTTTTGTTGTAAGATCTATATTTGAGTAAATTTAGATGAAAATAACTTCAATTTTGTGGATTGTGAAAAAATTTTTTTGTTGGAAGTGTCAAATTTTAATAAATTTATTTGAAACCAAATTCGATTTTTTGGATTTTCTTGAGTATTTTTGTTGTAGGATCTACAATTGAGTAAATTTAGATGAAAATAACTTCAATTTTGTGGATTGTGAAAAAAATTTTAGTTGGAAGTGTCAAATTTTAATAAATTTATTTGAAATCAATTTCGATTTTTTTGAATTTTGTCGAGTATTTTTGGTGTAGGATGTATATTTGAGTAAATTTAGATGAAAATAACTTCAATTTTTTGGATTATAAAAAAAATTTTAGTTGCAAGTGTCAAATTTTAATAAATTTATTTGAAATCAACTTCGATTTTTTTGGATTTTGTCGATTATTTTTGGTGTAGGATGTATATTTGAGTAAATTTAGATGAAAATAACTTCGATTTTTTGGATTTTGTCACGATTTTTGTCAAATTTTAATAAATTTATTTGAAATCAACTTGGATAATTTTGGAATTTGTTGAGTATTTTTGTTGTAGGAACTATATTTGAGTAAATTTAGATGAAAATATCTTCAATTTTTAGGATTGTGAAAAAAATTTTAGTTGGAAGTGCCAAATTTTAATAATTTTTTTTGGAACCAACTTCGATTTTTTGGATTTTCTTGAGTATTTTTGATGTAGGATCTACAATTGAGTAAATTTAGATGAAAATAAATTCAGTTATTTGGATTATGAAAAAAATTTTAGTTGCAAGTGTCAAATTTTAATAAATTTATTTGAAATCAACTTCGATTACTTTGGATTTTGTCGAGTATTTTTGGTGTAGGATGTATATTTGAGTAAATTTAGATGAAAATAATTTCAATTTTTTGGATTGTGAAAAAAAAATTTAGTTGGCAGTGTCAAATTTTAATAAATTTATTTGAAATCAATTTGGATTATTTTGGATTTTATTGAGTATTTTTGTTGTAGGATCTACAATTGAGTAAATTTAGATGAAAATAACTTCGATTTTTTGGATTTTGTCACGATTTTTGTCAAATGTTAATAAATTTATTTATTATCAACTTGGATAATTTTGGAATTTGTTGAGTATTTTTGTTGTAAGATCTATATTTGAGTAAATTTAGATGAAAATAACTTCAATTTTGTGGATTGTGAAAAAATTTTTTTGTTGGAAGTGTCAAATTTTAATAAATTTATTTGAAACCAAATTCGATTTTTTGGATTTTCTTGAGTATTTTTGTTGTAGGATCTACAATTGAGTAAATTTAGATGAAAATAACTTCAATTTTGTGGATTGTGAAAAAAATTTTAGTTGGAAGTGTCAAATTTTAATAAATTTATTTGAATTCAACTTCGATTTTTTTTAATTTTGTTGAGTATTTTTGGTGTAGGATGTATATTTGAGTAAATTTAAATGAAAATAACTTCGATTTTTTGGATTTTGTCACGATTTTTGTCAAATTTTAATAAATTTATTTGAAATCAACTTGGATAATTTTGGAATTTGTTGAGTATTTTTGTTGTAAGATCTATATTTGAGTAAATTTAGATGAAAATAACTTCAATTTTGTGGATTGTGAAAAAAATTTTTTGTTGGAAGTGTCAAATTTTAATAAATTTATTTGAAACCAAATTCGATTTTTTGGATTTTCTTGAGTATTTTTGTTGTAGGATCTACAATTGAGTAAATTTAGATGAAAATAACTTCAATTTTGTGGATTGTGAAAAAAATTTTAGTTGGAAGTGTCAAATTTTAATAAATTTATTTGAAATCAATTTCGATTTTTTTGAATTTTGTCGAGTATTTTTGGTGTAGGATGTATATTTGAGTAAATTTAGATGAAAATAACTTCAATTTTTTGGATTATAAAAAAAATTTTAGTTGCAAGTGTCAAATTTTAATAAATTTATTTGAAATCAACTTCGATTTTTTTGGATTTTGTCGAGTATTTTTGGTGTAGGATGTATATTTGAGTAAATTTAGATGAAAATAACGACAATTTTTTGGATTGTGAAAAAAATTTTAGTTGGAAGTGTCAAATTTTAATAAATTTATTTGAAACCAATTTCGATTATTTGGATTTTCTTGAGTATTTTTGTTGTAGGATCTACAATTGAGTAAATTTAGATGAAAATAACTTCAATTTTGTGGATTGTGAAAAAAATTTTAGTTGGAAGTGTCAAATTTTAATAAATTTATTTGAATTCAACTTCGATTTTTTTGAATTTTGTTGAGTATTTTTGGTGTAGGATGTATATTTGAGTAAATTTAAATGAAAATAACTTCGATTTTTTGGATTTTGTCACGATTTTTGTCAAATTTTAATAAATTTATTTGAAATCAACTTGGATAATTTTGGAATTTGTTGAGTATTTTTGTTGTAAGATCTATATTTGAGTAAATTTAGATGAAAATAACTTCAATTTTGTGGATTGTGAAAAAAATTTTTTGTTGGAAGTGTCAAATTTTAATAAATTTATTTGAAACCAAATTCGATTTTTTGGATTTTCTTGAGTATTTTTGTTGTAGGATCTACAATTGAGTAAATTTAGATGAAAATAACTTCAATTTTGTGGATTGTGAAAAAAATTTTAGTTGGAAGTGTCAAATTTTAATAAATTTATTTGAAATCAATTTCGATTTTTTTGAATTTTGTCGAGTATTTTTGGTGTAGGATGTATATTTGAGTAAATTTAGATGAAAATAACTTCAATTTTTTGGATTATAAAAAAAATTTTAGTTGCAAGTGTCAAATTTTAATAAATTTATTTGAAATCAACTTCGATTTTTTTGGATTTTGTCGAGTATTTTTGGTGTAGGATGTATATTTGAGTAAATTTAGATGAAAATAACGACAATTTTTTGGATTGTGAAAAAAATTTTAGTTGGAAGTGTCAAATTTTAATAAATTTATTTGAAACCAATTTCGATTATTTGGATTTTCTTGAGTATTTTTGTTGTAGGATCTACAATTGAGTAAATTTAGATGAAAATAACTTCCATTTTTTGGATTGCGAATAAAATTTTTGTTGGAAGTGTCAAATTTTAATAAATTTATTTGAATTCAACTTCGATTTTTTTGAATTTTGTCGAGTATTTTTGGTGTAGGATGTATATTTGAGTAAATTTAAATGAAAATAACTTCGATTTTTTGGATTTTGTCACGATTTTTGTCAAATTTTAATAAATTTATTTGAAATCAACTTGGATAATTTTGGAATTTGTTGAGTATTTTTGTTGTAAGATCTATATTTGAGTAAATTTAGATGAAAATAACTTCAATTTTGTGGATTGTGAAAAAATTTTTTTGTTGGAAGTGTCAAATTTTAATAAATTTATTTGAAACCAAATTCGATTTTTTGGATTTTCTTGAGTATTTTTGTTGTAGGATCTACAATTGAGTAAATTTAGATGAAAATAACTTCAAATTTGTGGATTGTGAAAAAAATTTTAGTTGGAAGTGTCAAATTTTAATAAATTTATTTGAAATCAATTTCGATTTTTTTGAATTTTGTCGAGTATTTTTGGTGTAGGATGTATATTTGAGTAAATTTAGATGAAAATAACTTCAATTTTTTGGATTATAAAAAAAAATTTAGTTGCAAGTGTCAAATTTTAATAAATTTATTTGAAATCAACTTCGATTTTTTTGGATTTTGTCGATTATTTTTGGTGTAGGATGTATATTTGAGTAAATTTAGATGAAAATAACTTCGATTTTTTGGATTTTGTCACGATTTTTGTCAAATTTTAATAAATTTATTTGAAATCAACTTGGATAATTTTGGAATTTGTTGAGTATTTTTGTTGTAGGAACTATATTTGAGTAAATTTAGATGAAAATATCTTCAATTTTTAGGATTGTGAAAAAAATTTTAGTTGGAAGTGCCAAATTTTAATAATTTTTTTTGGAACCAACTTCGATTTTTTGGATTTTCTTGAGTATTTTTGATGTAGGATCTACAATTGAGTAAATTTAGATGAAAATAAATTCAGTTATTTGGATTATGAAAAAAATTTTAGTTGCAAGTGTCAAATTTTAATAAATTTATTTGAAATCAACTTCGATTACTTTGGATTTTGTCGAGTATTTTTGGTGTAGGATGTATATTTGAGTAAATTTAGATGAAAATAATTTCAATTTTTTGGATTGTGAAAAAAAAATTTAGTTGGCAGTGTCAAATTTTAATAAATTTATTTGAAATCAATTTGGATTATTTTGGATTTTATTGAGTATTTTTGTTGTAGGATCTACAATTGAGTAAATTTAGATGAAAATAACTTCGATTTTTTGGATTTTGTCACGATTTTTGTCAAATTTTAATAAATTTATTTATTATCAACTTGGATAATTTTGGAATTTGTTGAGTATTTTTGTTGTAAGATCTATATTTGAGTAAATTTAGATGAAAATAACTTCAATTTTGTGGATTGTGAAAAAATTTTTTTGTTGGAAGTGTCAAATTTTAATAAATTTATTTGAAACCAAATTCGATTTTTTGGATTTTCTTGAGTATTTTTGTTGTAGGATCTACAATTGAGTAAATTTAGATGAAAATAACTTCAATTTTGTGGATTGTGAAAAAAATTTTAGTTGGAAGTGTCAAATTTTAATAAATTTATTTGAAATCAATTTCGATTTTTTTGAATTTTGTCGAGTATTTTTGGTGTAGGATGTATATTTGAGTAAATTTAGATGAAAATAACTTCAATTTTTTGGATTATGAAAAAAATTTTAGTTGCAAGTGTCAAATTTTAATAAATTTATTTGAAATCAACTTCGATTTTTTTGGATTTTGTCGATTATTTTTGGTGTAGGATGTATATTTGAGTAAATTTAGATGAAAATAACTTCGATTTTTTGGATTTTGTCACGATTTTTGTCAAATTTTAATAAATTTATTTGAAATCAACTTGGATAATTTTGGAATTTGTTGAGTATTTTTGTTGTAGGAACTATATTTGAGTAAATTTAGATGAAAATATCTTCAATTTTTAGGATTGTGAAAAAAATTTTAGTTGGAAGTGTCAAATTTTAATAAATTTATTTGAAATCAACTTCGATTTTTTTGGATTTTGTCGAGTATTTTTGGTGTAGGATGTATATTTGAGTAAATTTAGATGAAAATAACGACAATTTTTTGGATTGTGAAAAAAATTTTAGTTGGAAGTGTCAAATTTTAATAAATTTATTTGAAATCAACTTCGATTTTTTTGGATTTTGTCGAGTATTTTTGGTGTAGGATGTATATTTGAGTAAATTTAGATGAAAATAACGACAATTTATTGGATTGTGAAAAAAATTTTAGTTGGAAGTGTCAAATTTTAATAAATTTATTTGAAACCAATTTCGATTATTTGGATTTTCTTGAGTATTTTTGTTGTAGGATCTACAATTGAGTAAATTTAGATGAAAATAACTTCCATTTTTTGGATTGTGAATAAAACTTTAGTTGGAAGTGTCAAATTTTAATAAATTTATTTGAAATCAACTTCGATTTTTTTGAATTTTGTCGAGTATTTTTGGTGTAGGATGTATATTTGAGTAAATTTAGATGAAAATAACTTCAATTTTTAGGACTGAGAAAAATATTTTAGTTGGAAGTGTCAAATTTTAATAAATTTATTTGAAACCAACTTTGATTTTTTGGATTTTCTTGAGTATTTTTGTTGTAGGATCTACAATTGAGTAAATTTGGATGAAAATAACTTCAATTTTTAGGATTGTGAAAAAAAATTTAGTTGCAAGTGTCAAATTTTAATAAATTTATTTGAAACCAAATTCGATTTTTTGGATTTTCTTGAGTATTTTTGTTGTAGGATCTACAATTGAGTAAATTTAGATGAAAATAACTTCAATTTTGTGGATTGTGAAAAAAATTTTAGTTGGAAGTGTCAAATTTTAATAAATTTATTTGAATTCAACTTCGATTTTTTTTAATTTTGTTGAGTATTTTTGGTGTAGGATGTATATTTGAGTAAATTTAAATGAAAATAACTTCGATTTTTTGGATTTTGTCACGATTTTTGTCAAATTTTAATAAATTTATTTGAAATCAACTTGGATAATTTTGGAATTTGTTGAGTATTTTTGTTGTAAGATCTATATTTGAGTAAATTTAGATGAAAATAACTTCAATTTTGTGGATTGTGAAAAAAATTTTTTGTTGGAAGTGTCAAATTTTAATAAATTTATTTGAAACCAAATTCGATTTTTTGGATTTTCTTGAGTATTTTTGTTGTAGGATCTACAATTGAGTAAATTTAGATGAAAATAACTTCAATTTTGTGGATTGTGAAAAAAATTTTAGTTGGAAGTGTCAAATTTTAATAAATTTATTTGAAATCAATTTCGATTTTTTTGAATTTTGTCGAGTATTTTTGGTGTAGGATGTATATTTGAGTAAATTTAGATGAAAATAACTTCAATTTTTTGGATTATAAAAAAAATTTTAGTTGCAAGTGTCAAATTTTAATAAATTTATTTGAAATCAACTTCGATTTTTTTGGATTTTGTCGAGTATTTTTGGTGTAGGATGTATATTTGAGTAAATTTAGATGAAAATAACGACAATTTTTTGGATTGTGAAAAAAATTTTAGTTGGAAGTGTCAAATTTTAATAAATTTATTTGAAACCAATTTCGATTATTTGGATTTTCTTGAGTATTTTTGTTGTAGGATCTACAATTGAGTAAATTTAGATGAAAATAACTTCAATTTTGTGGATTGTGAAAAAAATTTTAGTTGGAAGTGTCAAATTTTAATAAATTTATTTGAATTCAACTTCGATTTTTTTGAATTTTGTTGAGTATTTTTGGTGTAGGATGTATATTTGAGTAAATTTAAATGAAAATAACTTCGATTTTTTGGATTTTGTCACGATTTTTGTCAAATTTTAATAAATTTATTTGAAATCAACTTGGATAATTTTGGAATTTGTTGAGTATTTTTGTTGTAAGATCTATATTTGAGTAAATTTAGATGAAAATAACTTCAATTTTGTGGATTGTGAAAAAAATTTTTTGTTGGAAGTGTCAAATTTTAATAAATTTATTTGAAACCAAATTCGATTTTTTGGATTTTCTTGAGTATTTTTGTTGTAGGATCTACAATTGAGTAAATTTAGATGAAAATAACTTCAATTTTGTGGATTGTGAAAAAAATTTTAGTTGGAAGTGTCAAATTTTAATAAATTTATTTGAAATCAATTTCGATTTTTTTGAATTTTGTCGAGTATTTTTGGTGTAGGATGTATATTTGAGTAAATTTAGATGAAAATAACTTCAATTTTTTGGATTATAAAAAAAATTTTAGTTGCAAGTGTCAAATTTTAATAAATTTATTTGAAATCAACTTCGATTTTTTTGGATTTTGTCGAGTATTTTTGGTGTAGGATGTATATTTGAGTAAATTTAGATGAAAATAACGACAATTTTTTGGATTGTGAAAAAAATTTTAGTTGGAAGTGTCAAATTTTAATAAATTTATTTGAAACCAATTTCGATTATTTGGATTTTCTTGAGTATTTTTGTTGTAGGATCTACAATTGAGTAAATTTAGATGAAAATAACTTCCATTTTTTGGATTGCGAATAAAATTTTTGTTGGAAGTGTCAAATTTTAATAAATTTATTTGAATTCAACTTCGATTTTTTTGAATTTTGTCGAGTATTTTTGGTGTAGGATGTATATTTGAGTAAATTTAAATGAAAATAACTTCGATTTTTTGGATTTTGTCACGATTTTTGTCAAATTTTAATAAATTTATTTGAAATCAACTTGGATAATTTTGGAATTTGTTGAGTATTTTTGTTGTAAGATCTATATTTGAGTAAATTTAGATGAAAATAACTTCAATTTTGTGGATTGTGAAAAAAATTTTTTGTTGGAAGTGTCAAATTTTAATAAATTTATTTGAAACCAAATTCGATTTTTTGGATTTTCTTGAGTATTTTTGTTGTAGGATCTACAATTGAGTAAATTTAGATGAAAATAACTTCAATTTTGTGGATTGTGAAAAAAATTTTAGTTGGAAGTGTCAAATTTTAATAAATTTATTTGAAATCAATTTCGATTTTTTTGAATTTTGTCGAGTATTTTTGGTGTAGGATGTATATTTGAGTAAATTTAGATGAAAATAACTTCAATTTTTTGGATTATAAAAAAAATTTTAGTTGCAAGTGTCAAATTTTAATAAATTTATTTGAAATCAACTTCGATTTTTTTGGATTTTGTCGAGTATTTTTGGTGTAGGATGTATATTTGAGTAAATTTAGATGAAAATAACGACAATTTTTTGGATTGTGAAAAAAATTTTAGTTGGAAGTGTCAAATTTTAATAAATTTATTTGAAACCAATTTCGATTATTTGGATTTTCTTGAGTATTTTTGTTGTAGGATCTACAATTGAGTAAATTTAGATGAAAATAACTTCAATTTTGTGGATTGTGAAAAAAATTTTAGTTGGAAGTGTCAAATTTTAATAAATTTATTTGAATTCAACTTCGATTTTTTTGAATTTTGTTGAGTATTTTTGGTGTAGGATGTATATTTGAGTAAATTTAAATGAAAATAACTTCGATTTTTTGGATTTTGTCACGATTTTTGTCAAATTTTAATAAATTTATTTGAAATCAACTTGGATAATTTTGGAATTTGTTGAGTATTTTTGTTGTAAGATCTATATTTGAGTAAATTTAGATGAAAATAACTTCAATTTTGTGGATTGTGAAAAAAATTTTTTGTTGGAAGTGTCAAATTTTAATAAATTTATTTGAAACCAAATTCGATTTTTTGGATTTTCTTGAGTATTTTTGTTGTAGGATCTACAATTGAGTAAATTTAGATGAAAATAACTTCAATTTTGTGGATTGTGAAAAAAATTTTAGTTGGAAGTGTCAAATTTTAATAAATTTATTTGAAATCAATTTCGATTTTTTTGAATTTTGTCGAGTATTTTTGGTGTAGGATGTATATTTGAGTAAATTTAGATGAAAATAACTTCAATTTTTTGGATTATAAAAAAAATTTTAGTTGCAAGTGTCAAATTTTAATAAATTTATTTGAAATCAACTTCGATTTTTTTGGATTTTGTCGAGTATTTTTGGTGTAGGATGTATATTTGAGTAAATTTAGATGAAAATAACGACAATTTTTTGGATTGTGAAAAAAATTTTAGTTGGAAGTGTCAAATTTTAATAAATTTATTTGAAACCAATTTCGATTATTTGGATTTTCTTGAGTATTTTTGTTGTAGGATCTACAATTGAGTAAATTTAGATGAAAATAACTTCCATTTTTTGGATTGCGAATAAAATTTTTGTTGGAAGTGTCAAATTTTAATAAATTTATTTGAATTCAACTTCGATTTTTTTGAATTTTGTCGAGTATTTTTGGTGTAGGATGTATATTTGAGTAAATTTAAATGAAAATAACTTCGATTTTTTGGATTTTGTCACGATTTTTGTCAAATTTTAATAAATTTATTTGAAATCAACTTGGATAATTTTGGAATTTGTTGAGTATTTTTGTTGTAAGATCTATATTTGAGTAAATTTAGATGAAAATAACTTCAATTTTGTGGATTGTGAAAAAATTTTTTTGTTGGAAGTGTCAAATTTTAATAAATTTATTTGAAACCAAATTCGATTTTTTGGATTTTCTTGAGTATTTTTGTTGTAGGATCTACAATTGAGTAAATTTAGATGAAAATAACTTCAAATTTGTGGATTGTGAAAAAAATTTTAGTTGGAAGTGTCAAATTTTAATAAATTTATTTGAAATCAATTTCGATTTTTTTGAATTTTGTCGAGTATTTTTGGTGTAGGATGTATATTTGAGTAAATTTAGATGAAAATAACTTCAATTTTTTGGATTATAAAAAAAAATTTAGTTGCAAGTGTCAAATTTTAATAAATTTATTTGAAATCAACTTCGATTTTTTTGGATTTTGTCGATTATTTTTGGTGTAGGATGTATATTTGAGTAAATTTAGATGAAAATAACTTCGATTTTTTGGATTTTGTCACGATTTTTGTCAAATTTTAATAAATTTATTTGAAATCAACTTGGATAATTTTGGAATTTGTTGAGTATTTTTGTTGTAGGAACTATATTTGAGTAAATTTAGATGAAAATATCTTCAATTTTTAGGATTGTGAAAAAAATTTTAGTTGGAAGTGCCAAATTTTAATAATTTTTTTTGGAACCAACTTCGATTTTTTGGATTTTCTTGAGTATTTTTGATGTAGGATCTACAATTGAGTAAATTTAGATGAAAATAAATTCAGTTATTTGGATTATGAAAAAAATTTTAGTTGCAAGTGTCAAATTTTAATAAATTTATTTGAAATCAACTTCGATTACTTTGGATTTTGTCGAGTATTTTTGGTGTAGGATGTATATTTGAGTAAATTTAGATGAAAATAATTTCAATTTTTTGGATTGTGAAAAAAAAATTTAGTTGGCAGTGTCAAATTTTAATAAATTTATTTGAAATCAATTTGGATTATTTTGGATTTTATTGAGTATTTTTGTTGTAGGATCTACAATTGAGTAAATTTAGATGAAAATAACTTCGATTTTTTGGATTTTGTCACGATTTTTGTCAAATTTTAATAAATTTATTTATTATCAACTTGGATAATTTTGGAATTTGTTGAGTATTTTTGTTGTAAGATCTATATTTGAGTAAATTTAGATGAAAATAACTTCAATTTTGTGGATTGTGAAAAAATTTTTTTGTTGGAAGTGTCAAATTTTAATAAATTTATTTGAAACCAAATTCGATTTTTTGGATTTTCTTGAGTATTTTTGTTGTAGGATCTACAATTGAGTAAATTTAGATGAAAATAACTTCAATTTTGTGGATTGTGAAAAAAATTTTAGTTGGAAGTGTCAAATTTTAATAAATTTATTTGAAATCAATTTCGATTTTTTTGAATTTTGTCGAGTATTTTTGGTGTAGGATGTATATTTGAGTAAATTTAGATGAAAATAACTTCAATTTTTTGGATTATGAAAAAAATTTTAGTTGCAAGTGTCAAATTTTAATAAATTTATTTGAAATCAACTTCGATTTTTTTGGATTTTGTCGATTATTTTTGGTGTAGGATGTATATTTGAGTAAATTTAGATGAAAATAACTTCGATTTTTTGGATTTTGTCACGATTTTTGTCAAATTTTAATAAATTTATTTGAAATCAACTTGGATAATTTTGGAATTTGTTGAGTATTTTTGTTGTAGGAACTATATTTGAGTAAATTTAGATGAAAATATCTTCAATTTTTAGGATTGTGAAAAAAATTTTAGTTGGAAGTGTCAAATTTTAATAAATTTATTTGAAATCAACTTCGATTTTTTTGGATTTTGTCGAGTATTTTTGGTGTAGGATGTATATTTGAGTAAATTTAGATGAAAATAACGACAATTTTTTGGATTGTGAAAAAAATTTTAGTTGGAAGTGTCAAATTTTAATAAATTTATTTGAAATCAACTTCGATTTTTTTGGATTTTGTCGAGTATTTTTGGTGTAGGATGTATATTTGAGTAAATTTAGATGAAAATAACGACAATTTATTGGATTGTGAAAAAAATTTTAGTTGGAAGTGTCAAATTTTAATAAATTTATTTGAAACCAATTTCGATTATTTGGATTTTCTTGAGTATTTTTGTTGTAGGATCTACAATTGAGTAAATTTAGATGAAAATAACTTCCATTTTTTGGATTGTGAATAAAACTTTAGTTGGAAGTGTCAAATTTTAATAAATTTATTTGAAATCAACTTCGATTTTTTTGAATTTTGTCGAGTATTTTTGGTGTAGGATGTATATTTGAGTAAATTTAGATGAAAATAACTTCAATTTTTAGGACTGAGAAAAATATTTTAGTTGGAAGTGTCAAATTTTAATAAATTTATTTGAAACCAACTTTGATTTTTTGGATTTTCTTGAGTATTTTTGTTGTAGGATCTACAATTGAGTAAATTTGGATGAAAATAACTTCAATTTTTAGGATTGTGAAAAAAAATTTAGTTGCAAGTGTCAAATTTTAATAAATTTATTTGAAATCAACTTCGATTTTATTGGATTTTGTCGAATATTTTTGTTGTAGGATCTATATTTGAGTAAATTTAGATGAAAATAACTTCAATTTTTAGGACTGAGAAAAATATTTTAGTTGGAAGTGTCAAATTTTAATAAATTTATTTGAATTCAACTTCGATTTTTTTTAATGTTGTCGAGTATTTTTGGTGTAGGATGTATATTTGAGTAAATTTAGATGAAAATATCTTAAATTTTTAGGATTGTGAAAAAAATTTTAGTTGGAAGTGCCAAATTTTAATAAATTTATTTGAATCAAACTTCGATTTTTCGGATTTTTATGGAGTATTTTTGTTTCAGGATCTACAATTGAGTAAATTTAGATGAAAATAACTTCAATTTTTAGGACTGAGAAAAATATTTTAGTTGGAAGTGTCAAATTTTAATAAATTTATTTGAAACCTACTTCGATTTTTCTCGACTATGTTGAGTTTTTTGATAGAGAAGCTTAATTTGAGTATTTTCAGTTGAAATAACTTCGGTTTTTTGGATTTTGTCACGATTTTTGTCAAATTTTAATAAATTTATTTGAAATCAACTTGGATAATTTTGGAATTTGTTGACTATTTATGTTGTAGGATCTATATTTGAGTAAATTTAGATGAAAATATCTTCAATTTTTTGGATTGTGAAAAAATTTTAGTTGGATGTGTCAAATTTTAATAAATTTATTTGAAACCAACTTTGATTTTTTGGATTTGCTTGAGTATTTTTGTTGTAGGATCTACAATTGAGTAAATTTAGATGAAAATAACTTCAATTTTTTGGATTGTGAATATAATTTTAGTTGGAAGTGTCAAATTTTAATAAATTTATTTGAATTCAACTTCGATTTTGTGAATTTTGTCGAGCATTTTTGGTGTAGGATGTATATTTGAGTAAATTTAGATGAAAATATCTTAAATTTTTAGGATTGTGAAAAAAATTTTAGTTGGAAGTGCCAAATTTTAATAAATTTATTTGAATCAAACTTCGATTTTTCGGATTTTTATGGAGTATTTTTGTTTCAGGATCTACAATTGAGTAAATTTAGATGAAAATAACTTCAATTTTTAGGACTGAGAAAAATATTTTAGTTGGAAGTGTCAAATTTTAATAAATTTATTTGAAACCTACTTCGATTTTTCTCGACTATGTTGAGTTTTTTGATAGAGAAGCTTAATTTGAGTAATTTCAGTTGAAATAACTTCGATTTTTTGGATTTTGTCACGATTTTTGTCAAATTTTAATAAATTTATTTGAAATCAACTTGGATAATTGTGGAATTTTTTGAGTATTTTTGTTTGTAGGATCTATATTTGAGTAAATTTAGATGAAAATATCTTCAATTTTTTGGATTGTGAAAAAATTTTAGTTGGAAGTGTCAAATTTTAATAAATTTATTTGAAATCAATTTGGATTATTTTGGATTTTGTTGACAATTTTTGTTGTAGGATCTATATTTGAGTAAATTTAGATGAAAATAACTTAAATTTTTAGGATTGTGAAAAAAATTTTAGTTGGAAGTGCCAAATTTTAATAAATTTATTTGAAACCAACTTCGATTTTTTGGATTTTCTTGAGTATTTTTGTTGTAGGATCTACAATTGAGTAAATTTAGATGAAAATAACTTCAATTTTTTGGATTGTGAATATAATTTTAGTTGGAAGTGTCAAATTTTAATAAATTTATTTGAATTCAACTTCGATTTTGTGAATTTTGTCGAGTATTTTTGGTGTAGGATGTATATTTGAGTAAATTTAGATGAAAATATCTTAAATTTTTAGGATTGTGAAAAAAATTTTAGTTGGAAGTGCCAAATTTTAATAAATTTATTTGAAACAAACTTCGATTTTTCGGATTTTTATGGAGTATTTTTGTTGTAGGATCTACAATTGAGTAAATTTAGATGAAAATAACTTCAATTTTTAGGACTGAGAAAAATATTTTAGTTGGAAGTGTCAAATTTTAACAAATTTATTTGAAACCAACTTCGATTTTTTGGATTTTGTTGAGTATTTTTGTTGTAGGGTCTATATTTGAGTAAATTTAGATGAAAATAACTTCACCTTTGTGGATTGTGAAAAAAATTTTAGTTGGAAGTATCAAATTTTAATAAATTTATTTGAAATCAACTTCGATTTTTTTGGATTTTGTCGAGTATTTTTGGTGTAGGATGTATATTTGAGTAAATTTAGATGAAAATAACTTCAATTTTTTGCATTGTGAAAAAAAGTTTAGTTGCAAGTGTCAAATTTTAATAAATTTATTTGAAATCAATTTGGATTATTTGGATTTTCTTGTGTATTTTTGTTGTAGGATCTACTATTGAGTAAATTTAGATGAAAATAACTTCAATTTTTTGGATTGTGAATATAATTTTAGTTGGAAGTGTCAAATTTTAATAAATTATTTTGAATTCAACTTCGATTTTGTGAATTTTGTCGAGTATTTTTGGTGTAGGATGTATATTTGAGTAAATTTAGATGAAAATAACTTCAATTTTTAGGACTGAGAAAAATATTTTAGTTGGAAGTGTCAAATTTTAATAAATTTATTTGAAACCTACTTCGATTTTTCTCGACTATGTTGAGTTTTTTTTATAGAGAAGCTTAATTTGAGTAATTTCAGTTGAAATAACTTCGATTTTTTGGATTTTGTCACGATTTTTGTCAAATTTTAATAAATTTATTTGAAATCAACTTGGATAATTTTGGAATTTGTTGAGTATTTTTGTTTGTAGGATCTATATTTGAGTAAATTTAGATGAAAATAACTACAATTTTGTGGATTGTGAAAAAAATTTTAGTTGGAAGGGTCAAATTTTAATAAATTTATTTGAAATCAGTTTCGATTTTTTTGAATTTTGTCGAGTATTTTTGGTGTAGGATGTATATTTGAGTAAATTTAGATGAAAATAACGACAATTTTTTGGATTGTGAAAAAAATTTTAGTTGGAAGTGTCAAATTTTAATAAATTTATTTGAAACCAATTTCGATTATTTGGATTTTCTTGAGTATTTTTGTTGTAGGATCTACAATTGAGTAAATTTAGATGAAAATAACTTCCATTTTTTGGATTGTGAATAAAATTTTAGTTGGAAGTGTCAAATTTTAATAAATTTATTTGAAACCAAATTCGATTTTATGGATTTTCTTGAGTATATTTGTTGTAGGATCTACAATTGAGTAAATTTAGATGAAAATAACTTCAATTTTGTGGATTGTGAAAAAAATTTTAGTTGGAAGTGTCAAATTTTAATAAATTTATTTGAAATCAATTTCGATTTTTTTTAATTTTGTCGAGTATTTTTGGTGTAGGATGTATATTTGAGTAAATTTAGATGAAAATAACTTCAATTTTTTGGATTATGAAAAAAAATTTAGTTGCAAGTGTCAAATTTTAATAAATTTATTTGAAATCAACTTCGATTTTTTTGGATTTTGTCGATTATTTTTGGTGTAGGATGTATATTTGAGTAAATTTAGATGAAAATAACGACAATTTTTTGGATTGTGAAAAAAATTTTAGTTGGAAGTGTCAAATTTTAATAAATTTATTTGAATCCAATTTCGATTATTTGGATTTTCTTGAGTATTTTTGTTGTAGGATCTACAATTGAGTAAATTTAGATGAAAGTAACTTCAATTTTGTGGATTGTGATAAAAATTTTAGTTGGAAGTGTCAAATTTTAATAAATTTATTTGAAATCAACTTCGATTTTTTTGAATTTTGTCGAGTATTTTTGGTGTAGGATGTATATTTGAGTAAATTTAGATGAAAATAATTTCAATTTTTTGGATTGTGAAAAAAAATTTAGTTGGAAGTGTCAAATTTTAATAAATTTATTTGAAATCAATTTGGATTATTTTGGATTTTATTGAGTATTTTTGTTGTAGGATCTACAATTGAGTAAATTTAGATGAAAATAACTTCGATTTTTTGGATTTTGTCACGATTTTTGTCAAATTTTAATAAATTTATTTGAAATCAACTTGGATAATTTTGGAATTTGTTGAGTATTTTTGTTGTTAGATCTATATTTGAGTAAATTTAGATGAAAATAACTTCAATTTTGTGGATTGTGAAAAAATTTTTTTGTTGGAAGTGTCAAATTTTAATAAATTTATTTGAAACCAAATTCGATTTTTTGGATTTTCTTGAGTATTTTTGTTGTAGGATCTACAATTGAGTAAATTTAGATGAAAATAACTTCAATTTTTAGGACTGAGAAAAATATTTTAGTTGGAAGTGTCAAATTTTAATAAATTTATTTGAAACCTACTTCGATTTTTCTCGACTATGTTGAGTTTTTTTGATAGAGAAGCTTAATTTGAGTAATTTCAGTTGAAATAACTTCGATTTTTTGGATTTTGTCACGATTTTTGTCAAATTTTAATAAATTTATTTGAAATCAACTTGGATAATTTTGGAATTTGTTGAGTATTTTTGTTTGTAGGATCTATATTTGAGTAAATTTAGATGAAAATATCTTCAATTTTTTGGATTGTGAAAAAATTTTAGTTGGAAGTGTCAAATTTTAATAAATTTATTTGAAACCAACTTCGATTTTTTGGATTTTCTTGAGTATTTTTGTTGTAGGATCTATATTTGAGTAAATTTAGATGAAAATAACTTAAATTTTTAGGATTGTGAAAAAAATTTTAGTTGGAACTGCCAAATTTTAATAAATTTATTTGAAACCAACTTCGATTTTTTGGATTTTCTTGAGTATTTTTGTTGTAGGATCTACAATTGAGTAAATTTAGATGAAAATAACTTCAATTTTTTGGATTGTGAATATAATTTTAGTTGGAAGTGTCAAATTTTAATAAATTTATTTGAATTCAACTTCGATTTTGTGAATTTTGTCGAGTATTTTTGGTGTAGGATGTATATTTGAGTAAATTTAGATGAAAATATCTTAAATTTTTAGGATTGTGAAAAAAATTTTAGTTGGAAGTGCCAAATTTTAATAAATTTATTTGAAACAAACTTCGATTTTTCGGATTTTTATGGAGTATTTTTGTTGTAGGATCTACAATTGAGTAAATTTAGATGAAAATAACTTCAATTTTTAGGACTGAGAAAAATATTTTAGTTGGAAGTGTCAAATTTTAATAAATTTATTTGAAACCAACTTCGATTTTTTGGATTTTCTTGAGTATTTTTGTTGTAGGATCTACAATTGAGTAAATTTTGATGAAAATAACTTCAATTTTTTGGATTGTGAAAAAAAGTTTAGTTGGAAGTGTCAAGTTTTAATAAATTTATTTGAAACCAACTTCGATTTTTTGGATTTTCTTGAGTATTTTTGTTGTAGGATCTACAATTGAGTAAATTTAGATGAAAATAACTTCAATTTTTTGGATTGTGAATATAATTTTAGTTGGAAGTGTCAAATTTTAATAAATTTATTTGAATTCAACTTCGATTTTGTGAATTTTGTCGAGTATTTTTGGTGTAGGATGTATATTTGAGTAAATTTAGATGAAAATAACTTCAATTTTTATGACTGAGAAAAATATTTTAGTTGGAAGTGTCAAATTTTAATAAATTTATTTGAAACCTACTTCGATTTTTCTCGACTATGTTGAGTTTTTTTGATAGAGAAGCTTAATTTGAGTAATTTCAGTTGAAATAACTTCATTTTTTTGGATTTTGTCACGATTTTTGTCAAATTTTAATAAATTTATATGAAATCAACTTGGATAATTTTGGAATTTGTTGAGTATTTTTGTTGTAGGATCTATATTTGAGTAACTTTAGATGAAAATATCTTCAATTTTTTGGATTGTGAAAAATTTTTAGTTGGAAGTGTCAAATTTTAATAAATTTATTTGAAATCAATTTGGATTATTTTGGATTTTGTCGAGTATTTTTGGTGTAGGATGTATATTTGAGTAAATGTTGATGAAAATAACGACAATTTTTTGGATTGTGAAAAAAAATTTTAGTTGGAAGTGTCAAATTTTAACAAATTTATTTGAAACCAACTTCGATTTTTTGGAATTTCTTGAGTATTTTTGTTGTAGGATCTACAATTGAGTAAATTTAGATGAAAATAACTTCAATTTTTTGGATTGTGAAAAAAAATTTAGTTGGAAGTGTCAAATTTTAATAAAATGATTTGAAACCAATTTCGATTTTTTGGATTTTCTTGAGTATTTTTGGTGTAGGATGTATATTTGAGTAAATTTAGATGAAAATAACTTCGATTTTTTGGATTTTGTCACGATTTTTGTCAAATTTTAATAAATTTATTTGAAATCAACTTGGATAATTTTGGAATTTGTTGAGTATTTTTGTTGTAGGAACTATATTTGAGTAAATTTAGGTGAAAATATCTTCAATTTTTAGGATTGTGAAAAAAATTTTAGTTGGAAGTACCAAATTTTAATAAATTTTTTTGTAACCAACTTCGATTTTTTGGATTTTCTTGAGTATTTTTGGTGTAGGATCTACAATTCAGTAAATTTAGATGAAAATAACTTCGATTTTTTGGATTATGTCACGAAGTTTGTCAAATTTTAATAAATTTATTTGAAATCAACTTGGATAATTTTGGAATTTGTTGAGTATTTATGTTGTAGGATCTATATTTGAGTAAATTTAGGTGAAAATATCTTCAATTTTTAGGATTGTGAAAAAAATTTTAGTTGGAAGTGCCAAATTTTAATAAATTTTTTTGTAACCAACTTCGATTTTTTGGATTTTCTTGAGTATTTTTGGTGTAGGATCTACAATTGAGTAAATTTAGATGAAAATAACTTCGATTTTTTGGATTTTGTCACGATTTTTGTCAAATTTTAATAAATTTATTTGAAATCAACTAGGATAATTTTGGAATTTGTTGAGTATTTTTGTTGTACGATCTATATTTGAGTAACTTTAGATGAAAATATCTTCAATTTTTTGGATTGTGAAAAAATTTTAGTTGGAAGTGTCAAATTTTAATAAATTTATTTGAAATCAATTTGGATTATTTTGGATTTTGTCGAGTATTTTTGGTGTAGGATGTATATTTGAGTAAATGTAGATGAAAATAACGACAATTTTTTGGATTGTGAAAAAAAATTTTAGTTGGAAGTGTCAAATTTTAACAAATTTATTTGAAACCAACTTCGATTTTTTGGATTTTCTTGAGTATTTTTGTTGTAGGATCTACAATTGAGTAAATTTAGATGAAAATAACTTCAATTTTTTGGATTGTGAAAAAAAATTTAGTTGGAAGTGTCAAATTTTAATAAAATTATTTGAAACCAACTTCGATTTTTTGGATTTTCTTGAGTATTTTTGGTGTAGGATGTATATTTGAGTAAATTTAGATGAAAATAACGACAATTTTTTGGATTCTGAAAAAAAAATTTACTTGGAAGTGTAAAATTTTAATAAATTTATTTGAAACTAACTTCGATTTTTTTGGATTTTCTTGAGTATTTTTGTTGTAGGATCTACAATTGAGTAAATTTAGATGAAAATAACTTCAATTTTTTGGATAGTGAATATAATTTTAGTTGGAAGTGTCAAATTTTAATAAATTTATTTGAATTCAACTTCGATTTTTTTGAATTTTGTCGAGTATTTTTGGTGTAGGATGTATATTTGAGTAAATTTAGATGAAAATATCTTAAATTTTTAGGATTGTGAAAAAAATTTTAGTTGGAAGTGCCAAATTTTAATAAATTTATTTGAATCAAACTTCGATTTTTCGGATTTTTATGGAGTATTTTTGTTTCAGGATCTACAATTGAGTAAATTTAGATGAAAATAACTTCAATTTTTAGGACTGAGAAAAATATTTTAGTTGGAAGTGTCAAATTTTAATAAATTTATTTGAAACCTACTTCGATTTTTCTCGACTATGTTGAGTGTTTTTGATAGAGAAGCTTAATTTGAGTAATTTCAGTTGAAATAACTTCGTTTTTTTGGATTTTGTCACGATTTTTGTCAAATTTTAATAAATTTATTTGAAATCAACTTGGATAATTTTGGAATTTGTTGAGTATTTATGTTGTAGGATCTATATTTGAGTAAATTTAGATGAAAATATCTTCAATTTTTTGGATTGTGAAAAAATTTTAGTTGGATGTGTCAAATTTTAATAAATTTATTTGAATTCAACTTCGATTTTGTGAATTTTGTGGAGTATTTTTGGTGTAGGATGTATATTTGAGTAAATTTAGATGAAAATATCTTAAATTTTTAGGATTGTGAAAAAAATTTTAGTTGGAAGTGCCAAATTTTAATAAATTTATTTGAAACAAACTTCGATTTTTCGGATTTTTATGGAGTATTTTTGTTGTAGGATCTACAATTGAGTAAATTTAGATGAAAATAACTTCAATTTTTAGGACTGAGAAAAATATTTTAGTTGGAAGTGTCAAATTTTAATAAATTTATTTGAAACCTACTTCGATTTTTCTCGACTATGTTGAGTTTTTTTTATAGAGAAGCTTAATTTGAGTAATTTCAGTTGAAATAACTTCGATTTTTTGGATTTTGTCACGATTTTTGTCAAATTTTAATAAATTTATTTGAAATCAACTTGGATAATTTTGGAATTTGTTGAGTATTTTTGTTGTAGGATCTATATTTGAGTAAATTTAGATGAAAATATCTTCAATTTTTTGGATTGTGAAAAAATTTTAGTTGGAAGTGTCAAATTTTAATAAATTTATTTGAAACCAACTTTGATTTTTTGGATTTTCTTGAGTATTTTTGTTGTAGGATCTACAATTGAGTAAATTTAGATGAAAATAACTTCAATTTTATGGATTGTGAAAAAAAATTTAGTTGGAAGTGTCAAATTTTAATAAATTAATTTGAAATCAATTTGGATTATTTTGGATTTTGTTGACAATTTTTGTTGTAGGATCTATATTTGAGTAAATTTAGATGAAAATAACTTAAATTTTTAGGATTGTGAAAAAAATTTTAGTTGGAAGTGCCAAATTTTAATAAATTTATTTGAAACCAACTTCGATTTTTTGGATTTTCTTGAGTATTTTTGATGTAGGATCTACAATTGAGTAAATTTAGATGAAAATAACTTCAATTTTTTGGATTGTGAACAAAATTTGAGTTGGAAGTGTCAAATTTTAATAAATTTATTTGAAACCAACTTCGATTTTTTGGATTTTCTTGAGTATTTTTGTTGTAGGTTCTACAATTGAGTAAATTTTGATGAAAATAACTTCAATTTTTTGGATTGTGAAAAAAAATTTAGTTGGAAGTGTCAAATTTTAATAAAATTATTTGAAATCAACTTCGATTTTTTTGGATTTTGTTGAGTATTTTTGTTGTAGGGTCTATATTTGAGTAAATTTAGTTGAAAATAACTTCAATTTTTTGGATTGTGAAAAAAAGTTTAGTTGGAAGTGTCAAGTTTTAATAAATTTATTTGAAACCAACTTCGATTTTTTGGATTTTCTTGAGTATTTTTGTTGTAGGATCTACAATTGAGTAAATTTAGATGAAAATAACTTCAATTTTTTGGATTGTGAATATAATTTTAGTTGGAAGTGTCAAATTTTAATAAATTATTTTGAATTCAACTTCGATTTTGTGAATTTTGTCGAGTATTTTTGGTGTAGGATGTATATTTGAGTAAATTTAGATGAAAATAACTTCAATTTTTAGGACTGAGAAAAATATTTTAGTTGGAAGTGTCAAATTTTAATAAATTTATTTGAAACCTACTTCGATTTTTCTCGACTATGTTGAGTTTTTTTTATAGAGAAGCTTAATTTGAGTAATTTCAGTTGAAATAACTTCGATTTTTTGGATTTTGTCACGATTTTTGTCAAATTTTAATAAATTTATTTGAAATCAACTTGGATAATTTTGGAATTTGTTGAGTATTTTTGTTGTAGGATCTACAATTGAGTAAATTTAGATGAAAATAACTTCAATTTTTTGGATTGTGAAAAAAAGTTTAGTTGGAAGTGTCAAGTTTTAATAAATTTATTTGAAACCAACTTCGATTTTTTGGATTTTCTTGAGTATTTTTGTTGTAGGATCTACAATTGAGTAAATTTTGATGAAAATAACTTCAATTTTTTGAATTGTGAAAAAAAATTTAGTTGGAAGTGTCAAATTTTAATAAAATTATTTGAAATCAACTTCGATTTTTTTGGATTTTGTTGAGTATTTTTGTTGTAGGGTCTATATTTGAGTAAATTTAGTTGAAAATAACTTCAATTTTTTGGATTGTGAAAAAAAGTTTAGTTGGAAGTGTCAAGTTTTAATAAATTTATTTGAAACCAACTTCGATTTTTTGGATTTTCTTGAGTATTTTTGTTGTAGGATCTACAATTGAGTAAATTTAGATGAAAATAACTTCAATTTTTTGGATTGTGAATATAATTTTAGTTGGAAGTGTCAAATTTTAATAAATTATTTTGAATTCAACTTCGATTTTGTGAATTTTGTCGAGTATTTTTGGTGTAGGATGTATATTTGAGTAAATTTAGATGAAAATAACTTCAATTTTTAGGACTGAGAAAAATATTTTAGTTGGAAGTGTCAAATTTTAATAAATTTATTTGAAACCTACTTCGATTTTTCTCGACTATGTTGAGTTTTTTTTATAGAGAAGCTTAATTTGAGTAATTTCAGTTGAAATAACTTCGATTTTTTGGATTTTGTCACGATTTTTGTCAAATTTTAATAAATTTATTTGAAATCAACTTGGATAATTTTGGAATTTGTTGAGTATTTTTGTTGTAGGATCTATATTTGAGTAAATGTAGATGAAAATATCTTCAATTTTTTGGATTGTGAAAAAATTTTAGTTGGAAGTGTCAAATTTTAATAAATTTATTTGAAACCAACTTTGATTTTTTGGATTTTCTTGAGTATTTTTGTTGTAGGATCTACAATTGAGTAAATTTGGATGAAAATAACTTCAATTTTTAGGATTGTGAAAAAAAATTTAGTTGCAAGTGTCAAATTTTAATAAATTTATTTGAAATCAACTTCGATTTTATTGGATTTTGTCGAATATTTTTGTTGTAGGATCTATATTTGAGTAAATTTAGATGAAAATAACTTCAATTTTTAGGACTGAGAAAAATATTTTAGTTGGAAGTGTCAAATTTTAATAAATTTATTTGAATTCAACTTCGATTTTTTTTAATGTTGTCGAGTATTTTTGGTGTAGGATGTATATTTGAGTAAATTTAGATGAAAATATCTTAAATTTTTAGGATTGTGAAAAAAATTTTAGTTGGAAGTGCCAAATTTTAATAAATTTATTTGAATCAAACTTCGATTTTTCGGATTTTTATGGAGTATTTTTGTTTCAGGATCTACAATTGAGTAAATTTAGATGAAAATAACTTCAATTTTTAGGACTGAGAAAAATATTTTAGTTGGAAGTGTCAAATTTTAATAAATTTATTTGAAACCTACTTCGATTTTTCTCGACTATGTTGAGTTTTTTGATAGAGAAGCTTAATTTGAGTATTTTCAGTTGAAATAACTTCGATTTTTTGGATTTTGTCACGATTTTTGTCAAATTTTAATAAATTTATTTGAAATCAACTTGGATAATTTTGGAATTTGTTGACTATTTATGTTGTAGGATCTATATTTGAGTAAATTTAGATGAAAATATCTTCAATTTTTTGGATTGTGAAAAAATTTTAGTTGGATGTGTCAAATTTTAATAAATTTATTTGAAACCAACTTTGATTTTTTGGATTTGCTTGAGTATTTTTGTTGTAGGATCTACAATTGAGTAAATTTAGATGAAAATAACTTCAATTTTTTGGATTGTGAATATAATTTTAGTTGGAAGTGTCAAATTTTAATAAATTTATTTGAATTCAACTTCGATTTTGTGAATTTTGTCGAGTATTTTTGGTGTAGGATGTATATTTGAGTAAATTTAGATGAAAATATCTTAAATTTTTAGGATTGTGAAAAAAATTTTAGTTGGAAGTGCCAAATTTTAATAAATTTATTTGAATCAAACTTCGATTTTTCGGATTTTTATGGAGTATTTTTGTTTCAGGATCTACAATTGAGTAAATTTAGATGAAAATAACTTCAATTTTTAGGACTGAGAAAAATATTTTAGTTGGAAGTGTCAAATTTTAATAAATTTATTTGAAACCTACTTCGATTTTTCTCGACTATGTTGAGTTTTTTTGATAGAGAAGCTTAATTTGAGTAATTTCAGTTGAAATAACTTCGATTTTTTGGATTTTGTCACGATTTTTGTCAAATTTTAATAAATTTATTTGAAATCAACTTGGATAATTTTGGAATTTTTTGAGTATTTTTGTTTGTAGGATCTATATTTGAGTAAATTTAGATGAAAATATCTTCAATTTTTTGGATTGTGAAAAAATTTTAGTTGGAAGTGTCAAATTTTAATAAATTTATTTGAAATCAATTTGGATTATTTTGGATTTTGTTGACAATTTTTGTTGTAGGATCTATATTTGAGTAAATTTAGATGAAAATAACTTAAATTTTTAGGATTGTGAAAAAAATTTTAGTTGGAAGTGCCAAATTTTAATAAATTTATTTGAAACCAACTTCGATTTTTTGGATTTTCTTGAGTATTTTTGTTGTAGGATCTACAATTGAGTAAATTTAGATGAAAATAACTTCAATTTTTTGGATTGTGAATATATTTTAGTTGGAAGTGTCAAATTTTAATAAATTTATTTGAATTCAACTTCGATTTTGTGAATTTTGTCGAGTATTTTTGGTGTAGGATGTATATTTGAGTAAATTTAGATGAAAATATCTTAAATTTTTAGGATTGTGAAAAAAATTTTAGTTGGAAGTGCCAAATTTTAATAAATTTATTTGAAACAAACTTCGATTTTTCGGATTTTTATGGAGTATTTTTGTTGTAGGATCTACAATTGAGTAAATTTAGATGAAAATAACTTCAATTTTTAGGACTGAGAAAAATATTTTAGTTGGAAGTGTCAAATTTTAACAAATTTATTTGAAACCAACTTCGATTTTTTTGATTTTCTTGAGTATTTTTGTTGTATAATCTACAATTGAGTAAATTTAGATGAAAATAACTTCAATTTTTTGGATTGTGAAAAAAATTTAGTTGGAAGTGTCAAATTTTAATAAAATTATTTGAAATCAACTTCGATTTTTTTGGATTTTGTTGAGTATTTTTGTTGTAGGGTCTATATTTGAGTAAATTTAGATGAAAATAACTTCAATTTTGTGGATTGTGAAAAAAATTTTAGTTGGAAGTATCAAATTTTAATAAATTTATTTGAAATCAACTTCGATTTTTTTGGATTTTGTCGAGTATTTTTGGTGTAGGATGTATATTTGAGTAAATTTAGATGAAAATAACTTCAATTTTTTGCATTGTGAAAAAAAGTTTAGTTGCAAGTGTCAAATTTTAATAAATTTATTTGAAATCAATTTGGATTATTTGGATTTTCTTGTGTATTTTTGTTGTAGGATCTACAATTGAGTAAATTTAGATGAAAATAACTTCCATTTTTTGGATTGTGAATAAAATTTTAGTTGGAAGTGTCAAATTTTAATAAATTTATTTGAATTCAACTTCGATTTTTTTGAATTTTGTCGAGTATTTTTGGTGTAGGATGTATATTTGAGTAAATTTAAATGAAAATAACTTCGATTTTTTGGATTTTGTCACGATTTTTGTCAAATTTTAATAAATTTATTTGAAATCAACTTGGATAATTTTGGAATTTGTTGAGTATTTTTGTTGTAAGATCTATATTTGAGTAAATTTAGATGAAAATAACTTCAATTTTGTGGATTGTGAAAAAAATTTTAGTTGGAAGTGTCAAATTTTAATAAATTTATTTGAAATCAATTTGGATTATTTTGGATTTTGTTGACAATTTTTGTTGTAGGATCTATATTTGAGTAAATTTAGATGAAAATAACTTCAATTTTTAGGACTGAGAAAAATATTTTAGTTGGAAGTGTCAAATTTTAATAAATTTATTTGAAACCTACTTCGATTTTTCTCGACTATGTTGAGTTTTTTTTATAGAGAAGCTTAATTTGAGTAATTTCAGTTGAAATAACTTCGATTTTTTATATTTTGTCACGATTTTTGTCAAATTTTAATAAATTTATTTGAAATCAACTTGGATAATTTTGGAATTTGTTGAGTATTTTTGTTGTAGGATCTATATTTGAGTAAATGTAGATGAAAATATCTTCAATTTTTGGGATAGTGAAAAAATTTTAGTTGGAAGTGTCAAATTTTAATAAATTTATTTGAAACCAAATTCGATTTTTTGGATTTTCTTGAGTATTTTTGTTGTAGGATCTACAATTGAGTAAATTTAGATGAAAATAACTTCAATTTTGTGGATTGTGAAAAAAATTTTAGTTGGAAGTGTCAAATTTTAATAAATTTATTTGAAATCAGTTTCGATTTTTTTGAATTTTGTCGAGTATTTTTGGTGTAGGATGTATATTTGAGTAAATTTAGATGAAAATAACTTCAATTTTTTGGATTATGAAAAAAATTTTAGTTGCAAGTGTCAAATTTTAATAAATTTATTTGAAATCAACTTCGATTTTTTTGGATTTTGTCGAGTATTTTTGGTGTAGGATGTATATTTGAGTAAATTTAAATGAAAATAACTTCGATTTTTTGGATTTTGTCACGATTTTTGTCAAATTTTAATAAATTTATTTGAAATCAACTTGGATAATTTTGGAATTTGTTGAGTATTTTTGTTGTAGGAACTATATTTGAGTAAATTTAGATGAAAATATCTTCAATTTTTAGGATTGTGAATAAAATTTTAGTTGGAAGTGTCAAATTTTAATAAATTTATTTGAATTCAACTTCGATTTTTTTGAATTTTGTCGAGTATTTTTGGTGTAGGATGTATATTTGAGTAAATTTAAATGAAAATAACTTCGATTTTTTGGATTTTGTCACGATTTTTGTCAAATTTTAATAAATTTATTTGAAATCAACTTGGATAATTTTGGAATTTGTTGAGTACTTTTGTTGTAAGATCTATATTTGAGTAAATTTAGATGAAAATAACTTCAATTTTGTGGATTGTGAAAAAATTTTTTTGTTGGAAGTGTCAAATTTTAATAAATTTATTTGAAACCAAATTCGATTTTTTGGATTTTCTTGAGTATTTTTGTTGTAGGATCTACAATTGAGTAAATTTAGATGAAAATAACTTCAATTTTGTGGATTGTGAAAAAAATTTTAGTTGGAAGTGTCAAATTTTAATAAATTTATTTGAAATCAATTTCGATTTTTTTGAATTTTGTCGAGTATTTTTGGTGTAGGATGTATATTTGAGTAAATTTAAATGAAAATAACTTCGATTTTTTGGATTTTGTCACGATTTTTGTCAAATTTTAATAAATTTATTTGAAATCAACTTGGATAATTTTGGAATTTGTTGAGTATTTTTGTTGTAGGAACTATATTTGAGTAAATTTAGATGTAAATATCTTCAATTTTTAGGATTGTGAAAAAAATTTTCGTTGGAAGTGCCAAATTTTAATAAATTTTTTTGAAACCAACTTCGATTTTTTGGATTTTCTTGAGTATTTTTGGTGTAGGATCTACAATTGAGTAAATTTAGATGAAAATAACTTCGATTTTTTGGATTATGTCACGATTTTTGTCAAATTTTAATAAATTTATTTGAAATCAACTTGGATAATTTTGGAATTTGTTGAGTATTTTTGTTGTAGGAACTATATTTGAGTAAATTTAGGTGAAAATATCTTCAATTTTTAGGATTGTGAAAAAAATTTTAGTTGGAAGTACCAAATTTTAATAAATTTTTTTGTAACCAACTTCGATTTTTTGGATTTTCTTGAGTATTTTTGGTGTAGGATCTACAATTCAGTAAATTTAGATGAAAATAACTTCGATTTTTTGGATTATGTCACGAAGTTTGTCAAATTTTAATAAATTTATTTGAAATCAACTTGGATAATTTTGGAATTTGTTGAGTATTTATGTTGTAGGATCTATATTTGAGTAAATTTAGGTGAAAATATCTTCAATTTTTAGGATTGTGAAAAAAATTTTAGTTGGAAGTGCCAAATTTTAATAAATTTTTTTGTAACCAACTTCGATTTTTTGGATTTTCTTGAGTATTTTTGGTGTAGGATCTACAATTGAGTAAATTTAGATGAAAATAACTTCGATTTTTTGGATTTTGTCACGATTTTTGTCAAATTTTAATAAATTTATTTGAAATCAACTAGGATAATTTTGGAATTTGTTGAGTATTTTTGTTGTACGATCTATATTTGAGTAACTTTAGATGAAAATATCTTCAATTTTTTGGATTGTGAAAAAATTTTAGTTGGAAGTGTCAAATTTTAATAAATTTATTTGAAATCAATTTGGATTATTTTGGATTTTGTCGAGTATTTTTGGTGTAGGATGTATATTTGAGTAAATGTAGATGAAAATAACGACAATTTTTTGGATTGTGAAAAAAAATTTTAGTTGGAAGTGTCAAATTTTAACAAATTTATTTGAAACCAACTTCGATTTTTTGGATTTTCTTGAGTATTTTTGTTGTAGGATCTACAATTGAGTAAATTTAGATGAAAATAACTTCAATTTTTTGGATTGTGAAAAAAAATTTAGTTGGAAGTGTCAAATTTTAATAAAATTATTTGAAACCAACTTCGATTTTTTGGATTTTCTTGAGTATTTTTGGTGTAGGATGTATATTTGAGTAAATTTAGATGAAAATAACGACAATTTTTTGGATTCTGAAAAAAAAATTTACTTGGAAGTGTAAAATTTTAATAAATTTATTTGAAACTAACTTCGATTTTTTTGGATTTTCTTGAGTATTTTTGTTGTAGGATCTACAATTGAGTAAATTTAGATGAAAATAACTTCAATTTTTTGGATAGTGAATATAATTTTAGTTGGAAGTGTCAAATTTTAATAAATTTATTTGAATTCAACTTCGATTTTTTTGAATTTTGTCGAGTATTTTTGGTGTAGGATGTATATTTGAGTAAATTTAGATGAAAATATCTTAAATTTTTAGGATTGTGAAAAAAATTTTAGTTGGAAGTGCCAAATTTTAATAAATTTATTTGAATCAAACTTCGATTTTTCGGATTTTTATGGAGTATTTTTGTTTCAGGATCTACAATTGAGTAAATTTAGATGAAAATAACTTCAATTTTTAGGACTGAGAAAAATATTTTAGTTGGAAGTGTCAAATTTTAATAAATTTATTTGAAACCTACTTCGATTTTTCTCGACTATGTTGAGTGTTTTTGATAGAGAAGCTTAATTTGAGTAATTTCAGTTGAAATAACTTCGTTTTTTTGGATTTTGTCACGATTTTTGTCAAATTTTAATAAATTTATTTGAAATCAACTTGGATAATTTTGGAATTTGTTGAGTATTTATGTTGTAGGATCTATATTTGAGTAAATTTAGATGAAAATATCTTCAATTTTTTGGATTGTGAAAAAATTTTAGTTGGATGTGTCAAATTTTAATAAATTTATTTGAATTCAACTTCGATTTTGTGAATTATGTGGAGTATTTTTGGTGTAGTATGTATATTTGAGTAAATTTAGATCAAAATATCTTAAATTTTTAGGATTGTGAAAAAAATTTTAGTTGGAAGTGCCAAATTTTAATAAATTTATTTGAAACAAACTTCGATTTTTCGGATTTTTATGGAGTATTTTTGTTGTAGGATCTACAATTGAGTAAATTTAGATGAAAATAACTTCAATTTTTAGGACTGAGAAAAATATTTTAGTTGGAAGTGTCAAATTTTAATAAATTTATTTGAAACCTACTTCGATTTTTCTCGACTATGTTGAGTTTTTTTTATAGAGAAGCTTAATTTGAGTAATTTCAGTTGAAATAACTTCGATTTTTTGGATTTTGTCACGATTTTTGTCAAATTTTAATAAATTTATTTGAAATCAACTTGGATAATTTTGGAATTTGTTGAGTATTTTTGTTGTAGGATCTATATTTGAGTAAATTTAGATGAAAATATCTTCAATTTTTTGGATTGTGAAAAAATTTTAGTTGGAAGTGTCAAATTTTAATAAATTTATTTGAAACCAACTTTGATTTTTTGGATTTTCTTGAGTATTTTTGTTGTAGGATCTACAATTGAGTAAATTTAGATGAAAATAACTTCAATTTTATGGATTGTGAAAAAAAATTTAGTTGGAAGTGTCAAATTTTAATAAATTAATTTGAAATCAATTTGGATTATTTTGGATTTTGTTGACAATTTTTGTTGTAGGATCTATATTTGAGTAAATTTAGATGAAAATAACTTAAATTTTTAGGATTGTGAAAAAAATTTTAGTTGGAAGTGCCAAATTTTAATAAATTTATTTGAAACCAACTTCGATTTTTTGGATTTTCTTGAGTATTTTTGATGTAGGATCTACAATTGAGTAAATTTAGATGAAAATAACTTCAATTTTTTGGATTGTGAACAAAATTTGAGTTGGAAGTGTCAAATTTTAATAAATTTATTTGAAACCAACTTCGATTTTTTGGATTTTCTTGAGTATTTTTGTTGTAGGATCTACAATTGAGTAAATTTTGATGAAAATAACTTCAATTTTTTGGATTGTGAAAAAAAATTTAGTTGGAAGTGTCAAATTTTAATAAAATTATTTGAAATCAACTTCGATTTTTTTGGATTTTGTTGAGTATTTTTGTTGTAGGGTCTATATTTGAGTAAATTTAGTTGAAAATAACTTCAATTTTTTGGATTGTGAAAAAAAGTTTAGTTGGAAGTGTCAAGTTTTAATAAATTTATTTGAAACCAACTTCGATTTTTTGGATTTTCTTGAGTATTTTTGTTGTAGGATCTACAATTGAGTAAATTTAGATGAAAATAACTTCAATTTTTTGGATTGTGAATATAATTTTAGTTGGAAGTGTCAAATTTTAATAAATTATTTTGAATTCAACTTCGATTTTGTGAATTTTGTCGAGTATTTTTGGTGTAGGATGTATATTTGAGTAAATTTAGATGAAAATAACTTCAATTTTTAGGACTGAGAAAAATATTTTAGTTGGAAGTGTCAAATTTTAATAAATTTATTTGAAACCTACTTCGATTTTTCTCGACTATGTTGAGTTTTTTTTATAGAGAAGCTTAATTTGAGTAATTTCAGTTGAAATAACTTCGATTTTTTGGATTTTGTCACGATTTTTGTCAAATTTTAATAAATTTATTTGAAATCAACTTGGATAATTTTGGAATTTGTTGAGTATTTTTGTTGTAGGATCTATATTTGAGTAAATGTAGATGAAAATATCTTCAATTTTTTGGATTGTGAAAAAATTTTAGTTGGAAGTGTCAAATTTTAATAAATTTATTTGAAACCAACTTTGATTTTTTGGATTTTCTTGAGTATTTTTGTTGTAGGATCTACAATTGAGTAAATTTGGATGAAAATAACTTCAATTTTTAGGATTGTGAAAAAAAATTTAGTTGCAAGTGTCAAATTTTAATAAATTTATTTGAAATCAACTTCGATTTTATTGGATTTTGTCGAATATTTTTGTTGTAGGATCTATATTTGAGTAAATTTAGATGAAAATAACTTCAATTTTTAGGACTGAGAAAAATATTTTAGTTGGAAGTGTCAAATTTTAATAAATTTATTTGAATTCAACTTCGATTTTTTTTAATGTTGTCGAGTATTTTTGGTGTAGGATGTATATTTGAGTAAATTTAGATGAAAATATCTTAAATTTTTAGGATTGTGAAAAAAATTTTAGTTGGAAGTGCCAAATTTTAATAAATTTATTTGAATCAAACTTCGATTTTTCGGATTTTTATGGAGTATTTTTGTTTCAGGATCTACAATTGAGTAAATTTAGATGAAAATAACTTCAATTTTTAGGACTGAGAAAAATATTTTAGTTGGAAGTGTCAAATTTTAATAAATTTATTTGAAACCTACTTCGATTTTTCTCGACTATGTTGAGTTTTTTGATAGAGAAGCTTAATTTGAGTATTTTCAGTTGAAATAACTTCGATTTTTTGGATTTTGTCACGATTTTTGTCAAATTTTAATAAATTTATTTGAAATCAACTTGGATAATTTTGGAATTTGTTGACTATTTATGTTGTAGGATCTATATTTGAGTAAATTTAGATGAAAATATCTTCAATTTTTTGGATTGTGAAAAAATTTAGTTGGATGTGTCAAATTTTAATAAATTTATTTGAAACCAACTTTGATTTTTTGGATTTGCTTGAGTATTTTTGTTGTAGGATCTACAATTGAGTAAATTTAGATGAAAATAACTTCAATTTTTTGGATTGTGAATATAATTTTAGTTGGAAGTGTCAAATTTTAATAAATTTATTTGAATTCAACTTCGATTTTGTGAATTTTGTCGAGTATTTTTGGTGTAGGATGTATATTTGAGTAAATTTAGATGAAAATATCTTAAATTTTTAGGATTGTGAAAAAAATTTTAGTTGGAAGTGCCAAATTTTAATAAATTTATTTGAATCAAACTTCGATTTTTCGGATTTTTATGGAGTATTTTTGTTTCAGGATCTACAATTGAGTAAATTTAGATGAAAATAACTTCAATTTTTAGGACTGAGAAAAATATTTTAGTTGGAAGTGTCAAATTTTAATAAATTTATTTGAAACCTACTTCGATTTTTCTCGACTATGTTGAGTTTTTTTGATAGAGAAGCTTAATTTGAGTAATTTCAGTTGAAATAACTTCGATTTTTTGGATTTTGTCACGATTTTTGTCAAATTTTAATAAATTTATTTGAAATCAACTTGGATAATTTTGGAATTTTTTGAGTATTTTTGTTTGTAGGATCTATATTTGAGTAAATTTAGATGAAAATATCTTCAATTTTTTGGATTGTGAAAAAATTTTAGTTGGAAGTGTCAAATTTTAATAAATTTATTTGAAATCAATTTGGATTATTTTGGATTTTGTTGACAATTTTTGTTGTAGGATCTATATTTGAGTAAATTTAGATGAAAATAACTTAAATTTTTAGGATTGTGAAAAAAATTTTAGTTGGAAGTGCCAAATTTTAATAAATTTATTTGAAACCAACTTCGATTTTTTGGATTTTCTTGAGTATTTTTGTTGTAGGATCTACAATTGAGTAAATTTAGATGAAAATAACTTCAATTTTTTGGATTGTGAATATATTTTAGTTGGAAGTGTCAAATTTTAATAAATTTATTTGAATTCAACTTCGATTTTGTGAATTTTGTCGAGTATTTTTGGTGTAGGATGTATATTTGAGTAAATTTAGATGAAAATATCTTAAATTTTTAGGATTGTGAAAAAAATTTTAGTTGGAAGTGCCAAATTTTAATAAATTTATTTGAAACAAACTTCGATTTTTCGGATTTTTATGGAGTATTTTTGTTGTAGGATCTACAATTGAGTAAATTTAGATGAAAATAACTTCAATTTTTAGGACTGAGAAAAATATTTTAGTTGGAAGTGTCAAATTTTAACAAATTTATTTGAAACCAACTTCGATTTTTTTGATTTTCTTGAGTATTTTTGTTGTATAATCTACAATTGAGTAAATTTTGATGAAAATAACGACAATTTTTTGGATTGTGAAAAAAATTTTAGTTGGAAGTGTCAAATTTTAATAAATTTATTTGAATCCAATTTCGATTATTTGGATTTTCTTGAGTATTTTTGTTGTAGGATCTACAATTGAGTAAATTTAGATGAAAGTAACTTCAATTTTGTGGATTGTGATAAAAATTTTAGTTGGAAGTGTCAAATTTTAATAAATTTATTTGAAATCAACTTCGATTTTTTTGAATTTTGTCGAGTATTTTTGGTGTAGGATGTATATTTGAGTAAATTTAGATGAAAATAATTTCAATTTTTTGGATTGTGAAAAAAAATTTAGTTGGAAGTGTCAAATTTTAATAAATTTATTTGAAATCAATTTGGATTATTTTGGATTTTATTGAGTATTTTTGTTGTAGGATCTACAATTGAGTAAATTTAGATGAAAATAACTTCGATTTTTTGGATTTTGTCACGATTTTTGTCAAATTTTAATAAATTTATTTGAAATCAACTTGGATAATTTTGGAATTTGTTGAGTATTTTTGTTGTTAGATCTATATTTGAGTAAATTTAGATGAAAATAACTTCAATTTTGTGGATTGTGAAAAAATTTTTTTGTTGGAAGTGTCAAATTTTAATAAATTTATTTGAAACCAAATTCGATTTTTTGGATTTTCTTGAGTATTTTTGTTGTAGGATCTACAATTGAGTAAATTTAGATGAAAATAACTTCAATTTTTAGGACTGAGAAAAATATTTTAGTTGGAAGTGTCAAATTTTAATAAATTTATTTGAAACCTACTTCGATTTTTCTCGACTATGTTGAGTTTTTTTGATAGAGAAGCTTAATTTGAGTAATTTCAGTTGAAATAACTTCGATTTTTTGGATTTTGTCACGATTTTTGTCAAATTTTAATAAATTTATTTGAAATCAACTTGGATAATTTTGGAATTTGTTGAGTATTTTTGTTTGTAGGATCTATATTTGAGTAAATTTAGATGAAAATATCTTCAATTTTTTGGATTGTGAAAAAATTTTAGTTGGAAGTGTCAAATTTTAATAAATTTATTTGAAACCAACTTCGATTTTTTGGATTTTCTTGAGTATTTTTGTTGTAGGATCTATATTTGAGTAAATTTAGATGAAAATAACTTAAATTTTTAGGATTGTGAAAAAAATTTTAGTTGGAACTGCCAAATTTTAATAAATTTATTTGAAACCAACTTCGATTTTTTGGATTTTCTTGAGTATTTTTGTTGTAGGATCTACAATTGAGTAAATTTAGATGAAAATAACTTCAATTTTTTGGATTGTGAATATAATTTTAGTTGGAAGTGTCAAATTTTAATAAATTTATTTGAATTCAACTTCGATTTTGTGAATTTTGTCGAGTATTTTTGGTGTAGGATGTATATTTGAGTAAATTTAGATGAAAATATCTTAAATTTTTAGGATTGTGAAAAAAATTTTAGTTGGAAGTGCCAAATTTTAATAAATTTATTTGAAACAAACTTCGATTTTTCGGATTTTTATGGAGTATTTTTGTTGTAGGATCTACAATTGAGTAAATTTAGATGAAAATAACTTCAATTTTTAGGACTGAGAAAAATATTTTAGTTGGAAGTGTCAAATTTTAATAAATTTATTTGAAACCAACTTCGATTTTTTGGATTTTCTTGAGTATTTTTGTTGTAGGATCTACAATTGAGTAAATTTTGATGAAAATAACTTCAATTTTTTGGATTGTGAAAAAAAGTTTAGTTGGAAGTGTCAAGTTTTAATAAATTTATTTGAAACCAACTTCGATTTTTTGGATTTTCTTGAGTATTTTTGTTGTAGGATCTACAATTGAGTAAATTTAGATGAAAATAACTTCAATTTTTTGGATTGTGAATATAATTTTAGTTGGAAGTGTCAAATTTTAATAAATTTATTTGAATTCAACTTCGATTTTGTGAATTTTGTCGAGTATTTTTGGTGTAGGATGTATATTTGAGTAAATTTAGATGAAAATAACTTCAATTTTTATGACTGAGAAAAATATTTTAGTTGGAAGTGTCAAATTTTAATAAATTTATTTGAAACCTACTTCGATTTTTCTCGACTATGTTGAGTTTTTTTGATAGAGAAGCTTAATTTGAGTAATTTCAGTTGAAATAACTTCATTTTTTTGGATTTTGTCACGATTTTTGTCAAATTTTAATAAATTTATATGAAATCAACTTGGATAATTTTGGAATTTGTTGAGTATTTTTGTTGTAGGATCTATATTTGAGTAACTTTAGATGAAAATATCTTCAATTTTTTGGATTGTGAAAAATTTTTAGTTGGAAGTGTCAAATTTTAATAAATTTATTTGAAATCAATTTGGATTATTTTGGATTTTGTCGAGTATTTTTGGTGTAGGATGTATATTTGAGTAAATGTTGATGAAAATAACGACAATTTTTTGGATTGTGAAAAAAAATTTTAGTTGGAAGTGTCAAATTTTAACAAATTTATTTGAAACCAACTTCGATTTTTTGGAATTTCTTGAGTATTTTTGTTGTAGGATCTACAATTGAGTAAATTTAGATGAAAATAACTTCAATTTTTTGGATTGTGAAAAAAAATTTAGTTGGAAGTGTCAAATTTTAATAAAATGATTTGAAACCAATTTCGATTTTTTGGATTTTCTTGAGTATTTTTGGTGTAGGATGTATATTTGAGTAAATTTAGATGAAAATAACTTCGATTTTTTGGATTTTGTCACGATTTTTGTCAAATTTTAATAAATTTATTTGAAATCAACTTGGATAATTTTGGAATTTGTTGAGTATTTTTGTTGTAGGAACTATATTTGAGTAAATTTAGGTGAAAATATCTTCAATTTTTAGGATTGTGAAAAAAATTTTAGTTGGAAGTACCAAATTTTAATAAATTTTTTTGTAACCAACTTCGATTTTTTGGATTTTCTTGAGTATTTTTGGTGTAGGATCTACAATTCAGTAAATTTAGATGAAAATAACTTCGATTTTTTGGATTATGTCACGAAGTTTGTCAAATTTTAATAAATTTATTTGAAATCAACTTGGATAATTTTGGAATTTGTTGAGTATTTATGTTGTAGGATCTATATTTGAGTAAATTTAGGTGAAAATATCTTCAATTTTTAGGATTGTGAAAAAAATTTTAGTTGGAAGTGCCAAATTTTAATAAATTTTTTTGTAACCAACTTCGATTTTTTGGATTTTCTTGAGTATTTTTGGTGTAGGATCTACAATTGAGTAAATTTAGATGAAAATAACTTCGATTTTTTGGATTTTGTCACGATTTTTGTCAAATTTTAATAAATTTATTTGAAATCAACTAGGATAATTTTGGAATTTGTTGAGTATTTTTGTTGTACGATCTATATTTGAGTAACTTTAGATGAAAATATCTTCAATTTTTTGGATTGTGAAAAAATTTTAGTTGGAAGTGTCAAATTTTAATAAATTTATTTGAAATCAATTTGGATTATTTTGGATTTTGTCGAGTATTTTTGGTGTAGGATGTATATTTGAGTAAATGTAGATGAAAATAACGACAATTTTTTGGATTGTGAAAAAAAATTTTAGTTGGAAGTGTCAAATTTTAACAAATTTATTTGAAACCAACTTCGATTTTTTGGATTTTCTTGAGTATTTTTGTTGTAGGATCTACAATTGAGTAAATTTAGATGAAAATAACTTCAATTTTTTGGATTGTGAAAAAAAATTTAGTTGGAAGTGTCAAATTTTAATAAAATTATTTGAAACCAACTTCGATTTTTTGGATTTTCTTGAGTATTTTTGGTGTAGGATGTATATTTGAGTAAATTTAGATGAAAATAACGACAATTTTTTGGATTCTGAAAAAAAAATTTACTTGGAAGTGTAAAATTTTAATAAATTTATTTGAAACTAACTTCGATTTTTTTGGATTTTCTTGAGTATTTTTGTTGTAGGATCTACAATTGAGTAAATTTAGATGAAAATAACTTCAATTTTTTGGATAGTGAATATAATTTTAGTTGGAAGTGTCAAATTTTAATAAATTTATTTGAATTCAACTTCGATTTTTTTTAATTTTGTCGAGTATTTTTGGTGTAGGATGTATATTTGAGTAAATTTAGATGAAAATATCTTAAATTTTTAGGATTGTGAAAAAAATTTTAGTTGGAAGTGCCAAATTTTAATAAATTTATTTGAATCAAACTTCGATTTTTCGGATTTTTATGGAGTATTTTTGTTTCAGGATCTACAATTGAGTAAATTTAGATGAAAATAACTTCAATTTTTAGGACTGAGAAAAATATTTTAGTTGGAAGTGTCAAATTTTAATAAATTTATTTGAAACCTACTTCGATTTTTCTCGACTATGTTGAGTGTTTTTGATAGAGAAGCTTAATTTGAGTAATTTCAGTTGAAATAACTTCGTTTTTTTGGATTTTGTCACGATTTTTGTCAAATTTTAATAAATTTATTTGAAATCAACTTGGATAATTTTGGAATTTGTTGAGTATTTATGTTGTAGGATCTATATTTGAGTAAATTTAGATGAAAATATCTTCAATTTTTTGGATTGTGAAAAAATTTTAGTTGGATGTGTCAAATTTTAATAAATTTATTTGAATTCAACTTCGATTTTGTGAATTTTGTGGAGTATTTTTGGTGTAGGATGTATATTTGAGTAAATTTAGATGAAAATATCTTAAATTTTTAGGATTGTGAAAAAAATTTTAGTTGGAAGTGCCAAATTTTAATAAATTTATTTGAAACAAACTTCGATTTTTCGGATTTTTATGGAGTATTTTTGTTGTAGGATCTACAATTGAGTAAATTTAGATGAAAATAACTTCAATTTTTAGGACTGAGAAAAATATTTTAGTTGGAAGTGTCAAATTTTAATAAATTTATTTGAAACCTACTTCGATTTTTCTCGACTATGTTGAGTTTTTTTTATAGAGAAGCTTAATTTGAGTAATTTCAGTTGAAATAACTTCGATTTTTTGGATTTTGTCACGATTTTTGTCAAATTTTAATAAATTTATTTGAAATCAACTTGGATAATTTTGGAATTTGTTGAGTATTTTTGTTGTAGGATCTATATTTGAGTAAATTTAGATGAAAATATCTTCAATTTTTTGGATTGTGAAAAAATTTTAGTTGGAAGTGTCAAATTTTAATAAATTTATTTGAAACCAACTTTGATTTTTTGGATTTTCTTGAGTATTTTTGTTGTAGGATCTACAATTGAGTAAATTTAGATGAAAATAACTTCAATTTTATGGATTGTGAAAAAAAATTTAGTTGGAAGTGTCAAATTTTAATAAATTAATTTGAAATCAATTTGGATTATTTTGGATTTTGTTGACAATTTTTGTTGTAGGATCTATATTTGAGTAAATTTAGATGAAAATAACTTAAATTTTTAGGATTGTGAAAAAAATTTTAGTTGGAAGTGCCAAATTTTAATAAATTTATTTGAAACCAACTTCGATTTTTTGGATTTTCTTGAGTATTTTTGATGTAGGATCTACAATTGAGTAAATTTAGATGAAAATAACTTCAATTTTTTGGATTGTGAACAAAATTTGAGTTGGAAGTGTCAAATTTTAATAAATTTATTTGAAACCAACTTCGATTTTTTGGATTTTCTTGAGTATTTTTGTTGTAGGTTCTACAATTGAGTAAATTTTGATGAAAATAACTTCAATTTTTTGGATTGTGAAAAAAAATTTAGTTGGAAGTGTCAAATTTTAATAAAATTATTTGAAATCAACTTCGATTTTTTTGGATTTTGTTGAGTATTTTTGTTGTAGGGTCTATATTTGAGTAAATTTAGTTGAAAATAACTTCAATTTTTTGGATTGTGAAAAAAAGTTTAGTTGGAAGTGTCAAGTTTTAATAAATTTATTTGAAACCAACTTCGATTTTTTGGATTTTCTTGAGTATTTTTGTTGTAGGATCTACAATTGAGTAAATTTAGATGAAAATAACTTCAATTTTTTGGATTGTGAATATAATTTTAGTTGGAAGTGTCAAATTTTAATAAATTATTTTGAATTCAACTTCGATTTTGTGAATTTTGTCGAGTATTTTTGGTGTAGGATGTATATTTGAGTAAATTTAGATGAAAATAACTTCAATTTTTAGGACTGAGAAAAATATTTTAGTTGGAAGTGTCAAATTTTAATAAATTTATTTGAAACCTACTTCGATTTTTCTCGACTATGTTGAGTTTTTTTTATAGAGAAGCTTAATTTGAGTAATTTCAGTTGAAATAACTTCGATTTTTTGGATTTTGTCACGATTTTTGTCAAATTTTAATAAATTTATTTGAAATCAACTTGGATAATTTTGGAATTTGTTGAGTATTTTTGTTGTAGGATCTACAATTGAGTAAATTTAGATGAAAATAACTTCAATTTTTTGGATTGTGAAAAAAAGTTTAGTTGGAAGTGTCAAGTTTTAATAAATTTATTTGAAACCAACTTCGATTTTTTGGATTTTCTTGAGTATTTTTGTTGTAGGATCTACAATTGAGTAAATTTTGATGAAAATAACTTCAATTTTTTGAATTGTGAAAAAAAATTTAGTTGGAAGTGTCAAATTTTAATAAAATTATTTGAAATCAACTTCGATTTTTTTGGATTTTGTTGAGTATTTTTGTTGTAGGGTCTATATTTGAGTAAATTTAGTTGAAAATAACTTCAATTTTTTGGATTGTGAAAAAAAGTTTAGTTGGAAGTGTCAAGTTTTAATAAATTTATTTGAAACCAACTTCGATTTTTTGGATTTTCTTGAGTATTTTTGTTGTAGGATCTACAATTGAGTAAATTTAGATGAAAATAACTTCAATTTTTTGGATTGTGAATATAATTTTAGTTGGAAGTGTCAAATTTTAATAAATTATTTTGAATTCAACTTCGATTTTGTGAATTTTGTCGAGTATTTTTGGTGTAGGATGTATATTTGAGTAAATTTAGATGAAAATAACTTCAATTTTTAGGACTGAGAAAAATATTTTAGTTGGAAGTGTCAAATTTTAATAAATTTATTTGAAACCTACTTCGATTTTTCTCGACTATGTTGAGTTTTTTTTATAGAGAAGCTTAATTTGAGTAATTTCAGTTGAAATAACTTCGATTTTTTGGATTTTGTCACGATTTTTGTCAAATTTTAATAAATTTATTTGAAATCAACTTGGATAATTTTGGAATTTGTTGAGTATTTTTGTTGTAGGATCTATATTTGAGTAAATGTAGATGAAAATATCTTCAATTTTTTGGATTGTGAAAAAATTTTAGTTGGAAGTGTCAAATTTTAATAAATTTATTTGAAACCAACTTTGATTTTTTGGATTTTCTTGAGTATTTTTGTTGTAGGATCTACAATTGAGTAAATTTGGATGAAAATAACTTCAATTTTTAGGATTGTGAAAAAAAATTTAGTTGCAAGTGTCAAATTTTAATAAATTTATTTGAAATCAACTTCGATTTTATTGGATTTTGTCGAATATTTTTGTTGTAGGATCTATATTTGAGTAAATTTAGATGAAAATAACTTCAATTTTTAGGACTGAGAAAAATATTTTAGTTGGAAGTGTCAAATTTTAATAAATTTATTTGAATTCAACTTCGATTTTTTTTAATGTTGTCGAGTATTTTTGGTGTAGGATGTATATTTGAGTAAATTTAGATGAAAATATCTTAAATTTTTAGGATTGTGAAAAAAATTTTAGTTGGAAGTGCCAAATTTTAATAAATTTATTTGAATCAAACTTCGATTTTTCGGATTTTTATGGAGTATTTTTGTTTCAGGATCTACAATTGAGTAAATTTAGATGAAAATAACTTCAATTTTTAGGACTGAGAAAAATATTTTAGTTGGAAGTGTCAAATTTTAATAAATTTATTTGAAACCTACTTCGATTTTTCTCGACTATGTTGAGTTTTTTGATAGAGAAGCTTAATTTGAGTATTTTCAGTTGAAATAACTTCGATTTTTTGGATTTTGTCACGATTTTTGTCAAATTTTAATAAATTTATTTGAAATCAACTTGGATAATTTTGGAATTTGTTGACAATTTTTGTTGTAGGATCTATATTTGAGTAAATTTAGATGAAAATAACTTAAATTTTTAGGATTGTGAAAAAAATTTTAGTTGGAAGTGCCAAATTTTAATAAATTTATTTGAAACCAACTTCGATTTTTTGGATTTTCTTGAGTATTTTTGATGTAGGATCTACAATTGAGTAAATTTAGATGAAAATAACTTCAATTTTTTGGATTGTGAACAAAATTTGAGTTGGAAGTGTCAAATTTTAATAAATTTATTTGAAACCAACTTCGATTTTTTGGATTTTCTTGAGTATTTTTGTTGTAGGTTCTACAATTGAGTAAATTTTGATGAAAATAACTTCAATTTTTTGGATTGTGAAAAAAAATTTAGTTGGAAGTGTCAAATTTTAATAAAATTATTTGAAATCAACTTCGATTTTTTTGGATTTTGTTGAGTATTTTTGTTGTAGGGTCTATATTTGAGTAAATTTAGTTGAAAATAACTTCAATTTTTTGGATTGTGAAAAAAAGTTTAGTTGGAAGTGTCAAGTTTTAATAAATTTATTTGAAACCAACTTCGATTTTTTGGATTTTCTTGAGTATTTTTGTTGTAGGATCTACAATTGAGTAAATTTAGATGAAAATAACTTCAATTTTTTGGATTGTGAATATAATTTTAGTTGGAAGTGTCAAATTTTAATAAATTATTTTGAATTCAACTTCGATTTTGTGAATTTTGTCGAGTATTTTTGGTGTAGGATGTATATTTGAGTAAATTTAGATGAAAATAACTTCAATTTTTAGGACTGAGAAAAATATTTTAGTTGGAAGTGTCAAATTTTAATAAATTTATTTGAAACCTACTTCGATTTTTCTCGACTATGTTGAGTTTTTTTTATAGAGAAGCTTAATTTGAGTAATTTCAGTTGAAATAACTTCGATTTTTTGGATTTTGTCACGATTTTTGTCAAATTTTAATAAATTTATTTGAAATCAACTTGGATAATTTTGGAATTTGTTGAGTATTTTTGTTGTAGGATCTACAATTGAGTAAATTTAGATGAAAATAACTTCAATTTTTTGGATTGTGAAAAAAAGTTTAGTTGGAAGTGTCAAGTTTTAATAAATTTATTTGAAACCAACTTCGATTTTTTGGATTTTCTTGAGTATTTTTGTTGTAGGATCTACAATTGAGTAAATTTTGATGAAAATAACTTCAATTTTTTGAATTGTGAAAAAAAATTTAGTTGGAAGTGTCAAATTTTAATAAAATTATTTGAAATCAACTTCGATTTTTTTGGATTTTGTTGAGTATTTTTGTTGTAGGGTCTATATTTGAGTAAATTTAGTTGAAAATAACTTCAATTTTTTGGATTGTGAAAAAAAGTTTAGTTGGAAGTGTCAAGTTTTAATAAATTTATTTGAAACCAACTTCGATTTTTTGGATTTTCTTGAGTATTTTTGTTGTAGGATCTACAATTGAGTAAATTTAGATGAAAATAACTTCAATTTTTTGGATTGTGAATATAATTTTAGTTGGAAGTGTCAAATTTTAATAAATTATTTTGAATTCAACTTCGATTTTGTGAATTTTGTCGAGTATTTTTGGTGTAGGATGTATATTTGAGTAAATTTAGATGAAAATAACTTCAATTTTTAGGACTGAGAAAAATATTTTAGTTGGAAGTGTCAAATTTTAATAAATTTATTTGAAACCTACTTCGATTTTTCTCGACTATGTTGAGTTTTTTTTATAGAGAAGCTTAATTTGAGTAATTTCAGTTGAAATAACTTCGATTTTTTGGATTTTGTCACGATTTTTGTCAAATTTTAATAAATTTATTTGAAATCAACTTGGATAATTTTGGAATTTGTTGAGTATTTTTGTTGTAGGATCTATATTTGAGTAAATGTAGATGAAAATATCTTCAATTTTTTGGATTGTGAAAAAATTTTAGTTGGAAGTGTCAAATTTTAATAAATTTATTTGAAACCAACTTTGATTTTTTGGATTTTCTTGAGTATTTTTGTTGTAGGATCTACAATTGAGTAAATTTGGATGAAAATAACTTCAATTTTTAGGATTGTGAAAAAAAATTTAGTTGCAAGTGTCAAATTTTAATAAATTTATTTGAAATCAACTTCGATTTTATTGGATTTTGTCGAATATTTTTGTTGTAGGATCTATATTTGAGTAAATTTAGATGAAAATAACTTCAATTTTTAGGACTGAGAAAAATATTTTAGTTGGAAGTGTCAAATTTTAATAAATTTATTTGAAACCTACTTCGATTTTTCTCGACTATGTTGAGTTTTTTGATAGAGAAGCTTAATTTGAGTATTTTCAGTTGAAATAACTTCGATTTTTTGGATTTTGTCACGATTTTTGTCAAATTTTAATAAATTTATTTGAAATCAACTTGGATAATTTTGGAATTTGTTGACTATTTATGTTGTAGGATCTATATTTGAGTAAATTTAGATGAAAATATCTTCAATTTTTTGGATTGTGAAAAAATTTTAGTTGGATGTGTCAAATTTTAATAAATTTATTTGAAACCAACTTTGATTTTTTGGATTTGCTTGAGTATTTTTGTTGTAGGATCTACAATTGAGTAAATTTAGATGAAAATAACTTCAATTTTTTGGATTGTGAATATAATTTTAGTTGGAAGTGTCAAATTTTAATAAATTTATTTGAATTCAACTTCGATTTTGTGAATTTTGTCGAGTATTTTTGGTGTAGGATGTATATTTGAGTAAATTTAGATGAAAATATCTTAAATTTTTAGGATTGTGAAAAAAATTTTAGTTGGAAGTGCCAAATTTTAATAAATTTATTTGAATCAAACTTCGATTTTTCGGATTTTTATGGAGTATTTTTGTTTCAGGATCTACAATTGAGTAAATTTAGATGAAAATAACTTCAATTTTTAGGACTGAGAAAAATATTTTAGTTGGAAGTGTCAAATTTTAATAAATTTATTTGAAACCTACTTCGATTTTTCTCGACTATGTTGAGTTTTTTTGATAGAGAAGCTTAATTTGAGTAATTTCAGTTGAAATAACTTCGATTTTTTGGATTTTGTCACGATTTTTGTCAAATTTTAATAAATTTATTTGAAATCAACTTGGATAATTTTGGAATTTTTTGAGTATTTTTGTTTGTAGGATCTATATTTGAGTAAATTTAGATGAAAATATCTTCAATTTTTTGGATTGTGAAAAAATTTTAGTTGGAAGTGTCAAATTTTAATAAATTTATTTGAAATCAATTTGGATTATTTTGGATTTTGTTGACAATTTTTGTTGTAGGATCTATATTTGAGTAAATTTAGATGAAAATAACTTAAATTTTTAGGATTGTGAAAAAAATTTTAGTTGGAAGTGCCAAATTTTAATAAATTTATTTGAAACCAACTTCGATTTTTTGGATTTTCTTGAGTATTTTTGTTGTAGGATCTACAATTGAGTAAATTTAGATGAAAATAACTTCAATTTTTTGGATTGTGAATATATTTTAGTTGGAAGTGTCAAATTTTAATAAATTTATTTGAATTCAACTTCGATTTTGTGAATTTTGTCGAGTATTTTTGGTGTAGGATGTATATTTGAGTAAATTTAGATGAAAATATCTTAAATTTTTAGGATTGTGAAAAAAATTTTAGTTGGAAGTGCCAAATTTTAATAAATTTATTTGAAACAAACTTCGATTTTTCGGATTTTTATGGAGTATTTTTGTTGTAGGATCTACAATTGAGTAAATTTAGATGAAAATAACTTCAATTTTTAGGACTGAGAAAAATATTTTAGTTGGAAGTGTCAAATTTTAACAAATTTATTTGAAACCAACTTCGATTTTTTTGATTTTCTTGAGTATTTTTGTTGTATAATCTACAATTGAGTAAATTTAGATGAAAATAACTTCAATTTTTTGGATTGTGAAAAAAATTTAGTTGGAAGTGTCAAATTTTAATAAAATTATTTGAAATCAACTTCGATTTTTTTGGATTTTGTTGAGTATTTTTGTTGTAGGGTCTATATTTGAGTAAATTTAGATGAAAATAACTTCAATTTTGTGGATTGTGAAAAAAATTTTAGTTGGAAGTATCAAATTTTAATAAATTTATTTGAAATCAACTTCGATTTTTTTGGATTTTGTCGAGTATTTTTGGTGTAGGATGTATATTTGAGTAAATTTAGATGAAAATAACTTCAATTTTTTGCATTGTGAAAAAAAGTTTAGTTGCAAGTGTCAAATTTTAATAAATTTATTTGAAATCAATTTGGATTATTTGGATTTTCTTGTGTATTTTTGTTGTAGGATCTACAATTGAGTAAATTTAGATGAAAATAACTTCCATTTTTTGGATTGTGAATAAAATTTTAGTTGGAAGTGTCAAATTTTAATAAATTTATTTGAATTCAACTTCGATTTTTTTGAATTTTGTCGAGTATTTTTGGTGTAGGATGTATATTTGAGTAAATTTAAATGAAAATAACTTCGATTTTTTGGATTTTGTCACGATTTTTGTCAAATTTTAATAAATTTATTTGAAATCAACTTGGATAATTTTGGAATTTGTTGAGTATTTTTGTTGTAAGATCTATATTTGAGTAAATTTAGATGAAAATAACTTCAATTTTGTGGATTGTGAAAAAAATTTTAGTTGGAAGTGTCAAATTTTAATAAATTTATTTGAAATCAATTTGGATTATTTTGGATTTTGTTGACAATTTTTGTTGTAGGATCTATATTTGAGTAAATTTAGATGAAAATAACTTCAATTTTTAGGACTGAGAAAAATATTTTAGTTGGAAGTGTCAAATTTTAATAAATTTATTTGAAACCTACTTCGATTTTTCTCGACTATGTTGAGTTTTTTTTATAGAGAAGCTTAATTTGAGTAATTTCAGTTGAAATAACTTCGATTTTTTATATTTTGTCACGATTTTTGTCAAATTTTAATAAATTTATTTGAAATCAACTTGGATAATTTTGGAATTTGTTGAGTATTTTTGTTGTAGGATCTATATTTGAGTAAATGTAGATGAAAATATCTTCAATTTTTGGGATAGTGAAAAAATTTTAGTTGGAAGTGTCAAATTTTAATAAATTTATTTGAAACCAAATTCGATTTTTTGGATTTTCTTGAGTATTTTTGTTGTAGGATCTACAATTGAGTAAATTTAGATGAAAATAACTTCAATTTTGTGGATTGTGAAAAAAATTTTAGTTGGAAGTGTCAAATTTTAATAAATTTATTTGAAATCAGTTTCGATTTTTTTGAATTTTGTCGAGTATTTTTGGTGTAGGATGTATATTTGAGTAAATTTAGATGAAAATAACTTCAATTTTTTGGATTATGAAAAAAATTTTAGTTGCAAGTGTCAAATTTTAATAAATTTATTTGAAATCAACTTCGATTTTTTTGGATTTTGTCGAGTATTTTTGGTGTAGGATGTATATTTGAGTAAATTTAAATGAAAATAACTTCGATTTTTTGGATTTTGTCACGATTTTTGTCAAATTTTAATAAATTTATTTGAAATCAACTTGGATAATTTTGGAATTTGTTGAGTATTTTTGTTGTAGGAACTATATTTGAGTAAATTTAGATGAAAATATCTTCAATTTTTAGGATTGTGAATAAAATTTTAGTTGGAAGTGTCAAATTTTAATAAATTTATTTGAATTCAACTTCGATTTTTTTGAATTTTGTCGAGTATTTTTGGTGTAGGATGTATATTTGAGTAAATTTAAATGAAAATAACTTCGATTTTTTGGATTTTGTCACGATTTTTGTCAAATTTTAATAAATTTATTTGAAATCAACTTGGATAATTTTGGAATTTGTTGAGTACTTTTGTTGTAAGATCTATATTTGAGTAAATTTAGATGAAAATAACTTCAATTTTGTGGATTGTGAAAAAATTTTTTTGTTGGAAGTGTCAAATTTTAATAAATTTATTTGAAACCAAATTCGATTTTTTGGATTTTCTTGAGTATTTTTGTTGTAGGATCTACAATTGAGTAAATTTAGATGAAAATAACTTCAATTTTGTGGATTGTGAAAAAAATTTTAGTTGGAAGTGTCAAATTTTAATAAATTTATTTGAAATCAATTTCGATTTTTTTGAATTTTGTCGAGTATTTTTGGTGTAGGATGTATATTTGAGTAAATTTAAATGAAAATAACTTCGATTTTTTGGATTTTGTCACGATTTTTGTCAAATTTTAATAAATTTATTTGAAATCAACTTGGATAATTTTGGAATTTGTTGAGTATTTTTGTTGTAGGAACTATATTTGAGTAAATTTAGATGTAAATATCTTCAATTTTTAGGATTGTGAAAAAAATTTTCGTTGGAAGTGCCAAATTTTAATAAATTTTTTTGAAACCAACTTCGATTTTTTGGATTTTCTTGAGTATTTTTGGTGTAGGATCTACAATTGAGTAAATTTAGATGAAAATAACTTCGATTTTTTGGATTATGTCACGATTTTTGTCAAATTTTAATAAATTTATTTGAAATCAACTTGGATAATTTTGGAATTTGTTGAGTATTTTTGTTGTAGGAACTATATTTGAGTAAATTTAGGTGAAAATATCTTCAATTTTTAGGATTGTGAAAAAAATTTTAGTTGGAAGTACCAAATTTTAATAAATTTTTTTGTAACCAACTTCGATTTTTTGGATTTTCTTGAGTATTTTTGGTGTAGGATCTACAATTCAGTAAATTTAGATGAAAATAACTTCGATTTTTTGGATTATGTCACGAAGTTTGTCAAATTTTAATAAATTTATTTGAAATCAACTTGGATAATTTTGGAATTTGTTGAGTATTTATGTTGTAGGATCTATATTTGAGTAAATTTAGGTGAAAATATCTTCAATTTTTAGGATTGTGAAAAAAATTTTAGTTGGAAGTGCCAAATTTTAATAAATTTTTTTGTAACCAACTTCGATTTTTTGGATTTTCTTGAGTATTTTTGGTGTAGGATCTACAATTGAGTAAATTTAGATGAAAATAACTTCGATTTTTTGGATTTTGTCACGATTTTTGTCAAATTTTAATAAATTTATTTGAAATCAACTAGGATAATTTTGGAATTTGTTGAGTATTTTTGTTGTACGATCTATATTTGAGTAACTTTAGATGAAAATATCTTCAATTTTTTGGATTGTGAAAAAATTTTAGTTGGAAGTGTCAAATTTTAATAAATTTATTTGAAATCAATTTGGATTATTTTGGATTTTGTCGAGTATTTTTGGTGTAGGATGTATATTTGAGTAAATGTAGATGAAAATAACGACAATTTTTTGGATTGTGAAAAAAAATTTTAGTTGGAAGTGTCAAATTTTAACAAATTTATTTGAAACCAACTTCGATTTTTTGGATTTTCTTGAGTATTTTTGTTGTAGGATCTACAATTGAGTAAATTTAGATGAAAATAACTTCAATTTTTTGGATTGTGAAAAAAAATTTAGTTGGAAGTGTCAAATTTTAATAAAATTATTTGAAACCAACTTCGATTTTTTGGATTTTCTTGAGTATTTTTGGTGTAGGATGTATATTTGAGTAAATTTAGATGAAAATAACGACAATTTTTTGGATTCTGAAAAAAAAATTTACTTGGAAGTGTAAAATTTTAATAAATTTATTTGAAACTAACTTCGATTTTTTTGGATTTTCTTGAGTATTTTTGTTGTAGGATCTACAATTGAGTAAATTTAGATGAAAATAACTTCAATTTTTTGGATAGTGAATATAATTTTAGTTGGAAGTGTCAAATTTTAATAAATTTATTTGAATTCAACTTCGATTTTTTTGAATTTTGTCGAGTATTTTTGGTGTAGGATGTATATTTGAGTAAATTTAGATGAAAATATCTTAAATTTTTAGGATTGTGAAAAAAATTTTAGTTGGAAGTGCCAAATTTTAATAAATTTATTTGAATCAAACTTCGATTTTTCGGATTTTTATGGAGTATTTTTGTTTCAGGATCTACAATTGAGTAAATTTAGATGAAAATAACTTCAATTTTTAGGACTGAGAAAAATATTTTAGTTGGAAGTGTCAAATTTTAATAAATTTATTTGAAACCTACTTCGATTTTTCTCGACTATGTTGAGTGTTTTTGATAGAGAAGCTTAATTTGAGTAATTTCAGTTGAAATAACTTCGTTTTTTTGGATTTTGTCACGATTTTTGTCAAATTTTAATAAATTTATTTGAAATCAACTTGGATAATTTTGGAATTTGTTGAGTATTTATGTTGTAGGATCTATATTTGAGTAAATTTAGATGAAAATATCTTCAATTTTTTGGATTGTGAAAAAATTTTAGTTGGATGTGTCAAATTTTAATAAATTTATTTGAATTCAACTTCGATTTTGTGAATTATGTGGAGTATTTTTGGTGTAGTATGTATATTTGAGTAAATTTAGATCAAAATATCTTAAATTTTTAGGATTGTGAAAAAAATTTTAGTTGGAAGTGCCAAATTTTAATAAATTTATTTGAAACAAACTTCGATTTTTCGGATTTTTATGGAGTATTTTTGTTGTAGGATCTACAATTGAGTAAATTTAGATGAAAATAACTTCAATTTTTAGGACTGAGAAAAATATTTTAGTTGGAAGTGTCAAATTTTAATAAATTTATTTGAAACCTACTTCGATTTTTCTCGACTATGTTGAGTTTTTTTTATAGAGAAGCTTAATTTGAGTAATTTCAGTTGAAATAACTTCGATTTTTTGGATTTTGTCACGATTTTTGTCAAATTTTAATAAATTTATTTGAAATCAACTTGGATAATTTTGGAATTTGTTGAGTATTTTTGTTGTAGGATCTATATTTGAGTAAATTTAGATGAAAATATCTTCAATTTTTTGGATTGTGAAAAAATTTTAGTTGGAAGTGTCAAATTTTAATAAATTTATTTGAAACCAACTTTGATTTTTTGGATTTTCTTGAGTATTTTTGTTGTAGGATCTACAATTGAGTAAATTTAGATGAAAATAACTTCAATTTTATGGATTGTGAAAAAAAATTTAGTTGGAAGTGTCAAATTTTAATAAATTAATTTGAAATCAATTTGGATTATTTTGGATTTTGTTGACAATTTTTGTTGTAGGATCTATATTTGAGTAAATTTAGATGAAAATAACTTAAATTTTTAGGATTGTGAAAAAAATTTTAGTTGGAAGTGCCAAATTTTAATAAATTTATTTGAAACCAACTTCGATTTTTTGGATTTTCTTGAGTATTTTTGATGTAGGATCTACAATTGAGTAAATTTAGATGAAAATAACTTCAATTTTTTGGATTGTGAACAAAATTTGAGTTGGAAGTGTCAAATTTTAATAAATTTATTTGAAACCAACTTCGATTTTTTGGATTTTCTTGAGTATTTTTGTTGTAGGATCTACAATTGAGTAAATTTTGATGAAAATAACTTCAATTTTTTGGATTGTGAAAAAAAATTTAGTTGGAAGTGTCAAATTTTAATAAAATTATTTGAAATCAACTTCGATTTTTTTGGATTTTGTTGAGTATTTTTGTTGTAGGGTCTATATTTGAGTAAATTTAGTTGAAAATAACTTCAATTTTTTGGATTGTGAAAAAAAGTTTAGTTGGAAGTGTCAAGTTTTAATAAATTTATTTGAAACCAACTTCGATTTTTTGGATTTTCTTGAGTATTTTTGTTGTAGGATCTACAATTGAGTAAATTTAGATGAAAATAACTTCAATTTTTTGGATTGTGAATATAATTTTAGTTGGAAGTGTCAAATTTTAATAAATTATTTTGAATTCAACTTCGATTTTGTGAATTTTGTCGAGTATTTTTGGTGTAGGATGTATATTTGAGTAAATTTAGATGAAAATAACTTCAATTTTTAGGACTGAGAAAAATATTTTAGTTGGAAGTGTCAAATTTTAATAAATTTATTTGAAACCTACTTCGATTTTTCTCGACTATGTTGAGTTTTTTTTATAGAGAAGCTTAATTTGAGTAATTTCAGTTGAAATAACTTCGATTTTTTGGATTTTGTCACGATTTTTGTCAAATTTTAATAAATTTATTTGAAATCAACTTGGATAATTTTGGAATTTGTTGAGTATTTTTGTTGTAGGATCTATATTTGAGTAAATGTAGATGAAAATATCTTCAATTTTTTGGATTGTGAAAAAATTTTAGTTGGAAGTGTCAAATTTTAATAAATTTATTTGAAACCAACTTTGATTTTTTGGATTTTCTTGAGTATTTTTGTTGTAGGATCTACAATTGAGTAAATTTGGATGAAAATAACTTCAATTTTTAGGATTGTGAAAAAAAATTTAGTTGCAAGTGTCAAATTTTAATAAATTTATTTGAAATCAACTTCGATTTTATTGGATTTTGTCGAATATTTTTGTTGTAGGATCTATATTTGAGTAAATTTAGATGAAAATAACTTCAATTTTTAGGACTGAGAAAAATATTTTAGTTGGAAGTGTCAAATTTTAATAAATTTATTTGAATTCAACTTCGATTTTTTTTAATGTTGTCGAGTATTTTTGGTGTAGGATGTATATTTGAGTAAATTTAGATGAAAATATCTTAAATTTTTAGGATTGTGAAAAAAATTTTAGTTGGAAGTGCCAAATTTTAATAAATTTATTTGAATCAAACTTCGATTTTTCGGATTTTTATGGAGTATTTTTGTTTCAGGATCTACAATTGAGTAAATTTAGATGAAAATAACTTCAATTTTTAGGACTGAGAAAAATATTTTAGTTGGAAGTGTCAAATTTTAATAAATTTATTTGAAACCTACTTCGATTTTTCTCGACTATGTTGAGTTTTTTGATAGAGAAGCTTAATTTGAGTATTTTCAGTTGAAATAACTTCGATTTTTTGGATTTTGTCACGATTTTTGTCAAATTTTAATAAATTTATTTGAAATCAACTTGGATAATTTTGGAATTTGTTGACTATTTATGTTGTAGGATCTATATTTGAGTAAATTTAGATGAAAATATCTTCAATTTTTTGGATTGTGAAAAAATTTAGTTGGATGTGTCAAATTTTAATAAATTTATTTGAAACCAACTTTGATTTTTTGGATTTGCTTGAGTATTTTTGTTGTAGGATCTACAATTGAGTAAATTTAGATGAAAATAACTTCAATTTTTTGGATTGTGAATATAATTTTAGTTGGAAGTGTCAAATTTTAATAAATTTATTTGAATTCAACTTCGATTTTGTGAATTTTGTCGAGTATTTTTGGTGTAGGATGTATATTTGAGTAAATTTAGATGAAAATATCTTAAATTTTTAGGATTGTGAAAAAAATTTTAGTTGGAAGTGCCAAATTTTAATAAATTTATTTGAATCAAACTTCGATTTTTCGGATTTTTATGGAGTATTTTTGTTTCAGGATCTACAATTGAGTAAATTTAGATGAAAATAACTTCAATTTTTAGGACTGAGAAAAATATTTTAGTTGGAAGTGTCAAATTTTAATAAATTTATTTGAAACCTACTTCGATTTTTCTCGACTATGTTGAGTTTTTTTGATAGAGAAGCTTAATTTGAGTAATTTCAGTTGAAATAACTTCGATTTTTTGGATTTTGTCACGATTTTTGTCAAATTTTAATAAATTTATTTGAAATCAACTTGGATAATTTTGGAATTTTTTGAGTATTTTTGTTTGTAGGATCTATATTTGAGTAAATTTAGATGAAAATATCTTCAATTTTTTGGATTGTGAAAAAATTTTAGTTGGAAGTGTCAAATTTTAATAAATTTATTTGAAATCAATTTGGATTATTTTGGATTTTGTTGACAATTTTTGTTGTAGGATCTATATTTGAGTAAATTTAGATGAAAATAACTTAAATTTTTAGGATTGTGAAAAAAATTTTAGTTGGAAGTGCCAAATTTTAATAAATTTATTTGAAACCAACTTCGATTTTTTGGATTTTCTTGAGTATTTTTGTTGTAGGATCTACAATTGAGTAAATTTAGATGAAAATAACTTCAATTTTTTGGATTGTGAATATATTTTAGTTGGAAGTGTCAAATTTTAATAAATTTATTTGAATTCAACTTCGATTTTGTGAATTTTGTCGAGTATTTTTGGTGTAGGATGTATATTTGAGTAAATTTAGATGAAAATATCTTAAATTTTTAGGATTGTGAAAAAAATTTTAGTTGGAAGTGCCAAATTTTAATAAATTTATTTGAAACAAACTTCGATTTTTCGGATTTTTATGGAGTATTTTTGTTGTAGGATCTACAATTGAGTAAATTTAGATGAAAATAACTTCAATTTTTAGGACTGAGAAAAATATTTTAGTTGGAAGTGTCAAATTTTAACAAATTTATTTGAAACCAACTTCGATTTTTTTGATTTTCTTGAGTATTTTTGTTGTATAATCTACAATTGAGTAAATTTTGATGAAAATAACTTCAATTTTTTGGATTGTGAAAAAAATTTAGTTGGAAGTGTCAAATTTTAATAAAATTATTTGAAATCAACTTCGATTTTTTTGGATTTTGTTGAGTATTTTTGTTGTAGGGTCTATATTTGAGTAAATTTAGATGAAAATAACTTCAATTTTGTGGATTGTGAAAAAAATTTTAGTTGGAAGTATCAAATTTTAATAAATTTATTTGAAATCAACTTCGATTTTTTTGGATTTTGTCGAGTATTTTTGGTGTAGGATGTATATTTGAGTAAATTTAGATGAAAATAACTTCAATTTTTTGCATTGTGAAAAAAAGTTTAGTTGCAAGTGTCAAATTTTAATAAATTTATTTGAAATCAATTTGGATTATTTGGATTTTCTTGTGTATTTTTGTTGTAGGATCTACAATTGAGTAAATTTAGATGAAAATAACTTCCATTTTTTGGATTGTGAATAAAATTTTAGTTGGAAGTGTCAAATTTTAATAAATTTATTTGAATTCAACTTCGATTTTTTTGAATTTTGTCGAGTATTTTTGGTGTAGGATGTATATTTGAGTAAATTTAAATGAAAATAACTTCGATTTTTTGGATTTTGTCACGATTTTTGTCAAATTTTAATAAATTTATTTGAAATCAACTTGGATAATTTTGGAATTTGTTGAGTATTTTTGTTGTAAGATCTATATTTGAGTAAATTTAGATGAAAATAACTTCAATTTTGTGGATTGTGAAAAAAATTTTAGTTGGAAGTGTCAAATTTTAATAAATTTATTTGAAATCAATTTGGATTATTTTGGATTTTGTTGACAATTTTTGTTGTAGGATCTATATTTGAGTAAATTTAGATGAAAATAACTTCAATTTTTAGGACTGAGAAAAATATTTTAGTTGGAAGTGTCAAATTTTAATAAATTTATTTGAAACCTACTTCGATTTTTCTCGACTATGTTGAGTTTTTTTTATAGAGAAGCTTAATTTGAGTAATTTCAGTTGAAATAACTTCGATTTTTTATATTTTGTCACGATTTTTGTCAAATTTTAATAAATTTATTTGAAATCAACTTGGATAATTTTGGAATTTGTTGAGTATTTTTGTTGTAGGATCTATATTTGAGTAAATGTAGATGAAAATATCTTCAATTTTTGGGATAGTGAAAAAATTTTAGTTGGAAGTGTCAAATTTTAATAAATTTATTTGAAACCAAATTCGATTTTTTGGATTTTCTTGAGTATTTTTGTTGTAGGATCTACAATTGAGTAAATTTAGATGAAAATAACTTCAATTTTGTGGATTGTGAAAAAAATTTTAGTTGGAAGTGTCAAATTTTAATAAATTTATTTGAAATCAGTTTCGATTTTTTTGAATTTTGTCGAGTATTTTTGGTGTAGGATGTATATTTGAGTAAATTTAGATGAAAATAACTTCAATTTTTTGGATTATGAAAAAAATTTTAGTTGCAAGTGTCAAATTTTAATAAATTTATTTGAAATCAACTTCGATTTTTTTGGATTTTGTCGAGTATTTTTGGTGTAGGATGTATATTTGAGTAAATTTAAATGAAAATAACTTCGATTTTTTGGATTTTGTCACGATTTTTGTCAAATTTTAATAAATTTATTTGAAATCAACTTGGATAATTTTGGAATTTGTTGAGTATTTTTGTTGTAGGAACTATATTTGAGTAAATTTAGATGAAAATATCTTCAATTTTTAGGATTGTGAATAAAATTTTAGTTGGAAGTGTCAAATTTTAATAAATTTATTTGAATTCAACTTCGATTTTTTTGAATTTTGTCGAGTATTTTTGGTGTAGGATGTATATTTGAGTAAATTTAAATGAAAATAACTTCGATTTTTTGGATTTTGTCACGATTTTTGTCAAATTTTAATAAATTTATTTGAAATCAACTTGGATAATTTTGGAATTTGTTGAGTACTTTTGTTGTAAGATCTATATTTGAGTAAATTTAGATGAAAATAACTTCAATTTTGTGGATTGTGAAAAAATTTTTTTGTTGGAAGTGTCAAATTTTAATAAATTTATTTGAAACCAAATTCGATTTTTTGGATTTTCTTGAGTATTTTTGTTGTAGGATCTACAATTGAGTAAATTTAGATGAAAATAACTTCAATTTTGTGGATTGTGAAAAAAATTTTAGTTGGAAGTGTCAAATTTTAATAAATTTATTTGAAATCAATTTCGATTTTTTTGAATTTTGTCGAGTATTTTTGGTGTAGGATGTATATTTGAGTAAATTTAAATGAAAATAACTTCGATTTTTTGGATTTTGTCACGATTTTTGTCAAATTTTAATAAATTTATTTGAAATCAACTTGGATAATTTTGGAATTTGTTGAGTATTTTTGTTGTAGGAACTATATTTGAGTAAATTTAGATGTAAATATCTTCAATTTTTAGGATTGTGAAAAAAATTTTCGTTGGAAGTGCCAAATTTTAATAAATTTTTTTGAAACCAACTTCGATTTTTTGGATTTTCTTGAGTATTTTTGGTGTAGGATCTACAATTGAGTAAATTTAGATGAAAATAACTTCGATTTTTTGGATTATGTCACGATTTTTGTCAAATTTTAATAAATTTATTTGAAATCAACTTGGATAATTTTGAAATTTGTTGAGTATTTTTGTTGTAGGATCTATATTTGAGTAAATTTAGATGAAAATATCTTCAATTTTTAGGATTGTGAAAAAAATTTAGTTGCAAGTGTCAAATTTTAATAAATTTATTTGAAATCAACTTCGATTTTTTTGGATTTTGTTGAGTATTTTTGTTGTAGGGTCTATATTTGAGTAAATTTAGATGAAAATAACTTCAATTTTGTGGATTGTGAAAAAAATTTTAGTTGGAAGTATCAAATTTTAATAAATTTATTTGAAATCAACTTCGATTTTTTTGGATTTTGTCGAGTATTTTTGGTGTAGGATGTATATTTGAGTAAATTTAGATGAAAATAACTTCAATTTTTTGCATTGTGAAAAAAAGTTTAGTTGGAAGTGTCAAATTTTAATAAATTTATTTGAAATCAATTTGGATTATTTGGATTTTCTTGTGTATTTTTGTTGTAGGATCTACAATTGAGTAAATTTAGATGAAAATAACTTCCATTTTTTGGATTGTGAATAAAATTTTAGTTGGAAGTGTCAAATTTTAATAAATTTATTTGAATTCAACTTCGATTTTTTTGAATTTTGTCGAGTATTTTTGGTGTAGGATGTATATTTGAGTAAATTTAAATGAAAATAACTTCGATTTTTTGGATTTTGTCACGATTTTTGTCAAATTTTAATAAATTTATTTGAAATCAACTTGGATAATTTTGGAATTTGTTGAGTATTTTTGTTGTAGGAACTATATTTGAGTAAATTTAGATGAAAATATCTTCAATTTTTAGGATTGTGAAAAAAATTTTAGTTGGAAGTGCCAAATTTTAATAAATTTTTTTGAAACCAACTTCGATTTTTTGGATTTTCTTGAGTATTTCTGGTGTAGGATCTACAATTGAGTAAATTTAGATGAAAATGACTTCGATTTTTTGGATTATGTCACGATTTTTGTCAAATTTTAATAAATTTATTTGAAATCAACTTGGATAATTTTGAAATTTGTAGAGTATTTTTGTTGTAGGATGTATATTTGAGTAAATTTAGATGAAAATAACTTCAATTTTTTGGATTATGAAAAAAATTTTAGTTGCAAGTGTCAAATTTTATTAAATTTATTTGAATTCAACTTCGATTTTTTTGAATTTTGTCGAGTATTTTTGGTGTAGGATGTATATTTGAGTAAATTTAAATGAAAATAACTTCGATTTTTTGGATTGTGAAAAAAAATTTAGTTGGAAGTGTCAAATTTTAATAAAATTATTTGAAATCAACTTCGATTTTTTTGGATTTTGTTGAGTATTTTTGTTGTAGGGTCTATATTTGAGTAAATTTAGTTGAAAATAACTTCAATTTTTTGGATTGTGAAAAAAAGTTTAGTTGGAAGTGTCAAGTTTTAATAAATTTATTTGAAACCAACTTCGATTTTTTGGATTTTCTTGAGTATTTTTGTTGTAGGATCTACAATTGAGTAAATTTAGATGAAAATAACTTCAATTTTTTGGATTGTGAATATAATTTTAGTTGGAAGTGTCAAATTTTAATAAATTATTTTGAATTCAACTTCGATTTTGTGAATTTTGTCGAGTATTTTTGGTGTAGGATGTATATTTGAGTAAATTTAGATGAAAATAACTTCAATTTTTAGGACTGAGAAAAATATTTTAGTTGGAAGTGTCAAATTTTAATAAATTTATTTGAAACCTACTTCGATTTTTCTCGACTATGTTGAGTTTTTTTTATAGAGAAGCTTAATTTGAGTAATTTCAGTTGAAATAACTTCGATTTTTTGGATTTTGTCACGATTTTTGTCAAATTTTAATAAATTTATTTGAAATCAACTTGGATAATTTTGGAATTTGTTGAGTATTTTTGTTGTAGGATCTATATTTGAGTAAATGTAGTTGAAAATATCTTCAATTTTTTGGATTGTGAAAAAATTTTAGTTGGAAGTGTCAAATTTTAATAAATTTATTTGAAACCAACTTTGATTTTTTGGATTTTCTTGAGTATTTTTGTTGTAGGATCTACAATTGAGTAAATTTGGATGAAAATAACTTCAATTTTTAGGATTGTGAAAAAAAATTTAGTTGCAAGTGTCAAATTTTAATAAATTTATTTGAAATCAACTTCGATTTTATTGGATTTTGTCGAATATTTTTGTTGTAGGATCTATATTTGAGTAAATTTAGATGAAAATAACTTCAATTTTTAGGACTGAGAAAAATATTTTAGTTGGAAGTGTCAAATTTTAATAAATTTATTTGAATTCAACTTCGATTTTTTTTAATGTTGTCGAGTATTTTTGGTGTAGGATGTATATTTGAGTAAATTTAGATGAAAATATCTTAAATTTTTAGGATTGTGAAAAAAATTTTAGTTGGAAGTGCCAAATTTTAATAAATTTATTTGAATCAAACTTCGATTTTTCGGATTTTTATGGAGTATTTTTGTTTCAGGATCTACAATTGAGTAAATTTAGATGAAAATAACTTCAATTTTTAGGACTGAGAAAAATATTTTAGTTGGAAGTGTCAAATTTTAATAAATTTATTTGAAACCTACTTCGATTTTTCTCGACTATGTTGAGTTTTTTGATAGAGAAGCTTAATTTGAGTATTTTCAGTTGAAATAACTTCGATTTTTTGGATTTTGTCACGATTTTTGTCAAATTTTAATAAATTTATTTGAAATCAACTTGGATAATTTTGGAATTTGTTGACTATTTATGTTGTAGGATCTATATTTGAGTAAATTTAGATGAAAATATCTTCAATTTTTTGGATTGTGAAAAAATTTAGTTGGATGTGTCAAATTTTAATAAATTTATTTGAAACCAACTTTGATTTTTTGGATTTGCTTGAGTATTTTTGTTGTAGGATCTACAATTGAGTAAATTTAGATGAAAATAACTTCAATTTTTTGGATTGTGAATATAATTTTAGTTGGAAGTGTCAAATTTTAATAAATTTATTTGAATTCAACTTCGATTTTGTGAATTTTGTCGAGTATTTTTGGTGTAGGATGTATATTTGAGTAAATTTAGATGAAAATATCTTAAATTTTTAGGATTGTGAAAAAAATTTTAGTTGGAAGTGCCAAATTTTAATAAATTTATTTGAATCAAACTTCGATTTTTCGGATTTTTATGGAGTATTTTTGTTTCAGGATCTACAATTGAGTAAATTTAGATGAAAATAACTTCAATTTTTAGGACTGAGAAAAATATTTTAGTTGGAAGTGTCAAATTTTAATAAATTTATTTGAAACCTACTTCGATTTTTCTCGACTATGTTGAGTTTTTTTGATAGAGAAGCTTAATTTGAGTAATTTCAGTTGAAATAACTTCGATTTTTTGGATTTTGTCACGATTTTTGTCAAATTTTAATAAATTTATTTGAAATCAACTTGGATAATTTTGGAATTTTTTGAGTATTTTTGTTTGTAGGATCTATATTTGAGTAAATTTAGATGAAAATATCTTCAATTTTTTGGATTGTGAAAAAATTTTAGTTGGAAGTGTCAAATTTTAATAAATTTATTTGAAATCAATTTGGATTATTTTGGATTTTGTTGACAATTTTTGTTGTAGGATCTATATTTGAGTAAATTTAGATGAAAATAACTTAAATTTTTAGGATTGTGAAAAAAATTTTAGTTGGAAGTGCCAAATTTTAATAAATTTATTTGAAACCAACTTCGATTTTTTGGATTTTCTTGAGTATTTTTGTTGTAGGATCTACAATTGAGTAAATTTAGATGAAAATAACTTCAATTTTTTGGATTGTGAATATATTTTAGTTGGAAGTGTCAAATTTTAATAAATTTATTTGAATTCAACTTCGATTTTGTGAATTTTGTCGAGTATTTTTGGTGTAGGATGTATATTTGAGTAAATTTAGATGAAAATATCTTAAATTTTTAGGATTGTGAAAAAAATTTTAGTTGGAAGTGCCAAATTTTAATAAATTTATTTGAAACAAACTTCGATTTTTCGGATTTTTATGGAGTATTTTTGTTGTAGGATCTACAATTGAGTAAATTTAGATGAAAATAACTTCAATTTTTAGGACTGAGAAAAATATTTTAGTTGGAAGTGTCAAATTTTAACAAATTTATTTGAAACCAACTTCGATTTTTTTGATTTTCTTGAGTATTTTTGTTGTATAATCTACAATTGAGTAAATTTAGATGAAAATAACTTCAATTTTTTGGATTGTGAAAAAAATTTAGTTGGAAGTGTCAAATTTTAATAAAATTATTTGAAATCAACTTCGATTTTTTTGGATTTTGTTGAGTATTTTTGTTGTAGGGTCTATATTTGAGTAAATTTAGATGAAAATAACTTCAATTTTGTGGATTGTGAAAAAAATTTTAGTTGGAAGTATCAAATTTTAATAAATTTATTTGAAATCAACTTCGATTTTTTTGGATTTTGTCGAGTATTTTTGGTGTAGGATGTATATTTGAGTAAATTTAGATGAAAATAACTTCAATTTTTTGCATTGTGAAAAAAAGTTTAGTTGCAAGTGTCAAATTTTAATAAATTTATTTGAAATCAATTTGGATTATTTGGATTTTCTTGTGTATTTTTGTTGTAGGATCTACAATTGAGTAAATTTAGATGAAAATAACTTCCATTTTTTGGATTGTGAATAAAATTTTAGTTGGAAGTGTCAAATTTTAATAAATTTATTTGAATTCAACTTCGATTTTTTTGAATTTTGTCGAGTATTTTTGGTGTAGGATGTATATTTGAGTAAATTTAAATGAAAATAACTTCGATTTTTTGGATTTTGTCACGATTTTTGTCAAATTTTAATAAATTTATTTGAAATCAACTTGGATAATTTTGGAATTTGTTGAGTATTTTTGTTGTAAGATCTATATTTGAGTAAATTTAGATGAAAATAACTTCAATTTTGTGGATTGTGAAAAAAATTTTAGTTGGAAGTGTCAAATTTTAATAAATTTATTTGAAATCAATTTGGATTATTTTGGATTTTGTTGACAATTTTTGTTGTAGGATCTATATTTGAGTAAATTTAGATGAAAATAACTTCAATTTTTAGGACTGAGAAAAATATTTTAGTTGGAAGTGTCAAATTTTAATAAATTTATTTGAAACCTACTTCGATTTTTCTCGACTATGTTGAGTTTTTTTTATAGAGAAGCTTAATTTGAGTAATTTCAGTTGAAATAACTTCGATTTTTTATATTTTGTCACGATTTTTGTCAAATTTTAATAAATTTATTTGAAATCAACTTGGATAATTTTGGAATTTGTTGAGTATTTTTGTTGTAGGATCTATATTTGAGTAAATGTAGATGAAAATATCTTCAATTTTTGGGATAGTGAAAAAATTTTAGTTGGAAGTGTCAAATTTTAATAAATTTATTTGAAACCAAATTCGATTTTTTGGATTTTCTTGAGTATTTTTGTTGTAGGATCTACAATTGAGTAAATTTAGATGAAAATAACTTCAATTTTGTGGATTGTGAAAAAAATTTTAGTTGGAAGTGTCAAATTTTAATAAATTTATTTGAAATCAGTTTCGATTTTTTTGAATTTTGTCGAGTATTTTTGGTGTAGGATGTATATTTGAGTAAATTTAGATGAAAATAACTTCAATTTTTTGGATTATGAAAAAAATTTTAGTTGCAAGTGTCAAATTTTAATAAATTTATTTGAAATCAACTTCGATTTTTTTGGATTTTGTCGAGTATTTTTGGTGTAGGATGTATATTTGAGTAAATTTAAATGAAAATAACTTCGATTTTTTGGATTTTGTCACGATTTTTGTCAAATTTTAATAAATTTATTTGAAATCAACTTGGATAATTTTGGAATTTGTTGAGTATTTTTGTTGTAGGAACTATATTTGAGTAAATTTAGATGAAAATATCTTCAATTTTTAGGATTGTGAATAAAATTTTAGTTGGAAGTGTCAAATTTTAATAAATTTATTTGAATTCAACTTCGATTTTTTTGAATTTTGTCGAGTATTTTTGGTGTAGGATGTATATTTGAGTAAATTTAAATGAAAATAACTTCGATTTTTTGGATTTTGTCACGATTTTTGTCAAATTTTAATAAATTTATTTGAAATCAACTTGGATAATTTTGGAATTTGTTGAGTACTTTTGTTGTAAGATCTATATTTGAGTAAATTTAGATGAAAATAACTTCAATTTTGTGGATTGTGAAAAAATTTTTTTGTTGGAAGTGTCAAATTTTAATAAATTTATTTGAAACCAAATTCGATTTTTTGGATTTTCTTGAGTATTTTTGTTGTAGGATCTACAATTGAGTAAATTTAGATGAAAATAACTTCAATTTTGTGGATTGTGAAAAAAATTTTAGTTGGAAGTGTCAAATTTTAATAAATTTATTTGAAATCAATTTCGATTTTTTTGAATTTTGTCGAGTATTTTTGGTGTAGGATGTATATTTGAGTAAATTTAAATGAAAATAACTTCGATTTTTTGGATTTTGTCACGATTTTTGTCAAATTTTAATAAATTTATTTGAAATCAACTTGGATAATTTTGGAATTTGTTGAGTATTTTTGTTGTAGGAACTATATTTGAGTAAATTTAGATGTAAATATCTTCAATTTTTAGGATTGTGAAAAAAATTTTCGTTGGAAGTGCCAAATTTTAATAAATTTTTTTGAAACCAACTTCGATTTTTTGGATTTTCTTGAGTATTTTTGGTGTAGGATCTACAATTGAGTAAATTTAGATGAAAATAACTTCGATTTTTTGGATTATGTCACGATTTTTGTCAAATTTTAATAAATTTATTTGAAATCAACTTGGATAATTTTGAAATTTGTTGAGTATTTTTGTTGTAGGATCTATATTTGAGTAAATTTAGATGAAAATATCTTCAATTTTTAGGATTGTGAAAAAAATTTAGTTGCAAGTGTCAAATTTTAATAAATTTATTTGAAATCAACTTCGATTTTTTTGGATTTTGTTGAGTATTTTTGTTGTAGGGTCTATATTTGAGTAAATTTAGATGAAAATAACTTCAATTTTGTGGATTGTGAAAAAAATTTTAGTTGGAAGTATCAAATTTTAATAAATTTATTTGAAATCAACTTCGATTTTTTTGGATTTTGTCGAGTATTTTTGGTGTAGGATGTATATTTGAGTAAATTTAGATGAAAATAACTTCAATTTTTTGCATTGTGAAAAAAAGTTTAGTTGGAAGTGTCAAATTTTAATAAATTTATTTGAAATCAATTTGGATTATTTGGATTTTCTTGTGTATTTTTGTTGTAGGATCTACAATTGAGTAAATTTAGATGAAAATAACTTCCATTTTTTGGATTGTGAATAAAATTTTAGTTGGAAGTGTCAAATTTTAATAAATTTATTTGAATTCAACTTCGATTTTTTTGAATTTTGTCGAGTATTTTTGGTGTAGGATGTATATTTGAGTAAATTTAAATGAAAATAACTTCGATTTTTTGGATTTTGTCACGATTTTTGTCAAATTTTAATAAATTTATTTGAAATCAACTTGGATAATTTTGGAATTTGTTGAGTATTTTTGTTGTAGGAACTATATTTGAGTAAATTTAGATGAAAATATCTTCAATTTTTAGGATTGTGAAAAAAATTTTAGTTGGAAGTGCCAAATTTTAATAAATTTTTTTGAAACCAACTTCGATTTTTTGGATTTTCTTGAGTATTTCTGGTGTAGGATGTATATTTGAGTAAATTTAAATGAAAATAACTTCGATTTTTTGGATTTTGTCACGATTTTTGTCAAATTTTAATAAATTTATTTGAAATCAACTTGGATAATTTTGGAATTTGTTGAGTATTTTTGTTGTAGGAACTATATTTGAGTAAATTTAGATGAAAATATCTTCAATTTTTAGGATTGTGAATAAAATTTTAGTTGGAAGTGTCAAATTTTAATAAATTTATTTGAATTCAACTTCGATTTTTTTGAATTTTGTCGAGTATTTTTGGTGTAGGATGTATATTTGAGTAAATTTAAATGAAAATAACTTCGATTTTTTGGATTTTGTCACGATTTTTGTCAAATTTTAATAAATTTATTTGAAATCAACTTGGATAATTTTGGAATTTGTTGAGTACTTTTGTTGTAAGATCTATATTTGAGTAAATTTAGATGAAAATAACTTCAATTTTGTGGATTGTGAAAAAATTTTTTTGTTGGAAGTGTCAAATTTTAATAAATTTATTTGAAACCAAATTCGATTTTTTGGATTTTCTTGAGTATTTTTGTTGTAGGATCTACAATTGAGTAAATTTAGATGAAAATAACTTCAATTTTGTGGATTGTGAAAAAAATTTTAGTTGGAAGTGTCAAATTTTAATAAATTTATTTGAAATCAATTTCGATTTTTTTGAATTTTGTCGAGTATTTTTGGTGTAGGATGTATATTTGAGTAAATTTAAATGAAAATAACTTCGATTTTTTGGATTTTGTCACGATTTTTGTCAAATTTTAATAAATTTATTTGAAATCAACTTGGATAATTTTGGAATTTGTTGAGTATTTTTGTTGTAGGAACTATATTTGAGTAAATTTAGATGTAAATATCTTCAATTTTTAGGATTGTGAAAAAAATTTTCGTTGGAAGTGCCAAATTTTAATAAATTTTTTTGAAACCAACTTCGATTTTTTGGATTTTCTTGAGTATTTTTGGTGTAGGATCTACAATTGAGTAAATTTAGATGAAAATAACTTCGATTTTTTGGATTATGTCACGATTTTTGTCAAATTTTAATAAATTTATTTGAAATCAACTTGGATAATTTTGAAATTTGTTGAGTATTTTTGTTGTAGGATCTATATTTGAGTAAATTTAGATGAAAATATCTTCAATTTTTAGGATTGTGAAAAAAATTTAGTTGCAAGTGTCAAATTTTAATAAATTTATTTGAAATCAACTTCGATTTTTTTGGATTTTGTTGAGTATTTTTGTTGTAGGGTCTATATTTGAGTAAATTTAGATGAAAATAACTTCAATTTTGTGGATTGTGAAAAAAATTTTAGTTGGAAGTATCAAATTTTAATAAATTTATTTGAAATCAACTTCGATTTTTTTGGATTTTGTCGAGTATTTTTGGTGTAGGATGTATATTTGAGTAAATTTAGATGAAAATAACTTCAATTTTTTGCATTGTGAAAAAAAGTTTAGTTGGAAGTGTCAAATTTTAATAAATTTATTTGAAATCAATTTGGATTATTTGGATTTTCTTGTGTATTTTTGTTGTAGGATCTACAATTGAGTAAATTTAGATGAAAATAACTTCCATTTTTTGGATTGTGAATAAAATTTTAGTTGGAAGTGTCAAATTTTAATAAATTTATTTGAATTCAACTTCGATTTTTTTGAATTTTGTCGAGTATTTTTGGTGTAGGATGTATATTTGAGTAAATTTAAATGAAAATAACTTCGATTTTTTGGATTTTGTCACGATTTTTGTCAAATTTTAATAAATTTATTTGAAATCAACTTGGATAATTTTGGAATTTGTTGAGTATTTTTGTTGTAGGAACTATATTTGAGTAAATTTAGATGAAAATATCTTCAATTTTTAGGATTGTGAAAAAAATTTTAGTTGGAAGTGCCAAATTTTAATAAATTTTTTTGAAACCAACTTCGATTTTTTGGATTTTCTTGAGTATTTCTGGTGTAGGATCTACAATTGAGTAAATTTAGATGAAAATGACTTCGATTTTTTGGATTATGTCACGATTTTTGTCAAATTTTAATAAATTTATTTGAAATCAACTTGGATAATTTTGAAATTTGTAGAGTATTTTTGTTGTAGGATGTATATTTGAGTAAATTTAGATGAAAATAACTTCAATTTTTTGGATTATGAAAAAAATTTTAGTTGCAAGTGTCAAATTTTATTAAATTTATTTGAATTCAACTTCGATTTTTTTGAATTTTGTCGAGTATTTTTGGTGTAGGATGTATATTTGAGTAAATTTAAATGAAAATAACTTCGATTTTTTGGATTGTGAAAAAAAATTTAGTTGGAAGTGTCAAATTTTAATAAAATTATTTGAAATCAACTTCGATTTTTTTGGATTTTGTTGAGTATTTTTGTTGTAGGGTCTATATTTGAGTAAATTTAGTTGAAAATAACTTCAATTTTTTGGATTGTGAAAAAAAGTTTAGTTGGAAGTGTCAAGTTTTAATAAATTTATTTGAAACCAACTTCGATTTTTTGGATTTTCTTGAGTATTTTTGTTGTAGGATCTACAATTGAGTAAATTTAGATGAAAATAACTTCAATTTTTTGGATTGTGAATATAATTTTAGTTGGAAGTGTCAAATTTTAATAAATTATTTTGAATTCAACTTCGATTTTGTGAATTTTGTCGAGTATTTTTGGTGTAGGATGTATATTTGAGTAAATTTAGATGAAAATAACTTCAATTTTTAGGACTGAGAAAAATATTTTAGTTGGAAGTGTCAAATTTTAATAAATTTATTTGAAACCTACTTCGATTTTTCTCGACTATGTTGAGTTTTTTTTATAGAGAAGCTTAATTTGAGTAATTTCAGTTGAAATAACTTCGATTTTTTGGATTTTGTCACGATTTTTGTCAAATTTTAATAAATTTATTTGAAATCAACTTGGATAATTTTGGAATTTGTTGAGTATTTTTGTTGTAGGATCTATATTTGAGTAAATGTAGATGAAAATATCTTCAATTTTTTGGATTGTGAAAAAATTTTAGTTGGAAGTGTCAAATTTTAATAAATTTATTTGAAACCAACTTTGATTTTTTGGATTTTCTTGAGTATTTTTGTTGTAGGATCTACAATTGAGTAAATTTGGATGAAAATAACTTCAATTTTTAGGATTGTGAAAAAAAATTTAGTTGCAAGTGTCAAATTTTAATAAATTTATTTGAAATCAACTTCGATTTTATTGGATTTTGTCGAATATTTTTGTTGTAGGATCTATATTTGAGTAAATTTAGATGAAAATAACTTCAATTTTTAGGACTGAGAAAAATATTTTAGTTGGAAGTGTCAAATTTTAATAAATTTATTTGAATTCAACTTCGATTTTTTTTAATGTTGTCGAGTATTTTTGGTGTAGGATGTATATTTGAGTAAATTTAGATGAAAATATCTTAAATTTTTAGGATTGTGAAAAAAATTTTAGTTGGAAGTGCCAAATTTTAATAAATTTATTTGAATCAAACTTCGATTTTTCGGATTTTTATGGAGTATTTTTGTTTCAGGATCTACAATTGAGTAAATTTAGATGAAAATAACTTCAATTTTTAGGACTGAGAAAAATATTTTAGTTGGAAGTGTCAAATTTTAATAAATTTATTTGAAACCTACTTCGATTTTTCTCGACTATGTTGAGTTTTTTGATAGAGAAGCTTAATTTGAGTATTTTCAGTTGAAATAACTTCGATTTTTTGGATTTTGTCACGATTTTTGTCAAATTTTAATAAATTTATTTGAAATCAACTTGGATAATTTTGGAATTTGTTGACTATTTATGTTGTAGGATCTATATTTGAGTAAATTTAGATGAAAATATCTTCAATTTTTTGGATTGTGAAAAAATTTAGTTGGATGTGTCAAATTTTAATAAATTTATTTGAAACCAACTTTGATTTTTTGGATTTGCTTGAGTATTTTTGTTGTAGGATCTACAATTGAGTAAATTTAGATGAAAATAACTTCAATTTTTTGGATTGTGAATATAATTTTAGTTGGAAGTGTCAAATTTTAATAAATTTATTTGAATTCAACTTCGATTTTGTGAATTTTGTCGAGTATTTTTGGTGTAGGATGTATATTTGAGTAAATTTAGATGAAAATATCTTAAATTTTTAGGATTGTGAAAAAAATTTTAGTTGGAAGTGCCAAATTTTAATAAATTTATTTGAATCAAACTTCGATTTTTCGGATTTTTATGGAGTATTTTTGTTTCAGGATCTACAATTGAGTAAATTTAGATGAAAATAACTTCAATTTTTAGGACTGAGAAAAATATTTTAGTTGGAAGTGTCAAATTTTAATAAATTTATTTGAAACCTACTTCGATTTTTCTCGACTATGTTGAGTTTTTTTGATAGAGAAGCTTAATTTGAGTAATTTCAGTTGAAATAACTTCGATTTTTTGGATTTTGTCACGATTTTTGTCAAATTTTAATAAATTTATTTGAAATCAACTTGGATAATTTTGGAATTTTTTGAGTATTTTTGTTTGTAGGATCTATATTTGAGTAAATTTAGATGAAAATATCTTCAATTTTTTGGATTGTGAAAAAATTTTAGTTGGAAGTGTCAAATTTTAATAAATTTATTTGAAATCAATTTGGATTATTTTGGATTTTGTTGACAATTTTTGTTGTAGGATCTATATTTGAGTAAATTTAGATGAAAATAACTTAAATTTTTAGGATTGTGAAAAAAATTTTAGTTGGAAGTGCCAAATTTTAATAAATTTATTTGAAACCAACTTCGATTTTTTGGATTTTCTTGAGTATTTTTGTTGTAGGATCTACAATTGAGTAAATTTAGATGAAAATAACTTCAATTTTTTGGATTGTGAATATATTTTAGTTGGAAGTGTCAAATTTTAATAAATTTATTTGAATTCAACTTCGATTTTGTGAATTTTGTCGAGTATTTTTGGTGTAGGATGTATATTTGAGTAAATTTAGATGAAAATATCTTAAATTTTTAGGATTGTGAAAAAAATTTTAGTTGGAAGTGCCAAATTTTAATAAATTTATTTGAAACAAACTTCGATTTTTCGGATTTTTATGGAGTATTTTTGTTGTAGGATCTACAATTGAGTAAATTTAGATGAAAATAACTTCAATTTTTAGGACTGAGAAAAATATTTTAGTTGGAAGTGTCAAATTTTAACAAATTTATTTGAAACCAACTTCGATTTTTTTGATTTTCTTGAGTATTTTTGTTGTATAATCTACAATTGAGTAAATTTAGATGAAAATAACTTCAATTTTTTGGATTGTGAAAAAAATTTAGTTGGAAGTGTCAAATTTTAATAAAATTATTTGAAATCAACTTCGATTTTTTTGGATTTTGTTGAGTATTTTTGTTGTAGGGTCTATATTTGAGTAAATTTAGATGAAAATAACTTCAATTTTGTGGATTGTGAAAAAAATTTTAGTTGGAAGTATCAAATTTTAATAAATTTATTTGAAATCAACTTCGATTTTTTTGGATTTTGTCGAGTATTTTTGGTGTAGGATGTATATTTGAGTAAATTTAGATGAAAATAACTTCAATTTTTTGCATTGTGAAAAAAAGTTTAGTTGCAAGTGTCAAATTTTAATAAATTTATTTGAAATCAATTTGGATTATTTGGATTTTCTTGTGTATTTTTGTTGTAGGATCTACAATTGAGTAAATTTAGATGAAAATAACTTCCATTTTTTGGATTGTGAATAAAATTTTAGTTGGAAGTGTCAAATTTTAATAAATTTATTTGAATTCAACTTCGATTTTTTTGAATTTTGTCGAGTATTTTTGGTGTAGGATGTATATTTGAGTAAATTTAAATGAAAATAACTTCGATTTTTTGGATTTTGTCACGATTTTTGTCAAATTTTAATAAATTTATTTGAAATCAACTTGGATAATTTTGGAATTTGTTGAGTATTTTTGTTGTAAGATCTATATTTGAGTAAATTTAGATGAAAATAACTTCAATTTTGTGGATTGTGAAAAAAATTTTAGTTGGAAGTGTCAAATTTTAATAAATTTATTTGAAATCAATTTGGATTATTTTGGATTTTGTTGACAATTTTTGTTGTAGGATCTATATTTGAGTAAATTTAGATGAAAATAACTTCAATTTTTAGGACTGAGAAAAATATTTTAGTTGGAAGTGTCAAATTTTAATAAATTTATTTGAAACCTACTTCGATTTTTCTCGACTATGTTGAGTTTTTTTTATAGAGAAGCTTAATTTGAGTAATTTCAGTTGAAATAACTTCGATTTTTTATATTTTGTCACGATTTTTGTCAAATTTTAATAAATTTATTTGAAATCAACTTGGATAATTTTGGAATTTGTTGAGTATTTTTGTTGTAGGATCTATATTTGAGTAAATGTAGATGAAAATATCTTCAATTTTTGGGATAGTGAAAAAATTTTAGTTGGAAGTGTCAAATTTTAATAAATTTATTTGAAACCAAATTCGATTTTTTGGATTTTCTTGAGTATTTTTGTTGTAGGATCTACAATTGAGTAAATTTAGATGAAAATAACTTCAATTTTGTGGATTGTGAAAAAAATTTTAGTTGGAAGTGTCAAATTTTAATAAATTTATTTGAAATCAGTTTCGATTTTTTTGAATTTTGTCGAGTATTTTTGGTGTAGGATGTATATTTGAGTAAATTTAGATGAAAATAACTTCAATTTTTTGGATTATGAAAAAAATTTTAGTTGCAAGTGTCAAATTTTAATAAATTTATTTGAAATCAACTTCGATTTTTTTGGATTTTGTCGAGTATTTTTGGTGTAGGATGTATATTTGAGTAAATTTAAATGAAAATAACTTCGATTTTTTGGATTTTGTCACGATTTTTGTCAAATTTTAATAAATTTATTTGAAATCAACTTGGATAATTTTGGAATTTGTTGAGTATTTTTGTTGTAGGAACTATATTTGAGTAAATTTAGATGAAAATATCTTCAATTTTTAGGATTGTGAATAAAATTTTAGTTGGAAGTGTCAAATTTTAATAAATTTATTTGAATTCAACTTCGATTTTTTTGAATTTTGTCGAGTATTTTTGGTGTAGGATGTATATTTGAGTAAATTTAAATGAAAATAACTTCGATTTTTTGGATTTTGTCACGATTTTTGTCAAATTTTAATAAATTTATTTGAAATCAACTTGGATAATTTTGGAATTTGTTGAGTACTTTTGTTGTAAGATCTATATTTGAGTAAATTTAGATGAAAATAACTTCAATTTTGTGGATTGTGAAAAAATTTTTTTGTTGGAAGTGTCAAATTTTAATAAATTTATTTGAAACCAAATTCGATTTTTTGGATTTTCTTGAGTATTTTTGTTGTAGGATCTACAATTGAGTAAATTTAGATGAAAATAACTTCAATTTTGTGGATTGTGAAAAAAATTTTAGTTGGAAGTGTCAAATTTTAATAAATTTATTTGAAATCAATTTCGATTTTTTTGAATTTTGTCGAGTATTTTTGGTGTAGGATGTATATTTGAGTAAATTTAAATGAAAATAACTTCGATTTTTTGGATTTTGTCACGATTTTTGTCAAATTTTAATAAATTTATTTGAAATCAACTTGGATAATTTTGGAATTTGTTGAGTATTTTTGTTGTAGGAACTATATTTGAGTAAATTTAGATGTAAATATCTTCAATTTTTAGGATTGTGAAAAAAATTTTCGTTGGAAGTGCCAAATTTTAATAAATTTTTTTGAAACCAACTTCGATTTTTTGGATTTTCTTGAGTATTTTTGGTGTAGGATCTACAATTGAGTAAATTTAGATGAAAATAACTTCGATTTTTTGGATTATGTCACGATTTTTGTCAAATTTTAATAAATTTATTTGAAATCAACTTGGATAATTTTGAAATTTGTTGAGTATTTTTGTTGTAGGATCTATATTTGAGTAAATTTAGATGAAAATATCTTCAATTTTTAGGATTGTGAAAAAAATTTAGTTGCAAGTGTCAAATTTTAATAAATTTATTTGAAATCAACTTCGATTTTTTTGGATTTTGTTGAGTATTTTTGTTGTAGGGTCTATATTTGAGTAAATTTAGATGAAAATAACTTCAATTTTGTGGATTGTGAAAAAAATTTTAGTTGGAAGTATCAAATTTTAATAAATTTATTTGAAATCAACTTCGATTTTTTTGGATTTTGTCGAGTATTTTTGGTGTAGGATGTATATTTGAGTAAATTTAGATGAAAATAACTTCAATTTTTTGCATTGTGAAAAAAAGTTTAGTTGGAAGTGTCAAATTTTAATAAATTTATTTGAAATCAATTTGGATTATTTGGATTTTCTTGTGTATTTTTGTTGTAGGATCTACAATTGAGTAAATTTAGATGAAAATAACTTCCATTTTTTGGATTGTGAATAAAATTTTAGTTGGAAGTGTCAAATTTTAATAAATTTATTTGAATTCAACTTCGATTTTTTTGAATTTTGTCGAGTATTTTTGGTGTAGGATGTATATTTGAGTAAATTTAAATGAAAATAACTTCGATTTTTTGGATTTTGTCACGATTTTTGTCAAATTTTAATAAATTTATTTGAAATCAACTTGGATAATTTTGGAATTTGTTGAGTATTTTTGTTGTAGGAACTATATTTGAGTAAATTTAGATGAAAATATCTTCAATTTTTAGGATTGTGAAAAAAATTTTAGTTGGAAGTGCCAAATTTTAATAAATTTTTTTGAAACCAACTTCGATTTTTTGGATTTTCTTGAGTATTTCTGGTGTAGGATCTACAATTGAGTAAATTTAGATGAAAATGACTTCGATTTTTTGGATTATGTCACGATTTTTGTCAAATTTTAATAAATTTATTTGAAATCAACTTGGATAATTTTGAAATTTGTTGAGTATTTTTGTTGTAGGATGTATATTTGAGTAAATTTAGATGAAAATAACTTCAATTTTTTGGATTATGAAAAAAATTTTAGTTGCAAGTGTCAAATTTTATTAAATTTATTTGAATTCAACTTCGATTTTTTTGAATTTTGTCGAGTATTTTTGGTGTAGGATGTATATTTGAGTAAATTTAAATGAAAATAACTTCGATTTTTTGGATTTTGTCCCGATTTTTGTCAAATTTTAATAAATTTATTTGAAATCAACTTGGATAATTTTGGAATTTGTTGAGTACTTTTGTTGTAAGATCTATATTTGAGTAAATTTAGATGAAAATAACTTCAATTTTGTGGATTGTGAAAAAATTTTTTTGTTGGAAGTGTCAAATTTTAATAAATTTATTTGAAACCAAATTCGATTTTTTGGATTTTCTTGAGTATTTTTGTTGTAGGATCTACAATTGAGTAAATTTAGATGAAAATAACTTCAATTTTGTGGATTGTGAAAAAAATTTTAGTTGGAAGTGTCAAATTTTAATAAATTTATTTGAAATCAATTTCGATTTTTTTGAATTTTGTCGAGTATTTTTGGTGTAGGATGTATATTTGAGTAAATTTAAATGAAAATAACTTCGATTTTTTGGATTTTGTCACGATTTTTGTCAAATTTTAATAAATTTATTTGAAATCAACTTGGATAATTTTGGAATTTGTTGAGTATTTTTGTTGTAGGAACTATATTTGAGTAAATTTAGATGAAAATATCTTCAATTTTTAGGATTGTGAAAAAAATTTTAGTTGGAAGTGCCAAATTTTAGTAAATTTTTTTGAAACCAACTTCGATTTTTTGGATTTTCTTGAGTATTTTTGGTGTAGGATCTACAATTGAGTAAATTTAGATGAAAATAACTTCGATTTTTTGGATTATGTCACGATTTTTGTCAAATTTTAATAAATTTATTTGAAATCAACTTGGATAATTTTGAAATTTGTTGAGTATTTTTGTTGTAGGATCTATATTTGAGTAAATTTAGATGAAAATATCTTCAATTTTTAGGATTGTGAAAAAAATTTAGTTGCAAGTGTCAAATTTTAATAAATTTATTTGAAATCAACTTCGATTTTTTTGGATTTTGATGAGTATTTTTGTTGTAGGGTCTATATTTGAGTAAATTTAGATGAAAATAACTTCAATTTTGTGGATTGTGAAAAAAAATTTAGTTGGAAGTATCAAATTTTAATAAATTTATTTGAAATCAACTTCGATTTTTTTGGATTTTGTCGAGTATTTTTGGTGTAGGATGTATATTTGAGTAAATTTAGATGAAAATAACTTCAATTTTTTGCATTGTGAAAAAAAGTTTAGTTGGAAGTGTCAAATTTTAATAAATTTATTTGAAATCAATTTGGATTATTTGGATTTTCTTGTGTATTTTTGTTGTAGGATCTACAATTGAGTAAATTTAGATGAAAATAACTTCCATTTTTTGGATTGTGAATAAAATTTTAGTTGGAAGTGTCAAATTTTAATAAATTTATTTGAAATCAATTTCGATTTTTTTGAATTTTGTCGAGTATTTTTGGTGTAGGATGTATATTTGAGTAAATTTAAATGAAAATAACTTCGATTTTTTGGATTTTGTCACGATTTTTGTCAAATTTTAATAAATTTATTTGAAATCAACTTGGATAATTTTGGAATTTGTTGAGTATTTTTGTTGTAGGAACTATATTTGAGTAAATTTAGATGAAAATATCTTCAATTTTTAGGATTGTGAAAAAAATTTTAGTTGGAAGTGCCAAATTTTAATAAATTTTTTTGAAACCAACTTCGATTTTTTGGATTTTCTTGAGTATTTTTGGTGTAGGATCTACAATTGAGCAAATTTAGATGAAAATAACTTCGATTTTTTGGATTATGTCACGATTTTTGTCAAATTTTAATAAATTTATTTGAAATCAACTTGGATAATTTTGGAATTTGTTGAGTATTTTTGTTGTAGGATCTATATTTGAGTAAATGTAGATGAAAATATCTTCAATTTTTGGGATAGTGAAAAAATTTTAGTTGGAAGTGTCAAATTTTAATAAATTTATTTGAAACCAAATTCGATTTTTTGGATTTTCTTGAGTATTTTTGTTGTAGGATCTACAATTGAGTAAATTTAGATGAAAATAACTTCAATTTTGTGGATTGTGAAAAAAATTTTAGTTGGAAGTGTCAAATTTTAATAAATTTATTTGAAATCAGTTTCGATTTTTTTGAATTTTGTCGAGTATTTTTGGTGTAGGATGTATATTTGAGTAAATTTAGATGAAAATAACTTCAATTTTTTGGATTATGAAAAAAATTTTAGTTGCAAGTGTCAAATTTTAATAAATTTATTTGAAATCAACTTCGATTTTTTTGGATTTTGTCGAGTATTTTTGGTGTAGGATGTATATTTGAGTAAATTTAAATGAAAATAACTTCGATTTTTTGGATTTTGTCACGATTTTTGTCAAATTTTAATAAATTTATTTGAAATCAACTTGGATAATTTTGAAATTTGTTGAGTATTTTTGTTGTAGGATCTAAATTTGAGTAAATTTAGATGAAAATATCTTCAATTTTTAGGATTGTGAAAAAAATTTAGTTGCAAGTGTCAAATTTTAATAAATTTATTTGAAATCAACTTCGATTTTTTTGGATTTTGTTGAGTATTTTTGTTGTAGGGTCTATATTTGAGTAAATTTAGATGAAAATAACTTCAATTTTGTGGATTGTGAAAAAAATTTTAGTTGGAAGTATCAAATTTTAATAAATTTATTTGAAATCAACTTCGATTTTTTTGGATTTTGTCGAGTATTTTTGGTGTAGGATGTATATTTGAGTAAATTTAGATGAAAATAACTTCAATTTTTTGCATTGTGAAAAAAAGTTTAGTTGGAAGTGTCAAATTTTAATAAATTTATTTGAAATCAATTTGGATTATTTGGATTTTCTTGTGTATTTTTGTTGTAGGATCTACAATTGAGTAAATTTAGATGAAAATAACTTCCATTTTTTGGATTGTGAATAAAATTTTAGTTGGAAGTGTCAAATTTTAATAAATTTATTTGAATTCAACTTCGATTTTTTTGAATTTTGTCGAGTATTTTTGGTGTAGGATGTATATTTGAGTAAATTTAAATGAAAATAACTTCGATTTTTTTGATTTTGTCTCGATTTTTGTCAAATTTTAATAAATTTATTTGAAATCAACTTGGATAATTTTGGAATTTGTTGAGTATTTTTGTTGTAGGAACTATATTTGAGTAAATTTAGATGAAAATATCTTCAATTTTTAGGATTGTGAAAAAAATTTTAGTTGGAAGTGCCAAATTTTAATAAATTTTTTTGAAACCAACTTCGATTTTTTGGATTTTCTTGAGTATTTTTGGTGTAGGATCTACAATTGAGCAAATTTAGATGAAAATAACTTCGATTTTTTGGATTATGTCACGATTTTTGTCAAATTTTAATAAATTTATTTGAAATCAACTTGGATAATTTTGGAATTTGTTGAGTATTTTTGTTGTAGGATCTATATTTGAGTAAATGTAGATGAAAATATCTTCAATTTTTGGGATAGTGAAAAAATTTTAGTTGGAAGTGTCAAATTTTAATAAATTTATTTGAAACCAAATTCGATTTTTTGGATTTTCTTGAGTATTTTTGTTGTAGGATCTACAATTGAGTAAATTTAGATGAAAATAATTTCAATTTTGTGGATTGTGAAAAAAATTTTAGTTGGAAGTGTCAAATTTTAATAAATTTATTTGAAATCAGTTTCGATTTTTTTGAATTTTGTCGAGTATTTTTGGTGTAGGATGTATATTTGAGTAAATTTAGATGAAAATAACTTCAATTTTTTGGATTATGAAAAAAATTTTAGTTGCAAGTGTCAAATTTTAATAAATTTATTTGAAATCAACTTCGATTTTTTTGGATTTTGTCGAGTATTTTTGGTGTAGGATGTATATTTGAGTAAATTTAAATGAAAATAACTTCGATTTTTTGGATTTTGTCACGATTTTTGTCAAATTTTAATAAATTTATTTGAAATCAACTTGGATAATTTTGGAATTTGTTGAGTATTTTTGTTGTAGGAACTATATTTGAGTAAATTTAGATGAAAATATCTTCAATTTTTAGGATTGTGAATAAAATTTTAGTTGGAAGTGTCAAATTTTAATAAATTTATTTGAAACCAAATTCGATTTTTTGGATTTTCTTGAGTATTTTTGTTGTAGGATCTACAATTGAGTAAATTTAGATGAAAATAACTTCAATTTTGTGGATTGTGAAAAAAATTTTAGTTGGAAGTGTCAAATTTTAATAAATTTATTTGAAATCAATTTCGATTTTTTTGAATTTTGTCGAGTATTTTTGGTGTAGGATGTATATTTGAGTAAATTTAAATGAAAATAACTTCGATTTTTTGGATTTTGTCACGATTTTTGTCAAATTTTAATAAATTTATTTGAAATCAACTTGGATAATTTTGGAATTTGTTGAGTATTTTTGTTGTAGGAACTATATTTGAGTAAATTTAGATGAAAATATCTTCAATTTTTAGGATTGTGAAAAAAATTTTCGTTGGAAGTGCCAAATTTTAATAAATTTTTTTGAAACCAACTTCGATTTTTTGGATTTTCTTGAGTATTTTTGGTGTAGGATCTACAATTGAGTAAATTTAGATGAAAATAACTTCGATTTTTTGGATTATGTCACGATTTTTGTCAAATTTTAATAAATTTATTTGAAATCAACTTGGATAATTTTGAAATTTGTTGAGTATTTTTGTTGTAGGATCTATATTTGAGTAAATTTAGATGAAAATATCTTCAATTTTTAGGATTGTGAAAAAAATTTAGTTGCAAGTGTCAAATTTTAATAAATTTATTTGAAATCAACTTCGATTTTTTTGGATTTTGTTGAGTATTTTTGTTGTAGGGTCTATATTTGAGTAAATTTAGATGAAAATAACTTCAATTTTGTGGATTGTGAAAAAAATTTTAGTTGGAAGTATCAAATTTTAATAAATTTATTTGAAATCAACTTCGATTTTTTTGGATTTTGTCGAGTATTTTTGGTGTAGGATGTATATTTGAGTAAATTTAGATGAAAATAACTTCAATTTTTTGCATTGTGAAAAAAAGTTTAGTTGGAAGTGTCAAATTTTAATAAATTTATTTGAAATCAATTTGGATTATTTGGATTTTCTTGTGTATTTTTGTTGTAGGATCTACAATTGAGTAAATTTAGATGAAAATAACTTCCATTTTTTGGATTGTGAATAAAATTTTAGTTGGAAGTGTCAAATTTTAATAAATTTATTTGAATTCAACTTCGATTTTTTTGAATTTTGTCGAGTATTTTTGGTGTAGGATGTATATTTGAGTAAATTTAAATGAAAATAACTTCGATTTTTTGGATTTTGTCACGATTTTTGTCAAATTTTAATAAATTTATTTGAAATCAACTTGGATAATTTTGGAATTTGTTGAGTATTTTTGTTGTAGGAACTATATTTGAGTAAATTTAGATGAAAATATCTTCAATTTTTAGGATTGTGAAAAAAAATTTAGTTGGAAGTGCCAAATTTTAATAAATTTTTTTGAAACCAACTTCGATTTTTTGGATTTTCTTGAGTATTTTTGGTGTAGGATCTACAATTGAGCAAATTTAGATGAAAATAACTTCGATTTTTTGGATTATGTCACGATTTTTGTCAAATTTTAATAAATTTATTTGAAATCAACTTGGATAATTTTGAAATTTGTTGAGTATTTTTGTTGTAGGATCTATATTTGAGTAAATTTAGATGAAAATATCTTCAATTTTTAGGATTGTGAAAAAAATTTAGTTGCAAGTGTCAAATTTTAATAAATTTATTTGAAATCAACTTCGATTTTTTTGGATTTTGATGAGTATTTTTGTTGTAGGGTCTATATTTGAGTAAATTTAGATGAAAATAACTTCAATTTTGTGGATTGTGAAAAAAATTTTAGTTGGAAGTATCAAATTTTAATAAATTTATTTGAAATCAACTTCGATTTTTTTGGATTTTGTCGAGTATTTTTGGTGTAGGATGTATATTTGAGTAAATTTAGATGAAAATAAGTTCAATTTTTTGCATTGTGAAAAAAAGTTTAGTTGGAAGTGTCAAATTTTAATAAATTTATTTGAAATCAATTTGGATTATTTGGATTTTCTTGTGTATTTTTGTTGTAGGATCTACAATTGAGTAAATTTAGATGAAAATAACTTCCATTTTTTGGATTGTGAATAAAATTTTAGTTGGAAGTGTCAAATTTTAATAAATTTATTTGAATTCAACTTCGATTTTTTTGAATTTTGTCGAGTATTTTTGGTGTAGGATGTATATTTGAGTAAATTTAAATGAAAATAACTTCGATTTTTTGGATTTTGTCACGATTTTTGTCAAATTTTAATAAATTTATTTGAAATCAACTTGGATAATTTTGGAATTTGTTGAGTATTTATGTTGTAGGATCTATATTTGAGTAAATTTAGGTGAAAATATCTTCAATTTTTAGGATTGTGAAAAAAATTTTAGTTGGAAGTGCCAAATTTTAATAAATTTTTTTGTAACCAACTTCGATTTTTTGGATTTTCTTGAGTATTTTTGGTGTAGGATCTACAATTGAGTAAATTTAGATGAAAATAACTTCGATTTTTTGGATTTTGTCACGATTTTTGTCAAATTTTAATAAATTTATTTGAAATCAACTAGGATAATTTTGGAATTTGTTGAGTATTTTTGTTGTACGATTTATATTTGAGTAACTTTAGATGAAAATATCTTCAATTTTTTGGATTGTGAAAAAATTTTAGTTGGAAGTGTCAAATTTTAATAAATTTATTTGAAATCAATTTGGATTATTTTGGATTTTGTCGAGTATTTTTGGTGTAGGATGTATATTTGAGTAAATGTAGATGAAAATAACGACAATTTTTTGGATTGTGAAAAAAAATTTTAGTTGGAAGTGTCAAATTTTAACAAATTTATTTGAAACCAACTTCGATTTTTTGGATTTTCTTGAGTATTTTTGTTGTAGGATCTACAATTGAGTAAATTTAGATGAAAATAACTTCAATTTTTTGGATTGTGAAAAAAAATTTAGTTGGAAGTGTCAAATTTTAATAAAATTATTTGAAACCAACTTCGATTTTTTGGATTTTCTTGAGTATTTTTGGTGTAGGATGTATATTTGAGTAAATTTAGATGAAAATAACGACAATTTTTTGGATTCTGAAAAAAAAATTTACTTGGAAGTGTAAAATTTTAATAAATTTATTTGAAACTAACTTCGATTTTTTTGGATTTTCTTGAGTATTTTTGTTGTAGGATCTACAATTGAGTAAATTTAGATGAAAATAACTTCAATTTTTTGGATAGTGAATATAATTTTAGTTGGAAGTGTCAAATTTTAATAAATTTATTTGAATTCAACTTCGATTTTTTTGAATTTTGTCGAGTATTTTTGGTGTAGGATGTATATTTGAGTAAATTTAGATGAAAATATCTTAAATTTTTAGGATTGTGAAAAAAATTTTAGTTGGAAGTGCCAAATTTTAATAAATTTATTTGAATCAAACTTCGATTTTTCGGATTTTTATGGAGTATTTTTGTTTCAGGATCTACAATTGAGTAAATTTAGATGAAAATAACTTCAATTTTTAGGACTGAGAAAAATATTTTAGTTGGAAGTGTCAAATTTTAATAAATTTATTTGAAACCTACTTCGATTTTTCTCGACTATGTTGAGTTTTTTTGATAGAGAAGCTTAATTTGAGTAATTTCAGTTGAAATAACTTCGTTTTTTTGGATTTTGTCACGATTTTTGTCAAATTTTAATAAATTTATTTGAAATCAACTTGGATAATTTTGGAATTTGTTGAGTATTTATGTTGTAGGATCTATATTTGAGTAAATTTAGATGAAAATATCTTCAATTTTTTGGATTGTGAAAAAATTTTAGTTGGATGTGTCAAATTTTAATAAATTTATTTGAATTCAACTTCGATTTTGTGAATTTTGTGGAGTATTTTTGGTGTAGGATGTATATTTGAGTAAATTTAGATGAAAATATCTTAAATTTTTAGGATTGTGAAAAAAATTTTAGTTGGAAGTGCCAAATTTTAATAAATTTATTTGAAACAAACTTCGATTTTTCGGATTTTTATGGAGTATTTTTGTTGTAGGATCTACAATTGAGTAAATTTAGATGAAAATAACTTCAATTTTTAGGACTGAGAAAAATATTTTAGTTGGAAGTGTCAAATTTTAATAAATTTATTTGAAACCTACTTCGATTTTTCTCGACTATGTTGAGTTTTTTTTATAGAGAAGCTTAATTTGAGTAATTTCAGTTGAAATAACTTCGATTTTTTGGATTTTGTCACGATTTTTGTCAAATTTTAATAAATTTATTTGAAATCAACTTGGATAATTTTGGAATTTGTTGAGTATTTTTGTTGTAGGATCTATATTTGAGTAAATTTAGATGAAAATATCTTCAATTTTTTGGATTGTGAAAAAATTTTAGTTGGAAGTGTCAAATTTTAATAAATTTATTTGAAACCAACTTTGATTTTTTGGATTTTCTTGAGTATTTTTGTTGTAGGATCTACAATTGAGTAAATTTAGATGAAAATAACTTCAATTTTATGGATTGTGAAAAAAAATTTAGTTGGAAGTGTCAAATTTTAATAAATTAATTTGAAATCAATTTGGATTATTTTGGATTTTGTTGACAATTTTTGTTGTAGGATCTATATTTGAGTAAATTTAGATGAAAATAACTTAAATTTTTAGGATTGTGAAAAAAATTTTAGTTGGAAGTGCCAAATTTTAATAAATTTATTTGAAACCAACTTCGATTTTTTTGATTTTCTTGAGTATTTTTGATGTAGGATCTACAATTGAGTAAATTTAGATGAAAATAACTTCAATTTTTTGGATTGTGAACAAAATTTGAGTTGGAAGTGTCAAATTTTAATAAATTTATTTGAAACCAACTTCGATTTTTTGGATTTTCTTGAGTATTTTTGTTGTAGGATCTACAATTGAGTAAATTTTGATGAAAATAACTTCAATTTTTTGGATTGTGAAAAAAAATTTAGTTGGAAGTGTCAAATTTTAATAAAATTATTTGAAATCAACTTCGATTTTTTTGGATTTTGTTGAGTATTTTTGTTGTAGGGTCTATATTTGAGTAAATTTAGTTGAAAATAACTTCAATTTTTTGGATTGTGAAAAAAAGTTTAGTTGGAAGTGTCAAGTTTTAATAAATTTATTTGAAACCAACTTCGATTTTTTGGATTTTCTTGAGTATTTTTGTTGTAGGATCTACAATTGAGTAAATTTAGATGAAAATAACTTCAATTTTTTGGATTGTGAATATAATTTTAGTTGGAAGTGTCAAATTTTAATAAATTATTTTGAATTCAACTTCGATTTTGTGAATTTTGTCGAGTATTTTTGGTGTAGGATGTATATTTGAGTAAATTTAGATGAAAATAACTTCAATTTTTAGGACTGAGAAAAATATTTTAGTTGGAAGTGTCAAATTTTAATAAATTTATTTGAAACCTACTTCGATTTTTCTCGACTATGTTGAGTTTTTTTTATAGAGAAGCTTAATTTGAGTAATTTCAGTTGAAATAACTTCGATTTTTTGGATTTTGTCACGATTTTTGTCAAATTTTAATAAATTTATTTGAAATCAACTTGGATAATTTTGGAATTTGTTGAGTATTTTTGTTGTAGGAACTATATTTGAGTAAATTTAGATGAAAATATCTTCAATTTTTAGGATTGTGAATAAAATTTTAGTTGGAAGTGTCAAATTTTAATAAATTTATTTGAATTCAACTTCGATTTTTTTTAATTTTGTCGAGTATTTTTGGTGTAGGATGTATATTTGAGTAAATTTAAATGAAAATAACTTCGATTTTTTGGATTTTGTCACGATTTTTGTCAAATTTTAATAAATTTATTTGAAATCAACTTGGATAATTTTGGAATTTGTTGAGTACTTTTGTTGTAAGATCTATATTTGAGTAAATTTAGATGAAAATAACTTCAATTTTGTGGCTTGTGAAAAAATTTTTTTGTTGGAAGTGTCAAATTTTAATAAATTTATTTGAAACCAAATTCGATTTTTTGGATTTTCTTGAGTATTTTTGTTGTAGGATCTACAATTGAGTAAATTTAGATGAAAATAACTTCAATTTTGTGGATTGTGAAAAAAATTTTAGTTGGAAGTGTCAAATTTTAATAAATTTATTTGAAATCAATTTCGATTTTTTTGAATTTTGTCGAGTATTTTTGGTGTAGGATGTATATTTGAGTAAATTTAAATGAAAATAACTTCGATTTTTTGGATTTTGTCACGATTTTTGTCAAATTTTAATAAATTTATTTGAAATCAACTTGGATAATTTTGGAATTTGTTGAGTATTTTTGTTGTAGGAACTATATTTGAGTAAATTTAGATGAAAATATCTTCAATTTTTAGGATTGTGAAAAAAATTTTCGTTGGAAGTGCCAAATTTTAATAAATTTTTTTGAAACCAACTTCGATTTTTTGGATTTTCTTGAGTATTTTTGGTGTAGGATCTACAATTGAGTAAATTTAGATGAAAATAACTTCGATTTTTTGGATTATGTCACGATTTTTGTCAAATTTTAATAAATTTATTTGAAATCAACTTGGATAATTTTGAAATTTGTTGAGTATTTTTGTTGTAGGATCTATATTTGAGTAAATTTAGATGAAAATATCTTCAATTTTTAGGATTGTGAAAAAAATTTAGTTGCAAGTGTCAAATTTTAATAAATTTATTTGAAATCAACTTCGATTTTTTTGGATTTTGTTGAGTATTTTTGTTGTAGGGTCTATATTTGAGTAAATTTAGATGAAAATAACTTCAATTTTGTGGATTGTGAAAAAAATTTTAGTTGGAAGTATCAAATTTTAATAAATTTATTTGAAATCAACTTCGATTTTTTTGGATTTTGTCGAGTATTTTTGGTGTAGGATGTATATTTGAGTAAATGTAGATGAAAATAACTTCAATTTTTTGCATTGTGAAAAAAAGTTTAGTTGGAAGTGTCAAATTTTAATAAATTTATTTGAAATCAATTTGGATTATTTGGATTTTCTTGTGTATTTTTGTTGTAGGATCTACAATTGAGTAAATTTAGATGAAAATAACTTCCATTTTTTGGATTGTGAATAAAATTTTAGTTGGAAGTGTCAAATTTTAATAAATTTATTTGAATTCAACTTCGATTTTTTTGAATTTTGTCGAGTATTTTTGGTGTAGGATGTATATTTGAGTAAATTTAAATGAAAATAACTTCGATTTTTTGGATTTTGTCACGATTTTTGTCAAATTTTAATAAATTTATTTGAAATCAACTTGGATAATTTTGGAATTTGTTGAGTATTTTTGTTGTAGGAACTATATTTGAGTAAATTTAGATGAAAATATCTTCAATTTTTAGGATTGTGAAAAAAATTTTAGTTGGAAGTGCCAAATTTTAATAAATTTTTTTGAAACCAACTTCGATTTTTTGGATTTTCTTGAGTATTTCTGGTGTAGGATCTACAATTGAGTAAATTTAGATGAAAATGACTTCGATTTTTTGGATTATGTCACGATTTTTGTCAAATTTTAATAAATTTATTTGAAATCAACTTGGATAATTTTGAAATTTGTTGAGTATTTTTGTTGTAGGATGTATATTTGAGTAAATTTAGATGAAAATAACTTCAATTTTTTGGATTATGAAAAAAATTTTAGTTGCAAGTGTCAAATTTTATTAAATTTATTTGAATTCAACTTCGATTTTTTTGGATTTTGTCGAGTATTTTTGGTGTAGGATGTATATTTGAGTAAATGTAGATGAAAATAACTTCAATTTTTTGCATTGTGAAAAAAAGTTTAGTTGGAAGTGTCAAATTTTAATAAATTTATTTGAAATCAATTTGGATTATTTGGATTTTCTTGTGTATTTTTGTTGTAGGATCTACAATTGAGTAAATTTAGATGAAAATAACTTCCATTTTTTGGATTGTGAATAAAATTTTAGTTGGAAGTGTCAAATTTTAATAAATTTATTTGAAATCAACTTCGATTTTATTGGATTTTGTCGAATATTTTTGTTGTAGGATCTATATTTGAGTAAATTTAGATGAAAATAACTTCAATTTTTTGGATTGTGAAAAAAATTTTAGTTGGAAGTGTCAAAATTTTAACAAATTTATTTGAAACCAACTTCGATTTTTTGGATTTTCTTGAGTATTTTTGTTGTATAATCTACAATTGAGTAAATTTAGATGAAAATAACTTCAATTTTTTGGATTGTGAAAAAAATTTAGTTGGAAGTGTCAAATTTTAATAAAATTATTTGAAATCAACTTCGATTTTTTTGGATTTTGTTGGGTATTTTTGTTGTAGGGTCTATATTTGAGTAAATTTAGATGAAAATAACTTCAATTTTGTGGATTGTGAAAAAAATTTTAGTTGGAAGTATCAAATTTTAATAAATTTATTTGAAATCAACTTCGATTTTTTTGGATTTTGTCGAGTATTTTTGGTGTAGGATGTATATTTGAGTAAATTTAGATGAAAATAACTTCAATTTTTTGCATTGTGAAAAAAAGTTTTGTTGGAAGTGTCAAATTTTAATAAATTTATTTGAAATCAATTTGGATTATTTGGATTTTCTTGAGTATTTTTGTTGTAGGATCTACTATTGAGTAAATTTAGATGAAAATAACTTCTATTTTTTGGATTGTGAATAAAATTTTAGTTGGAAGTGTCAAATTTTAATAAATTTATTTGAATTCAACTTCGATTTTTTTGAATTTTGTCGAGTATTTTTGGTGTAGGATGTATATTTGAGTAAATTTGAATGAAAATAACTTCGATTTTTTGGATTTTGTCACGATTTTTGTCAAATTTTAATAAATTTATTTGAAATCAACTTGGATAATTTTGGAATTTGTTGAGTATTTTTGTTGTAGGAACTATATTTGAGTAAATTTAGATGAAAATATCTTCAATTTTTAGGATTGTGAAAAAAATTTTAGTTGGAAGTGCCAAATTTTAATAAATTTTTTTGAAACCAACTTCGATTTTTTGGATTTTCTTGAGTATTTTTGGTGTAGGATCTACAATTGAGTATATTTGGATGAAAATAACTTCGATTTTTTGGATTATGTCACGATTTTTGTCAAATTTTAATAAATTTATTTGAAATCAACTTCGATTTTTTTGGATTTTGTCGATTATTTTTGGTGTAGGATGTATATTTGAGTAAATTTAGATGAAAATAACGACAATTTTTTGGATTGTGAAAAAATTTTTAGTTGGAAGTGTCAAATTTTAATAAATTTATTTGAAACCAATTTCGATTATTTGGATTTTCTTGAGTATTTTTGTTGTAGGATCTACAATTGAGTAAATTTAGATGAAAATAACTTCAATTTTGTGGATTGTGAAAAAAATTTTAGTTGGAAGTGTCAAATTTTAATAAATTTATTTGAAATCAACTTCGATTTTTTTGAATTTTGTCGAGTATTTTTGGTGTAGGATGTATATTTGAGTAAATTTAGATGAAAATAATTTCAATTTTTTGGATTGTGAAAAAAAATTTAGTTGGAAGTGTCAAATTTTAATAAATTTATTTGAAATCAATTTGGATTATTTTGGATTTTATTGAGTATTTTTGTTGTAGGATCTACAATTGAGTAAATTTAGATGAAAATAACTTCGATTTTTTGGATTTTGTCACGATTTTTGTCAAATTTTAATAAATTTATTTGAAATCAACTTCGATTTTATTGGATTTTGTCGAATATTTTTGTTGTAGGATCTATATTTGAGTAAATTTAGATGAAAATAACTTCAATTTTTTGGATTGTGAAAAAAATTTTAGTTGGAAGTGTCAAAATTTTAACAAATTTATTTGAAACCAACTTCGATTTTTTGGATTTTCTTGAGTATTTTTGTTGTTATAATCTACAATTGAGTAAATTTAGATGAAAATAACTTCAATTTTTTGGATTGTGAAAAAAATTTAGTTGGAAGTGTCAAATTTTAATAAAATTATTTGAAATCAAATTCGATTTTTTGGATTTTGTTGAGTATTTTTGTTGTAGGGTCTATATTTGAGTAAATTTAGATGAAAATAACTTCAATTTTGTGGATTGTGAAAAAAATTTTAGTTGGAAGTATCAAATTTTAATAAATTTATTTGAAATCAACTTCGATTTTTTTGGATTTTCTTGAGTATTTTTGGTGTAGGATCTACAATTGAGTAAATTTAGATGAAAATAACTTCGATTTTTTGGATTATGTCACGATTTTTGTCAAATTTTAATAAATTAATTTGAAATCAACTTGGATAATTATGGAATTTGTTGAGTATTTTTGTTGTAGGAACTATATTTGAGTAAATTTAGATGAAAATATCTTCAATTTTTAGGATTGTGAAAAAAATTTTAGTTGGAAGTGCCAAATTTTAATAAATTTTTTTGAAACCAACTTCGATTTTTTGGATTTTCTTGAGTATTTTTGGTGTAGGATCTACAATTGAGTAAATTTGGATGAAAATAACTTCGATTTTTTGGATTATGTCACGATTTTTGTCAAATTTTAATAAATTTATTTGAATTCAACTTGGATAATTTTGGAATTTGTTGAGTATTTTTGTTGTAGGAACTATATTTGAGTAAATTTAGTTGAAAATATCTTCAATTTTTAGGATTGTGAATAAAATTTTAGTTGGAAGTGTCAAATTTTAATAAATTTATTTGAAATCAACTTCGATTTTTTTGGATTTTGTCGAGTATTTTTGGTGTAGGATGTATATTTGAGTAAATGTAGATGAAAATATCTTCAGTTTTTAGGATTGTGAAAAAAATTTTAGTTGGAAGTGCCAAATTTTAATAAATTTTTTTGAAACCAACTTCGATTTTTTGGATTTTCTTGAGTATTTTTGGTGTAGGATCTACAATTGAGTAAATTTAGATGAAAATAACTTCGATTTTTTGGATTATGTCATGATTTTTGTCAAATTTTAATAAATTTATTAGAAATCAACTTGGATAATTTTGAAATTTGTTGAGTATTTTTGTTGTAGGATCTATATTTGAGTAAATTTAGATGAAAATATCTTCAATTTTTAGGATTGTGAAAAAAATTTAGTTGCAAGTGTCAAATTTTAATAAATTTATTTGAAATCAACTTCGATTTTATTGGATTTTGTCGAATATTTTTGTTGTAGGATCTATATTTGAGTAAATTTAGATGAAAATAACTTCAATTTTTTGGATTGTGAAAAAAATTTTAGTTGGAAGTGTCAAAATTTTAACAAATTTATTTGAAACCAACTTCGATTTTTTGGATTTTCTTGAGTATTTTTGTTGTATAATCTACAATTGAGTAAATTTAGATGAAAATAACATCAATTTTTTGGATTGTGAAAAAAATTTAGTTGGAAGTGTCAAATTTTAATAAAATTATTTGAAATCAACTTCGATTTTTTTGGATTTTGTTGGGTATTTTTGTTGTAGGGTCTATATTTGAGTAAATTTAGATGAAAATAACTTCAATTTTGTGGATTGTGAAAAAAATTTTAGTTGGAAGTATCAAATTTTAATAAATTTATTTGAAATCAACTTCGATTTTTTTGGATTTTGTCGAGTATTTTTGGTGTAGGATGTATATTTGAGTAAATTTAGATGAAAATAACTTCAATTTTTTGCATTGTGAAAAAAAGTTTTGTTGGAAGTGTCAAATTTTAATAAATTTATTTGAAATCAATTTGGATTATTTGGATTTTCTTGAGTATTTTTGTTGTAGGATCTACTATTGAGTAAATTTAGATGAAAATAACTTCTATTTTTTGGATTGTGAATAAAATTTTAGTTGGAAGTGTCAAATTTTAATAAATTTATTTGAATTCAACTTCGATTTTTTTGAATTTTGTCGAGTATTTTTGGTGTAGGATGTATATTTGAGTAAATTTGAATGAAAATAACTTCGATTTTTTGGATTTTGTCACGATTTTTGTCAAATTTTAATAAATTTATTTGAAATCAACTTGGATAATTTTGGAATTTGTTGAGTATTTTTGTTGTAGGAACTATATTTGAGTAAATTTAGATGAAAATATCTTCAATTTTTAGGATTGTGAAAAAAATTTTAGTTGGAAGTGCCAAATTTTAATAAATTTTTTTGAAACCAACTTCGATTTTTTGGATTTTCTTGAGTATTTTTGGTGTAGGATCTACAATTGAGTATATTTGGATGAAAATAACTTCGATTTTTTGGATTATGTCACGATTTTTGTCAAATTTTAATAAATTTATTTGAAATCAACTTCGATTTTTTTGGATTTTGTCGATTATTTTTGGTGTAGGATGTATATTTGAGTAAATTTAGATGAAAATAACGACAATTTTTTGGATTGTGAAAAAATTTTTAGTTGGAAGTGTCAAATTTTAATAAATTTATTTGAAACCAATTTCGATTATTTGGATTTTCTTGAGTATTTTTGTTGTAGGATCTACAATTGAGTAAATTTAGATGAAAATAACTTCGATTTTTTGGATTTTGTCACGATTTTTGTCAAATTTTAATAAATTTATTTGAAATCAACTTGGATAATTTTGGAATTTGTTGAGTATTTTTGTTGTAAGATCTATATTTGAGTAAATTTAGATGAAAATAACTTCAATTTTGTGGATTGTGAAAAAAATTTTTTGTTGGAAGTGTCAAATTTTAATAAATTTATTTGAAACCAAATTCGATTTTTTGGATTTTCTTGAGTATTTTTGTTGTAGGATCTACAATTGAGTAAATTTAGATGAAAATAACTTCAATTTTGTGGATTGTGAAAAAAATTTTAGTTGGAAGTGTCAAATTTTAATAAATTTATTTGAAATCAGTTTCGATTTTTTTGAATTTTGTCGAGTATTTTTGGTGTAGGATGTATATTTGAGTAAATTTAGATGAAAATAACTTCAATTTTTTGGATTATGAAAAAAATTTTAGTTGCAAGTGTCAAATTTTAATAAATTTATTTGAAATCAACTTCGATTTTTTTGGATTTTGTCGAGTATTTTTGGTGTAGGATGTATATTTGAGTAAATTTAAATGAAAATAACTTCGATTTTTTGGATTTTGTCACGATTTTTGTCAAATTTTAATAAATTTATTTGAAATCAACTTGGATAATTTTGGAATTTGTTGAGTATTTTTGTTGTAGGAACTATATTTGAGTAAATTTAGATGAAAATATCTTCAATTTTTAGGATTGTGAAAAAAATTTAGTTGCAAGTGTCAAATTTTAATAAATTTATTTGAAATCAACTTCGATTTTATTGGATTTTGTCGAATATTTTTGTTGTAGGATCTATATTTGAGTAAATTTAGATGAAAATAACTTCAATTTTTTGGATTGTGAAAAAAATTTTAGTTGGAAGTGTCAAAATTTTAACAAATTTATTTGAAACCAACTTCGATTTTTTGGATTTTCTTGAGTATTTTTGTTGTTATAATCTACAATTGAGTAAATTTAGATGAAAATAACTTCAATTTTTTGGATTGTGAAAAAAATTTAGTTGGAAGTGTCAAATTTTAATAAAATTATTTGAAATCAAATTCGATTTTTTGGATTTTGTTGAGTATTTTTGTTGTAGGGTCTATATTTGAGTAAATTTAGATGAAAATAACTTCAATTTTGTGGATTGTGAAAAAAATTTTAGTTGGAAGTATCAAATTTTAATAAATTTATTTGAAATCAACTTCGATTTTTTTGGATTTTCTTGAGTATTTTTGGTGTAGGATCTACAATTGAGTAAATTTAGATGAAAATAACTTCGATTTTTTGGATTATGTCACGATTTTTGTCAAATTTTAATAAATTAATTTGAAATCAACTTGGATAATTATGGAATTTGTTGAGTATTTTTGTTGTAGGAACTATATTTGAGTAAATTTAGATGAAAATATCTTCAATTTTTAGGATTGTGAAAAAAATTTTAGTTGGAAGTGCCAAATTTTAATAAATTTTTTTGAAACCAACTTCGATTTTTTGGATTTTCTTGAGTATTTTTGGTGTAGGATCTACAATTGAGTAAATTTGGATGAAAATAACTTCGATTTTTTGGATTATGTCACGATTTTTGTCAAATTTTAATAAATTTATTTGAATTCAACTTGGATAATTTTGGAATTTGTTGAGTATTTTTGTTGTAGGAACTATATTTGAGTAAATTTAGATGAAAATATCTTCAATTTTTAGGATTGTGAATAAAATTTTAGTTGGAAGTGTCAAATTTTAATAAATTTATTTGAATTTAACTTCGATTTTTTTTAATTTTGTCGAGTATTTTTGGTGTAGGATGTATATTTGAGTAAATTTAAATGAAAATAACTTCGATTTTTTGGATTTTGTCACGATTTTTGTCAAATTTTGATAAATTTATTTGAAATCAACTTGGATAATTTTGGAATTTGTTGAGTACTTTTGTTGTAAGATCTATATTTGAGTAAATTTAGAAGAAAATAACTTCAATTTTGTGGATTGTGAAAAAATTTTTTTGTTGGAAGTGTCAAATTTTAATAAATTTATTTGAAACCAAATTCGATTTTTTGGATTTTCTTGAGTATTTTTGTTGTAGGATCTACAATTGAGTAAATTTAGATGAAAATAACTTCAATTTTGTGGATTGTGAAAAAAATTTTAGTTGGAAGTGTCAAATTTTAATAAATTTATTTGAAATCAATTTCGATTTTTTTTAATTTTGTCGAGTATTTTTGGTGTAGGATGTATATTTGAGTAAATTTAAATGAAAATAACTTCGATTTTTTGGATTTTGTCACGATTTTTGTCAAATTTTAATAAATTTATTTGAAATCAACTTGGATAATTTTGGAATTTGTTGAGTATTTTTGTTGTAGGAACTATATTTGAGTAAATTTAGATGAAAATATCTTCAATTTTTAGGATTGTGAAAAAAATTTTAGTTGGAAGTGCCAAATTTTAATAAATATTTTTGAAACCAACTTCGATTTTTTGGATTTTCTTGAGTATTTTTGGTGTAGGATCTACAATTGAGTAAATTTAGATGAAAATAACTTCGATTTTTTGGATTATGTCACGATTTTTGTCAAATTTTAATAAATTTATTTGAAATCAACTTGGATAATTTTGAAATTTGTTGAGTATTTTTGTTGTAGGATCTATATTTGAGTAAATTTAGATGAAAATATCTTCAATTTTTAGGATTGTGAAAAAAATTTAGTTGCAAGTGTCAAATTTTAATAAATTTATTTGAAATCAACTTCGATTTTATTGGATTTTGTCGAATATTTTTGTTGTAGGATCTATATTTGAGTAAATTTAGATGAAAATAACTTCGATTTTTTGGATTATGTCACGATTTTTGTCAAATTTTAATAAATTTATTTGAAATCAACTTGGATAATTTTGAAATTTGTTGAGTATTTTTGTTGTAGGATCTATATTTGAGTAAATTTAGATGAAAATATCTTCAATTTTTAGGATTGTGAAAAAAATTTAGTTGCAAGTGTCAAATTTTAATAAATTTATTTGAAATCAACTTCGATTTTATTGGATTTTGTCGAATATTTTTGTTGTAGGATCTATATTTGAGTAAATTTAGATGAAAATAACTTCAATTTTTTGGATTGTGAAAAAAATTTTAGTTGGAAGTGTCAAAATTTTAACAAATTTATTTGAAACCAACTTCGATTTTTTGGATTTTCTTGAGTATTTTTGTTGTTATAATCTACAATTGAGTAAATTTAGATGAAAATAACTTCAATTTTTTGGATTGTGAAAAAAATTTAGTTGGAAGTGTCAAATTTTAATAAAATTATTTGAAATCAAATTCGATTTTTTGGATTTTGTTGAGTATTTTTGTTGTAGGGTCTATATTTGAGTAAATTTAGATGAAAATAACTTCAATTTTGTGGATTGTGAAAAAAATTTTAGTTGGAAGTATCAAATTTTAATAAATTTATTTGAAATCAACTTCGATTTTTTTGGATTTTGTCGAGTATTTTTGGTGTAGGATGTATATTTGAGTAAATTTAGATGAAAATATCTTCAGTTTTTAGGATTGTGAAAAAAATTTTAGTTGGAAGTGCCAAATTTTAATAAATTTTTTTTAAACCAACTTCGATTTTTTGGATTTTCTTGAGTATTTCTGGTGTAGGATCTACAATTGAGTAAATTTAGATGAAAATGACTTCGATTTTTTGGATTATGTCACGATTTTTGTCAAATTTTAATAAATTTATTTGAAATCAACTTGGATAATTTTGAAATTTGTTGAGTATTTTTGTTGTAGGATGTATATTTGAGTAAATTTAGATGAAAATAACTTCAATTTTTTGGATTATGAAAAAAATTTTAGTTGCAAGTGTCAAATTTTAATAAATTTATTTGAATTCAACTTCGATTTTTTTTAATTTTGTCGAGTATTTTTGGTGTAGGATGTATATTTGAGTAAATTTAAATGAAAATAACTTCGATTTTTTGGATTTTGTCACGATTTTTGTCAAATTTTAATAAATTTATTTGAAATCAACTTGGATAATTTTGGAATTTGTTGAGTACTTTTGTTGTAAGATCTATATTTGAGTAAATTTAGATGAAAATAACTTCAATTTTGTGGATTGTGAAAAAATTTTTTTGTTGGAAGTGTCAAATTTTAATAAATTTATTTGAAACCAAATTCGATTTTTTGGATTTTCTTGAGTATTTTTGTTGTAGGATCTACAATTGAGTAAATTTAGATGAAAATAACTTCAATTTTGTGGATTGTGAAAAAAATTTTAGTTGGAAGTGTCAAATTTTAATAAATTTATTTGGATTCAATTTCGTTTTTTTTTAATTTTGTCGAGTATTTTTGGTGTAGGATGTATATTTGAGTAAATTTAAATGAAAATAACTTCGATTTTTTGGATTTTGTCACGATTTTTGTCAAATTTTAATAAATTTATTTGAAATCAACTTGGATAATTTTGGAATTTGTTGAGTATTTTTGTTGTAGGAACTATATTTGAGTAAATTTAGATGAAAATATCTTCAATTTTTAGGATTGTGAAAAAAATTTTAGTTGGAAGTGCCAAATTTTAATAAATTTTTTTGAAACCAACTTCGATTTTTTGGATTTTCTTGAGTATTTTTGGTGTAGGATCTACAATTGAGTAAATTTGGATGAAAATAACTTCGATTTTTTGGATTATGTCACGATTTTTGTCAAATTTTAATAAATTTATTTGAATTCAACTTGGATAATTTTGGAATTTGTTGAGTATTTTTGTTGTAGGAACTATATTTGAGTAAATTTAGATGAAAATATCTTCAATTTTTTGGATTGTGAAAAAAATTTTAGTTGGAAGTGTCAAATTTCAATAAATTTATTTGAAACCAACTTCGATTTTTTGGATTTTCTTGAGTATTTTTGTTGTAGGATCTACAATTGAGTAAATTTAGATGAAAATAACTTCAATTTTGTGGATTGTGAAAAAAATTTTAGTTGGAAGTGTCAAATTTTAATAAATTTATTTGAAATCAACTTCGATTTTTTTGGATTTTGTCGAGTATTTTTGGTGTAGGATGTACAATTGAGTAAATTTAGATGAAAATAACTTCGATTTTTTGGATTATGTCACGATTTTTGTCAAATTTTAATAAATTTATTTGAAATCAACTTCGATTTTTTTGGATTTTGTCGAGTATTTTTGGTGTAGGATGTATATTTGAGTAAATTTAGATGAAAATAACTTCAATTTTGTGGATTGTGAAAAAATTTTTTTGTTGGAAGTGTCAAATTTTAATAAATTTATTTGAAACCAATTTCGATTATTTGGATTTTCTTGAGTATTTTTGTTGTAGGATCTACTATTGAGTAAATTTAGATGAAAATAACTTCCATTTTTTGGATTGTGAATAAAATTTTAGTTGGAAGTGTCAAATTTTAATAAATTTATTTGAATTCAACTTCGATTTTTTTGAATTTTGTCGAGTATTTTTGGTGTAGGATGTATATTTGAGTAAATTTAAATGAAAATAACTTCGATTTTTTGGATTTTGTCACGATTTTTGTCAAATTTTATTAAATTTATTTGAAATCAACTAGGATAATTTTGGAATTTGTTGAGTATTTTTGTTGTAGGAACTATATTTGAGTAAATTTAGATGAAAATATCTTCAATTTTTAGGATTGTGAAAAAAATTTTAGTTGGAAGTGCCAAATTTTAATTAATTTTTTTGAAACCAACTTCGATTTTTTGGATTTTCTTGAGTATTTTTGGTGTAGGATCTACAATTGAGTAAATTTAGATGAAAATAACTTCGATTTTTTGGATTGTGTCACGATTTTTGTCAAATTTTAATAAATTAATTTGAAATCAACTTGGATAATTATGGAATTTGTTGAGTATTTTTGTTGTAGGAACTATATTTGAGTAAATTTAGATGAAAATATCTTCAATTTTTTGGATTGTGAAAAAAATTTTAGTTGGAAGTGTAAATTTCAATAAATTTATTTGAAACCAACTTCGATTTTTTTGATTTTCTTGAGTATTTTTGTTGTAGGATCTACAATTGAGTAAATTTAGATGAAAATAACTTCAATTTTGTGGATTGTGAAAAAAATTTTAGTTGGAAGTGTCAAATTTTAATAAATTTATTTGAAATCAACTTCGATTTTTTTGGATTTTGTCGAGTATTTTTGGTGTAGGATGTATATTTGAGTAAATGTAGATGAAAATATCTTCAGTTTTTAGGATTGTGAAAAAAATTTTAGTTGGAAGTGCCAAATTTTAATAAATTTTTTTGAAACCAACTTCGATTTTTTGGATTTTCTTGAGTATTTTTGGTGTAGGATCTACAATTGAGTAAATTTAGATGAAAATAACTTCGATTTTTTGGATTATGTCACGATTTTTGTCAAATTTTAATAAATTTATTAGAAATCAACTTGGATAATTTTGAAATTTGTTGAGTATTTTTGTTGTAGGATCTATATTTGAGTAAATTTAGATGAAAATATCTTCAATTTTTAGGATTGTGAAAAAAATTTTGTTGCAAGTGTCAAATTTTAATAAATTTATTTGAAATCAACTTCGATTTTATTGGATTTTGTCGAATATTTTTGTTGTAGGATCTATATTTGAGTACATTTAGATGAAAATAACTTCAATTTTTTGGATTGTGAAAAAAATTTTAGTTGGAAGTGTCAAAATTTTAACAAATTTATTTGAAACCAACTTCGATTTTTTGGATTTTCTTGAGTATTTTTTATGTATAATCTACAATTGAGTAAATTTAGATGAAAATAACTTCAATTTTTTGGATTGTGAAAAAAATTTAGTTGGAAGTGTCAAATTTTAATAAAATTATTTGAAATCAACTTCGATTTTTTTGGATTTTGTTGGGTATTTTTGTTGTAGGGTCTATATTTGAGTAAATTTAGATGAAAATAACTTCAATTTTGTGGATTGTGAAAAAAATTTTAGTTGGAAGTATCAAATTTTAATAAATTTATTTGAAATCAACTTCGATTTTTTTGGATTTTGTCGAGTATTTTTGGTGTAGGATGTATATTTGAGTAAATTTAGATGAAAATAACTTCAATTTTTTGCATTGTGAAAAAAAGTTTTGTTGGAAGTGTCAAATTTTAATAAATTTATTTGAAATCAATTTGGATTATTTGGATTTTCTTGAGTATTTTTGTTGTAGGATCTATATTTGAGTAAATTTAGATGAAAATAACTTCAATTTTTTGGATTGTGAAAAAAATTTTAGTTGGAAGTGTCAAAATTTTAACAAATTTATTTGAAACCAACTTCGATTTTTTGGATTTTCTTGAGTATTTTTGTTGTATAATCTACAATTGAGTAAATTTAGATGAAAATAACTTCAATTTTTTGGATTGTGAAAAAAATTTAGTTGGAAGTGTCAAATTTTAATAAAATTATTTGAAATCAACTTCGATTTTTTTGGATTTTGTTGGGTATTTTTGTTGTAGGGTCTATATTTGAGTAAATTTAGATGAAAATAACTTTAATTTTGTGGATTGTGAAAAAAATTTTAGTTGGAAGTGTCAAATTTTAATAAATTTATTTGAATTCAACTTCGATTTTTTTGAATTTTGTCGAGTATTTTTGGTGTAGGATGTATATTTGAGTAAATTTGAATGAAAATAACTTCGATTTTTTGGATTTTGTCACGTTTTTTTCAAATTTTAATAAATTTATTTGAAATCAACTTGGATAATTTTGGAATTTGTTGAGTATTTTTGTTGTAGGAACTATATTTGAGTAAATTTAGATGAAAATAACTACAATTTTTTGGATTGTGAAAAAAATTTTAGTTGGAAGTGTCAAAATTCTAACAAATTTATTTGAAACCAACTTCGATTTTTTGGATTTTCTTGAGTATTTTTGTTGTATAATCTACAATTGAGTAAATTTAGATGAAAATAACTTCAATTTTTTGGATTGTGAAAAAAATTTAGTTGGAAGTGTCAAATTTTAATAAAATTATTTGAAATCAACTTCGATTTTTTTGGATTTTGTTGGGTATTTTTGTTGTAGGGTCTATATTTGAGTAAATTTAGATGAAAATAACTTCAATTTTGTGGATTGTGAAAAAAATTTTAGTTGGAAGTATCAAATTTTAATAAATTTATTTGAAATCAACTTGGATAATTTTGAAATTTGTTGAGTATTTTTGTTGTAGGATCTATATTTGAGTAAATTTAGATGAAAATATCTTCAATTTTTAGGATTGTGAAAAAAATTTAGTTGCAAGTGTCAAATTTTAATAAATTTATTTGAAATCAACTTCGATTTTATTGGATTTTGTCGAATATTTTTGTTGTAGGATCTATATTTGAGTAAATTTAGATGAAAATAACTTCGATTTTTTGGATTATGTCACGATTTTTGTCAAATTTTAATAAATTTATTTGAAATCAACTTGGATAATTTTGAAATTTGTTGAGTATTTTTGTTGTAGGATCTATATTTGAGTAAATTTAGATGAAAATATCTTCAATTTTTAGGATTGTGAAAAAAATTTAGTTGCAAGTGTCAAATTTTAATAAATTTATTTGAAATCAACTTCGATTGTATTGGATTTTGTCGAATATTTTTGTTGTAGGATCTATATTTGAGTAAATTTAGATGAAAATAACTTCAATTTTTTGGATTGTGAAAAAAATTTTAGTTGGAAGTGTCAAAATTTTAACAAATTTATTTGAAACCAACTTCGATTTTTTGGATTTTCTTGAGTATTTTTGTTGTTATAATCTACAATTGAGTAAATTTAGATGAAAATAACTTCAATTTTTTGGATTGTGAAAAAAATTTAGTTGGAAGTGTCAAATTTTAATAAAATTATTTGAAATCAAATTCGATTTTTTGGATTTTGTTGAGTATTTTTGTTGTAGGGTCTATATTTGAGTAAATTTAGATGAAAATAACTTCAATTTTGTGGATTGTGAAAAAAATTTTAGTTGGAAGTATCAAATTTTAATAAATTTATTTGAAATCAACTTCGATTTTTTTGGATTTTGTCGAGTATTTTTGGTGTAGGATGTATATTTGAGTAAATTTAGATGAAAATATCTTCAGTTTTTAGGATTGTGAAAAAAATTTTAGTTGGAAGTGCCAAATTTTAATAAATTTTTTTTAAACCAACTTCGATTTTTTGGATTTTCTTGAGTATTTCTGGTGTAGGATCTACAATTGAGTAAATTTAGATGAAAATGACTTCGATTTTTTGGATTATGTCACGATTTTTGTCAAATTTTAATAAATTTATTTGAAATCAACTTGGATAATTTTGAAATTTGTTGAGTATTTTTGTTGTAGGATGTATATTTGAGTAAATTTAGATGAAAATAACTTCAATTTTTTGGATTATGAAAAAAATTTTAGTTGCAAGTGTCAAATTTTAATAAATTTATTTGAATTCAACTTCGATTTTTTTTAATTTTGTCGAGTATTTTTGGTGTAGGATGTATATTTGAGTAAATTTAAATGAAAATAACTTCGATTTTTTGGATTTTGTCACGATTTTTGTCAAATTTTAATAAATTTATTTGAAATCAACTTGGATAATTTTGGAATTTGTTGAGTACTTTTGTTGTAAGATCTATATTTGAGTAAATTTAGATGAAAATAACTTCAATTTTGTGGATTGTGAAAAAATTTTTTTGTTGGAAGTGTCAAATTTTAATAAATTTATTTGAAACCAAATTCGATTTTTTGGATTTTCTTGAGTATTTTTGTTGTAGGATCTACAATTGAGTAAATTTAGATGAAAATAACTTCAATTTTGTGGATTGTGAAAAAAATTTTAGTTGGAAGTGTCAAATTTTAATAAATTTATTTGGAATCAATTTCGTTTTTTTTTAATTTTGTCGAGTATTTTTGGTGTAGGATGTATATTTGAGTAAATTTAAATGAAAATAACTTCGATTTTTTGGATTTTGTCACGATTTTTGTCAAATTTTAATAAATTTATTTGAAATCAACTTGGATAATTTTGGAATTTGTTGAGTATTTTTGTTGTAGGAACTATATTTGAGTAAATTTAGATGAAAATATCTTCAATTTTTAGGATTGTGAAAAAAATTTTAGTTGGAAGTGCCAAATTTTAATAAATTTTTTTGAAACCAACTTCGATTTTTTGGATTTTCTTGAGTATTTTTGGTGTAGGATCTACAATTGAGTAAATTTGGATGAAAATAACTTCGATTTTTTGGATTATGTCACGATTTTTGTCAAATTTTAATAAATTTATTTGAATTCAACTTGGATAATTTTGGAATTTGTTGAGTATTTTTGTTGTAGGAACTATATTTGAGTAAATTTAGATGAAAATATCTTCAATTTTTTGGATTGTGAAAAAAATTTTAGTTGGAAGTGTCAAATTTCAATAAATTTATTTGAAACCAACTTCGATTTTTTGGATTTTCTTGAGTATTTTTGTTGTAGGATCTACAATTGAGTAAATTTAGATGAAAATAACTTCAATTTTGTGGATTGTGAAAAAAATTTTAGTTGGAAGTGTCAAATTTTAATAAATTTATTTGAAATCAACTTCGATTTTTTTGGATTTTGTCGAGTATTTTTGGTGTAGGATGTACAATTGAGTAAATTTAGATGAAAATAACTTCGATTTTTTGGATTATGTCACGATTTTTGTCAAATTTTAATAAATTTATTTGAAATCAACTTCGATTTTTTTGGATTTTGTCGAGTATTTTTGGTGTAGGATGTATATTTGAGTAAATTTAGATGAAAATAACTTCAATTTTGTGGATTGTGAAAAAATTTTTTTGTTGGAAGTGTCAAATTTTAATAAATTTATTTGAAACCAATTTCGATTATTTGGATTTTCTTGAGTATTTTTGTTGTAGGATCTACTATTGAGTAAATTTAGATGAAAATAACTTCCATTTTTTGGATTGTGAATAAAATTTTAGTTGGAAGTGTCAAATTTTAATAAATTTATTTGAATTCAACTTCGATTTTTTTGAATTTTGTCGAGTATTTTTGGTGTAGGATGTATATTTGAGTAAATTTAAATGAAAATAACTTCGATTTTTTGGATTTTGTCACGATTTTTGTCAAATTTTATTAAATTTATTTGAAATCAACTAGGATAATTTTGGAATTTGTTGAGTATTTTTGTTGTAGGAACTATATTTGAGTAAATTTAGATGAAAATATCTTCAATTTTTAGGATTGTGAAAAAAATTTTAGTTGGAAGTGCCAAATTTTAATTAATTTTTTTGAAACCAACTTCGATTTTTTGGATTTTCTTGAGTATTTTTGGTGTAGGATCTACAATTGAGTAAATTTAGATGAAAATAACTTCGATTTTTTGGATTGTGTCACGATTTTTGTCAAATTTTAATAAATTAATTTGAAATCAACTTGGATAATTATGGAATTTGTTGAGTATTTTTGTTGTAGGAACTATATTTGAGTAAATTTAGATGAAAATATCTTCAATTTTTTGGATTGTGAAAAAAATTTTAGTTGGAAGTGTAAATTTCAATAAATTTATTTGAAACCAACTTCGATTTTTTTGATTTTCTTGAGTATTTTTGTTGTAGGATCTACAATTGAGTAAATTTAGATGAAAATAACTTCAATTTTGTGGATTGTGAAAAAAATTTTAGTTGGAAGTGTCAAATTTTAATAAATTTATTTGAAATCAACTTCGATTTTTTTGGATTTTGTCGAGTATTTTTGGTGTAGGATGTATATTTGAGTAAATGTAGATGAAAATATCTTCAGTTTTTAGGATTGTGAAAAAAATTTTAGTTGGAAGTGCCAAATTTTAATAAATTTTTTTGAAACCAACTTCGATTTTTTGGATTTTCTTGAGTATTTTTGGTGTAGGATCTACAATTGAGTAAATTTAGATGAAAATAACTTCGATTTTTTGGATTATGTCACGATTTTTGTCAAATTTTAATAAATTTATTAGAAATCAACTTGGATAATTTTGAAATTTGTTGAGTATTTTTGTTGTAGGATCTATATTTGAGTAAATTTAGATGAAAATATCTTCAATTTTTAGGATTGTGAAAAAAATTTTGTTGCAAGTGTCAAATTTTAATAAATTTATTTGAAATCAACTTCGATTTTATTGGATTTTGTCGAATATTTTTGTTGTAGGATCTATATTTGAGTACATTTAGATGAAAATAACTTCAATTTTTTGGATTGTGAAAAAAATTTTAGTTGGAAGTGTCAAAATTTTAACAAATTTATTTGAAACCAACTTCGATTTTTTGGATTTTCTTGAGTATTTTTTATGTATAATCTACAATTGAGTAAATTTAGATGAAAATAACTTCAATTTTTTGGATTGTGAAAAAAATTTAGTTGGAAGTGTCAAATTTTAATAAAATTATTTGAAATCAACTTCGATTTTTTTGGATTTTGTTGGGTATTTTTGTTGTAGGGTCTATATTTGAGTAAATTTAGATGAAAATAACTTCAATTTTGTGGATTGTGAAAAAAATTTTAGTTGGAAGTATCAAATTTTAATAAATTTATTTGAAATCAACTTCGATTTTTTTGGATTTTGTCGAGTATTTTTGGTGTAGGATGTATATTTGAGTAAATTTAGATGAAAATAACTTCAATTTTTTGCATTGTGAAAAAAAGTTTTGTTGGAAGTGTCAAATTTTAATAAATTTATTTGAAATCAATTTGGATTATTTGGATTTTCTTGAGTATTTTTGTTGTAGGATCTATATTTGAGTAAATTTAGATGAAAATAACTTCAATTTTTTGGATTGTGAAAAAAATTTTAGTTGGAAGTGTCAAAATTTTAACAAATTTATTTGAAACCAACTTCGATTTTTTGGATTTTCTTGAGTATTTTTGTTGTATAATCTACAATTGAGTAAATTTAGATGAAAATAACTTCAATTTTTTGGATTGTGAAAAAAATTTAGTTGGAAGTGTCAAATTTTAATAAAATTATTTGAAATCAACTTCGATTTTTTTGGATTTTGTTGGGTATTTTTGTTGTAGGGTCTATATTTGAGTAAATTTAGATGAAAATAACTTTAATTTTGTGGATTGTGAAAAAAATTTTAGTTGGAAGTGTCAAATTTTAATAAATTTATTTGAATTCAACTTCGATTTTTTTGAATTTTGTCGAGTATTTTTGGTGTAGGATGTATATTTGAGTAAATTTGAATGAAAATAACTTCGATTTTTTGGATTTTGTCACGTTTTTTTCAAATTTTAATAAATTTATTTGAAATCAACTTGGATAATTTTGGAATTTGTTGAGTATTTTTGTTGTAGGAACTATATTTGAGTAAATTTAGATGAAAATAACTACAATTTTTTGGATTGTGAAAAAAATTTTAGTTGGAAGTGTCAAAATTCTAACAAATTTATTTGAAACCAACTTCGATTTTTTGGATTTTCTTGAGTATTTTTGTTGTATAATCTACAATTGAGTAAATTTAGATGAAAATAACTTCAATTTTTTGGATTGTGAAAAAAATTTAGTTGGAAGTGTCAAATTTTAATAAAATTATTTGAAATCAACTTCGATTTTTTTGGATTTTGTTGGGTATTTTTGTTGTAGGGTCTATATTTGAGTAAATTTAGATGAAAATAACTTCAATTTTGTGGATTGTGAAAAAAATTTTAGTTGGAAGTATCAAATTTTAATAAATTTATTTGAAATCAACTTCGATTTTTTTGGATTTTGTCGAGTATTTTTGGTGTAGGATGTATATTTGAGTAAATTTAGATGAAAATAACTTCAATTTTTTGCATTGTGAAAAAAAGTTTTGTTGGAAGTGTCAAATTTTAATAAATTTATTTGAAATCAATTTGGATTATTTGGATTTTCTTGAGTATTTTTGTTGTAGGATCTACTATTGAGTAAATTTAGATGAAAATAACTTCCATTTTTTGGATTGTGAATAAAATTTTAGTTGGAAGTGTCAAATTTTAATAAATTTATTTGAATTCAACTTCGATTTTTTTGAATTTTGTCGAGTATTTTTGGTGTAGGATGTATATTTGAGTAAATTTGAATGAAAATAACTTCGATTTTTTTGATTTTGTCACGATTTTTGTCAAATTTTAATAAATTTATTTGAAATCAACTTGGATAATTTTGGAATTTGTTGAGTATTTTTGTTGTAGGAACTATATTTGAGTAAATTTAGATGAAAATATCTTCAATTTTTAGGATTGTGAAAAAAATTTTAGTTGGAAGTGCCAAATTTTAATAAATTTTTTTGAAACCAACTTCGATTTTTTGGATTTTCTTGAGTATTTTTGGTGTAGGATCTACAATTGAGTATATTTGGATGAAAATAACTTCGATTTTTTGGATTATGTCACGATTTTTGTCAAATTTTAATAAATTTATTTGAAATCAACTTCGATTTTTTTGGATTTTGTCGATTATTTTTGGTGTAGGATGTATATTTGAGTACATTTAGATGAAAATAACGACAATTTTTTGGATTGTGAAAAAATTTTTAGTTGGAAGTGTCAAATTTTAATAAATTTATTTGAAACCAATTTCGATTATTTGGATTTTCTTGAGTATTTTTGTTGTAGGATCTACAATTGAGTAAATTTAGATGAAAATAACTTCAATTTTGTGGATTGTGAAAAAAATTTTAGTTGGAAGTGTCCAATTTTAATAAATTTATTTGAAATCAACTTCGATTTTTTTGGATTTTGTCGAGTATTTTTGGTGTAGGATGTACAATTGGGTAAAATTTAGATTAAAATAACTTCGATTTTTTGGATTATGTCACGATTTTTGTCAAATTTTAATAAAATTATTTGAAATCAACTTCGATTTTTTTGGATTTTGTCGAGTATTTTTGGTGTAGGATGTATATTAGAGTAAATTTAGATGAAAATAACTTCAATTTTGTGGATTGTGAAAAAATTTTTTTGTTGGAAGTGTCAAATTTTAATAAATTTATTTGAAACCAATTTCGATTATTTGGATTTTCTTGAGTATTTTTGTTGTAGGATCTACTATTGAGTAAATTTAGATGAAAATAACTTCCATTTTTTGGATTGTGAAAAAAATTTTAGTTGGAAGTGTCAAATTTTAATAAATTTATTTGAAATCAACTTCGATTTTTTTGAATTTTGTCGAGTATTTTACGTGTAGGATGTATATTTGAGTAAATTTAGATGAAAATAATTTCAATTTTTTGGATTGTGAAAAAAAATTTAGTTGGAAGTGTCAAATTTTAATAAATTTATTTGAAATCAATTTGGATTATTTTGGATTTTATTGAGTATTTTTGTTGTAGGATCTACAATTGAGTAAATTTAGATGAAAATAACTTCGATTTTTTGGATTTTGTCACGATTTTTGTCAAATTTTAATAAATTTATTTGAAATCAACTTGGATAATTTTGGAATTTGTTGAGTATTTTTGTTGTAAGATCTATATTTGAGTAAATTTTGATGAAAATAACTTCAATTTTGTGGGTTGTGAAAAAATTTTTTGTTGGTAGTGTCAAATTTTAATAAATTTATTTGAAACCAAATTCGATTTTTTGGATTTTCTTGAGTATTTTTGTTGTAGGATCTACAATTGAGTAAATTTAGATGAAAATAACTTCAATTTTGTGGATTGTGAAAAAAATTTTAGTTGGAAGTGTCAAATTTTAATAAATTTATTTGAAATCAGTTTCGATTTTTTTGAATTTTGTCGAGTATTTTTGGTGTAGGATGTATATTTGAGTAAATTTAGATGAAAATAACTTCAATTTTGTGGATTGTGAAAAAAATTTTAGTTGGAAGTGTCAAATTTTAATAAATTTATTTGAAACCAATGTTACGAGCCGGGGCTGCGGCAACGCGCGAGGCCGGCGAGAAGGGTATTTCCCAAGGAATACGGTTTATGAGTTTGTTAGTTAGGTGCGCGGACGAACCTGATGCGAAATCAGGGAGCCGCTAGGATTATTGACGGCGAGGACGAACCTGATGCGAAATCAGGGAGCCTCTAGGAATGGAGTCACACGCGGACGAACCTGATGCGAAATCAGAGAGCCGCTAGGATTATTGACGGCGAGGACGAACCTGATGCGAAATCAGGGAGCCTCTAGGAATGGAGTCACACGCGGACGAACCTGATTCGAAATCAGGGAGCCGCAGGAAGGTGAAACGTCGTGAACGAACCCAATGCGAAATCGGGGAGTCACTAGGATAAAGTTCACAGACGAACCTGGTGCTAAACCAGGGAGCTGTTCGGAAGTTGGTAGATTTACAGACGAACCTGATGCGAAATCAGGGAGCTGTAGGATACGGACGAACCTGATGCGAAATCAGGGAGCCGTAGGAGGGTGAGGTTTCGTGGACGAACCCAATGCGAAATCGGGGAGCCACTGGGTTGGAAAATATACCTTGTTTTGGATGAAAGGTTGCGAACGAACCTGATGCTTAATCAGGGAGTCGCAGGAAATGTTAGTAATGCCTCGTAACTCTTAATTAATATTTGATACAACTCGAGCGGTAAAGTTGTATCAGTGGGTGAATGCTACTAATATTATAAGGATCGCTGGGTAAGAGATGGGTTTAACGAATCTACTCGATTTACACGTGAACACCATTCGTATATTCAATAATAGGTTATTGTACAAATGTAAGTGTCGCGATTAAATAATGAATAAAAGTGTGTGAGTTACCACTAGCTGCACGGTGTTGACGCACTGGCGATGCGGGGCGTAAGAGTGGCTATTTCAAAGTGCCCAATAGAATATAACCCGGACTCGCGGATTCTATGAGGTTAACTATGATTCTGACGGAGACTTTAGCTCGATCTTACTGAATATGACCAACTCTGTACGAGCGTGACACGACGTTGCTCTACGCGTGACTGTACTGCTTTTAACCGACGAGGGTTGAAACCAAAGGGTTTATATAGTCCCAAAAATGAGTGGGGGTTCGTTAGGAGATTTCCATATAAGGAAATCCTTCGGGGTCGTCGTCGTGTCACTCCCGTTCCCATGGTCGTGTTCCAGATGGTCAAGATCACGACCCCCTGAGTGGTATGTGATAAACAAAAAGATTCTTAGGGCGTTTTCCCTTCGCAGACGCGAGCTCGAAAAATTGTTGAGAGCGACGTATGGGAATATTCCACATACGTAACATCTCCCCCCTAAGATAAAACATCGCGATTCTCGTGATGCTTTTCAAAAGAAGGAAAAAAACGCCCCAAAAATCTTTTTATAAGCAAAAATGTAGAAGAGAATTGTCGGGTGTAGGTGTATTAGTGTACTTATCGCTAGGTGTTGTGAGGTGTAAGTGTTTTAATCGTCGCTAGGCACTACGTAGCCGAGCTGCAGCCAGTGCTCAATGATGTCCACTGGTGGTTGTCCGGGTAGCCGGTCGAGCGTCAGCGTTGCAGTGATGCCGGTTGGAGTTAGCTGGATGTTGGCGAGGAGGCTATATTGCGAATATTAGTCATGTGCGTTATTAATTCTATTAAATAATCTCCATACGACTTTAGTTTTTCACCGGTTGGAAACGAGGTTGGTTCTCGGGCTGGTTTTCCAAAGATTAATTCGTATGGGGTGAAATTTGTTGCTTCGTGAACGGATGTATTGTAAGAGAACATTGCGAACGGTATTAATAAATCCCAGTCTTCGTAACTATCCATGTAATGCTTGAGGTATTCAGTGAGGACGATGTGGCTTCGTTCCAGAGATCCATTGGTTTGTGGTCTATATCCTGAGGTTGTGATTTGCTTGATTTTGAATATTTCGGAGAGATTGGTCATGAGCGTTCCGATGAAGCTAGTTCCTTTGTCTGTTAGTATTGCGCGAGGTGTACCGTATATTGCGATGAAGTGTCTAGCGAAAGCATCTGCAATTGTAGCAGCTCGAATGTTAGGTATTGCTATGGCTACGCAATATTTCGTTAAGTTATCTTGAATGGTGAGAATATGTCTATTCCCACTGGGTGTAATTGGTAAAGGTCCTACTGTATCCAAGGAAATTTTGTCAAAGGCTCCTATAGGTGTGTCGGTGATTAACATCGGTTGACGAGTTTTTGCTCGAACTAATTTCTGTTCCTGACAACTTTGGCATCTTCGAATGTAGTCTTGAATGTCGTTGCGCATTTGTGACCAATGGAATTTTGATCGGATGCGTTTATATGTTTTCGTTACTCCTTTATGTCCTCCAATTAAACTATCGTGAGCCTCGCAAATGATGTGCTGTCTGTCTTCTTCGGATGGTGTTGTGATGGTACAATTGCATAGGATAATCTGCATGCCCGTTCCTATGAAAACCTCTTCTAAAATTTTGACGAATTCGTTGGATGGTATTTTGTGAAGGTCTCCCGTGGCAGAAATTCGAAATGATTTAATCTGATTTTGATCTAAGGTGTGTCGAAGAGTTTTCAATCCGTTGAGCACATCTACTCTTTTAATATTATCGAAGAAATTGTCTGAGATTATTATACTGAAGGTTTTAAATAATCCATTGTCCGTAGTTATCACATTTCCCTTTTTTGGTTCTTCTGCTAGAAGGTTTGGTTGATTGATTAGTTCAGTGTCTACCAGTAATTTTCCAACGGGGTTTATTAAATTGCAGTCGGCAGAAATGAAGTGTACGTAATGTCCTTCTTCAGCGGTAAAAGTATTTGAAGAAACGATGATTTTATGTGGTCGATCTAATGGGGTTTCTTCCAGATCGTCAAGGTCATTTGGATCCTCGATTTCGGTAGTGGAGAAAGGGTAGGAGTCGATCGTGTGGTCAGGGACCCTAGGTTCGGTTGACCTGTTGTCAGGTGGTTGTCCCACACTTGCTTCGGGCGTTGTACCTGCAGGTAGCTGGTTTATTGAGGGTTGTAAAGGTTCTTCCATGACTTCCGATGGTACTTGCGGGGTACTGAGTAAATCTAGTTGAGTATTTCTCGCATTTTCTATTACAGTATTTTCGAGCGGCTCCTCAAACGATATTAAATTGTCAAATACGGTCTGGTCCTTATCTAAAGGGGCAATTTGTGTAGAATTAGCTGCGGGCGAAAAACTGTTTATGGTTTCCTGGCGTTCATCTGGCATGGTTACCTCTTGAGATAAGCTGGGAAAAGATCGGTTCTTGTATATTATTGGAGAATGTTGAATGTTCCCACGTGCGGTTTCTTCTTCTGAGCTGCTGCTTGTCTCTTGGTACTTGGGTCGGCTTTCTCTATCTCGTCGTAACTGTCGTATGCGGTGCCCGATTGTTTCGATATTGGCATCTGTTTTCGGTATCTGGGCTTTGAAGTCGGGGTCCTGGAGCTCTCGTGGAATAAGTGGTAAGCAGGTAGACGTAGGGTTGCGCGATAATGCGTCTGCGTTCTTATTCGTCTTTCCGGATTTATGGACAACCTGGTACTCGTATTCCAAAAGACGTAGCTTCCACTTCATAAGTCTAGAAGTTGGGTCCTTGACAGAATGTAACCAGACAAGTGGTCTGTGGTCTGTAACAAGGGTGAATGGGGTTCCATAGATGTAGGGCCTGAAGTATCTTACTGCGTAAACCATGGCCAAACATTCCTTTTCCGTAGCTGAATAATTCTTCTCAGGTTTATTTAGGCTGCGGGAGGCATAAGCAATCGGTAGGTCGTTTCCTATCTCCCCTTGGCTAAGTACGGCTCCAATAGCGTAATCAGATGCATCTGTGGTTACAATGAAAGGTTTACTGAAATCAGGGTATTGCAATATGGGCTGTTGACAAAGTTCGTTGCGTAATTGCTTAAAACTCTGGTCTTGTTCTTCTGTCCATTTGAATTTGATGCCTTTTCCTAATAAGTTAATTAATGGTTTTGCTTTTGTGGTAAAATTAGGTACGAATCTTCGGTAATATCCAACAAGTCCCAAGAATTGTTGAATGTTCTTCTGCGATGTGGGTGTTGGAAAATCTTGAACAGCTTTTAATTTCCTAGGATCAGGTCTTACCCCTTCCTTTGAAATAATGTGTCCAAGGTATGCGACTTCCTTTCGCAGGAATTGGCACTTGTTGGTCTGAAGGGTTAATCCGTGTTCTCGAAGGCGGTTTAACAATTTTTTGACTTTGATATTGTGCTCCTGTAACGATGATGCGTAAATCACTATGTCGTCCAAGTAGACAAAGAGGTCTGTTCCTTGAAGTCCAGTGAGTGCTTGGTCCATCAGGCGTTGAAAGGTGGGTGGTGCATTTTTTAATCCGAAAGGCATTCGAGAAAATTCGTAATGTCCATTTGGAGTGGTGAATGCTGTTTTTGCCTTATCCTTCGGGTCCATCTCTATTTGATGAAATCCACTTGCGAGATCAAAAACTGAGAAATATTTGGCTCCTCCTAATCGATCTAAGATCTCTGTGATTTGAGGTAATGGATACCTATCAGAAATGGTTATTTCGTTGAGGCCGCGGAAATCTATTACCAGGCGCCAACGTTTCACTCCGTTTTCGTCTTCTTTCTTCGGTACAATCCATAAGGGTGAATTGTACGGAGATTTTGAAGGCGTAATTATACCGTTTGATAATAGCGCGCTGATTTGTTTTTGAATTTCCTTTTGATGAATGAGAGGATAACGATATTGTCTTGTGTTGATTGGAATATCATTGGATGTATGGATTGAGTGTTTAAAGTCGCGGGCCTTCCCAAGTTTATCTCCAGAAAGATAAAATCGGTCGGGAAAAACTCTAACTAGATTAGTAACGAAATCTAGTTCCTCCTTGTTCAAATGTTTAGTGTTTAGGGCTTCTAAAATTTTTTGTATCCTATCTTCGTGTGTTTTGAATTTTGACGGGTGTTCTGCAGCTGGGTAAGAATCTTCGTCTGATGACCCGAAGATATCGAATGACTCTAATGTTTGTGGTTCTATCTCTACGTCTAGGGGTTCATCGCTGGTATTTGTTGCCATAACGTAGCACTTCCCTTTATTATTCCTCACAACTGCTTCTCCTATGTAAAGATGTTCAAGGGTCTTGATACGCGGTAAATATCCTTCCTTAATCTTCGAGTTTGTAATTGTTATAGCAATCTGTTGCGACGTCCTAGGCTCGATACGATGTTTGGTCGATGTCAATAGTTCTTTCATTTGAGGTAGATCTTGATAATTTGAAAAACGTAGAGGTCGGGTTGGTTTATTTTTTAATACCAGAGTCCCATGATAATAGGAGATTTCAGCCTCTTCCTGTTTTAAAAATGGGCTTCCTATAAGTCCATCTGCTTCTATGGCCAGCTCTTTTACTACATAGAAAAGTGCAGGAGCTTCGTGGATATGAAGAATTGTTGTTCCTAAAGTATGAATTGGATTAGTGGTAATTCCGGTTAACTCGATTTCTTCCCGAGAGTTTATCGCGGCTTTTTCTCCCAGGGCGTTAATGACTACTAAATTAACGGATGCTCCACCGTCGATTAGGAATTCTCCCGTTCCTGACTCCAATTCTGGAACCTTGATGTTGATGCGTGGGGCAGGTGCTTCCTTGATGAGGGTTCCTCTTCGAAGCGGACTGTCCTTTGGCGAGCTTCCTTGTTTCCGCTCATCGTGTCGCCTATACGTTGAGCGCGATTGAAGTTTAAAGACTTGTTTGATTCAACGGACGAATCTCGCGAGTCTCGTTGATATCTAGGGTTACGCGGTTGTTTCCTACAGGACTTTCCGTCATGTCCGGCTGTGCCGCAATGCCAGCAATATAAACTCGGCTTGCGATCTTTATCGGGATTTTTTAAAATAGAATAGTGTTTTTCTCTATCATCTGCGTACGATGAGTCGGAGCGATAAGAAGGGGATTTCGAGGGGCTTCGGTGACGCAAGGTCCAGGCCGTCGTACGTGTCCGTCCTTCTCGTTCTTCTTGAAACCCAGATGTTCTAAGAGGCCGATCCCTGTTCTGGTCGTATCTACTCGGAGAAAGTGGGTACGACACTTCGCGGTCGTGGTGGCGAGAGTTTTCGGTGTAATGATCTCGGCGAGACCACCTGGAGGGTGATTCATTACGGGGCGACTGTCGTCGATTCCTTAATTTCCTATCTATCTGTAGCACGGCGTCGTAAGCTTGTTCAAGTGTTTGAATATCTTGAGTCTGAGCCGACACTTTCCAAGAAATTCGATCCGGTAAACCATCGATGAAGTTTTCCTTAACGTCCTTTTCCATTTCTTTGACGAAATCTTCAGCGTGATCCAGATACCTTTCCCGAATAGCTCCGCGCGCACAATAAACGAGATGGCTAGTTCTGTCGACGTACTGTCGCAGACTTTCTCCTTCGCGTATGCTTAGTTTCGCGATTTCGACTTGAAAATATGACAAACTTCTTCCCGGCGCGAATCTCTTTTTCAGATGTTGGACTAATTTCTTAATAGATTCGAATTTATGTTCTAACGTGCACCTGCGTGCCGGACCGATCAGTTTCGTTAGTATTATCGCAAGATACTCAGCTTCCGTACCCTCAGGAATCAAAGTTAACCCGTCTTCAACATTTCGTGCAAAGCGCGTCAAGGGTGGACTTTCACCGTCGAAGGTTGGAATTGACATTGTAATATTTTGTATACATGTCCGTTGCGTCAAGAGCGACATTGAGTTTGCAATTGAAACTGTCAGGTTCATTATATCATTAGAAGAGACGTTCGCCTGTGCGGTTGCCATCATAAAATTACTAAGTGACTTGACTAGAGAAAACTAGTATATCGTCGATAAAAATTACGAGTGATTTTAACGTATTTAAAAACCCAAATTTACGGCGATTCTAATGCAGTAGCATCCCACCGCTGTCACCAGTTCTGTTACGAGCCGGGGCTGCGGCAACGCGCGAGGCCGGCGAGAAGGGTATTTCCCAAGGAATACGGTTTATGAGTTTGTTAGTTAGGTGCGCGGACGAACCTGATGCGAAATCAGGGAGCCGCTAGGATTATTGACGGCGAGGACGAACCTGATGCGAAATCAGGGAGCCTCTAGGAATGGAGTCACACGCGGACGAACCTGATGCGAAATCAGAGAGCCGCTAGGATTATTGACGGCGAGGACGAACCTGATGCGAAATCAGGGAGCCTCTAGGAATGGAGTCACACGCGGACGAACCTGATTCGAAATCAGGGAGCCGCAGGAAGGTGAAACGTCGTGAACGAACCCAATGCGAAATCGGGGAGTCACTAGGATAAAGTTCACAGACGAACCTGGTGCTAAACCAGGGAGCTGTTCGGAAGTTGGTAGATTTACAGACGAACCTGATGCGAAATCAGGGAGCTGTAGGATACGGACGAACCTGATGCGAAATCAGGGAGCCGTAGGAGGGTGAGGTTTCGTGGACGAACCCAATGCGAAATCGGGGAGCCACTGGGTTGGAAAATATACCTTGTTTTGGATGAAAGGTTGCGAACGAACCTGATGCTTAATCAGGGAGTCGCAGGAAATGTTAGTAATGCCTCGTAACTCTTAATTAATATTTGATACAACTCGAGCGGTAAAGTTGTATCAGTGGGTGAATGCTACTAATATTATAAGGATCGCTGGGTAAGAGATGGGTTTAACGAATCTACTCGATTTACACGTGAACACCATTCGTATATTCAATAATAGGTTATTGTACAAATGTAAGTGTCGCGATTAAATAATGAATAAAAGTGTGTGAGTTACCACTAGCTGCACGGTGTTGACGCACTGGCGATGCGGGGCGTAAGAGTGGCTATTTCAAAGTGCCCAATAGAATATAACCCGGACTCGCGGATTCTATGAGGTTAACTATGATTCTGACGGAGACTTTAGCTCGATCTTACTGAATATGACCAACTCTGTACGAGCGTGACACGACGTTGCTCTACGCGTGACTGTACTGCTTTTAACCGACGAGGGTTGAAACCAAAGGGTTTATATAGTCCCAAAAATGAGTGGGGGTTCGTTAGGAGATTTCCATATAAGGAAATCCTTCGGGGTCGTCGTCGTGTCACTCCCGTTCCCATGGTCGTGTTCCAGATGGTCAAGATCACGACCCCCTGAGTGGTATGTGATAAACAAAAAGATTCTTAGGGCGTTTTCCCTTCGCAGACGCGAGCTCGAAAAATTGTTGAGAGCGACGTATGGGAATATTCCACATACGTAACACCAATTTCGATTATTTGGATTTTCTTGAGTATTTTTGTTGTAGGATCTACAATTGAGTAAATTTAGATGAAAATAACTTCCATTTTTTGGATTGTGAATAAAATTTTAGTTGGAAGTGTCAAATTTTAATAAATTTATTTGAATTCAACTTCGATTTTTTTGAATTTTGTCGAGTATTTTTGGTGTAGGATGTATATTTGAGTAAATTTAAATGAAAATAACTTCGATTTTTTGGATTTTGTCACGATTTTTGTCAAATTTTAATAAATTTATTTGAAATCAACTTGGATAATTTTGGAATTTGTTGAGTACTTTTGTTGTAAGATCTATATTTGAGTAAATTTAGATGAAAATAACTTCAATTTTGTGGATTGTGAAAAAATTTTTTTGTTGGAAGTGTCAAATTTTAATAAATTTATTTGAAACCAAATTCGATTTTTTGGATTTTCTTGAGTATTTTTGTTGTAGGATCTACAATTGAGTAAATTTAGATGAAAATAACTTCAATTTTGTGGATTGTGAAAAAAATTTTAGTTGGAAGTGTCAAATTTTAATAAATTTATTTGAAATCAACTTCGATTTTTTTGGATTTTGTCGAGTATTTTTGGTGTAGGATGTACAATTGAGTAAATTTAGATGAAAATAACTTCGATTTTTTGGATTATGTCACGATTTTTGTCAAATTTTAATAAATTTATTTGAAATCAACTTCGATTTTTTTAGATTTTGTCGAGTATTTTTGGTGTAGGATGTATATTTGAGTAAATTTAGATGAAAATAACTTCAATTTTGTGGATTGTGAAAAAAATTTTTTGTTGGAAGTGTCAAATTTTAATAAATTTATTTGAAACCAATTTCGATTATTTGGATTTTCTTGAGTATTTTTGTTGTAGGATCTACTATTGAGTAAATTTAGATGAAAATAACTTCCATTTTTTGGATTGTGAAAAAAATTTAGTTGGAAGTGTCAAATTTTAATAAATTTATTTGAAATCAACTTCGATTTTTTTGAATTTTGTCGAGTATTTTTGGTGTAGGATGTATATTTGAGTAAATTTAGATGAAAATAATTTCAATTTTTTGGATTGTGAAAAAAAATTTAGTTGGAAGTGTCAAATTTTAATAAATTTATTTGAAATCAATTTGGATTATTTTGGATTTTATTGAGTATTTTTGGTGTAGGATCTACAATTGAGTAAATTTAGATGAAAATAACTTCGATTTTTTGGATTTTGTCACGATTTTTGTCAAATTTTAATAAATTTATTTGAAATCAACTTGGATAGTTTTGGAATTTGTTGAGTATTTTTGTTGTAAGATCTATATTTGAGTAAATTTTGATGAAAATAACTTCAATTTTGTGGATTGTGAAAAAAATTTTTTGTTGGTAGTGTCAAATTTTAATAAATTTATTTGAAACCAAATTCGATTTTTTGGATTTTCTTGAGTATTTTTGTTGTAGGATCTACAATTGAGTAAATTTAGATGAAAATAACTTCAATTTTGTGGATTGTGAAAAAAATTTTAGTTGGAAGTGTCAAATTTTAATAAATTTATTTGAAATCAGTTTCGATTTTTTTGAATTTTGTCAAGTATTTTTGGTGTAGGATGTATATTTGAGTAAATTTAGATGAAAATAACGACAATTTTTTGGATTGTGAAAAAAATTTTAGTTGGAAGTGTCAAATTTTAATAAATTTATTTGAAACCAATTTCGATTATTTGGATTTTCTTGAGTATTTTTGTTGTAGGATCTACAATTGAGTAAATTTAGATGAAAATAACTTCCATTTTTTGGATTGTGAATAAAATTTTAGTTGGAAGTGTCAAATTTTAATAAATTTATTTGAATTCAACTTCGATTTTTTTGAATTTTGTCGAGTATTTTTGGTGTAGGATGTATATTTGAGTAAATTTAAATGAAAATAACTTCGATTTTTTGGATTTTGTCACGATTTTTGTCAAATTTTAATAAATTTATTTGAAATCAACTTGGATAATTTTGGAATTTGTTGAGTACTTTTGTTGTAAGATCTATATTTGAGTAAATTTAGATGAAAATAACTTCAATTTTGTGGATTGTGAAAAAATTTTTTTGTTGGAAGTGTCAAATTTTAATAAATTTATTTGAAACCAAATTCGATTTTTTGGATTTTCTTGAGTATTTTTGTTGTAGGATCTACTATTGAGTAAATTTAGATGAAAATAACTTCAATTTTGTGGATTGTGAAAAAATTTTTTTGTTGGAAGTGTCAAATTTTAATAAATTTATTTGAAACCAAATTCGATTTTTTGGATTTTCTTGAGTATTTTTGTTGTAGGATCTACTATTGAGTAAATTTAGATGAAAATAACTTCAATTTTGTGGATTGTGAAAAAAATTTTAGTTGGAAGTGTCAAATTTTAATAAATTTATTTGAAATCAGTTTCGATTTTTTTGAATTTTGTCGAGTATTTTTGGTGTAGGATGTATATTTGAGTAAATTTATATGAAAATAATTTCAATTTTTTGGATTGTGAAAAAAAATTTAGTTGGAAGTGTCAAATTTTAATAAATTTATTTGAAATCAATTTGGATTATTTTGGATTTTATTGAGTATTTTTGTTGTAGGATCTACAATTGAGTAAATTTAGATGAAAATAACTTCGATTTTTTGAATTTTGTCACGATTTTTGTCAAATTTTAATAAATTTATTTGAAATCAACTTGGATAATTTTGGAATTTGTTGAGTATTTTTGTTGTAAGATCTATATTTGAGTAAATTTTGATGAAAATAACTTCAATTTTGTGGATTGTGAAAAAAATTTTTTGTTGGTAGTGTCAAATTTTAATAAATTTATTTGAAACCAAATTCGATTTTTTGGATTTTCTTGAGTATTTTTGTTGTAGGATCTACAATTGAGTAAATTTAGATGAAAATAACTTCAATTTTGTGGATTGTGAAAAAAATTTTAGTTGGAAGTGTCAAATTTTAATAAATTTATTTGAAATCAGTTTCGATTTTTTTGAATTTTGTCTAGTATTTTTGGTGTAGGATGTATATTTGAGTAAATTTAGATGAAAATAACGACAATTTTTTGGATTGTGAAAAAAATTTTAGTTGGAAGTGTCAAATTTTAATAAATTTATTTGAAACCAATTTCGATTATTTGGATTTTCTTGAGTATTTTTGTTGTAGGATCTACAATTGAGTAAATTTAGATGAAAATAACTTCCATTTTTTGGATTGTGAATAAAATTTTAGTTGGAAGTGTCAAATTTTAATAAATTTATTTGAATTCAACTTCGATTTTTTTGAATTTTGTCGAGTATTTTTGGTGTAGGATGTATATTTGAGTAAATTTAAATGAAAATAACTTCGATTTTTTGGATTTTGTCACGATTTTTGTCAAATTTTAATAAATTTATTTGAAATCAACTTGGATAATTTTGGAATTTGTTGAGTACTTTTGTTGTAAGATCTATATTTGAGTAAATTTAGATGAAAATAACTTCAATTTTGTGGATTGTGAAAAAATTTTTTTGTTGGAAGTGTCAAATTTTAATATTTTATTTGAAACCAAATTCGATTTTTTGGATTTTCTTGAGTATTTTTGTTGTAGGATCTACAATTGAGTAAATTTAGATGAAAATAACTTCAATTTTGTGGATTGTGAAAAAAATTTTAGTTGGAAGTGTCAAATTTTAATAAATTTATTTGAAATCAACTTCGATTTTTTTGGATTTTGTCGAGTATTTTTGGTGTAGGATGTACAATTGAGTAAATTTAGATGAAAATAACTTCGATTTTTTGGATTATGTCACGATTTTTGTCAAATTTTAATAAATTTATTTGAAATCAATTTGGATTATTTTGGATTTTATTGAGTATTTTTGTTGTAGGATCTACAATTGAGTAAATTTAGATGAAAATAACTTCGATTTTTTGGATTTTGTCACGATTTTTGTCAAATTTTAATAAATTTATTTGAAATCAACTTGGATAATTTTGGAATTTGTTGAGTATTTTTGTTGTAAGATCTATATTTGAGTAAATTTTGATGAAAATAACTTCAATTTTGTGGATTGTGAAAAAATTTTTTTGTTGGAAGTGTCAAATTTTAATAAATTTATTTGAAACCAAATTCGATTTTTTGGATTTTCTTGAGTATTTTTGTTGTAGGATCTACAATTGAGTAAATTTAGATGAAAATAACTTCAATTTTGTGGATTGTGAAAAAAATTTTAGTTGGAAGTGTCAAATTTTAATAAATTTATTTGAAATCAACTTCGATTTTTTTGGATTTTGTCGAGTATTTTTGGTGTAGGATGTACAATTGAGTAAATTTAGATGAAAATAACTTCGATTTTTTGGATTATGTCACGATTTTTGTCAAATTTTAATAAATTTATTTGAAATCAACTTCGATTTTTTTAGATTTTGTCGAGTATTTTTGGTGTAGGATGTATATTTGAGTAAATTTAGATGAAAATAACTTCAATTTTGTGGATTGTGAAAAAAATTTTTTGTTGGAAGTGTCAAATTTTAATAAATTTATTTGAAACCAATTTCGATTATTTGGATTTTCTTGAGTATTTTTGTTGTAGGATCTACTATTGAGTAAATTTAGATGAAAATAACTTCCATTTTTTGGATTGTGAAAAAAATTTAGTTGGAAGTGTCAAATTTTAATAAATTTATTTGAAATCAACTTCGATTTTTTTGAATTTTGTCGAGTATTTTTGGTGTAGGATGTATATTTGAGTAAATTTAGATGAAAATAATTTCAATTTTTTGGATTGTGAAAAAAAATTTAGTTGGAAGTGTCAAATTTTAATAAATTTATTTGAAATCAATTTGGATTATTTTGGATTTTATTGAGTATTTTTGGTGTAGGATCTACAATTGAGTAAATTTAGATGAAAATAACTTCGATTTTTTGGATTTTGTCACGATTTTTGCCAAATTTTAATAAATTTATTTGAAATCAACTTGGATAGTTTTGGAATTTGTTGAGTATTTTTGTTGTAAGATCTATATTTGAGTAAATTTTGATGAAAATAACTTCAATTTTGTGGATTGTGAAAAAAATTTTTTGTTGGTAGTGTCAAATTTTAATAAATTTATTTGAAACCAAATTCGATTTTTTGGATTTTCTTGAGTATTTTTGTTGTAGGATCTACAATTGAGTAAATTTAGATGAAAATAACTTCAATTTTGTGGATTGTGAAAAAAATTTTAGTTGGAAGTGTTAAATTTTAATAAATTTATTTGAAATCAGTTTCGATTTTTTTGAATTTTGTCAAGTATTTTTGGTGTAGGATGTATATTTGAGTAAATTTAGATGAAAATAACGACAATTTTTTGGATTGTGAAAAAAATTTTAGTTGGAAGTGTCAAATTTTAATAAATTTATTTGAAACCAATTTCGATTATTTGGATTTTCTTGAGTATTTTTGTTGTAGGATCTACAATTGAGTAAATTTAGATGAAAATAACTTCCATTTTTTGGATTGTGAATAAAATTTTAGTTGGAAGTGTCAAATTTTAATAAATTTATTTGAATTCAACTTCGATTTTTTTGAATTTTGTCGAGTATTTTTGGTGTAGGATGTATATTTGAGTAAATTTAAATGAAAATAACTTCGATTTTTTGGATTTTGTCACGATTTTTGTCAAATTTTAATAAATTTATTTGAAATCAACTTGGATAATTTTGGAATTTGTTGAGTACTTTTGTTGTAAGATCTATATTTGAGTAAATTTAGATGAAAATAACTTCAATTTTGTGGATTGTGAAAAAATTTTTTTGTTGGAAGTGTCAAATTTTAATAAATTTATTTGAAACCAAATTCGATTTTTTGGATTTTCTTGAGTATTTTTGTTGTAGGATCTACTATTGAGTAAATTTAGATGAAAATAACTTCAATTTTGTGGATTGTGAAAAAAATTTTAGTTGGAAGTGTCAAATTTTAATAAATTTATTTGAAATCAGTTTCGATTTTTTTGAATTTTGTCGAGTATTTTTGGTGTAGGATGTATATTTGAGTAAATTTATATGAAAATAATTTCAATTTTTTGGATTGTGAAAAAAATTTTTTGTTGGAAGTGTCAAATTTTAATAAATTTATTTGAAACCAATTTCGATTATTTGGATTTTCTTGAGTATTTTTGTTGTAGGATCTACTATTGAGTAAATTTAGATGAAAATAACTTCCATTTTTTGGATTGTGAAAAAAATTTTAGTTGGAAGTGTCAAATTTTAATAAATTTATTGGAAATCAACTTCGATTTTTTTTAATTTTGTCGAGTATTTTTGGTGTAGGATGTATATTTGAGTAAATTTAGATGAAAATAATTTCAATTTTTTGGATTGTGAAAAAAAATTTAGTTGGAAGTGTCAAATTTTAATAAATTATTTTGAAACCAACTTCGATTTTTTGGATTTTCTTGAGTATTTTTGGTGTAGGATCTACAATTGAGTAAATTTAGATAAAAATAACTTCGATTTTTTGGATTATGTCACGATTTTTGTCAAATTTTAATAAATTTATTTGAAATCAACTTGGATAATTTTGAAATTTGTTGAGTATTTTTGTTGTAGGAACTATATTTGAGTAAATTTAGATGAAAATATCTTCAATTTTTTGGATTGTGAAAAAAATTTTAGTTGGAAGTGTCAAATTTCAATAAATTTATTTGAAACCAACTTCGATTTTTTGGATTTTCTTGAGTATTTTTGTTGTAGGATCTACAATTGAGTAAATTTAGATGAAAATAACTTCAATTTTGTGGATTGTGAAAAAAATTTTAGTTGGAAGTGTCAAATTTTAATAAATTTATTTGAAATCAACTTCGATTTTTTTGGATTTTGTCGAGTATTTTTGGTGTAGGATGTACAATTGAGTAAATTTAGATGAAAATAACTTCGATTTTTTGGATTATGTCACGATTTTTGTCAAATTTTAATAAATTTATTTGAAATCAACTTCGATTTTTTTGGATTTTGTCGAGTATTTTTGGTGTAGGATGTATATTTGAGTAAATTTAGATGAAAATAACTTCAATTTTGTGGATTGTGAAAAAATTTTTTTGTTGGAAGTGTCAAATTTTAATAAATTTATTTGAAACCAATTTCGATTATTTGGATTTTCTTGAGTATTTTTGTTGTAGGATCTACTATTGAGTAAATTTAGATGAAAATAACTTCGATTTTTTGGATTATGTCACGATTTTTGTCAAATTTTAATAAATTTATTTGAAATCAACTTGGATAATTTTGGAATTTGTTGAGTATTTTTGTTGTAGGAACTATATTTGAGTAAATTTAGATGAAAATATCTTCAATTTTTTGGATTGTGAAAAAAATTTTAGTTGGAACTGTCAAATTTCAATAAATTTATTTGAAACCAACTTCGATTTTTTGGATTTTCTTGAGTATTTTTGTTGTAGGATCTACAATTGAGTAAATTTAGATGAAAATAACTTCAATTTTGTGGATTGTGAAAAAAATTTTAGTTGGAAGTGTCAAATTTTAATAAATTTATTTGAAATCAGTTTCGATTTTTTTGAATTTTGTCAAGTATTTTTGGTGTAGGATGTATATTTGAGTAAATTTAGATGAAAATAACGACAATTTTTTGGATTGTGAAAAAAATTTTAGTTGGAAGTGTCAAATTTTAATAAATTTATTTGAAACCAATTTCGATTATTTGGATTTTCTTGAGTATTTTTGTTGTAGGATCTACAATTGAGTAAATTTAGATGAAAATAACTTCCATTTTTTGGATTGTGAATAAAATTTTAGTTGGAAGTGTCAAATTTTAATAAATTTATTTGAATTCAACTTCGATTTTTTTGAATTTTGTCGAGTATTTTTGGTGTAGGATGTATATTTGAGTAAATTTAAATGAAAATAACTTCGATTTTTTGGATTTTGTCACGATTTTTGTCAAATTTTAATAAATTTATTTGAAATCAACTTGGATAATTTTGGAATTTGTTGAGTACTTTTGTTGTAAGATCTATATTTGAGTAAATTTAGATGAAAATAACTTCAATTTTGTGGATTGTGAAAAAATTTTTTTGTTGGAAGTGTCAAATTTTAATAAATTTATTTGAAACCAAATTCGATTTTTTGGATTTTCTTGAGTATTTTTGTTGTAGGATCTACAATTGAGTAAATTTAGATGAAAATAACTTCAATTTTTTGGATTGTGAATATAATTTTAGTTGGAAGTGTCAAATTTTAATAAATTTTTTTGAAACCAACTTCGATTTTTTGGATTTTCTTGAGTATTTTTGGTGTAGGATCTACAATTGAGTAAATTTAGATGAAAATAACTTCGATTTTTTGGATTATGTCACGATTTTTGTCAAATTTTAATAAATTTATTTGAAATCAACTTGGATAATTTTGAAATTTGTTGAGTATTTTTGTTGTAGGAACTATATTTGAGTAAATTTAGATGAAAATATCTTCAATTTTTTGGATTGTGAAAAAAATTTAGTTGGAAGTGTCAAATTTCAATAAATTTATTTGAAACCAACTTCGATTTTTTGGATTTTCTTGAGTATTTTTGTTGTAGGATCTACAATTGAGTAAATTTAGATGAAAATAACTTCAATTTTGTGGATTGTGAAAAAAATTTTAGTTGGAAGTGTCAAATTTTAATAAATTTATTTGAAATCAACTTCGATTTTTTTGGATTTTGTCGAGTATTATTGGTGTAGGATGTACAATTGAGTAAATTTAGATGAAAATAACTTCGATTTTTTGGATTATGTCACGATTTTTGTCAAATTTTAATAAATTTATTTGAAATCAACTTCGATTTTTTTTGATTTTGTCGAGTATTTTTGGTGTAGGATGTATATTTGAGTAAATTTAGATGAAAATAACTTCAATTTTGTGGATTGTGAAAAAATTTTTTTGTTGGAAGTGTCAAATTTTAATAAATTTATTTGAAACCAATTTCGATTATTTGGATTTTCTTGAGTATTTTTGTTGTAGGATCTACTATTGAGTAAATTTAGATGAAAATAACTTCGATTTTTTGGATTATGTCACGATTTTTGTCAAATTTTAATAAATTTATTTGAAATCAACTTGGATAATTTTGGAATTTGTTGAGTATTTTTGTTGTAGGAACTATATTTGAGTAAATTTAGATGAAAATATCTTCAATTTTTTGGATTGTGAAAAAAATTTTAGTTGGAACTGTCAAATTTCAATAAATTTATTTGAAACCAACTTCGATTTTTTGGATTTTCTTGAGTATTTTTGTTGTAGGATCTACAATTGAGTAAATTTAGATGAAAATAACTTCAATTTTGTGGATTGTGAAAAAAATTTTAGTTGGAAGTGTCAAATTTTAATAAATTTATTTGAAATCAACTTCGATTTTTTTGGATTTTGTCGAGTATTTTTGGTGTAGGATGTACAATTGAGTAAATTTAGATGAAAATAACTTCGATTTTTTGGATTATGTCACGATTTTTGTCAAATTTTAATAAATTTATTTGAAATCAACTTCGATTTTTTTGGATTTTGTCGAGTATTTTTGGTGTAGGATGTATATTTGAATAAATTTAGATGAAAATAACTTCAATTTTTTGGATTGTGAAAAAAATTTTAGTTGGAAGTGTCAAATTTCAATAAATTTATTTGAAACCAACTTCGATTTTTTGGATTTTCTTGAGTATTTTTGTTGTAGGATCTACAATTGAGTAAATTTAGATGAAAATAACTTCAATTTTGTGGATTGTGAAAAAAATTTTAGTTGGAAGTGTCAAATTTCAATAAATTTATTTGAAACCAACTTCGATTTTTTGGATTTTCTTGAGTATTTTTGTTGTAGGATCTACTATTGAGTAAATTTAGATGAAAATAACTTCCATTTTTTGGATTGTGAATAAAATTTTAGTTGGAAGTGTCAAATTTTAATAAATTTATTTGAATTCAACTTCGATTTTTTTGAATTTTGTCGAGTATTTTTGGTGTAGGATGTATATTTGAGTAAATTTAGATGAAAATAATTTCAATTTTTTGGATTGTGAAAAAAAATTTAGTTGGAAGTGTCAAATTTTAATAAATTTATTTGAAATCAATTTGGATTATTTTGGATTTTATTGAGTATTTTTGTTGTAGGATCTACAATTGAGTAAATTTAGATGAAAATAACTTCGATTTTTTGGATTTTGTCACGATTTTTGTCAAATTTTAATAAATTTATTTGAAATCAACTTGGATAATTTTGGAATTTTTTGAGTATTTTTGTTGTAAGATCTATATTTGAGTAAATTTTGATGAAAATAACTTCAATTTTGAGGATTGTGAAAAAAATTTTTTGTTGGTAGTGTCAAATTTTAATAAATTTATTTGAAACCAAATTCGATTTTTTGGATTTTCTTGAGTATTTTTGTTGTAGGATCTACAATTGAGTAAATTTTGATGAAAATAACTTCAATTTTGTGGATTGTGAAAAAAATTTTAGTTGGAAGTGTCAAATTTTAATAAATTTATTTGAAATCAGTTTCGATTTTTTTGAATTTTGTCGAGTATTTTTGGTGTAGGATGTATATTTGAGTAAATTTAGATGAAAATAACTTCAATTTTTTGGATTATGAAAAAAATTTTAGTTGCAAGTGTCAAATTTTAATAAATTTATTTGAAATCAACTTCGATTTTTTTGGATTTTGTCGAGTATTTTTGGTGTAGGATGTATATTTGAGTAAATTTAGATGAAAATAACTTCCATTTTTTGGATTGTGAATAAAATTTTAGTTGGAAGTGTCAAATTTTAATAAATTTATTTGAATTCAACTTCGATTTTTTTGAATTTTGTCGAGTATTTTTGGTGTAGGATGTATATTTGAGTAAATTTAGATGAAAATAACTTCGATTTTTTGGATTGTGAAAAAATTTTTTTGTTGGAAGTGTCAAATTTTAATAAATTTATTTGAAACCAAATTCGATTTTTTGGATTTTCTTGAGTATTTTTGTTGTAGGATCTACAATTGAGTAAATTTAGATGAAAATAACTTCAATTTTGTGGATTGTGAAAAAAAATTTAGTTGGAAGTGTCAAATTTCAATAAATTTATTTGAAACCAACTTCGATTTTTTGGATTTTCTTGAGTATTTTTGTTGTAGGATCTACAATTGAGTAAATTTAGATGAAAATAACTTCAATTTTGTGGATTGTGAAAAAAATTTTTTGTTGGTAGTGTCAAATTTTAATAAATTTATTTGAAATCAACTTCGATTTTTTTGGATTTTGTCGAGTATTTTTGGTGTAGGATGTACAATTGAGTAAATTTAGATGAAAATAACTTCGATTTTTTGGATTATGTCACGATTTTTGTCAAATTTTAATAAATTTATTTGAAATCAACTTCGATTTTTTTGGATTTTGTCGAGTATTTTTGGTGTAGGATGTATATTTGAGTAAATTTAGATGAAAATAACTTCAATTTTGTGGATTGTGAAAAAATTTTTTTGTTGGAAGTGTCAAATTTTAATAAATTTATTTGAAACCAATTTCGATTATTTGGATTTTCTTGAGTATTTTTGTTGTAGGATCTACAATTGAGTAAATTTAGATGAAAATAACTTCAATTTTGTGGATTGTGAAAAAAATTTTAGTTGGAAGTGTCAAATTTTAATAAATTTATTTGAAATCAGTTTCGATTTTTTTGAATTTTGTCGAGTATTTTTGGTGTAGGATGTATATTTGAGTAAATTTAGATGAAAATAACTTCAATTTTTTGGATTATGAAAAAAATTTTAGTTGCAAGTGTCAAATTTTAATAAATTTATTTGAAATCAACTTCGATTTTTTTGGATTTTGTCGAGTATTTTTGGTGTAGGATGTACAATTGAGTAAATTTAGATGAAAATAACTTCGATTTTTTGGATTATGTCACGATTTTTGTCAAATTTTAATAAATTTATTTGAAATCAACTTCGATTTTTTTGGATTTTGTCGAGTATTTTTGGTGTAGGATGTATATTTGAATAAATTTAGATGAAAATAACTTCAATTTTTTGGATTGTGAAAAAAATTTTAGTTGGAAGTGTCAAATTTCAATAAATTTATTTGAAACCAACTTCGATTTTTTGGATTTTCTTGAGTATTTTTGTTGTAGGATCTACAATTGAGTAAATTTAGATGAAAATAACTTCAATTTTGTGGATTGTGAAAAAAATTTTAGTTGGAAGTGTCAAATTTCAATAAATTTATTTGAAACCAACTTCGATTTTTTGGATTTTCTTGAGTATTTTTGTTGTAGGATCTACTATTGAGTAAATTTAGATGAAAATAACTTCCATTTTTTGGATTGTGAATAAAATTTTAGTTGGAAGTGTCAAATTTTAATAAATTTATTTGAATTCAACTTCGATTTTTTTGAATTTTGTCGAGTATTTTTGGTGTAGGATGTATATTTGAGTAAATTTAGATGAAAATAATTTCAATTTTTTGGATTGTGAAAAAAAATTTAGTTGGAAGTGTCAAATTTTAATAAATTTATTTGAAATCAATTTGGATTATTTTGGATTTTATTGAGTATTTTTGTTGTAGGATCTACAATTGAGTAAATTTAGATGAAAATAACTTCGATTTTTTGGATTTTGTCACGATTTTTGTCAAATTTTAATAAATTTATTTGAAATCAACTTGGATAATTTTGGAATTTTTTGAGTATTTTTGTTGTAAGATCTATATTTGAGTAAATTTTGATGAAAATAACTTCAATTTTGAGGATTGTGAAAAAAATTTTTTGTTGGTAGTGTCAAATTTTAATAAATTTATTTGAAACCAAATTCGATTTTTTGGATTTTCTTGAGTATTTTTGTTGTAGGATCTACAATTGAGTAAATTTTGATGAAAATAACTTCAATTTTGTGGATTGTGAAAAAAATTTTAGTTGGAAGTGTCAAATTTTAATAAATTTATTTGAAATCAGTTTCGATTTTTTTGAATTTTGTCGAGTATTTTTGGTGTAGGATGTATATTTGAGTAAATTTAGATGAAAATAACTTCAATTTTTTGGATTATGAAAAAAATTTTAGTTGCAAGTGTCAAATTTTAATAAATTTATTTGAAATCAACTTCGATTTTTTTGGATTTTGTCGAGTATTTTTGGTGTAGGATGTATATTTGAGTAAATTTAGATGAAAATAACTTCCATTTTTTGGATTGTGAATAAAATTTTAGTTGGAAGTGTCAAATTTTAATAAATTTATTTGAATTCAACTTCGATTTTTTTGAATTTTGTCGAGTATTTTTGGTGTAGGATGTATATTTGAGTAAATTTAGATGAAAATAACTTCAATTTTTTGGATTATGAAAAAAATTTTAGTTGCAAGTGTCAAATTTTAATAAATTTATTTGAAATCAACTTCGATTTTTTTGGATTTTGTCGAGTATTTTTGGTGTAGGATGTATATTTGAGTAAATTTAGATGAAAATAACTTCCATTTTTTGGATTGTGAATAAAATTTTAGTTGGAAGTGTCAAATTTTAATAAATTTATTTGAATTCAACTTCGATTTTTTTGAATTTTGTCGAGTATTTTTGGTGTAGGATGTATATTTGAGTAAATTTAGATGAAAATAACTTCGATTTTTTGGATTGTGAAAAAATTTTTTTGTTGGAAGTGTCAAATTTTAATAAATTTATTTGAAACCAAATTCGATTTTTTGGATTTTCTTGAGTATTTTTGTTGTAGGATCTACAATTGAGTAAATTTAGATGAAAATAACTTCAATTTTGTGGATTGTGAAAAAAAATTTAGTTGGAAGTGTCAAATTTCAATAAATTTATTTGAAACCAACTTCGATTTTTTGGATTTTCTTGAGTATTTTTGTTGTAGGATCTACAATTGAGTAAATTTAGATGAAAATAACTTCAATTTTGTGGATTGTGAAAAAAATTTTTTGTTGGTAGTGTCAAATTTTAATAAATTTATTTGAAATCAACTTCGATTTTTTTGGATTTTGTCGAGTATTTTTGGTGTAGGATGTACAATTGAGTAAATTTAGATGAAAATAACTTCGATTTTTTGGATTATGTCACGATTTTTGTCAAATTTTAATAAATTTATTTGAAATCAACTTCGATTTTTTTGGATTTTGTCGAGTATTTTTGGTGTAGGATGTATATTTGAGTAAATTTAGATGAAAATAACTTCAATTTTGTGGATTGTGAAAAAATTTTTTTGTTGGAAGTGTCAAATTTTAATAAATTTATTTGAAACCAATTTCGATTATTTGGATTTTCTTGAGTATTTTTGTTGTAGGATCTACAATTGAGTAAATTTAGATGAAAATAACTTCAATTTTGTGGATTGTGAAAAAAATTTTAGTTGGAAGTGTCAAATTTTAATAAATTTATTTGAAATCAGTTTCGATTTTTTTGAATTTTGTCGAGTATTTTTGGTGTAGGATGTATATTTGAGTAAATTTAGATGAAAATAACTTCAATTTTTTGGATTATGAAAAAAATTTTAGTTGCAAGTGTCAAATTTTAATAAATTTATTTGAAATCAACTTCGATTTTTTTGGATTTTGTCGAGTATTTTTGGTGTAGGATGTACAATTGAGTAAATTTAGATGAAAATAACTTCGATTTTTTGGATTATGTCACGATTTTTGTCAAATTTTAATAAATTTATTTGAAATCAACTTCGATTTTTTTGGATTTTGTCGAGTATTTTTGGTGTAGGATGTATATTTGAATAAATTTAGATGAAAATAACTTCAATTTTTTGGATTGTGAAAAAAATTTTAGTTGGAAGTGTCAAATTTCAATAAATTTATTTGAAACCAACTTCGATTTTTTGGATTTTCTTGAGTATTTTTGTTGTAGGATCTACAATTGAGTAAATTTAGATGAAAATAACTTCAATTTTGTGGATTGTGAAAAAAATTTTAGTTGGAAGTGTCAAATTTCAATAAATTTATTTGAAACCAACTTCGATTTTTTGGATTTTCTTGAGTATTTTTGTTGTAGGATCTACTATTGAGTAAATTTAGATGAAAATAACTTCCATTTTTTGGATTGTGAATAAAATTTTAGTTGGAAGTGTCAAATTTTAATAAATTTATTTGAATTCAACTTCGATTTTTTTGAATTTTGTCGAGTATTTTTGGTGTAGGATGTATATTTGAGTAAATTTAGATGAAAATAACTTCGATTTTTTGGATTATGTCACGATTTTTGTCAAATTTTAATAAATTTATTTGAAATCAACTTCGATTTTTTTGGATTTTGTCGAGTATTTTTGGTGTAGGATGTATATTTGAATAAATTTAGATGAAAATAACTTCAATTTTTTGGATTGTGAAAAAAATTTTAGTTGGAAGTGTCAAATTTCAATAAATTTATTTGAAACCAACTTCGATTTTTTGGATTTTCTTGAGTATTTTTGTTGTAGGATCTACAATTGAGTAAATTTAGATGAAAATAACTTCAATTTTGTGGATTGTGAAAAAAATTTTAGTTGGAAGTGTCAAATTTCAATAAATTTATTTGAAACCAACTTCGATTTTTTGGATTTTCTTGAGTATTTTTGTTGTAGGATCTACTATTGAGTAAATTTAGATGAAAATAACTTCCATTTTTTGGATTGTGAATAAAATTTTAGTTGGAAGTGTCAAATTTTAATAAATTTATTTGAATTCAACTTCGATTTTTTTGAATTTTGTCGAGTATTTTTGGTGTAGGATGTATATTTGAGTAAATTTAGATGAAAATAATTTCAATTTTTTGGATTGTGAAAAAAAATTTAGTTGGAAGTGTCAAATTTTAATAAATTTATTTGAAATCAATTTGGATTATTTTGGATTTTATTGAGTATTTTTGTTGTAGGATCTACAATTGAGTAAATTTAGATGAAAATAACTTCGATTTTTTGGATTTTGTCACGATTTTTGTCAAATTTTAATAAATTTATTTGAAATCAACTTGGATAATTTTGGAATTTTTTGAGTATTTTTGTTGTAAGATCTATATTTGAGTAAATTTTGATGAAAATAACTTCAATTTTGAGGATTGTGAAAAAAATTTTTTGTTGGTAGTGTCAAATTTTAATAAATTTATTTGAAACCAAATTCGATTTTTTGGATTTTCTTGAGTATTTTTGTTGTAGGATCTACAATTGAGTAAATTTTGATGAAAATAACTTCAATTTTGTGGATTGTGAAAAAAATTTTAGTTGGAAGTGTCAAATTTTAATAAATTTATTTGAAATCAGTTTCGATTTTTTTGAATTTTGTCGAGTATTTTTGGTGTAGGATGTATATTTGAGTAAATTTAGATGAAAATAACTTCAATTTTTTGGATTATGAAAAAAATTTTAGTTGCAAGTGTCAAATTTTAATAAATTTATTTGAAATCAACTTCGATTTTTTTGGATTTTGTCGAGTATTTTTGGTGTAGGATGTATATTTGAGTAAATTTAGATGAAAATAACTTCCATTTTTTGGATTGTGAATAAAATTTTAGTTGGAAGTGTCAAATTTTAATAAATTTATTTGAATTCAACTTCGATTTTTTTGAATTTTGTCGAGTATTTTTGGTGTAGGATGTATATTTGAGTAAATTTAGATGAAAATAACTTCGATTTTTTGGATTGTGAAAAAATTTTTTTGTTGGAAGTGTCAAATTTTAATAAATTTATTTGAAACCAAATTCGATTTTTTGGATTTTCTTGAGTATTTTTGTTGTAGGATCTACAATTGAGTAAATTTAGATGAAAATAACTTCAATTTTGTGGATTGTGAAAAAAAATTTAGTTGGAAGTGTCAAATTTCAATAAATTTATTTGAAACCAACTTCGATTTTTTGGATTTTCTTGAGTATTTTTGTTGTAGGATCTACAATTGAGTAAATTTAGATGAAAATAACTTCAATTTTGTGGATTGTGAAAAAAATTTTTTGTTGGTAGTGTCAAATTTTAATAAATTTATTTGAAATCAACTTCGATTTTTTTGGATTTTGTCGAGTATTTTTGGTGTAGGATGTACAATTGAGTAAATTTAGATGAAAATAACTTCGATTTTTTGGATTATGTCACGATTTTTGTCAAATTTTAATAAATTTATTTGAAATCAACTTCGATTTTTTTGGATTTTGTCGAGTATTTTTGGTGTAGGATGTATATTTGAGTAAATTTAGATGAAAATAACTTCAATTTTGTGGATTGTGAAAAAATTTTTTTGTTGGAAGTGTCAAATTTTAATAAATTTATTTGAAACCAATTTCGATTATTTGGATTTTCTTGAGTATTTTTGTTGTAGGATCTACAATTGAGTAAATTTAGATGAAAATAACTTCAATTTTGTGGATTGTGAAAAAAATTTTAGTTGGAAGTGTCAAATTTTAATAAATTTATTTGAAATCAGTTTCGATTTTTTTGAATTTTGTCGAGTATTTTTGGTGTAGGATGTATATTTGAGTAAATTTAGATGAAAATAACTTCAATTTTTTGGATTATGAAAAAAATTTTAGTTGCAAGTGTCAAATTTTAATAAATTTATTTGAAATCAACTTCGATTTTTTTGGATTTTGTCGAGTATTTTTGGTGTAGGATGTATATTTGAGTAAATTTAGATGAAAATAACGACAATTTTTTGGATTGTGAAAAAAATTTTAGTTGGAAGTGTCAAATTTTAATAAATTTATTTGAAACCAATTTCGATTATTTGGATTTTCTTGAGTATTTTTGTTGCAGGATCTACAATTGAGTAAATTTAGATGAAAATAACTTCCATTTTTTGGATTGTGAATAAAATTTTAGTTGGAAGTGTCAAATTTTAATAAATTTATTTGAATTCAACTTCGATTTTTTTGAATTTTGTCGAGTATTTTTGGTGTAGGATGTATATTTGAGTAAATTTAAATGAAAATAACTTCGATTTTTTGGATTTTGTCACGATTTTTGTCAAATTTTAATAAATTTATTTGAAATCAACTTGGATAATTTTGGAATTTGTTGAGTACTTTTGTTGTAAGATCTATATTTGAGTAAATTTAGATGAAAATAACTTCAATTTTGTGGATTATGAAAAAATTTTAGTTGGAAGTGTCAAATTTTAATAAATTTATTTGAAATCAACTTCGATTTTTTTGGATTTTGTCGAGTATTTTTGGTGTAGGGTGTACAATTGAGTAAATTTAGATGAAAATAACTTCGATTTTTTGGATTATGTCACGATTTTTGTCAAATTTTAATAAATTTATTTGAAATCAACTTCGATTTTTTTGGATTTTGTCGAGTATTTTTGGTGTAGGATGTATATTTGAGTAAATTTAGATGAAAATAACTTCAATTTTGTGGATTGTGAAAAAATTTTTTTGTTGGAAGTGTCAAATTTTAATAAATTTATTTGAAACCAAATTCGATTTTTTGGATTTTCTTGAGTATTTTTGTTGTAGGATCTACAATTGAGTAAATTTAGATGAAAATAACTTCAATTTTGTGGATTGTGAAAAAAATTTTAGTTGGAAGTGTCAAATTTTAATAAATTTATTTGAAATCAATTTCGATTTTTTTGAATTTTGTCGAGTATTTTTGGTGTAGGATGTATATTTGAGTAAATTTAAATGAAAATAACTTCGATTTTTTTTATTTTGTCACGATTTTTGTCAAATTTTTATAAATTTATTTGAAATCAACTTGGATAATTTTGGAATTTGTTGAGTATTTTTGTTGTAGGAACTATATTTGAGTAAATTTAGATGAAAATATCTTCAATTTTTAGGATTGTGAAAAAAATTTTAGTTGGAAGTGCCAAATTTTAATAAATTTTTTTGAAACCAACTTCGATTTTTTGGATTTTCTTGAGTATTTTTGGTGTAGGATCTACAATTGAGTAAATTTGGATGAAAATAACTTCGATTTTTTGGATTATGTCACGATTTTTGTCAAATTTTAATAAATTTATTTGAAATCAACTTCGATTTTTTTGGATTTTGTCGAGTATTTTTGTTGTAGGAACTATATTTGAGTAAATTTAGATGAAAATATCTTCAATTTTTTGGATTGTGAAAAAAATTTTAGTTGGAAGTGTCAAATTTCAATAAATTTATTTGAAACCAACTTCGATTTTTTGGATTTTCTTGAGTATTTTTGTTGTAGGATCTACAATTGAGTAAATTTAGATGAAAATAACTTCAATTTTGTGGATTGTGAAAAAAATTTTAGTTGGAAGTGTCAAATTTTAATAAATTTATTTGAAATCAATTTCGATTTTTTTGAATTTTGTCGAGTATTTTTGGTGTAGGATGTATATTTGAGTAAATTTAAATGAAAATAACTTCGATTTTTTGGATTTTGTCACGATTTTTGTCAAATTTTTATAAATTTATTTGAAATCAACTTGGATAATTTTGGAATTTGTTGAGTATTTTTGTTGTAGGAACTATATTTGAGTAAATTTAGATGAAAATATCTTCAATTTTTTGGATTATGTCACGATTTTTGTCAAATTTTAATAAATTTATTTGAAATCAACTTCGATTTTTTTGGATTTTGTCGAGTATTTTTGGTGTAGGATGTATATTTGAGTAAATTTAGATGAAAATAACTTCAATTTTGTGGATTGTGAAAAAAATTTTAGTTGGAAGTGTCAAATTTCAATAAATTTATTTGAAACCAACTTCGATTTTTTGGATTTTCTTGAGTATTTTTGTTGTAGGATCTACAATTGAGTAAATTTTGATGAAAATAACTTCAATTTTGTGGATTGTGAAAAAAATTTTTTGTTGGTAGTGTCAAATTTTAATAAATTTATTTGAAACCAAATTCGATTTTTTGGATTTTCTTGAGTATTTTTGTTGTAGGATCTACAATTGAGTAAATTTTGATGAAAATAACTTCAATTTTGTGGATTGTGAAAAAAATTTTAGTTGGAAGTGTCAAATTTTAATAAATTTATTTGAAATCAGTTTCGATTTTTTTTAATTTTGTCGAGTATTTTTGGTGTAGGATGTATATTTGAGTAAATTTAGATGAAAATAACTTCAATTTTTTGGATTATGAAAAAAATTTTAGTTGCAAGTGTCAAATTTTAATAAATTTATTTGAAATCAACTTCGATTTTTTTGGATTTTGTCGAGTATTTTTGGTGTAGGATGTATATTTGAGTAAATTTAGATGAAAATAACGACAATTTTTTGGATTGTGAATAAAATTTTAGTTGGAAGTGTCAAATTTTAATAAATTTATTTGAATTCAACTTCGATTTTTTGGGATTTTGTCCAGTATTTTTGGTGTAGGATGTATATTTGAGTAAATTTAGATGAAAATAACGACAATTTTTTGGATTGTGAAAAAAATTTTAGTTGGAAGTGTCAAATTTTAATAAATTTATTTGAAACCAATTTCGATTATTTGGATTTTCTTGAGTATTTTTGTTGTAGGATCTACAATTGAGTAAATTTAGATGAAAATAACTTCAATTTTTAGGACTGAGAAAAATATTTTAGTTGGAAGTGTCAAATTTTAATAAATTTATTTGAAACCTACTTCGATTTTTCTCGACTATGTTGAGTTTTTGTGATAGAGAAGCTTAATTTGAGTAATTTCAGTTGAAATAACTTCGATTTTTTGGATTTTGTCACGATTTTTGTCAAATTTTAATAAATTTATTTGAAATCAACTTGGATAATTTTGGAATTTGTTGAGTATTTTTGTTGTAGGATCTATATTTGAGTAAATGTAGATAAATATATCTTCAATTTTTTGGATTGTGAAAAAATTTTAGTTGGAAGTGTCAAATTTTAATAAATTTATTTGAAACCAACTTTGATTTTTTGGATTTTCTTGAGTATTTTTGTTGTAGGATCTACAATTGAGTAAATTTAGATGAAAATAACTTCAATTTTATGGATTGTGAAAAAAAATTTAGTTGGAAGTGTCAAATTTTAATAAATTTATTTGAAATCAATTTGGATTATTTTGGATTTTGTTGACAATTTTTGTTGTAGGATCTATATTTGAGTAAATTTAGATGGAAATAACTTCAATTTTTTGGATTGTGAAAAAAAATTTAGTTGGAAGTGTCAAATTTTAATAAATTTATTTGAAATCAACTTCGATTTTTTTGGATTTTGTCGAGTATTTTTGGTGTAGGATGTATATTTGAGTAAATTTAGATGAAAATAACTTCAATTTTTTGGATTGTGAAAAAAAGTTTAGTTGGAAGTGTCAAGTTTTAATAAATTTATTTGAAACCAACTTCGATTTTTTGGATTTTCTTGAGTATTTTTGTTGTAGGATCTACAATTGAGTAAATTTTGATGAAAATAACTTCAATTTTTTGGATTGTGAAAAAAAATTTAGTTGGAAGTGTCATATTTTAATAAAATTATTTGAAATCAACTTCGATTTTGTTGGATTTTGTTGAGTATTTTTGTTGTAGGGTCTATATTTGAGTAAATTTGGATGAAAATAACTTCAAATTTGTGGATTGTGAAAAAAATTTTAGTTGGAAGTGTCAAATTTTAATAAATTTATTTGAAATCAATTTGGATTATTTTGGATTTTGTCGAGTATTTTTGGTGTAGGATGTATATTTGAGTAAATGTAGATGAAAATAACGACAATTTTTTGGATTGTGAAAAAAAATTTTAGTTGGAAGTGTCAAATTTTAATAAAATTATTTGAAACCAACTTCGATTTTTTGGATTTTCTTGAGTATTTTTGGTGTAGGATGTATATTTGAGTAAATTTAGATGAAAATAACTCCAATTTTTTGGATTGTGAAAAAAAGTTTAGTTGGAAGTGTCAAGTTTTAATAAATTTATTTGAAACCAACTTCGATTTTTTGGATTTTCTTGAGTATTTTTGTTGTAGGATCTACAATTGAGTAAATTTAGATGAAAATAACTTCAATTTTTTGGATTGTGAAAAAAAGTTTAGTTGGAAGTGTCAAGTTTTAATAATTTTATTTGAAACCAACTTCGATTTTTTGGATTTTCTTGAGTATTTTTGTTGTAGGATCTACAATTGAGTAAATTTAGATGAAAATAACTTCAATTTTTTGGATTGTGAAAAAAATTTGAGTTGGAAGTGTCAAATTTTAATAAATTTATTTGAAACCAACTTCGATTTTTTGGATTTTCTTGAGTATTTTTGGTGTAGGATCTACAATTGAGTAAATTTGGATGAAAATAACTTCGATTTTTTGGATTATGTCACGATTTTTGTCAAATTTTAATAAATTTATTTGAAATCAACTTGGATAATTTTGGAATTTGTTGAGTATTTTTGTTGTAGGAACTATATTTGAGTAAATTTAGATGAAAATATCTTCAATTTTTTGGATTGTGAAAAAAATTTTAGTTGGAAGTGTCAAATTTCAATAAATTTATTTGAAACCAACTTCGATTTTTTGGATTTTCTTGAGTATTTTTGTTGTAGGATCTACAATTGAGTAAATTTAGATGAAAATAACTTCAATTTTGTGGATTGTGAAAAAAATTTTAGTTGGAAGTGTCAAATTTTAATAAATTTATTTGAAATCAACTTCGATTTTTTTGGATTTTGTCGAGTATTTTTGGTGTAGGATGTATATTTGAGTAAATTTAGATGAAAATAACGACAATTTTTTGGATTGTGAAAAAAATTTTAGTTGGAAGTGTCAAATTTTAATAAATTTATTTGAAACCAATTTCGAATATTTGGATTTTCTTGAGTATTTTTGTTGCAGGATCTACAATTGAGTAAATTTAGATGAAAATAACTTCCATTTTTTGGATTGTGAATAAAATTTTAGTTGGAAGTGTCAAATTTTAATAAATTTATTTGAATTCAACTTCGATTTTTTTGAATTTTGTCGAGTATTTTTGGTGTAGGATGTATATTTGAGTAAATTTAAATGAAAATAATTTCGATTTTTTGGATTTTGTCACGATTTTTGTCAAATTTTAATAAATTTATTTGAAATCAACTTGGATAATTTTGGAATTTGTTGAGTACTTTTGTTGTAAGATCTATATTTGAGTAAATTTAGATGAAAATAACTTCAATTTTGTGGATTGTGAAAAAATTTTAGTTGGAAGTGTCAAATTTTAATAAATTTATTTGAAATCAACTTCGATTTTTTTGGATTTTGTCGAGTATTTTTGGTGTAGGGTGTACAATTGAGTAAATTTAGATGAAAATAACTTCGATTTTTTGGATTATGTCACGATTTTTGTCAAATTTTAATAAATTTATTTGAAATCAACTTCGATTTTTTTGGATTTTGTCGAGTATTTTTGGTGTAGGATGTATATTTGAGTAAATTTAGATGAAAATAACTTCAATTTTGTGGATTGTGAAAAAAATTTTAGTTGGAAGTGTCAAATTTTAATAAATTTATTTGAAATCAATTTCGATTTTTTTGAATTTTGTCGAGTATTTTTGGTGTAGGATGTATATTTGAGTAAATTTAAATGAAAATAACTTCGATTTTTTTGATTTTGTCACGATTTTTGTCAAATTTTTATAAATTTATTTGAAATCAACTTGGATAATTTTGGAATTTGTTGAGTATTTTTGTTGTAGGAACTATATTTGAGTAAATTTAGATGAAAATATCTTCAATTTTTAGGATTGTGAAAAAAATTTTAGTTGGAAGTGCCAAATTTTAATAAATTTTTTTGAAACCAACTTCGATTTTTTGGATTTTCTTGAGTATTTTTGGTGTAGGATCTACAATTGAGTAAATTTGGATGAAAATAACTTCGATTTTTTGGATTATGTCACGATTTTTGTCAAATTTTAATAAATTTATTTGAAATCAACTTCGATTTTTTTGGATTTTGTCGAGTATTTTTGTTGTAGGAACTATATTTGAGTAAATTTAGATGAAAATATCTTCAATTTTTTGGATTGTGAAAAAAATTTTAGTTGGAAGTGTCAAATTTCAATAAATTTATTTGAAACCAACTTCGATTTTTTGGATTTTCTTGAGTATTTTTGTTGTAGGATCTACAATTGAGTAAATTTAGATGAAAATAACTTCAATTTTGTGGATTGTGAAAAAAATTTTAGTTGGAAGTGTCAAATTTTAATAAATTTATTTGAAATCAATTTCGATTTTTTTGAATTTTGTCGAGTATTTTTGGTGTAGGATGTATATTTGAGTAAATTTAAATGAAAATAACTTCGATTTTTTGGATTTTGTCACGATTTTTGTCAAATTTTTATAAATTTATTTGAAATCAACTTGGATAATTTTGGAATTTGTTGAGTATTTTTGTTGTAGGAACTATATTTGAGTAAATTTAGATGAAAATATCTTCAATTTTTAGGATTGTGAAAAAAATTTTAGTTGGAAGTGCCAAATTTTAATAAATTTTTTTGAAACCAACTTCGATTTTTTGGATTTTCTTGAGTATTTTTGGTGTAGGATCTACAATTGAGTAAATTTGGATGAAAATAACTTCGATTTTTTGGATTATGTCACGATTTTTGTCAAATTTTAATAAATTTATTTGAAATCAACTTCGATTTTTTTGGATTTTGTCGAGTATTTTTGTTGTAGGAACTATATTTGAGTAAATTTAGATGAAAATATCTTCAATTTTTTGGATTGTGAAAAAAATTTTAGTTGGAAGTGTCAAATTTCAATAAATTTATTTGAAACCAACTTCGATTTTTTGGATTTTCTTGAGTATTTTTGTTGTAGGATCTACAATTGAGTAAATTTAGATGAAAATAACTTCAATTTTGTGGATTGTGAAAAAAATTTTAGTTGGAAGTGTCAAATTTTAATAAATTTATTTGAAATCAATTTCGATTTTTTTGAATTTTGTCGAGTATTTTTGGTGTAGGATGTATATTTGAGTAAATTTAAATGAAAATAACTTCGATTTTTTGGATTTTGTCACGATTTTTGTCAAATTTTTATAAATTTATTTGAAATCAACTTGGATAATTTTGGAATTTGTTGAGTATTTTTGTTGTAGGAACTATATTTGAGTAAATTTAGATGAAAATATCTTCAATTTTTAGGATTGTGAAAAAAATTTTAGTTGGAAGTGCCAAATTTTAATAAATTTTTTTGAAACCAACTTCGATTTTTTGGATTTTCTTGAGTATTTTTGGTGTAGGATCTACAATTGAGTAAATTTGGATGAAAATAACTTCGATTTTTTGGATTATGTCACGATTTTTGTCAAATTTTAATAAATTTATTTGAAATCAACTTCGATTTTTTTGGATTTTGTCGAGTATTTTTGTTGTAGGAACTATATTTGAGTAAATTTAGATGAAAATATCTTCAATTTTTTGGATTGTGAAAAAAATTTTAGTTGGAAGTGTCAAATTTCAATAAATTTATTTGAAACCAACTTCGATTTTTTGGATTTTCTTGAGTATTTTTGTTGTAGGATCTACAATTGAGTAAATTTAGATGAAAATAACTTCAATTTTGTGGATTGTGAAAAAAATTTTAGTTGGAAGTGTCAAATTTTAATAAATTTATTTGAAATCAACTCCGATTTTTTTGGATTTTGTCGAGTATTTTTGGTGTAGGATGTACAATTGAGTAAATTTAGATGAAAATAACTTCGATTTTTTGGATTATGTCACGATTTTTGTCAAATTTTAATAAATTTATTTGAAATCAACTTCGATTTTTTTGGATTTTGTCGAGTATTTTTGGTGTAGGATGTATATTTGAGTAAATTTAGATGAAAATAACTTCAATTTTGTGGATTGTGAAAAAAATTTTAGTTGGAAGTGTCAAATTTTAATAAATTTATTTGAAATCAACTTCGATTTTATTGGATTTTGTCGAATATTTGTGTTGTAGGATCTATATTTGAGTAAATTTAGATGAAAATAACTTCAATTTTTTGGATTGTGAAAAAAATTTTAGTTGGAAGTGTCAAAATTTTAACAAATTTATTTGAAACCCACTTCGATTTTTTGGATTTTCTTGAGTATTTTTGTTGTATAATCTACAATTGAGTAAATTTAGATGCAAATAACTTCCATTTTTTGGATTGTGAAAAAAATTTAGTTGGAAGTGTCAAATTTTAATAAAATTATTTGCAATCAACTTCGATTTTTTTGGATTTTGTTGAGTATTTTTGTTGTAGGGTCTATATTTGAGTAAATTTAGATGAAAATAACTTCAATTTTGTGGATTGTGAAAAAAATTTTAGTTGGAAGTATCAAATTATAATAAATTTATTTGAAATCAACTTCGATTTTTTTGGATTTTGTCGAGTATTTTTGGTGTAGGATGTATATTTGAGTAAATTTAGATGAAAATAACTTCCATTTTTTGGATTGTGAATAAAATTTTAGTTGGAAGTGTCAAATTTTAATAAATTTATTTGAATTCAACTTCGATTTTTTTGAATTTTGTCGAGTATTTTTGGTGTAGGATGTATATTTGAGTAAATTTAAATGAAAATAACTTCGATTTTTTGGATTTTGTCACGATTTTTGTCAAATTTTAATAAATTTATTTGAAATCAACTTGGATAATTTTGGAATTTGTTGAGTACTTTTGTTGTAAGATCTATATTTGAGTAAATTTAGATGAAAATAACTTCAATTTTGTGGATTGTGAAAAAATTTTTTTGTTGGAAGTGTCAAATTTTAATAAATTTATTTGAAACCAAATTCGATTTTTTGGATTTTCTTGAGTATTTTTGTTGTAGGATCTACAATTGAGTAAATTTAGATGAAAATAACTTCAATTTTGTGGATTGTGAAAAAAATTTTAGTTGGAAGTGTCAAATTTTAATAAATTTATTTGAAATCAATTTCGATTTTTTTGAATTTTGTCGAGTATTTTTGGTGTAGGATGTATATTTGAGTAAATTTAAATGAAAATAACTTCGATTTTTTGGATTTTGTCAGGATTTTTGTCAAATTTTTATAAATTTATTTGAAATCAACTTGGATAATTTTGGAATTTGTTGAGTATTTTTGTTGTAGGAACTATATTTGAGTAAATTTAGATGAAAATATCTTCAATTTTTAGGATTGTGAAAAAAATTTTAGTTGGAAGTGCCAAATTTTAATAAATTTTTTTGAAACCAACTTCGATTTTTTGGATTTTCTTGAGTATTTTTGGTGTAGGATCTACAATTGAGTAAATTTGGATGAAAATAACTTCGATTTTTTGGATTATGTCGCGATTTTTGTCAAATTTTAATAAATTTATTTGAAATCAACTTGGATAATTTTGGAATTTGTTGAGTATTTTTGTTGTAGGAACTATATTTGAGTAAATTTAGATGTAAATATCTTCAATTTTTTGGATTGTGAAAAAAATTTTAGTTGGAAGTGTCAAATTTCAATAAATTTATTTGAAACCAACTTCGATTTTTGGATTTTCTTGAGTATTTTTGTTGTAGGATCTACAATTGAGTAAATTTAGATGAAAATAACTTCAATTTTGTGGATTGTGAAAAAAATTTTAGTTGGAAGTGTCAAATTTTAATAAATTTATTTGAAATCAACTTCGATTTTTTTGGATTTTGTCGAGTATTTTTGGTGTAGGATGTACAATTGAGTAAATTTAGATGAAAATAACTTCGATTTTTTGGATTATGTCACGATTTTTGTCAAATTTTAATAAATTTATTTGAAATCAACTTCGATTTTTTTGGATTTTGTCGAGTATTTTTGGTGTAGGATGTATATTTGAGTAAATTTAGATGAAAATAACTTCAATTTTGTGGATTGTGAAAAAAATTTTAGTTGGAAGTGTCAAATTTCAATAAATTTATTTGAAACCAACTTCGATTTTTTGGATTTTCTTGAGTATTTTTGTTGTAGGATCTACAATTGAGTAAATTTTGATGAAAATAACTTCAATTTTGTGGATTGTGAAAAAAATTTTTTGTTGGTAGTGTCAAATTTTAATAAATTTATTTGAAACCAAATTCGATTTTTTGGATTTTCTTGAGTATTTTTGTTGTAGGATCTACAATTGAGTAAATTTTGATGAAAATAACTTCAATTTTGTGGATTGTGAAAAAAATTTTAGTTGGAAGTGTCAAATTTTAATAAATTTATTTGAAATCAGTTTCGATTTTTTTGAATTTTGTCGAGTATTTTTGGTGTAGGATGTATATTTGAGTAAATTTAGATGAAAATAACTTCAATTTTTTGGATTATGAAAAAAATTTTAGTTGCAAGTGTCAAATTTTAATAAATTTATTTGAAATCAACTTCGATTTTTTTGGATTTTGTCGAGTATTTTTGGTGTAGGATTATATTTGAGTAAATTTAGATGAAAATAACTTCAATTTTGTGGATTGTGAAAAAAATTTTAGTTGGAAGTGTCAAATTTTAATAAATTTATTTGAAATCAACTTCGATTTTTTTGAATTTTGTCGAGTATTTTTGGTGTAGGATGTATATTTGAGTAAATTTAGATGAAAATAATTTCAATTTTTTGGATTGTGAAAAAAAATTTAGTTGGAAGTGTCAAATTTTAATAAATTTATTTGAAATCAATTTGGATTATTTTGGATTTTATTGAGTATTTTTGTTGTAGGATCTACAATTGAGTAAATTTAGATGAAAGTAACTTCGATTTTTTGGATTTTGTCACGATTTTTGTCAAATTTTAATAAATTTATTTGAAATCAACTTGGATAATTTTGGAATTTGTTGAGTATTTTTGTTGTAAGATCTATATTTGAGTAAATTTTGATGAAAATAACTTCAATTTTGTGGATTGTGAAAAAATTTTTTTGTTGGTAGTGACAAATTTTAATAAATTTATTTGAAACCAAATTCGATTTTTTGGATTTTCTTGAGTATTTTTGTTGTAGGATCTACAATTGAGTAAATTTAGATGAAAATAACTTCAATTTTGTGGATTGTGAAAAAAATTTTAGTTGGAAGTGTCAAATTTTAATAAATTTATTTGAAATCAGTTTCGATTTTTTTGAATTTTGTCGAGTATTTTTGGTGTAGGATGTATATTTGAGTAAATTTAGATGAAAATAACTTCAAATTTTTGGATTATGAAAAAAATTTTAGTTGCAAGTGTCAAATTTTAATAAATTTATTTGAAATCAACTTCGATTTTTTTGGATTTTGTCGAGTATTTTTGGTGTAGGATGTATATTTGAGTAAATTTAGATGAAAATAACGACAATTTTTTGGATTGTGAAAAAAATTTTAGTTGGAAGTGTCAAATTTTAATAAATTTATTTGAAATCAATTTGGATTATTTTGGATTTTATTGAGTATTTTTGTTGTAGGATCTACAATTGAGTAAATTTAGATGAAAATAACTTCGATTTTTTGGATTTTGTCACGATTTTTGTCAAATTTTAATAAATTTATTTGAAATCATCTTGGATAATTTTGGAATTTGTTGAGTATTTTTGTTGTAAGATCTATATTTGAGTAAATTTTGATGAAAATAACTTCAATTTTGTGGATTGTGAAAAAATTTTTTTGTTGGTAGTGTCAAATTTTAATAAATTTATTTGAAACCAAATTCGATTTTTTGGATTTTCTTGAGTATTTTTGTTGTAGGATCTACAATTGAGTAAATTTAGATGAAAATAACTTCAATTTTGTGGATTGTGAAAAAAATTTTAGTTGGAAGTGTCAAATTTTAATAAATTTATTTGAAATCAGTTTCGATTTTTTTGAATTTTGTCGAGTATTTTTGGTGTAGGATGTATATTTGAGTAAATTTAGATGAAAATAACTTCAATTTTTTGGATTATGAAAAAAATTTTAGTTGCAAGTGTCAAATTTTAATAAATTTATTTGAAATCAACTTCGATTTTTTTGGATTTTGTCGAGTATTTTTGGTGTAGGATTATATTTGAGTAAATTTAGATGAAAATAACTTCAATTTTGTGGATTGTGAAAAAAATTTTAGTTGGAAGTGTCAAATTTTAATAAATTTATTTGAAATCAACTTCGATTTTTTTGAATTTTGTCGAGTATTTTTGGTGTAGGATGTATATTTGAGTAAATTTAGATGAAAATAATTTCAATTTTTTGGATTGTGAAAAAAAATTTAGTTGGAAGTGTCAAATTTTAATAAATTTATTTGAAATCAATTTGGATTATTTTGGATTTTATTGAGTATTTTTGTTGTAGGATCTACAATTGAGTAAATTTAGATGAAAGTAACTTCGATTTTTTGGATTTTGTCACGATTTTTGTCAAATTTTAATAAATTTATTTGAAATCAACTTGGATAATTTTGGAATTTGTTGAGTATTTTTGTTGTAAGATCTATATTTGAGTAAATTTTGATGAAAATAACTTCAATTTTGTGGATTGTGAAAAAATTTTTTTGTTGGTAGTGTCAAATTTTAATAAATTTATTTGAAACCAAATTCGATTTTTTGGATTTTCTTGAGTATTTTTGTTGTAGGATCTACAATTGAGTAAATTTAGATGAAAATAACTTCAATTTTGTGGATTGTGAAAAAAATTTTAGTTGGAAGTGTCAAATTTCAATAAATTTATTTGAAACCAACTTCGATTTTTTGGATTTTCTTGAGTATTTTTGTTGTAGGATCTACAATTGAGTAAATTTTGATGAAAATAACTTCAATTTTGTGGATTGTGAAAAAAATTTTTTGTTGGTAGTGTCAAATTTTAATAAATTTATTTGAAACCAAATTCGATTTTTTGGATTTTCTTGAGTATTTTTGTTGTAGGATCTACAATTGAGTAAATTTTGATGAAAATAACTTCAATTTTGTGGATTGTGAAAAAAATTTTAGTTGGAAGTGTCAAATTTTAATAAATTTATTTGAAATCAGTTTCGATTTTTTTGAATTTTGTCGAGTATTTTTGGTGTAGGATGTATATTTGAGTAAATTTAGATGAAAATAACTTCAATTTTTTGGATTATGAAAAAAATTTTAGTTGCAAGTGTCAAATTTTAATAAATTTATTTGAAATCAACTTCGATTTTTTTGGATTTTGTCGAGTATTTTTGGTGTAGGATTATATTTGAGTAAATTTAGATGAAAATAACTTCAATTTTGTGGATTGTGAAAAAAATTTTAGTTGGAAGTGTCAAATTTCAATAAATTTATTTGAAACCAACTTCGATTTTTTGGATTTTCTTGAGTATTTTTGTTGTAGGATCTACAATTGAGTAAATTTTGATGAAAATAACTTCAATTTTGTGGATTGTGAAAAAAATTTTTTGTTGGTAGTGTCAAATTTTAATAAATTTATTTGAAACCAAATTCGATTTTTTGGATTTTCTTGAGTATTTTTGTTGTAGGATCTACAATTGAGTAAATTTTGATGAAAATAACTTCAATTTTGTGGATTGTGAAAAAAATTTTAGTTGGAAGTGTCAAATTTTAATAAATTTATTTGAAATCAGTTTCGATTTTTTTGAATTTTGTCGAGTATTTTTGGTGTAGGATGTATATTTGAGTAAATTTAGATGAAAATAACTTCAATTTTTTGGATTATGAAAAAAATTTTAGTTGCAAGTGTCAAATTTTAATAAATTTATTTGAAATCAACTTCGATTTTTTTGGATTTTGTCGAGTATTTTTGGTGTAGGATTATATTTGAGTAAATTTAGATGAAAATAACTTCAATTTTGTGGATTGTGAAAAAAATTTTAGTTGGAAGTGTCAAATTTTAATAAATTTATTTGAAATCAACTTCGATTTTTTTGAATTTTGTCGAGTATTTTTGGTGTAGGATGTATATTTGAGTAAATTTAGATGAAAATAATTTCAATTTTTTGGATTGTGAAAAAAAATTTAGTTGGAAGTGTCAAATTTTAATAAATTTATTTGAAATCAATTTGGATTATTTTGGATTTTATTGAGTATTTTTGTTGTAGGATCTACAATTGAGTAAATTTAGATGAAAGTAACTTCGATTTTTTGGATTTTGTCACGATTTTTGTCAAATTTTAATAAATTTATTTGAAATCAACTTGGATAATTTTGGAATTTGTTGAGTATTTTTGTTGTAAGATCTATATTTGAGTAAATTTTGATGAAAATAACTTCAATTTTGTGGATTGTGAAAAAATTTTTTTGTTGGTAGTGACAAATTTTAATAAATTTATTTGAAACCAAATTCGATTTTTTGGATTTTCTTGAGTATTTTTGTTGTAGGATCTACAATTGAGTAAATTTAGATGAAAATAACTTCAATTTTGTGGATTGTGAAAAAAATTTTAGTTGGAAGTGTCAAATTTTAATAAATTTATTTGAAATCAGTTTCGATTTTTTTGAATTTTGTCGAGTATTTTTGGTGTAGGATGTATATTTGAGTAAATTTAGATGAAAATAACTTCAAATTTTTGGATTATGAAAAAAATTTTAGTTGCAAGTGTCAAATTTTAATAAATTTATTTGAAATCAACTTCGATTTTTTTGGATTTTGTCGAGTATTTTTGGTGTAGGATGTATATTTGAGTAAATTTAGATGAAAATAACGACAATTTTTTGGATTGTGAAAAAAATTTTAGTTGGAAGTGTCAAATTTTAATAAATTTATTTGAAATCAATTTGGATTATTTTGGATTTTATTGAGTATTTTTGTTGTAGGATCTACAATTGAGTAAATTTAGATGAAAATAACTTCGATTTTTTGGATTTTGTCACGATTTTTGTCAAATTTTAATAAATTTATTTGAAATCATCTTGGATAATTTTGGAATTTGTTGAGTATTTTTGTTGTAAGATCTATATTTGAGTAAATTTTGATGAAAATAACTTCAATTTTGTGGATTGTGAAAAAATTTTTTTGTTGGTAGTGTCAAATTTTAATAAATTTATTTGAAACCAAATTCGATTTTTTGGATTTTCTTGAGTATTTTTGTTGTAGGATCTACAATTGAGTAAATTTAGATGAAAATAACTTCAATTTTGTGGATTGTGAAAAAAATTTTAGTTGGAAGTGTCAAATTTTAATAAATTTATTTGAAATCAGTTTCGATTTTTTTGAATTTTGTCGAGTATTTTTGGTGTAGGATGTATATTTGAGTAAATTTAGATGAAAATAACTTCAATTTTTTGGATTATGAAAAAAATTTTAGTTGCAAGTGTCAAATTTTAATAAATTTATTTGAAATCAACTTCGATTTTTTTGGATTTTGTCGAGTATTTTTGGTGTAGGATTATATTTGAGTAAATTTAGATGAAAATAACTTCAATTTTGTGGATTGTGAAAAAAATTTTAGTTGGAAGTGTCAAATTTTAATAAATTTATTTGAAATCAACTTCGATTTTTTTGAATTTTGTCGAGTATTTTTGGTGTAGGATGTATATTTGAGTAAATTTAGATGAAAATAATTTCAATTTTTTGGATTGTGAAAAAAAATTTAGTTGGAAGTGTCAAATTTTAATAAATTTATTTGAAATCAATTTGGATTATTTTGGATTTTATTGAGTATTTTTGTTGTAGGATCTACAATTGAGTAAATTTAGATGAAAGTAACTTCGATTTTTTGGATTTTGTCACGATTTTTGTCAAATTTTAATAAATTTATTTGAAATCAACTTGGATAATTTTGGAATTTGTTGAGTATTTTTGTTGTAAGATCTATATTTGAGTAAATTTTGATGAAAATAACTTCAATTTTGTGGATTGTGAAAAAATTTTTTTGTTGGTAGTGTCAAATTTTAATAAATTTATTTGAAACCAAATTCGATTTTTTGGATTTTCTTGAGTATTTTTGTTGTAGGATCTACAATTGAGTAAATTTAGATGAAAATAACTTCAATTTTGTGGATTGTGAAAAAAATTTTAGTTGGAAGTGTCAAATTTCAATAAATTTATTTGAAACCAACTTCGATTTTTTGGATTTTCTTGAGTATTTTTGTTGTAGGATCTACAATTGAGTAAATTTTGATGAAAATAACTTCAATTTTGTGGATTGTGAAAAAAATTTTTTGTTGGTAGTGTCAAATTTTAATAAATTTATTTGAAACCAAATTCGATTTTTTGGATTTTCTTGAGTATTTTTGTTGTAGGATCTACAATTGAGTAAATTTTGATGAAAATAACTTCAATTTTGTGGATTGTGAAAAAAATTTTAGTTGGAAGTGTCAAATTTTAATAAATTTATTTGAAATCAGTTTCGATTTTTTTGAATTTTGTCGAGTATTTTTGGTGTAGGATGTATATTTGAGTAAATTTAGATGAAAATAACTTCAATTTTTTGGATTATGAAAAAAATTTTAGTTGCAAGTGTCAAATTTTAATAAATTTATTTGAAATCAACTTCGATTTTTTTGGATTTTGTCGAGTATTTTTGGTGTAGGATTATATTTGAGTAAATTTAGATGAAAATAACTTCAATTTTGTGGATTGTGAAAAAAATTTTAGTTGGAAGTGTCAAATTTTAATAAATTTATTTGAAATCAACTTCGATTTTTTTGAATTTTGTCGAGTATTTTTGGTGTAGGATGTATATTTGAGTAAATTTAGATGAAAATAATTTCAATTTTTTGGATTGTGAAAAAAAATTTAGTTGGAAGTGTCAAATTTTAATAAATTTATTTGAAATCAATTTGGATTATTTTGGATTTTATTGAGTATTTTTGTTGTAGGATCTACAATTGAGTAAATTTAGATGAAAGTAACTTCGATTTTTTGGATTTTGTCACGATTTTTGTCAAATTTTAATAAATTTATTTGAAATCAACTTGGATAATTTTGGAATTTGTTGAGTATTTTTGTTGTAAGATCTATATTTGAGTAAATTTTGATGAAAATAACTTCAATTTTGTGGATTGTGAAAAAATTTTTTTGTTGGTAGTGACAAATTTTAATAAATTTATTTGAAACCAAATTCGATTTTTTGGATTTTCTTGAGTATTTTTGTTGTAGGATCTACAATTGAGTAAATTTATATGAAAATAACTTCAATTTTGTGGATTGTGAAAAAAATTTTAGTTGGAAGTGTCAAATTTTAATAAATTTATTTGAAATCAGTTTCGATTTTTTTGAATTTTGTCGAGTATTTTTGGTGTAGGATGTATATTTGAGTAAATTTAGATGAAAATAACTTCAAATTTTTGGATTATGAAAAAAATTTTAGTTGCAAGTGTCAAATTTTAATAAATTTATTTGAAATCAACTTCGATTTTTTTGGATTTTGTCGAGTATTTTTGGTGTAGGATGTATATTTGAGTAAATTTAGATGAAAATAACGACAATTTTTTGGATTGTGAAAAAAATTTTAGTTGGAAGTGTCAAATTTTAATAAATTTATTTGAAATCAATTTGGATTATTTTGGATTTTATTGAGTATTTTTGTTGTAGGATCTACAATTGAGTAAATTTAGATGAAAATAACTTCGATTTTTTGGATTTTGTCACGATTTTTGTCAAATTTTAATAAATTTATTTGAAATCATCTTGGATAATTTTGGAATTTGTTGAGTATTTTTGTTGTAAGATCTATATTTGAGTAAATTTTGATGAAAATAACTTCAATTTTGTGGATTGTGAAAAAATTTTTTTGTTGGTAGTGTCAAATTTTAATAAATTTATTTGAAACCAAATTCGATTTTTTGGATTTTCTTGAGTATTTTTGTTGTAGGATCTACAATTGAGTAAATTTAGATGAAAATAACTTCAATTTTGTGGATTGTGAAAAAAATTTTAGTTGGAAGTGTCAAATTTTAATAAATTTATTTGAAATCAGTTTCGATTTTTTTGAATTTTGTCGAGTATTTTTGGTGTAGGATGTATATTTGAGTAAATTTAGATGAAAATAACTTCAATTTTTTGGATTATGAAAAAAATTTTAGTTGCAAGTGTCAAATTTTAATAAATTTATTTGAAATCAACTTCGATTTTTTTGGATTTTGTCGAGTATTTTTGGTGTAGGATGTATATTTGAGTAAATTTAGATGAAAATAACGACAATTTTTTGGATTGTGAAAAAAATTTTAGTTGGAAGTGTCAAATTTTAATAAATTTATTTGAAACCAATTTCGATTATTTGGATTTTCTTGAGTATTTTTGTTGTAGGATCTACAATTGAGTAAATTTAGATGAAAATAACTTCCATTTTTTGGATTGTGAATAAAATTTTAGTTGGAAGTGTCAAATTTTAATAAATTTATTTGAATTCAACTTCGATTTTTTTGAATTTTGTCGAGTATTTTTGGTGTAGGATGTATATTTGAGTAAATTTAAATGAAAATAACTTCGATTTTTTGGATTTTGTCACGATTTTTGTCAAATTTTAATAAATTTATTTGAAATCAACTTGGATAATTTTGGAATTTGTTGAGTACTTTTGTTGTAAGATCTATATTTGAGTAAATTTAGATGAAAATAACTTCAATTTTGTGGATTGTGAAAAAATTTTTTTGTTGGAAGTGTCAAATTTTAATAAATTTATTTGAAACCAAATTCGATTTTTTGGATTTTCATGAGTATTTTTGTTGTAGGATCTACAATTGAGTAAATTTAGATGAAAATAACTTCAATTTTGTGGATTGTGAAAAAAATTTTAGTTGGAAGTGTCAAATTTTAATAAATTTATTTGAAATCAGTTTTGATTTTTTTGAATTTTGTCGAGTATTTTTGGTGTAGGATGTATATTTGAGTAAATTTAGATGAAAATAACTTCAATTTTTTGGATTATGAAAAAAATTTTAGTTGCAAGTGTCAAATTTTAATAAATTTATTTGAAATCAACTTCGATTTTTTTGGATTTTGTCGAGTATTTTTGGTGTAGGATGTATATTTGAGTAAATTTAGATGAAAATAACGACAATTTTTTGGATTGTGAAAAAAATTTTAGTTGGAAGTGTCAAATTTTAATAAATTTATTTGAAACCAATTTCGATTATTTGGATTTTCTTGAGTATTTTTGTTGTAGGATCTACAATTGAGTAAATTCAGATGAAAATAACTTCCATTTTTTGGATTGTGAATAAAATTTTAGTTGGAAGTGTCAAATTTTAATAAATTTATTTGAATTCAACTTCGATTTTTTTGAATTTTGTCGAGTATTTTTGGTGTAGGATGTATATTTGAGTAAATTTAAATGAAAATAACTTCGATTTTTTGGATTTTGTCACGATTTTTGTCAAATTTTAATAAATTTATTTGAAATCAACTTGGATAATTTTGGAATTTGTTGAGTACTTTTGTTGTAAGATCTATATTTGAGTAAATTTAGATGAAAATAACTTCAATTTTGTGGATTGTGAAAACATTTTTTTGTTGGAAGTGTCAAATTTTAATAAATTTATTTGAAACCAAATTCGATTTTTTGGATTTTCTTGAGTATTTTTGTTGTAGGATCTACAATTGAGTAAATTTAGATGAAAATAACTTCAATTTTGTGGATTGTGAAAAAAAATTTAGTGGGAAGTGTCAAATTTTAATAAATTTATTTGAAATCAATTTCGATTTTTTTTTTAATTTTGTCGAGTATTTTTGGTGTAGGATGTATATTTGAGTAAATTTAAATGAAAATAACTTCGATTTTTTGGATTTTGTCACGATTTTTGTCAAATTTTAATAAATTTATTTGAAATCAACTTGGATAATTTTGGAATTTGTTGAGTATTTTTGTTGTAGGAACTATATTTGAGTAAATTTAGATGAAAATATCTTCAATTTTTAGGATTGTGAAAAAAATTTTAGTTGGAAGTGCCAAATTAAAATAAATTTTTTTGAAACCAACTTCGATTTTTTGGATTTTCTTGAGTATTTTTGGTGCAGGATCTACAATTGAGTAAATTTGGATGAAAATAACTTCGATTTTTTGGATTATGTCACGATTTTTGTCAAATTTTAATAAATTTATTTGAAATCAACTTGGATAATTTTGAAATTTGTTGAGTATTTTTGTTGTAGGAACTATATTTGAGTAAATTTAGATGAAAATATCTTCAATTTTTTGGATTGTGAACGAAATTTTAGTTGGAAGTGTCAAATTTTAATAAATTTTTTTGAAACCAACTTCGATTTTTTGGATTTTCTTGAGTATTTTTGGTGTAGGATCTACAATTGAGTAAATTTAGATGAAAATAACTTCGATTTTTTGGATTTTGTCACGATTTTTGTCAAATTTCAATAAATTTATTTGAAACCAACTTCGATTTTTTTGATTTTCTTGAGTATTTTTGTTGTAGGATCTACAATTGAGTAAATTTAGATGAATATAACTTCAATTTTGTGGATTGTGAAAAAAATTTTAGTTGGAAGTGTCAAATTTTAATAAATTTATTTGAAATCAACTACGATTTTTTTGGATTTTGTCGAGTATTTTTGGTGTAGGATGTACAATTGAGTAAATTTAGATGAAAGTAACTTCGAGTTTTTGGATTATGTCACGATTTTTGTCAAATTTTAATAAATTTATTTGAAATCAACTTGGATAATTTTGGAATTTGTTGAGTATTTTTGTTGTAGGAACAATATTTGAGTAAATTTAGATGAAAATATCTTCAATTTTTTGGATTGTGAAAAAAATTTTAGTTGGAAGTGTCAAATTTTAATAAATTTATTTGAATTCAACTTCGATTTTTTTGAATTTTGTCGAGTATTTTTGGTGTAGGATGTATATTTGAGTAAATTTAAATGAAAATAACTTCGATTTTTTGGATTTTGTCACGATTTTTGTCAAATTTTAATAAATTTATTTGAAATCAACTTGGATAATTTTGGAATTTGTTGAGTACTTTTGTTGTAAGATCTATATTTGAGTAAATTTAGATGAAAATAACTTCAATTTTGTGGATTGTGAAAACATTTTTTTGTTGGAAGTGTCAAATTTTAATAAATTTATTTGAAACCAAATTCGATTTTTTGGATTTTCTTGAGTATTTTTGTTGTAGGATCTACAATTGAGTAAATTTAGATGAAAATAACTTCAATTTTGTGGATTGTGAAAAAAAATTTAGTGGGAAGTGTCAAATTTTAATAAATTTATTTGAAATCAATTTCGATTTTTTTTAATTTTGTCGAGTATTTTTGGTGTAGGATGTATATTTGAGTAAATTTAAATGAAAATAACTTCGATTTTTTGGATTTTGTCACGATTTTTGTCAAATTTTAATAAATTTATTTGAAATCAACTTGAATAATTTTGGAATTTGTTGAGTATTTTTGTTGTAGGAACTATATTTGAGTAAATTTAGATGAAAATATCTTCAATTTTTAGGATTGTGAAAAAAATTTTAGTTGGAACTGCCAAATTAAAATAAATTTTTTTGAAACCAACTTCGATTTTTTAGATTTTCTTGAGTATTTTTGGTGCAGGATCTACAATTGAGTAAATTTGGATGAAAATAACTTCGATTTTTTGGATTATGTCACGATTTTTGTCAAATTTTAATAAATTTATTTGAAATCAACTTGGATAATTTTGAAATTTGTTGAGTATTTTTGTTGTAGGAACTATATTTGAGTAAATTTAGATGAAAATATCTTCAATTTTTTGGATTGTGAAAAAAATTTTAGTTGGAAGTGTCAAATTTCAATAAATTTATTTGAAACCAACTTCGATTTTTTGGATTTTCTTGAGTATGTTTGGTGTAGGATGTATATTTGAGTAAATTTAGATGAAAATAACTTCAATTTTGTGGATTGTGAAAAAATTTTTTTGTTGGAAGTGTCAAATTTTAATAAATTTATTTGAAACCAATTTCGATTATTTGGATTTTCTTGAGTATTTTTGTTGTAGGATCTACTATTGAGTAAATTTAGATGAAAATAACTTCCATTTTTTGGATTGTGAAAAAAATTTTAGTTGGAAGTGTCCAATTTTAATAAATTTATTTGAAATCAACTTCGATTTTTTTGAATTTTGTCGAGTATTTTTGGTGTAGGATGTATATTTGAGTAAATTTAGATGAAAATAACTTCGATTTTTTGGATTTTGTCACGATTTTTGTCAAATTTTAATAAATTTATTTGAAATCAACTTGGATAATTTTGGAATTTGTTGAGTATTTTTGTTGTAAGATCTATATTTGAGTAAATTTTGATGAAAATAACTTCAATTTTGTGGATTGTGAAAAAATTTTTTTGTTGGTAGTGTCAAATTTTAATAAATTTATTTGAAACCAAATTCGATTTTTTGGATTTTCTTGAGTATTTTTGTTGTAGGATCTACAATTGAGTAAATTTAGATGAAAATAACTTCAATTTTGTGGATTGTGAAAAAAATTTTAGTTGGAAGTGTCAAATTTTAATAAATTTATTTGAAATCAGTTTCGATTTTTTTGAATTTTGTCGAGTATTTTTGGTGTAGGATGTATATTTGAGTAAATTTAGATGAAAATAACTTCAATTTTTTGGATTATGAAAAAAATTTTAGTTGCAAGTGTCAAATTTTAATAAATTTATTTGAAATCAACTTCGATTTTTTTGGATTTTGTCGAGTATTTTTGGTGTAGGATGTATATTTGAGTAAATTTAGATGAAAATAACGACAATTTTTTGGATTGTGAAAAAAATTTTAGTTGGAAGTGTCAAATTTTAATAAATTTATTTGAAACCAATTTCGATTATTTGGATTTTCTTGAGTATTTTTGTTGTAGGATCTACAATTGAGTAAATTTAGATGAAAATAACTTCCATTTTTTGGATTGTGAATAAAATTTTAGTTGGAAGTGTCAAATTTTAATAATTTTATTTGAATTCAACTTCGATTTTTTTGAATTTTGTCGAGTATTTTTGGTGTAGGATGTATATTTGAGTAAATTTAAATGAAAATAACTTCGATTTTTGGATTTTGTCACGATTTTTGTCAAATTTTAATAATTTTATTTGAAATCAACTTGGATAATTTTGGAATTTGTTGAGTACTTTTGTTGTAAGATCTATATTTGAGTAAATTTAGATGAAAATAACTTCAATTTTGTGGATTGTGAAAAAATTTTTTTGTTGGAAGTGTCAAATTTTAATAAATTTATTTGAAACCAAATTCGATTTTTTGGATTTTCTTGAGTATTTTTGTTGTAGGATCTACAATTGAGTAAATTTAGATGAAAATAACTTCAATTTTGTGGATTGTGAAAAAAATTTTAGTTGGAAGTGTCAAATTTTAATAAATTTATTTGAAATCAACTTCGATTTTTTTTAATTTTGTCGAGTATTTTTGGTGTAGGATGTATATTTGAGTAAATTTAGATGAAAATAATTTCAATTTTTTGGATTGTGAAAAAAAATTTAGTTGGAAGTGTCAAATTTTAATAAATTTATTTGAAATCAATTTGGATTATTTTGGATTTTATTGAGTATTTTTGTTGTAGGATCTACAATTGAGTAAATTTAGATGAAAGTAACTTCGATTTTTTGGATTTTGTCACGATTTTTGTCAAATTTTAATAAATTTATTTGAAATCAACTTGGATAATTTTGGAATTTGTTGAGTATTTTTGTTGTAAGATCTATATTTGAGTAAATTTTGATGAAAATAACTTCAATTTTGTGGATTGTGAAAAAATTTTTTTGTTGGTAGTGACAAATTTTAATAAATTTATTTGAAACCAAATTCGATTTTTTGGATTTTCTTGAGTATTTTTGTTGTAGGATCTACAATTGAGTAAATTTAGATGAAAATAACTTCAATTTTGTGGATTGTGAAAAAAATTTTAGTTGGAAGTGTCAAATTTTAATAAATTTATTTGAAATCAGTTTCGATTTTTTTGAATTTTGTCGAGTATTTTTGGTGTAGGATGTATATTTGAGTAAATTTAGATGAAAATAACTTCAAATTTTTGGATTATGAAAAAAATTTTAGTTGCAAGTGTCAAATTTTAATAAATTTATTTGAAATCAACTTCGATTTTTTTGGATTTTGTCGAGTATTTTTGGTGTAGGATGTATATTTGAGTAAATTTAGATGAAAATAACGACAATTTTTTGGATTGTGAAAAAAATTTTAGTTGGAAGTGTCAAATTTTAATAAATTTATTTGAAATCAATTTGGATTATTTTGGATTTTATTGAGTATTTTTGTTGTAGGATCTACAATTGAGTAAATTTAGATGAAAATAACTTCGATTTTTTGGATTTTGTCACGATTTTTGTCAAATTTTAATAAATTTATTTGAAATCATCTTGGATAATTTTGGAATTTGTTGAGTATTTTTGTTGTAAGATCTATATTTGAGTAAATTTTGATGAAAATAACTTCAATTTTGTGGATTGTGAAAAAATTTTTTTGTTGGTAGTGTCAAATTTTAATAAATATTTTTGAAACCAAATTCGATTTTTTGGATTTTCTTGAGTATTTTTGTTGTAGGATCTACAATTGAGTAAATTTAGATGAAAATAACTTCAATTTTGTGGATTGTGAAAAAAATTTTAGTTGGAAGTGTCAAATTTTAATAAATTTATTTGAAATCAGTTTCGATTTTTTTGAATTTTGTCGAGTATTTTTGGTGTAGGATGTATATTTGAGTAAATTTAGATGAAAATAACTTCAATTTTTTGGATTATGAAAAAAATTTTAGTTGCAAGTGTCAAATTTTAATAAATTTATTTGAAATCAACTTCGATTTTTTTGGATTTTGTCGAGTATTTTTGGTGTAGGATGTATATTTGAGTAAATTTAGATGAAAATAACGACAATTTTTTGGATTGTGAAAAAAATTTTAGTTGGAAGTGTCAAATTTTAATAAATTTATTTGAAACCAATTTCGATTATTTGGATTTTCTTGAGTATTTTTGTTGTAGGATCTACAATTGAGTAAATTTAGATGAAAATAACTTCCATTTTTTGGATTGTGAATAAAATTTTAGTTGGAAGTGTCAAATTTTAATAAATTTATTTGAATTCAACTTCGATTTTTTTGAATTTTGTCGAGTATTTTTGGTGTAGGATGTATATTTGAGTAAATTTAAATGAAAATAACTTCGATTTTTTGGATTTTGTCACGATTTTTGTCAAATTTTAATAAATTTATTTGAAATCAACTTGGATAATTTTTGAATTTGTTGAGTACTTTTGTTGTAAGATCTATATTTGAGTAAATTTAGATGAAAATAACTTCAATTTTGTGGATTGTGAAAAAATTTTTTTGTTGGAAGTGTCAAATTTTAATAAATTTATTTGAAACCAAATTCGATTTTTTGGATTTTCATGAGTATTTTTGTTGTAGGATCTACAATTGAGTAAATTTAGATGAAAATAACTTCAATTTTGTGGATTGTGAAAAAAATTTTAGTTGGAAGTGTCAAATTTTAATAAATTTATTTGAAATCAGTTTCGATTTTTTTGAATTTTGTCGAGTATTTTTGGTGTAGGATGTATATTTGAGTAAATTTAGATGAAAATAACTTCAATTTTTTGGATTATGAAAAAAATTTTAGTTGCAAGTGTCAAATTTTAATAAATTTATTTGAAATCAACTTCGATTTTTTTGGATTTTGTCGAGTATTTTTGGTGTAGGATGTATATTTGAGTAAATTTAGATGAAAATAACGACAATTTTTTGGATTGTGAAAAAAATTTTAGTTGGAAGTGTCAAATTTTAATAAATTTATTTGAAACCAATTTCGATTATTTGGATTTTCTTGAGTATTTTTGTTGTAGGATCTACAATTGAGTAAATTTAGATGAAAATAACTTCCATTTTTTGGATTGTGAATAAAATTTTAGTTGGAAGTGTCAAATTTTAATAAATTTATTTGAATTCAACTTCGATTTTTTTGAATTTTGTCGAGTATTTTTGGTGTAGGATGTATATTTGAGTAAATTTAAATGAAAATAACTTCGATTTTTTGGATTTTGTCACGATTTTTGTCAAATTTTAATAAATTTATTTGAAATCAACTTGGATAATTTTGGAATTTGTTGAGTACTTTTGTTGTAAGATCTATATTTGAGTAAATTTAGATGAAAATAACTTCAATTTTGTGGATTGTGAAAACATTTTTTTGTTGGAAGTGTCAAATTTTAATAAATTTATTTGAAACCAAATTCGATTTTTTGGATTTTCTTGAGTATTTTTGTTGTAGGATCTACAATTGAGTAAATTTAGATGAAAATAACTTCAATTTTGTGGATTGTGAAAAAAAATTTAGTGGGAAGTGTCAAATTTTAATAAATTTATTTGAAATCAATTTCGATTTTTTTTTTAATTTTGTCGAGTATTTTTGGTGTAGGATGTATATTTGAGTAAATTTAAATGAAAATAACTTCGATTTTTTGGATTTTGTCACGATTTTTGTCAAATTTTAATAAATTTATTTGAAATCAACTTGGATAATTTTGGAATTTGTTGAGTATTTTTGTTGTAGGAACTATATTTGAGTAAATTTAGATGAAAATATCTTCAATTTTTAGGATTGTGAAAAAAATTTTAGTTGGAAGTGCCAAATTAAAATAAATTTTTTTGAAACCAACTTCGATTTTTTGGATTTTCTTGAGTATTTTTGGTGCAGGATCTACAATTGAGTAAATTTGGATGAAAATAACTTCGATTTTTTGGATTATGTCACGATTTTTGTCAAATTTTAATAAATTTATTTGAAATCAACTTGGATAATTTTGAAATTTGTTGAGTATTTTTGTTGTAGGAACTATATTTGAGTAAATTTAGATGAAAATATCTTCAATTTTTTGGATTGTGAACGAAATTTTAGTTGGAAGTGTCAAATTTTAATAAATTTTTTTGAAACCAACTTCGATTTTTTGGATTTTCTTGAGTATTTTTGGTGTAGGATCTACAATTGAGTAAATTTAGATGAAAATAACTTCGATTTTTTGGATTTTGTCACGATTTTTGTCAAATTTCAATAAATTTATTTGAAACCAACTTCGATTTTTTTGATTTTCTTGAGTATTTTTGTTGTAGGATCTACAATTGAGTAAATTTAGATGAATATAACTTCAATTTTGTGGATTGTGAAAAAAATTTTAGTTGGAAGTGTCAAATTTTAATAAATTTATTTGAAATCAACTACGATTTTTTTGGATTTTGTCGAGTATTTTTGGTGTAGGATGTACAATTGAGTAAATTTAGATGAAAGTAACTTCGATTTTTTGGATTATGTCACGATTTTTGTCAAATTTTAATAAATTTATTTGAAATCAACTTGGATAATTTTGGAATTTGTTGAGTATTTTTGTTGTAGGAACTATATTTGAGTAAATTTAGATGAAAATATCTTCAATTTTTAGGATTGTGAAAAAAATTTTAGTTGGAAGTGTCCATTTCAATAAATTTATTTGAAACCAAATTCGATTTTTTGGATTTTCTTGAGTATTTTTGTTGTAGGATCTACAATTGAGTAAATTTAGATGAAAATAACTTCAATTTTGTGGATTGTGAAAAAAATTTTAGTTGGAAGTGTCAAATTTTAATAAATTTATTTGAAATCAATTTCGATTTTTTTGAATTTTGTCGAGTATTTTTGGTGTAGGATGTATATTTGAGTAAATTTAAATGAAAATAACTTCGATTTTTTGGATTTTGTCACGATTTTTGTCAAATTTTAATAAATTTATTTGAAATCAACTTCGATTTTTTTGGATTTTGTCGATTATTTTTGGTGTAGGATGTATATTTGAGTAAATTTAGATGAAAATAACGACAATTTTTTGGATTGTGAAAAAATTTTTAGTTGGAAGTGTCAAATTTTAATAAATTTATTTGAAACCAATTTCGATTATTTGGATTTTCTTGAGTATTTTTGTTGTAGGATCTACAATTGAGTAAATTTAGATGAAAATAACTTCAATTTTGTGGATTGTGAAAAAAATTTTAGTTGGAAGTGTCAAATTTTAATAAATTTATTTGAAATCAACTTCGATTTTTTTGGATTTTGTCGAGTATGTTTGGTGTAGGATGTATATTTGAGTAAATTTAGATGAAAATAACTTCAATTTTGTGGATTGTGAAAAAAAATTTAGTTGGAAGTGTCAAATTTTAATAAATTTATTTGAAATCAATTTGGATTATTTTGGATTTTATTGAGTATTTTTGTTGTAGGATCTACAATTGAGTAAATTTAGATGAAAATAACTTCGATTTTTTGGATTTTGTCACGATTTTTGTCAAATTTTAATAAATTTATTTGAAATCAACTTGGATAATTTTGGAATTTGTTGAGTATTTTTGTTGTAAGATCTATATTTGAGTAAATTTTGATGAAAATAACTTCAATTTTGTGGATTGTGAAAAAAATTTTTTGTTGGTAGTGTCAAATTTTAATAAATTTATTTGAAACCAAATTCGATTTTTTGGATTTTCTTGAGTATTTTTGTTGTAGGATCTACAATTGAGTAAATTTAGATGAAAATAACTTCAATTTTGTGGATTGTGAAAAAAATTTTAGTTGGAAGTGTCAAATTTTAATAAATTTATTTGAAATCAGTTTCGATTTTTTTTAATTTTGTCGAGTATTTTTGGTGTAGGATGTATATTTGAGTAAATTTAGATGAAAATAACTTCAATTTTTTGGATTATGAAAAAAATTTTAGTTGCAAGTGTCAAATTTTAATAAATTTATTTGAAATCAACTTCGATTTTTTTGGATTTTGTCGAGTATTTTTGGTGTAGGATGTATATTTGAGTAAATTTAGATGAAAATAACGACAATTTTTTGGATTGTGAAAAAAATTTTAGTTGGAAGTGTCAAATTTTAATAAATTTATTTGAAACCAATTTCGATTATTTGGATTTTCTTGAGTATTTTTGTTGTAGGATCTACAATTGAGTAAATTTAGATGAAAATAACTTCCATTTTTAGGATAGTGAATAAAATTTTAGTTGGAAGTGTCAAATTTTAATAAATTTATTTGAATTCAACTTCGATTTTTTTGAATTTTGTCGAGTATTTTTGGTGTAGGATGTATATTTGAGTAAATTTTGATTAAAATAACTTCAATTTTGTGGATTGTGAAAAAATTTTTTTGTTGGTAGTGTCAAATTTTAATAAATTTATTTGAAACCAAATTCGATTTTTTGGATTTTCTTGAGTATTTTTGTTGTAGGATCTACAATTGAGTAAATTTAGATGAAAATAACTTCAATTTTGTGGATTGTGAAAAAAATTTTAGTTGGAAGTGTCAAATTTTAATAAATTTATTTGAAATCAACTTCGATTTTTTTGGATTTTGTCGAGTATTTTTGGTGTAGGATGTACAATTGAGTAAATTTAGATGAAAATAACTTCGATTTTTTGGATTATGTCACGATTTTTGTCAAATTTTAATAAATTTATTTGAAATCAACTTGGATAATTTTGGAATTTGTTGAGTATTTTTGTTGTAGGAACTATATTTGAGTAAATTTAGATGAAAATATCTTCAATTTTTTGGATTGTGAAAAAAATTTTAGTTGGAACTGTCAAATTTCAATAAATTTATTTGAAACCAATTTCGATTATTTGGATTTTCTTGAGTATTTTTGTTGTAGGATCTACAATTGAGTAAATTTAGATGAAAATAACTTCAATTTTGTGGATTGTGAAAAAAATTTTAGTTGGAAGTGTCAAATTTTAATAAATTTATTTGAAATCAACTTCGATTTTTTTGAATTTTGTCGAGTATTTTTGGTGTAGGATGTATATTTGAGTAAATTTTGATGAAAATAACTTCAATTTTGTGGATTGTGAAAAAATTTTTTTGTTGGTAGTGTCAAATTTTAATAAATTTATTTGAAACCAAATTCGATTTTTTGGATTTTCTTGAGTATTTTTGTTGTAGGATCTACAATTGAGTAAATTTAGATGAAAATAACTTCAATTTTGTGGATTGTGAAAAAAATTTTAGTTGGAAGTGTCAAATTTTAATAAATTTATTTGAAATCAACTTCGATTTTTTTGGATTTTGTCGAGTATTTTTGGTGTAGGATGTACAATTGAGTAAATTTAGATGAAAGTAACTTCGATTTTTTGGATTATGTCACGATTTTTGTCAAATTTTAATAAATTTATTTGAAATCAACTTGGATAATTTTGGAATTTGTTGAGTATTTTTGTTGTAGGAACTATATTTGAGTAAATTTAGATGAAAATATCTTCAATTTTTAGGATTGTGAAAAAAATTTTAGTTGGAAGTGTCCATTTCAATAAATTTATTTGAAACCAAATTCGATTTTTTGGATTTTCTTGAGTATTTTTGTTGTAGGATCTACAATTGAGTAAATTTAGATGAAAATAACTTCAATTTTGTGGATTGTGAAAAAAATTTTAGTTGGAAGTGTCAAATTTTAATAAATTTATTTGAAATCAATTTCGATTTTTTTGAATTTTGTCGAGTATTTTTGGTGTAGGATGTATATTTGAGTAAATTTAAATGAAAATAACTTCGATTTTTTGGATTTTGTCACGATTTTTGTCAAATTTTAATAAATTTATTTGAAATCAACTTCGATTTTTTTGGATTTTGTCGATTATTTTTGGTGTAGGATGTATATTTGAGTAAATTTAGATGAAAATAACGACAATTTTTTGGATTGTGAAAAAATTTTTAGTTGGAAGTGTCAAATTTTAATAAATTTATTTGAAACCAATTTCGATTATTTGGATTTTCTTGAGTATTTTTGTTGTAGGATCTACAATTGAGTAAATTTAGATGAAAATAACTTCAATTTTGTGGATTGTGAAAAAAATTTTAGTTGGAAGTGTCAAATTTTAATAAATTTATTTGAAATCAACTTCGATTTTTTTGGATTTTGTCGAGTATGTTTGGTGTAGGATGTATATTTGAGTAAATTTAGATGAAAATAACTTCAATTTTGTGGATTGTGAAAAAAAATTTAGTTGGAAGTGTCAAATTTTAATAAATTTATTTGAAATCAATTTGGATTATTTTGGATTTTATTGAGTATTTTTGTTGTAGGATCTACAATTGAGTAAATTTAGATGAAAATAACTTCGATTTTTTGGATTTTGTCACGATTTTTGTCAAATTTTAATAAATTTATTTGAAATCAACTTGGATAATTTTGGAATTTGTTGAGTATTTTTGTTGTAAGATCTATATTTGAGTAAATTTTGATGAAAATAACTACAATTTTGTGGATTGTGAAAAAAATTTTTTGTTGGTAGTGTCAAATTTTAATAAATTTATTTGAAACCAAATTCGATTTTTTGGATTTTCTTGAGTATTTTTGTTGTAGGATCTACAATTGAGTAAATTTAGATGAAAATAACTTCAATTTTGTGGATTGTGAAAAAAATTTTAGTTGGAAGTGTCAAATTTTAATAAATTTATTTGAAATCAGTTTCGATTTTTTTTAATTTTGTCGAGTATTTTTGGTGTAGGATGTATATTTGAGTAAATTTAGATGAAAATAACTTCAATTTTTTGGATTATGAAAAAAATTTTAGTTGCAAGTGTCAAATTTTAATAAATTTATTTGAAATCAACTTCGATTTTTTTGGATTTTGTCGAGTATTTTTGGTGTAGGATGTATATTTGAGTAAATTTAGATGAAAATAACGACAATTTTTTGGATTGTGAAAAAAATTTTAGTTGGAAGTGTCAAATTTTAATAAATTTATTTGAAACCAATTTCGATTATTTGGATTTTCTTGAGTATTTTTGTTGTAGGATCTACAATTGAGTAAATTTAGATGAAAATAACTTCCATTTTTAGGATAGTGAATAAAATTTTAGTTGGAAGTGTCAAATTTTAATAAATTTATTTGAATTCAACTTCGATTTTTTTGAATTTTGTCGAGTATTTTTGGTGTAGGATGTATATTTGAGTAAATTTTGATGAAAATAACTTCAATTTTGTGGATTGTGAAAAAATTTTTTTGTTGGTAGTGTCAAATTTTAATAAATTTATTTGAAACCAAATTCGATTTTTTGGATTTTCTTGAGTATTTTTGTTGTAGGATCTACAATTGAGTAAATTTAGATGAAAATAACTTCAATTTTGTGGATTGTGAAAAAAATTTTAGTTGGAAGTGTCAAATTTTAATAAATTTATTTGAAATCAACTTCGATTTTTTTGGATTTTGTCGAGTATTTTTGGTGTAGGATGTACAATTGAGTAAATTTAGATGAAAATAACTTCGATTTTTTGGATTATGTCACGATTTTTGTCAAATTTTAATAAATTTATTTGAAATCAACTTGGATAATTTTGGAATTTGTTGAGTATTTTTGTTGTAGGAACTATATTTGAGTAAATTTAGATGAAAATATCTTCAATTTTTTGGATTGTGAAAAAAATTTTAGTTGGAACTGTCAAATTTCAATAAATTTATTTGAAACCAATTTCGATTATTTGGATTTTCTTGAGTATTTTTGTTGTAGGATCTACAATTGAGTAAATTTAGATGAAAATAACTTCAATTTTGTGGATTGTGAAAAAAATTTTAGTTGGAAGTGTCAAATTTTAATAAATTTATTTGAAATCAACTTCGATTTTTTTGAATTTTGTCGAGTATTTTTGGTGTAGGATGTATATTTGAGTAAATTTTGATGAAAATAACTTCAATTTTGTGGATTGTGAAAAAATTTTTTTGTTGGTAGTGTCAAATTTTAATAAATTTATTTGAAACCAAATTCGATTTTTTGGATTTTCTTGAGTATTTTTGTTGTAGGATCTACAATTGAGTAAATTTAGATGAAAATAACTTCAATTTTGTGGATTGTGAAAAAAATTTTAGTTGGAAGTGTCAAATTTTAATAAATTTATTTGAAATCAACTTCGATTTTTTTGGATTTTGTCGAGTATTTTTGGTGTAGGATGTACAATTGAGTAAATTTAGATGAAAATAACTTCGATTTTTTGGATTATGTCACGATTTTTGTCAAATTTTAATAAATTTATTTGAAATCAACTTCGATTTTTTTGGATTTTGTCGAGTATGTTTGGTGTAGGATGTATATTTGAGTAAATTTAGATGAAAATAACTTCAATTTTGTGGATTGTGAAAAAATTTTTTTGTTGGAAGTGTCAAATTTTAATAAATTTATTTGAAACCAATTTCGATTATTTGGATTTTCTTGAGTATTTTTGTTGTAGGATCTACTATTGAGTAAATTTAGATGAAAATAACTTCCATTTTTTGGATTGTGAAAAAAATTTTAGTTGGAAGTGTCCAATTTTAATAAATTTATTTGAAATCAACTTCGATTTTTTTGAATTTTGTCGAGTATTTTTGGTGTAGGATGTATATTTGAGTAAATTTAGATGAAAATAATTTCAATTTTTTGGATTGTGAAAAAAAATTTAGTTGGAAGTGTCAAATTTTAATAAATTTATTTGAAATCAATTTGGATTATTTTGGATTTTATTGAGTATTTTTGTTGTAGGATCTACAATTGAGTAAATTTAGATGAAAATAACTTCGATTTTTTTGATTTTGTCACGATTTTTGTCAAATTTTAATAAATTTATTTGAAATCAACTTGGATAATTTTGGAATTTGTTGAGTATTTTTGTTGTAAGATCTATATTTGAGTAAATTTTGATGAAAATAACTTCAATTTTGTGGATTGTGAAAAAATTTTTTTGTTGGTAGTGTCAAATTTTAATAAATTTATTTGAAACCAAATTCGATTTTTTGGATTTTCTTGAGTATTTTTGTTGGAGGATCTACAATTGAGTAAATTTAGATGAAAATAACTTCAATTTTGTGGATTGTGAAAAAAATTTTAGTTGGAAGTGTCAAATTTTAATAAATTTATTTGAAATCAGTTTCGATTTTTTTGAATTTTGTCGAGTATTTTTGGTGTAGGATGTATATTTGAGTAAATTTAGATGAAAATAACTTCAATTTTTTGGATTATGAAAAAAATTTTAGTTGCAAGTGTCAAATTTTAATAAATTTATTTGAAATCAACTTCGATTTTTTTGGATTTTGTCGAGTATTTTTGGTGTAGGATGTATATTTGAGTAAATTTAGATGAAAATAACGACAATTTTTTGGATTGTGAAAAAAATTTTAGTTGGAAGTGTCAAATTTTAATAAATTTATTTGAAACCAATTTCGATTATTTGGATTTTCTTGAGTATTTTTGTTGTAGGATCTACAATTGAGTAAATTTAGATGAAAATAACATCCATTTTTTGGATTGTGAATAAAATTTTAGTTGGAAGTGTCAAATTTTAATAAATCTATTTGAATTCAACTTCGATTTTTTTGAATTTTGTCGAGTATTTTTGGTGTAGGATGTATATTTGAGTAAATTTAAATGAAAATAACTTCGATTTTTTGGATTTTGTCACGATTTTTGTCAAATTTTAATAAATTTATTTGAAATCAACTTGGATAATTTTGGAATTTGTTGAGTACTTTTGTTGTAACATCTATATTTGAGTAAATTTAGATGAAAATAACTTCAATTTTGTGGATTGTGAAAAAAATTTTTTGTTGGAAGTGTCAAATTTTAATAAATTTATTTGAAACCAAATTCGATTTTTTGGATTTTCTTGAGTATTTTTGTTGTAGGATCTACAATTGAGTAAATTTAGATGAAAATAACTTCAATTTTGTGGAATGTGAAAAAAATTTTAGTTGGAAGTGTCAAATTTTAATAAATTTCAATTTTTTTGAATTTTGTCGAGTATTTTTGGTGTAGGATGTATATTTGAGTAAATTTAAATGAAAATAACTTCGATTTTTTGGATTTTGTCACGATTTTTGTCAAATTTTAATAAATTTATTTGAAATCAACTTGGATAATTTTGGAATTTGTTGAGTATTTTTGTTGTAGGAACTATATTTGAGTAAATTTAGATGAAAATATCTTCAATTTTTAGGATTGTGAAAAAAATTTTAGTTGGAAGTGACAAATTTTAATAAATTTTTTTGAAACCAACTTCGATTTTTTGGATTTTCTTGAGTATTTTTGGTGTAGGATCTACAATTGAGTAAATTTGGATGAAAATAACTTCGATTTTTTGGATTATGTCACGATTTTTGTCAAATTTTAATAAATTTATTTGAAATCAACTTCGATTTTTTTGGATTTTGTCGAGTATGTTTGGTGTAGGATGTATATTTGAGTAAATTTAGATGAAAATAACTTCAATTTTGTGGATTGTGAAAAATTTTTTTTGTTGGAAGTGTCAAATTTTAATAAATTTATTTGAAACCAATTTCGATTATTTGGATTTTCTTGAGTATTTTTGTTGTAGGATCTACTATTGAGTAAATTTAGATGAAAATAACTTCCATTTTTTGGATTGTGAAAAAAATTTTAGTTGGAAGTGTCCAATTTTAATAAATTTATTTGAAATCAACTTCGATTTTTTTGAATTTTGTCGAGTATTTTTGGTGTAGGATGTATATTTGAGTAAATTTTGATGAAAATAATTTCAATTTTTTGGATTGTGAAAAAAAATTTAGTTGGAAGTGTCAAATTTTAATAAATTTATTTGAAATCAATTTGGATTATTTTGGATTTTATTGAGTATTTTTGTTGTAGGATCTACAATTGAGTAAATTTAGATGAAAATAACTTCGATTTTTTGGATTTTGTCACGATTTTTGTCAAATTTTAATAAATTTATTTGAAATCAACTTGGATAATTTTGGAATTTGTTGAGTATTTTTGTTGTAAGATCTATATTTGAGTAAATTTTGATTAAAATAACTTCAATTTTGTGGATTGTGAAAAAATTTTTTTGTTGGTAGTGTCAAATTTTAATAAATTTATTTGAAACCAAATTCGATTTTTTGGATTTTCTTGAGTATTTTTGTTGGAGGATCTACAATTGAGTAAATTTAGATGAAAATAACTTCAATTTTGTGGATTGTGAAAAAAATTTTAGTTGGAAGTGTCAAATTTTAATAAATTTATTTGAAATCAGTTTCGATTTTTTTGAATTTTGTCGAGTATTTTTGGTGTAGGATGTATATTTGAGTAAATTTAGATGAAAATAACGACAATTTTTTGGATTGTGAAAAAAATTTTAGTTGGAAGTGTCAAATTTTAATAAATTTATTTGAAACCAATTTCGATTATTTGGATTTTCTTGAGTATTTTTGTTGTAGGATCTACAATTGAGTAAATTTAGATGAAAATAACTTCCATTTTTTGGATTGTGAATAAAATTTTAGTTGGAAGTGTCAAATTTTAATAAATTTATTTGAATTCAACTTCGATTTTTTTGAATTTTGTCGAGTATTTTTGGTGTAGGATGTATATTTGAGTAAATTTAAATGAAAATAACTTCGATTTTTTGGATTTTGTCACGATTTTTGTCAAATTTTAATAAATTTATTTGAAATCAACTTGGATAATTTTGGAATTTGTTGAGTACTTTTGTTGTAACATCTATATTTGAGTAAATTTAGATGAAAATAACTTCAATTTTGTGGATTGTGAAAAAAATTTTTTGTTGGAAGTGTCAAATTTTAATAAATTTATTTGAAACCAAATTCGATTTTTTTGATTTTCTTGAGTATTTTTGTTGTAGGATCTACAATTGAGTAAATTTAGATGAAAATAACTTCAATTTTGTGGATTGTGAAAAAAATTTTAGTTGGAAGTGTCAAATTTTAATAAATTTATTTGAAATCAATTTCGATTTTTTTGAATTTTGTCGAGTATTTTTGGTGTAGGATGTATATTTGAGTAAATTTAAATGAAAATAACATCGATTTTTTGGATTTTGTCACGATTTTTGTCAAATTTTAATAAATTTATTTGAAATCAACTTGGATAATTTTGGAATTTGTTGAGTATTTTTGTTGTAGGAACTATATTTGAGTAAATTTAGATGAAAATATCTTCAATTTTTAGGATTGTGAAAAAAATTTTAGTTGGAAGTGCCAAATTTTAATAAATTTTTTTGAAACCAACTTCGATTTTTTGGATTTTCTTGAGTATTTTTGGTGTAGGATCTACAATTGAGTAAATTTGGATGAAAATAACTTCAATTTTGTGGATTGTGAAAAAAATTTTAGTTGGAAGTGTCAAATTTTAATAAATTTATTTGAAATCAACTTCGATTTTTTTGGATTTTGTCGAGTATTTTTGGTGTAGGATGTACAATTGAGTAAATTTAGATGAAAATAACTTCGATTTTTTGGATTATGTCACGATTTTGGTCAAATTTTAATAAATTTATTTGAAATCAACTTGGATAATTTTGGAATTTGTTGAGTATTTTTGTTGTAGGAACTATATTTGAGTAAATTTAGATGAAAATATCTTCAATTTTTTGGATTGTGAAAAAAATTTTAGTTGGAACTGTCAAATTTCAATAAATTTATTTGAAACCAACTTCGATTTTTTGGATTTTCTTGAGTATTTTTGTTGTAGGATCTACAATTGAGTAAATGTAGATGAAAATAACTTCAATTTTGTGGATTGTGAAAAAAATTTTAGTTGGAAGTGTCAAATTTTAATAAATTTATTTGAAGTCAACTTCGATTTTTTTGGATTTTGTCGAGTATGTTTGGTGTAGGATGTACAATTGAGTAAATTTAGATGAAAATAACTTCGATTTTTTGGATTATGTCACGATTTTTGTCAAATTTTAATAAATTTATTTGAAATCAACTTCGATTTTTTTGGATTTTGTCGAGTATTTTTGGTGTAGGATGTATATTTGAGTAAATTTAGATGAAAATAACTTCAATTTTGTGGATTGTGAAAAAATTTTTTTGTTGGAAGTGTCAAATTTTAATAAATTTATTTGAAACCAATTTCGATTATTTGGATTTTCTTGTGTATTTTTGTTGTAGGATCTACTATTGAGTAAATTTAGATGAAAATAACTTCCATTTTTTGGATTGTGAATAAAATTTTAGTTGGAAGTGTCAAATTTTAATAAATTTATTTGAATTCAACTTCGATTTTTTTGAATTTTGTCGAGTATTTTTGGTGTAGGATGTATATTTGAGTACATTTAAATGAAAATAACTTCGATTTTTTGGATTTTGTCACGATTTTTGTCAAATTTTAATAAATTTATTTGAAATCAACTTGGATAATTTTGGAATTTGTTGAGTATTTTTGTTGTAGGAACTATATTTGAGTAAATTTATATGAAAATATCTTCAATTTTTAGGATTGTGAAAAAAATTTTAGTTGGAAGTGCCAAATTTTAATAAATTTTTTTGAAACCAACTTCGATTTTTTGGATTTTCTTGAGTATTTTTGGTGTAGGATCTACAATTGAGTAAATTTAGATGAAAATAACTTCGATTTTTTGGATTTTGTCACGATTTTTGTCAAATTTTAATAAATTTATTTGAAATCAACTTGGATAATTTTGGAATTTGTTGAGTATTTTTGTTGTAGGATCTATATTTGAGTAAATTTAGATGAAAATATCTTCAGTTTTTAGGATTGTGAAAAAAATTTTAGTTGGAAGTGCCAAATTTTAATAAATTTTTTTGAAACCAACTTCGATTTTTTGGGTTTTCTTGAGTATTTTTGGTGTAGGATCTACAATTGAGTAAATTTAGATGAAAATAACTTCGATTTTTTGGATTATGTCACGATTTTTGTCAAATTTTAATAAATTTATTTTAAATCAACTTGGATAATTTTGAAATTTGTTGAGTATTTTTGTTGTAGGAACTATATTTGAGTAAATTTAGATGAAAATATCTTCAATTTTTTGGATTGTGAAAAAAATTTGAGTTGGAAGTGTCAAATTTTAATAAATTTATTTGAAACCAACTTCGATTTTTTGGATTTTCTTGTGTATTTTTGTTGTAGGATCTACAATTGAGTAAATTTAGATGAAAATAACTTCCATTTTTTGGATTGTGAAAAAAATTTTAGTTGGAAGTGTCAAATTTTAATAAATTTATTTGAAATCAACTTCGATTTTTTTGGATTTTGTCGAGTATTTTTGGTGTAGGATGTATATTTGAGTAAATTTAAATGAAAATAACTTCGATTTTTTGGATTTTGTCACGATTTTTGTCAAATTTTAATAAATTTATTTGAAATCAACTTGGATAATTTTGGAATTTGTTGAGTATTTTTGTTGTAGGATCTATATTTGAGTAAATTTAGATGAAAATAACTTAAATTTTTAGGATTGTGAAAAAAATTTTAGTTGGAAGTGCCAAATTTTAATAAATTTATTTGAAACCAAATTCGATTTTTTGGATTTTCTTGAGTATTTTTGTTGTAGGATCTACAATTGAGTAAATTTAGATGAAAATAACTTCAATTTTTTGGATTGTAAAAAAAATTTGAGTTGGAAGTGTCAAATTTTAATAAATTTATTTGAAACCAACTTCGATTTTTTGGATTTTCTTGAGTATTTTTGTTGTAGGATCTACAATTGAGTAAATTTTGATGAAAATAACTTCAATTTTTTGGATTGTGAAAAAAAATTTAGTTGGAAGTGTCAAATTTTAATAAATTTATTTGAAATCAGTTTCGATTTTTTTTAATTTTGTCGAGTATTTTTGGTGTAGGATGTATATTTGAGTAAATTTAGATGAAAATAACTTCAATTTTTTGGATTATGAAAAAAATTTTAGTTGCAAGTGTCAAATTTTAATAAATTTATTTGAAATCAACTTCGATTTTTTTGGATTTTGTCGAGTATTTTTGGTGTAGGATGTATATTTGAGTAAATTTAGATGAAAATAACGACAATTTTTTGGATTGTGAAAAAAATTTTAGTTGGAAGTGTCAAATTTTAATAAATTTATTTGAAACCAATTTCGATTATTTGGATTTTCTTGAGTATTTTTGTTGTAGGATCTACAATTGAGTAAATTTAGATGAAAATAACTTCCATTTTTAGGATAGTGAATAAAATTTTAGTTGGAAGTGTCAAATTTTAATAAATTTATTTGAATTCAACTTCGATTTTTTTGAATTTTGTCGAGTATTTTTGGTGTAGGATGTATATTTGAGTAAATTTAAATGAAAATAACTTCGATTTTTTGGATTTTGTCACGATTTTTGTCAAATTTTAATAAATTTATTTGAAATCAACTTGGATAATTTTGGAATTTGTTGAGTACTTTTGTTGTAAGATCTATATTTGAGTAAATTTAGATGAAAATAACTTCAATTTTGTGGATTGTGAAAAAATTTTTTTGTTGGAAGTGTCAAATTTTAATAAATTTATTTGAAACCAAATTCGATTTTTTGGATTTTCTTGAGTATTTTTGTTGTAGGATCTACAATTGAGTAAATTTAGATGAAAATAACTTCAATTTTGTGGATTGTGAAAAAATTTTAGTGGGAAGTGTCAAATTTTAATAAATTTATTTGAAATCAATTTCGATTCTTTTGAATTTTGTCGAGTATTTTTGGTGTAGGATGTATATTTGAGTAAATTTAAATGAAAATAACTTCGATTTTTTGGATTATGTCACGATTTTTGTCAAATTTTAATAAATTTATTTGAAATCAACTTGGATAATTTTGGAATTTGTTGAGTATTTTTGTTGTAGGAACTATATTTGAGTAAATTTAGATGAGAATATCTTCAATTTTTTGGATTGTGAAAAAAATTTTAGTTGGAAGTGTCAAATTTTAATAAATTTTTTTGAAACCAACTTCGATTTTTTGGATTTTCTTGAGTATTTTTGGTGTAGGATCTACAATTGAGTAAATTTAGATGAAAATAACTTCGATTTTTTGGATTTTGTCACGATTTTTGTCAAATTTCAATAAATTTATTTGAAACCAACTTCGATTTTTTTGATTTTCTTGAGTATTTTTGTTGTAGGATCTACAATTGAGTAAATTTAGATGAAAATAACTTCAATTTTGTGGATTGTGAAAAAAAATTTAGTTGGAAGTGTCAAATTTTAATAAATTTATTTGAAATCAACTTCGATTTTTTTGGATTTTGTCGAGTATTTTTGGTGTAGGATGTACAATTGAGTAAATTTAGATGAAAATAACTTCGATTTTTTGGATTATGTCACGATTTTTGTCAAATTTTAATAAATTTATTTGAAATCAACTTGGATAATTTTGGAATTTGTTGAGTATTTTTGTTGTAGGAACTATATTTGAGTAAATTTAGATGAAAATATCTTCAATTTTTTGGATTGTGAAAAAAATTTTAGTTGGAACTGTCAAATTTCAATAAATTTATTTGAAACCAATTTCGATTATTTGGATTTTCTTGAGTATTTTTGTTGTAGGATCTACAATTGAGTAAATTTAGATGAAAATAACTTCAATTTTGTGGATTGTGAAAAAAATTTTAGTTGGAAGTGTCAAATTTTAATAAATTTATTTGAAATCAACTTCGATTTTTTTGAATTTTTTCGAGTATTTTTGGTGTAGGATGTATATTTGAGTAAATTTTGATGAAAATAACTTCAATTTTGTGGATTGTGAAAAAATTTTTTTGTTGGTAGTGTCAAATTTTAATAAATTTATTTGAAACCAAATTCGATTTTTTGGATTTTCTTGAGTATTTTTGTTGTAGGATCTACAATTGAGTAAATTTAGATGAAAATAACTTCAATTTTGTGGATTGTGAAAAAAATTTTAGTTGGAAGTGTCAAATTTTAATAAATTTATTTGAAATCAACTTCGATTTTTTTGGATTTTGTCGAGTATGTTTGGTGTAGGATGTATATTTGAGTAAATTTAGATGAAAATAACTTCAATTTTGTGGATTGTGAAAAATTTTTTTTGTTGGAAGTGTCAAATTTTAATAAATTTATTTGAAACCAATTTCGATTATTTGGATTTTCTTGAGTATTTTTGTTGTAGGATCTACTATTGAGTAAATTTAGATGAAAATAACTTCCATTTTTTGGATTGTGAAAAAAATTTTAGTTGGAAGTGTCCAATTTTAATAAATTTATTTGAAATCAACTTCGATTTTTTTGAATTTTGTCGAGTATTTTTGGTGTAGGATGTATATTTGAGTAAATTTAGATGAAAATAATTTCAATTTTTTGGATTGTGAAAAAAAATTTAGTTGGAAGTGTCAAATTTTAATAAATTTATTTGAAATCAATTTGGATTATTTTGGATTTTATTGAGTATTTTTGTTGTAGGATCTACAATTGAGTAAATTTAGATGAAAATAACTTCGATTTTTTGGATTTTGTCACGATTTTTGTCAAATTTTAATAAATTTATTTGAAATCAACTTGGATAATTTTGGAATTTGTTGAGTATTTTTGTTGTAAGATCTATATTTGAGTAAATTTTGATTAAAATAACTTCAATTTTGTGGATTGTGAAAAAATTTTTTTGTTGGTAGTGTCAAATTTTAATAAATTTATTTGAAACCAAATTCGATTTTTTGGATTTTCTTGAGTATTTTTGTTGGAGGATCTACAATTGAGTAAATTTAGATGAAAATAACTTCAATTTTGTGGATTGTGAAAAAAATTTTAGTTGGAAGTGTCAAATTTTAATAAATTTATTTGAAACCAATTTCGATTATTTGGATTTTCTTGAGTATTTTTGTTGTAGGATCTACAATTGAGTAAATTTAGATGAAAATAACTTCCATTTTTTGGATTGTGAAAAAAATTTTAGTTGGAAGTGTCAAATTTTAATAAATTTATTTGAATTCAACTTCGATTTTTTTGAATTTTGTCGAGTATTTTTGTTGTAGGATGTATATTTGAGTAAATTTAAATGAAAATAACTTCGATTTTTTGGATTTTGTCACGATTTTTGTCAAATTTTAATAAATTTATTTGAAATCAACTTGGATAATTTTGGAATTTGTTGAGTACTTTTGTTGTAACATCTATATTTGAGTAAATTTAGATGAAAATAACTTCAATTTTGTGGATTGTGAAAAAAATTTTTTGTTGGAAGTGTCAAATTTTAATAAATTTATTTGAAACCAAATTCGATTTTTTTGATTTTCTTGAGTATTTTTGTTGTAGGATCTACAATTGAGTAAATTTAGATGAAAATAACTTCAATTTTGTGGATTGTGAAAAAAATTTTAGTTGGAAGTGTCAAATTTTAATAAATTTATTTGAAATCAATTTCGATTTTTTTGAATTTTGTCGAGTATTTTTGGTGTAGGATGTATATTTGAGTAAATTTAAATGAAAATAACATCGATTTTTTGGATTTTGTCACGATTTTTGTCAAATTTTAATAAATTTATTTGAAATCAACTTGGATAATTTTGGAATTTGTTGAGTATTTTTGTTGTAGGAACTATATTTGAGTAAATTTAGATGAAAATATCTTCAATTTTTAGGATTGTGAAAAAAATTTTAGTTGGAAGTGCCAAATTTTAATAAATTTTTTTGAAACCAACTTCGATTTTTTGGATTTTCTTGAGTATTTTTGGTGTAGGATCTACAATTGAGTAAATTTGGATGAAAATAACTTCAATTTTGTGGATTGTGAAAAAAATTTTAGTTGGAAGTGTCAAATTTTAATAAATTTATTTGAAATCAACTTCGATTTTTTTGGATTTTGTCGAGTATTTTTGGTGTAGGATGTACAATTGAGTAAATTTAGATGAAAATAACTTCGATTTTTTGGATTATGTCACGATTTTTGTCAAATTTTAATAAATTTATTTGAAATCAACTTGGATAATTTTGGAATTTGTTGAGTATTTTTGTTGTAGGAACTATATTTGAGTAAATTTAGATGAAAATATCTTCAATTTTTTGGATTGTGAAAAAAATTTTAGTTGGAACTGTCAAATTTCAATAAATTTATTTGAAACCAACTTCGATTTTTTGGATTTTCTTGAGTATTTTTGTTGTAGGATCTACAATTGAGTTAATTTAGATGAAAATAACTTCAATTTTGTGGATTGTGAAAAAAATTTTAGTTGGAAGTGTCAAATTTTAATAAATTTATTTGAAGTCAACTTCGATTTTTTTGGATTTTGTCGAGTATGTTTGGTGTAGGATCTACTATTGAGTAAATTTAGATGAAAATAACTTCCATTTTTTGGATTGTGAATAAAATTTTAGTTGGAAGTGTCAAATTTTAATAAATTTATTTGAATTCAACTTCGATTTTTTTGAATTTTGTCGAGTATTTTTGGTGTAGGATGTATATTTGAGTACATTTAAATGAAAATAACTTCGATTTTTTGGATTTTGTCACGATTTTTGTCAAATTTTAATAAATTTATTTGAAATCAACTTGGATAATTTTGGAATTTGTTGAGTATTTTTGTTGTAGGAACTATATTTGAGTAAATTTATATGAAAATATCTTCAATTTTTAGGATTGTGAAAAAAATTTTAGTTGGAAGTGCCAAATTTTAATAAATTTTTTTGAAACCAACTTCGATTTTTTGGATTTTCTTGAGTATTTTTGGTGTAGGATCTACAATTGAGTAAATTTAGATGAAAATAACTTCGATTTTTTGGATTTTGTCACGATTTTTGTCAAATTTTAATAAATTTATTTGAAATCAACTTGGATAATTTTGGAATTTGTTGAGTATTTTTGTTGTAGGATCTATATTTGAGTAAATTTAGATGAAAATATCTTCAGTTTTTAGGATTGTGAAAAAAATTTGAGTTGGAAGTGTCAAATTTTAATAAATTTATTTGAAACCAACTTCGATTTTTTGGATTTTCTTGTGTATTTTTGTTGTAGGATCTACAATTGAGTAAATTTAGATGAAAATAACTTCCATTTTTTGGATTGTGAAAAAAATTTTAGTTGGAAGTGTCAAATTTTAATAAATTTATTTGAAATCAACTTCGATTTTTTTGGATTTTGTCGAGTATTTTTGGTGTAGGATGTATATTTGAGTAAATTTAAATGAAAATAACTTCGATTTTTTGGATTTTGTCACGATTTTTGTCAAATTTTAATAAATTTATTTGAAATCAACTTGGATAATTTTGGAATTTGTTGAGTATTTTTGTTGTAGGATCTATATTTGAGTAAATTTAGATGAAAATAACTTAAATTTTTAGGATTGTGAAAAAAATTTTAGTTGGAAGTGCCAAATTTTAATAAATTTATTTGAAACCAAATTCGATTTTTTGGATTTTCTTGAGTATTTTTGTTGTAGGATCTACAATTGAGTAAATTTAGATGAAAATAACTTCAATTTTTTGGATTGTAAAAAAAATTTGAGTTGGAAGTGTCAAATTTTAATAAATTTATTTGAAACCAACTTCGATTTTTTGGATTTTCTTGAGTATTTTTGTTGTAGGATCTACAATTGAGTAAATTTGGATGAAAATAACTTCAATTTTTTGGATTGTGAAAAAAAATTTAGTTGGAAGTGTCAAATTTTAATAAAATTATTTGAAATCAACTTCGATTTTTTTGGATTTTGTTGAGTATTTTTGTTGTAGGGTCTATATTTGAGTAAATTTAGATGAAAATAACTTCAATTTTTTGGATTGTGAATATAATTTTAGTTGGAAGTGTCAAATTTTAATAAATTTATTTGAATTCAACTTCGATTTTGTGAATTTTGTCGAGTATTTTTGGTGTAGGATGTATATTTGAGTAAATTTAGATGAAAATAACTTCAATTTTTGGGACTGAGAAAAATATTTTAGTTGGAAGTGTCAAATTTTAATAAATTTATTTGAAACCTACTTCGATTTTTCTCGACTACGTTGAGTTTTTTTTATAGAGAAGCTTAATTTGAGTAATTTCAGTTGAAATAACTTCGATTTTTTGGATTTTGTCACGATTTTTGTCAAATTTTAATAAATTTATTTGAAATCAACTTGGATAATTTTGGAATTTGTTGAGTATTTATGTTGTAGGATCTATATTTGAGTAAATTTAGATGGAAATATCTTCAATTTTTTGGATTGTGAAAAAATTTTAGTTGGATGTGTCAAATTTTAATAAATTTATTTGAATTCAACTTCGATTTTGTGAATTTTGTGGAGTATTTTTGGTGTAGGATGTATATTTGAGTAAATTTAGATGAAAATAATTTCAATTTTTTGGATTGTGAAAAAAAATTTAGTTGGAAGTGTCAAATTTTAATAAATTTATTTGAAATCAATTTGGATTATTTTGGATTTTATTGAGTATTTTTGTTGTAGGATCTACAATTGAGTAAATTTAGATGAAAATAACTTCGATTTTTTTGATTTTGTCACGATTTTTGTCAAATTTTAATAAATTTATTTGAAATCAACTTGGATAATTTTGGAATTTGTTGAGTATTTTTGTTGTAAGATCTATATTTGAGTAAATTTTGATGAAAATAACTTCAATTTTGTGGATTGTGAAAAAATTTTTTTGTTGGTAGTGTCAAATTTTAATAAATTTATTTGAAACCAAATTCGATTTTTTGGATTTTCTTGAGTATATTTGTTGGAGGATCTACAATTGAGTAAATTTAGATGAAAATAACTTCAATTTTGTGGATTGTGAAAAAAATTTTAGTTGGAAGTGTCAAATTTTAATAAATTTATTTGAAATCAGTTTCGATTTTTTTGAATTTTGTCGAGTATTTTTGGTGTAGGATGTATATTTGAGTAAATTTAGATGAAAATAACTTCAATTTTTTGGATTATGAAAAAAATTTTAGTTGCAAGTGTCAAATTTTAATAAATTTATTTGAAATCAACTTCGATTTTTTTGGATTTTGTCGAGTATTTTTGGTGTAGGATGTATATTTGAGTAAATTTAGATGAAAATAACGACAATTTTTTGGATTGTGAAAAAAATTTTAGTTGGAAGTGTCAAATTTTAATAAATTTATTTGAAACCAATTTCGATTATTTGGATTTTCTTGAGTATTTTTGTTGTAGGATCTACAATTGAGTAAATTTAGATGAAAATAACTTCCATTTTTTGGATTGTGAATAAAATTTTAGTTGGAAGTGTCAAATTTTAATAAATTTATTTGAATTCAACTTCGATTTTTTTGAATTTTGTCGAGTATTTTTGGTGTAGGATGTATATTTGAGTAAATTTAAATGAAAATAACTTCGATTTTTTGGATTTTGTCACGATTTTTGTCAAATTTTAATAAATTTATTTGAAATCAACTTGGATAATTTTGGAATTTGTTGAGTACTTTTGTTGTAACATCTATATTTGAGTAAATTTAGATGAAAATAACTTCAATTTTGTGGATTGTGAAAAAAATTTTTTGTTGGAAGTGTCAAATTTTAATAAATTTATTTGAAACCAAATTCGATTTTTTGGATTTTCTTGAGTATTTTTGTTGTAGGATCTACAATTGAGTAAATTTAGATGAAAATAACTTCAATTTTGTGGATTGTGAATAAAATTTTAGTTGGAAGTGTCAAATTTTAATAAATTTATTTGAAATCAATTTCAATTTTTTTGAATTTTGTCGAGTATTTTTGGTGTAGGATGTATATTTGAGTAAATTTAAATGAAAATAACTTCGATTTTTTGGATTTTGTCACGATTTTTGTCAAATTTTAATAAATTTATTTGAAATCAACTTGGATAATTTTGGAATTTGTTGAGTATTTTTGTTGTAGGAACTATATTTGAGTAAATTTAGATGAAAATATCTTCAATTTTTAGGATTGTGAAAAAAATTTTAGTTGGAAGTGCCAAATTTTAATAAATTTTTTTGAAACCAACTTCGATTTTTTGGATTTTCTTGAGTATTTTTGGTGTAGGATCTACAATTGAGTAAATTTGGATGAAAATAACTTCGATTTTTTGGATTATGTCACGATTTTTGTCAAATTTTAATAAATTTATTTGAAATCAACTTGGATAATTTTGGAATTTGTTGATTATTTTTGTTGTAGGAACTATATTTGAGTAAATTTAGATGAAAATATCTTCAATTTTTTGGATTGTGAAAAAAATTTTAGTTGGAAGTGTCAAATTTCAATAAATTTATTTGAAACCAACTTCGATTTTTTGGATTTTCTTGAGTATTTTTGTTGTAGGATCTACAATTGAGTAAATTTAGATGAAAATAACTTCAATTTTGTGGATTGTGAAAAAAATTTTAGTTGGAAGTGTCAAATTTTAATAAATTTATTTGAAATCAACTTCGATTTTTTTGGATTTTGTCGCGTATTTTTGGTGTAGGATGTACAATTGAGTAAATTTAGATGAAAATAACTTCGATTTTTTGGATTATGTCACGATTTTTGTCAAATTTTAATAAATTTATTTGAAATCAACTTGGATAATTTTGGAATTTGTTGAGTATTTTTGTTGTAGGAACTATATTTGAGTAAATTTAGATGAAAATATCTTCAATTTTTTGGATTGTGAAAAAAATTTTAGTTGGAACTGTCAAATTTCAATAAATTTATTTGAAACCAACTTCGATTTTTTGGATTTTCTTGAGTATTTTTGTTGTAGGATCTACAATTGAGTAAATTTAGATGAAAATAACTTCAATTTTGTGGATTGTGAAAAAAATTTTAGTTGGAAGTGTCAAATTTTAATAAATTTATTTGAAGTCAACTTCGATTTTTTTGGATTTTGTCGAGTATGTTTGGTGTAGGATGTTCAATTGAGTAAATTTAGATGAAAATAACTTCGATTTTTTGGATTATGTCACGATTTTTGTCAAATTTTAATAAATTTATTTGAAATCAACTTCGATTTTTTTGGATTTTGTCGAGTATTTTTGGTGTAGGATGTATATTTGAGTAAATTTAGATGAAAATAACTTCAATTTTGTGGAGTGTGAAAAAATTTTTTTGTTGAAAGTGTCAAATTTTAATAAATTTATTTGAAACCAATTTCGATTATTTGGATTTTCTTGTGTATTTTTGTTGTAGGATCTACTATTGAGTAAATTTAGATGAAAATAACTTCCATTTTTTGGATTGTGAATAAAATTTTAGTTGGAAGTGTCAAATTTTAATAAATTTATTTGAATTCAACTTCGATTTTTTTGAATTTTGTCGAGTATTTTTGGTGTAGGATGTATATTTGAGTACATTTAAATGAAAATAACTTCGATTTTTTGGATTTTGTCACGATTTTTGTCCAATTTTAATAAATTTATTTGAAATCAACTTGGATAATTTTGGAATTTGTTGAGTATTTTTGTTGTAGGAACTATATTTGAGTAAATTTATATGAAAATATCTTCAATTTTTAGGATTGTGAAAAAAATTTTAGTTGGAAGTGCCAAATTTTAATAAATTTTTTTGAAACCAACTTCGATTTTTTGGATTTTCTTGAGTATTTTTGGTGTAGGATCTACAATTGAGTAAATTTAGATGAAAATAACTTCGATTTTTTGGATTTTGTCACGATTTTTGTCAAATTTTAATAAATTTATTTGAAATCAACTTGGATAATTTTGGAATTTGTTGAGTATTTTTGTTGTAGGATCTATATTTGAGTAAATTTAGATGAAAATAATTTAAATTTTTAGGATTGTGAAAAAAATTTTAGTTGGAAGTGCCAAATTTTAATAAATTTATTTGAAACCAACTTCGATTTTTTGGATTTTCTTGAGTATTTTTGTTGTAGGATCTACAATTGAGTAAATTTAGATGAAAATAACTTCAATTTTTTGGATTGTGAAAAAAATTTGAGTTGGAAGTGTCAAATTTTAATAAATTTATTTGAATCCAACTTCGATTTTTTGGATTTTCTTGAGTATTTTTGTTGTAGGATCTACAATTGAGTAAATTTTGATGAAAATAACTTCAATTTTTTGGATTGTGAAAAAAAATTTAGTTGGAAGTGTCAAATTTTAATAAAATTATTTGAAATCAACTTCGATTTTTTTGGATTTTGTTGAGTATTTTTGTGGTAGGGTCTATATTTGAGTAAATTTAGATGAAAATAACTTCAATTTTTTGGATTGTGAATATAATTTTAGTTGGAAGTGTCAAATTTTAATAAATTTATTTGAATTCAACTTCGATTTTGTGAATTTTGTCGAGTATTTTTGGTGTAGGATGTATATTTGAGTAAATTTAGATGAAAATAACTTCAATTTTTGGGACTGAGAAAAATATTTTAGTTGGAAGTGTCAAATTTTAATAAATTTATTTGAAACCTACTTCGATTTTTCTCGACTACGTTGAGTTTTTTTTATAGAGAAGCTTAATTTGAGTAATTTCAGTTGAAATAACTTCGATTTTTTGGATTTTGTCACGATTTTTGTCAAATTTTAATAAATTTATTTGAAATCAACTTGGATAATTTTGGAATTTGTTGAGTATTTATGTTGTAGGATCTATATTTGAGTAAATTTAGATGAAAATATCTTCAATTTTTTGGATTGTGAAAAAATTTTAGTTGGATGTGTCAAATTTTAATAAATTTATTTGAATTCAACTTCGATTTTGTGAATTTTGTGGAGTATTTTTGGTGTAGGATGTATATTTGAGTAAATTTAGATGAAAATATCTTAAATTTTTAGGATTGTGAAAATAAATTTAGTTGGAAGTGCCAAATTTTAATAAATTTATTTGAAACAAACTTCGATTTTTCGGATTTTTATGGAGTATTTTTGTTGTAGGATCTACAATTGAGTAAATTTAGATGAAAATAACTTCAATTTTTAGGACTGAGAAAAATATTTTAGTTGGAAGTGTCAAATTTTAATAAAATTATTTGAAACCTACTTCGATTTTTCTCGACTATGTTGAGTTTTTTTGATAGAGAAGCTTAATTTGAGTATTTTCAGTTGAAATAACTTCGATTTTTTGGATTTTGTCACGATTTTTGTCAAATTTTAATAAATTTATTTGAAATCAACTTGGATAATTTTGGAATTTGTTGAGTATTTATGTTGTAGGATCTATATTTGAGTAAATTTAGATGAAAATATCTTCAATTTTTTGGATTGTGAAAAAATTTTAGTTGGATGTGTCAAATTTTAATAAATTTATTTGAAACCAACTTTGATTTTTTGGATTTTCTTGAGTATTTTTGTTGTAGGATCTACAATTGAGTAAATTTAGATGAAAATAACTTCAATTTTTTGGATTGTGAATATAATTTTAGTTGGAAGTGTCAAATTTTAATAAATTTATTTGAATTCAACTTCGATTTTGTGAATTTTGTCGAGTATTTTTGGTGTAGGATGTATATTTGAGTAAATTTAGATGAAAATATCTTAAATTTTTAGGATTGTGAAAAAAATTTTAGTTGGAAGTGCCAAATTTTAATAAATTTATTTGAAACAAACTTCGATTTTTCGGATTTTTATGGAGTATTTTTGTTGTAGGATCTACAATTGAGTAAATTTAGATGAAAATAACTTCAATTTTTAGGACTGAGAAAAATATTTTAGTTGGAAGTGTCAAATTTTAATAAATTTATTTGAAACCTACTTCGATTTTTCTCGACTATGTTGAGTTTTTTTGATAGAGAAGCTTCATTTGAGTAATTTCAGTTGAAATAACTTCGATTTTTTGGATTTTGTCACGATTTTTGTCAAATTTTAATAAATTTATTTGAAATCAACTTGGATAATTTTGGAATTTGTTGAGTATTTTTGTTTGTAGGATCTATATTTGAGTAAATTTAGATGAAAATATCTTCAATTTTTTGGATTGTGAAAAAATTTTAGTTGGAAGTGTCAAATTTTAATAAATTTATTTGAAACCAACTTTGATTTTTTGGATTTTCTTGAGTATTTTTGTTGTAGGATCTACAATTGAGTAAATTTAGATGAAAATAACTTCAATTTTATGGATTATGAAAAAAAATTTAGTTGGAAGTGTCAAATTTTAATAAATTTATTTGAAATCAATTTGGATTATTTTGGATTTTGTTGACAATTTTTGTTGTAGGATCTATATTTGAGTAAATTTAGATGAAAATAACTTCAATTTTTTGGATTGTGAAGATAATTTTAGTTGGAAGTGTCAAATATTACTAAATTAATTTGAATTCAACTTCGATTTTGTGAATTTTGTCGAGTATTTTTGGTGTAGGATGTATATTTGAGTAAATTTAGATGAAAATATCTTAAATTTTTAGGATTGTGAAAAAAATTTTAGTTGGAAGTGCCAAATTTTAATAAATTTATTTGAAACAAACTTCGATTTTTCGGATTTTTATGGAGTATTTTTGTTGTAGGATCTACAATTGAGTAAATTTAGATGAAAATAACTTCAATTTTTAGGACTGAGAAAAATATTTTAGTTGGAAGTGTCAAATTTTAATAAATTTATTTGAAACCAACTTCGATTTTTTGGATTTTCTTGAGTATTTTTGTTGTAGGATCTACAATTGAATAAATTTTGATGAAAATAACTTCAATTTTTTGGATTGTGAAAAAAAATTTAGTTGGAAGTGTCAAATTTTAATAAAATTATTTGAAATCAACTTCGATTTTTTTGGATTTTGTTGAGTATTTTTGTTGTAGGGTCTATATTTGAGTAAATTTAGATGAAAATATGTTCAATTTTGTGGATTGTGAAAAATATTTTAGTTGGAAGTGTCAAATTTTAATAAATTTATTTGAAACCTACTTCGATTTTTCTCGACTATGTTGAGTTTTTTTTATAGAGAAGCTTAATTTGAGTAATTTCAGTTGATATAACTTCATTTTTTTGGATTTTGTCACGATTTTTGTCAAATTTTAATAAATTTATTTGAAATCAACTTGGATAATTTTGGAATTTGTTGAGTATTTTTGTTGTAGGATCTATATTTGAGTAAATTTAGGTGAAAATATCTTCAATTTTTAGGATTGTGAAAAAAATTTTAGTTGGAAGTGCCAAATTTTAATAAATTTTTTTGTAACCAACTTCGATTTTTTGGATTTTCTTGAGTATTTTTGGTGTAGGATCTACAATTGAGTAAATTTAGATGAAAATAACTTCGATTTTTTGGATTATGTCACGATTTTTGTCAAATTTTAATAAATTTATTTGAAATCAACTTGGATAATTTTGGAATTTGTTGAGTATTTTTGTTGTAGGATCTATATTTGAGTAACTTTAGATGAAAATATCTTCAATTTTTTGGATTGTGAAAAAATTTTAGTTGGAAGTGTCAAATTTTAATAAATTTATTTGAAATCAATTTGGATTATTTTGGATTTTGTCGAGTATTTTTGGTGTAGGATGTATATTTGAGTAAATGTAGATGAAAATAACGACAATTTTTTGGATTGTGAAAAAAAATTTTAGTTGGAAGTGTCAAATTTTAACAAATTTATTTGAAACCAACTTCGATTTTTTTGGATTTTCTTGAGTATTTTTGTTGTAGGATATACAATTGAGTAAATTTAGATGAAAATAACTTCAATTTTTTGGATTGTGAATATAATTTTAGTTGGAAGTGTCAAATTTTAATAAATTTATTTGAATTCAACTTCGATTTTGTGAATTTTGTCGAGTATTTTTGGTGTAGGATGTATATTTGAGAAAATTTAGATGAAAATATCTTAAATTTTTAGGATTGTGAAAAAAATTTTAGTTGGAAGTGCCAAATTTTAATAAATTTATTTGAAACATACTTCGATTTTTCGGATTTTTATGGAGTATTTTTGTTGTAGGATCTACAATTGAGTAAATTTAGATGAAAATAACTTCAATTTTTTGGATTGTGAAAAAATTTTAGTTGGAAGTGTCAAATTTTAATAAATTTATTTGAAATCAATTTGGATTATTTTGGATTTTGTCGAGTATTTTTGGTGTAGGATGTATATTTGAGTAAATGTTGATGAAAATAACGACAATTTTTTGGATTGTGAAAAAAAATTTTAATTGGAAGTGTCAAATTTTAATAAATTTATTTGAAACCAACTTCGATTTTTTGGATTTTCTTGAGTAATTTTGTTGTAGGATCTACAATTGAGTAAATTTAGATGAAAATAACTTCAATTTTTTGGATTGTGAAAAAAAATTTAGTTGGAAGTGTCAAATTTTAATACAATTATTTCAAACCAACTTCGATTTTTTGGATTTTCTTGAGTATTTTTGGTGTAGGATGTATATTTGAGTAAATTTAGATGAAAATAACTTCGATTTTTTGGATTTTGTCACGATTTTTGTCAAATTTTAATAAATTTATTTGAAATCAACTTGGATAATTTTGGAATTTGTTGAGTATTTTTGTTGTAGGAACTATATTTGAGTAAATTTAGGTGAAAATATCTTCAATTTTTAGGATTGTGAAAAAAATTTTAGTTGGAAGTGCCAAATTTTAATAAATTTTTTGGCAACCAACTTCGATTTTTTGGATTTTTTTGAGTATTTTTGGTGTAGGATCTACAATTGAGTAAATTTAGATGAAAATAACTTCGATTTTTTGGATTATGTCACGATTTTTGTCAAATTTTAATAAATTTATTTGAAATCAACTTGGATAATTTTGGAATTTGTTGAGTATTTTTGTTGTAGGATCTATATTTGAGTAACTTTAGATGAAAATATCTTCAATTTTTTGGATTGTGAAAAAATTTTAGTTGGAAGTGTCAAATTTTAATAAATTTATTTGAAATCAATTTGGATTATTTTGGATTTTGTCGAGTATTTTTGGTGTAGGATGTATATTTGAGTAAATTTAGATGAAAATAACTTCAATTTTTTGGATTGTGAAAAAAAGTTTAGTTGGAAGTGTCAAGTTTTAATAAATTTATTTGAAACCAACTTCGATTTTTTGGATTTTCTTGAGTATTTTTGTTGTAGGATCTATAATTAAGTAAATTTAGATGAAAATAACTTCAATTTTTTGGTATGTGAATATAATTTTATTTGGAAGTGTCAAATTTTAATAAATTTATTTGAATTCAACTTCGATTTTGTGAATTTTGTCGAGTATTTTTGGTGTAGGATGTATATTTGAGTAAATTTAGATGAAAATAACTTCAATTTTTTGGATTGTGAAAAAAATTTTAGTTGGAAGTGTCAAATTTTAATAAATTTATTTGAATTCAACTTCGATTTTTTGGGATTTTCTTGAGTATTTTTGTTGTAGGATCTACAATTGAGTAAATTTAGATGAAAATAACTTCAATTTTTTGGATTGTGAAAAAAATTTTAGTTGGAAGTGTCAAATTTTAATAAATTTATTTGAATTCAACTTCGATTTTTTGGGATTTTGTTGAGTATTTTTGTTGTAGGGTCTATATTTGAGTAAATTTAGATGAAAATATGTTCAATTTTGTGGATTGTGAAAAAAAATTTAGTTGGAAGTGTCAAATTTTAATATATTTATTTGATATCAACTTCGATTTTTTTGGATTTTGTCGAGTATTTTTGTTGTAGGATCTACAATTGAGTAAATTTAGATGAAAATAACTTCGATTTTTTGGATTTTGTCACGATTTTTGTCAAATTTTAATAAATTTATTTGAAATCAACTTAGATAATTTTGGAATTTGTTGAGTATTTTTGTTGTAGGATGTATATTTGAGTAAATTTAGATGAAAATAACGACAATTTTTTGGATTGTGAAAAAAATTTAGTTGGAAGTGTCAAATTTTAATAAATTTATTTGAAATCAATTTGGATTATTTTGGATTTTGTTGACAATTTTTGTTGTAGGATCTATATTTGAGTAAATTTAGATGAAAATAACTTAAATTTTTTGGATTGTGAAAAAAATTTTAGTTGGAAGTGCCAAATTTTAATAAATTTATTTGAAACCAACTTCGATTTTTTGGATTTTCTTGAGTATTTTTGTTGTAGGATCTACAATTGAGTAAATTTTGATGAAAATAACTTCAATTTTTTGGATTGTGAAAAAAAATTTAGTTGGAAGTGTCAAATTTTAATAAAATTATTTGAAATCAACTTCGATTTTTTTGGATTTTGTTGAGTATTTTTGTTGTAGGGTCTATATTTGAGTAAATTTGGATGAAAATAACTTCAATTTTTAGGATTGTGAACAAAAATTTAGTTGCAAGTGTCAAATTTTAATAAATTTATTTGAAATCAACTTCGATTTTATTGGATTTTGTCGAATATTTTTGTTGTAGGATCTATATTTGAGTAAATTTAGATGAAAATAACTTCAATTTTTAGGACTGAGAAAAATATTTTAGTTGGAAGCGTCAAATTTTAATAAATTTATTTGAATTCAACTTCGATTTTTTTTAATGTTGTCGAGTATTTTTGGTGTAGGATGTATATTTGAGTAAATTTAGATGAAAATATCTTAAATTTTTAGGATTGTGAAAAAAATTTTAGTTGGAAGTGCCAAATTTTAATAAATTTATTTGAATCAAACTTCGATTTTTCGGATTTTTATGGAGTATTTTTGTTTCAGGATCTACAATTGAGTAAATTTAGATGAAAATAACTTCAATTTTTAGGACTGAGAAAAATATTTTAGTTGGAAGTGTCAAATTTTAATAAATTTATTTGAAACCTACTTCGATTTTTCTCGACTATGTTGAGTTTTTTTGATAGAGAAGCTTAATTTGAGTATTTTCAGTTGAAATAACTTCGATTTTTTGGATTTTGTCACGATTTTTGTCAAATTTTAATAAATTTATTTGAAATCAACTTGGATAATTTTGGAATTTGTTGAGTATTTATGTTGTAGGATCTATATTTGAGTAAATTTAGATGAAAATATCTTCAATTTTTTGGATTGTGAAAAAATTTTAGTTGGATGTGTCAAATTTTAATAAATTTATTTGAAACCAACTTTGATTTTTTGGATTTTCTTGAGTATTTTTGTTGTAGGATCTACAATTGAGTAAATTTAGATGAAAATAACTTCAATTTTTTGGATTGTGAATATAATTTTAGTTGGAAGTGTCAAATTTTAATAAATTTATTTGAATTCAACTTCGATTTTGTGAATTTTGTCGAGTATTTTTGGTGTAGGATGTATATTTGAGTAAATTTAGATGAAAATATCTTAAATTTTTAGGATTGTGAAAAAAATTTTAGTTGGAAGTGCCAAATTTTAATAAATTTATTTGAAATCAATTTGGTTTATTTTGGATTTTGTCGAGTATTTTTGGTGTAGGATGTATATTTGAGTAAATTTAGATGAAAATAACTTCAATTTTTTGGATTGTGAAAAAAAGTTTAGTTGGAAGTGTCAAGTTTTAATAAATTTATTTGAAACCAACTTCGATTTTTTTGATTTTCTTGAGTATTTTTGTTGTAGGATCTATAATTAAGTAAATTTAGATGAAAATAACTTCAATTTTTTGGTATGTGAATATAATTTTATTTGGAAGTGTCAAATTTTAATAAATTTATTTGAATTCAACTTCGATTTTGTGAATTTTGTCGAGTATTTTTGGTGTAGGATGTATATTTGAGTAAATTTAGATGAAAATAACTTCAATTTTTTGGATTGTGAAAAAAATTTTAGTTGGAAGTGTCAAATTTTAATAAATTTATTTGAATTCAACTTCGATTTTTTGGGATTTTCTTGAGTATTTTTGTTGTAGGATCTACAATTGAGTAAATTTAGATGAAAATAACTTCAATTTTTTGGATTGTGAAAAAAATTTTAGTTGGAAGTGTCAAATTTTAATAAATTTATTTGAATTCAACTTCGATTTTTTGGGATTTTGTTGAGTATTTTTGTTGTAGGGTCTATATTTGAGTAAATTTAGATGAAAATATGTTCAATTTTGTGGATTGTGAAAAAAATTTTAGTTGGAAGTGTCAAATTTTAATATATTTATTTGATATCAACTTCGATTTTTTTGGATTTTGTCGAGTATTTTTGTTGTAGGATCTACAATTGAGTAAATTTAGATGAAAATAACTTCAATTTTTTGGATTGTGAAAAAAAATTTAGTTGGAAGTGTCAAATTTTAATAAAATTATTTGAAACCAACTTCGATTTTTTGGATTTTCTTGAGTATTTTTGGTGTAGGATGTATATTTGAGTAAATTTAGATGAAAATAACGACAATTTTTTGGATTCTGAAAAAAAAATTTACTTGGAAGTGTAAAATTTTAATAAATTTATTTGAAACCAACTTCGATTTTTTTGTATTTTCTTGAGTATTTTTGTTGTAGGATCTACCATTGAGTAAATTTAGATGAAAATAACTTCGATTTTTTGGATTTTGTCACGATTTTTGTCAAATTTTAATAAATTTATTTGAAATCAACTTGGATAATTTTGGAATTTGTTGAGTATTTTTGTTGTAGGATGTATATTTGAGTAAATTTAGATGAAAATAACGACAATTTTTTGGATTGTGAAAAAAATTTAGTTGGAAGTGTCAAATTTTAATAAATTTATTTGAAATCAATTTGGATTATTTTGGATTTTGTTGACAATTTTTGTTGTAGGATCTATATTTGAGTAAATTTAGATGAAAATAACTTAAATTTTTAGGATTGTGAAAAAAATTTTAGTTGGAAGTGCCAAATTTTAATAAATTTATTTGAAACCAACTTCGATTTTTTGGATTTTCTTGAGTATTTTTGTTGTAGGATCTACAATTGAGTAAATTTTGATGAAAATAACTTCAATTTTTTGGATTGTGAAAAAAAATTTAGTTGGAAGTGTCAAATTTTAATAAAATTATTTGAAATCAACTTCGATTTTTTTGGATTTTGTTGAGTATTTTTGTTGTAGGGTCTATATTTGAGTAAATTTGGATGAAAATAACTTCAATTTTTAGGATTGTGAACAAAAATTTAGTTGCAAGTGTCAAATTTTAATAAATTTATTTGAAATCAACTTCGATTTTATTGGATTTTGTCGAATATTTTTGTTGTAGGATCTATATTTGAGTAAATTTAGATGAAAATAACTTCAATTTTTAGGACTGAGAAAAATATTTTAGTTGGAAGTGTCAAATTTTAATAAATTTATTTGAATTCAACTTCGATTTTTTTTAATGTTGTCGAGTATTTTTGGTGTAGGATGTATATTTGAGTAAATTTAGATGAAAATATCTTAAATTTTTAGGATTGTGAAAAAAATTTTAGTTGGAAGTGCCAAATTTTAATAAATTTATTTGAATCAAACTTCGATTTTTCGGATTTTTATGGAGTATTTTTGTTTCAGGATCTACAATTGAGTAAATTTACATGAAAATAACTTCAATTTTTAGGACTGAGAAAAATATTTTAGTTGGAAGTGTCAAATTTTAATAAATTTATTTGAAACCTACTTCGATTTTTCTCGACTATGTTGAGTTTTTTTGATAGAGAAGCTTAATTTGAGTATTTTCAGTTGAAATAACTTCGATTTTTTGGATTTTGTCACGATTTTTGTCAAATTTTAATAAATTTATTTGAAATCAACTTGGATAATTTTGGAATTTGTTGAGTATTTATGTTGTAGGATCTATATTTGAGTAAATTTAGATGAAAATATCTTCAATTTTTTGGATTGTGAAAAAATTTTAGTTGGATGTGTCAAATTTTAATAAATTTATTTGAAACCAACTTTGATTTTTTGGATTTTCTTGAGTATTTTTGTTGTAGGATCTACAATTGAGTAAATTTAGATGAAAATAACTTCAATTTTTTGGATTGTGAATATAATTTTAGTTGGAAGTGTCAAATTTTAATAAATTTATTTGAATTCAACTTCGATTTTGTGAATTTTGTCGAGTATTTTTGGTGTAGGATGTATATTTGAGTAAATTTAGATGAAAATATCTTAAATTTTTAGGATTGTGAAAAAAATTTTAGTTGGAAGTGCCAAATTTTAATAAATTTATTTGAAACAAACTTCGATTTTTCGAATTTTTATGGAGTATTTTTGTTGTAGGATCTACAATTGAGTAAATTTAGATGAAAATAACTTCAATTTAGGACTGAGAAAAATATTTTAGTTGGAAGTGTCAAATTTTAATAAATTTATTTGAAACCTACTTCGATTTTTCTCGACTATGTTGAGTTTTTTTGATAGAGAAGCTTAATTTGAGTAATTTCAGTTGAAATAACTTCGATTTTTTGGATTTTGTCACGATTTTTGTCAAATTTTAATAAATTTATTTGAAATCAACTTGGATAATTTTGGAATTTGTTGAGTATTTTTGTTGTAGGATCTATATTTGAGTAAATTTAGGTGAAAATATCTTCAATTTTTAGGATTGTGAAAAAAATTTTAGTTGGAAGTGCCAAATTTTAATAAATTTTTTTGTAACCAACTTCGATTTTTTGGATTTTCTTGAGTATTTTTGGTGTAGGATCTACAATTGAGTAAATTTAGATGAAAATAACTTCGATTTTTTGGATTATGTCACGATTTTTGTCAAATTTTAATAAATTTATTTGAAATCAACTTGGATAATTTTGGAATTTGTTGAGTATTTTTGTTGTAGGATCTATATTTGAGTAACTTTAGATGAAAATATCTTCAATTTTTTGGATTGTGAAAAAATTTTAGTTGGAAGTGTCAAATTTTAATAAATTTATTTGAAATCAATTTGGATTATTTTGGATTTTGTCGAGTATTTTTGGTGTAGGATGTATATTTGAGTAAATGTAGATGAAAATAACGACAATTTTTTGGATTGTGAAAAAAAATTTTAGTTGGAAGTGTCAAATTTTAACAAATTTATTTGAAACCAACTTCGATTTTTTTGGATTTTCTTGAGTATTTTTGTTGTAGGATATACAATTGAGTAAATTTAGATGAAAATAACTTCAATTTTTTGGATTGTGAATATAATTTTAGTTGGAAGTGTCAAATTTTAATAAATTTATTTGAATTCAACTTCGATTTTGTGAATTTTGTCGAGTATTTTTGGTGTAGGATGTATATTTGAGTAAATTTAGATGAAAATATCTTAAATTTTTAGGATTGTGAAAAAAATTTTAGTTGGAAGTGCCAAATTTTAATAAATTTATTTGAATCAAACTTCGATTTTTCGGATTTTTATGGAGTATTTTTGTTTCAGGATCTACAATTGAGTAAATTTACATGAAAATAACTTCAATTTTTAGGACTGAGAAAAATATTTTAGTTGGAAGTGTCAAATTTTAATAAATTTATTTGAAACCTACTTCGATTTTTCTCGACTATGTTGAGTTTTTTTGATAGAGAAGCTTAATTTGAGTATTTTCAGTTGAAATAACTTCGATTTTTTGGATTTTGTCACGATTTTTGTCAAATTTTAATAAATTTATTTGAAATCAACTTGGATAATTTTGGAATTTGTTGAGTATTTATGTTGTAGGATCTATATTTGAGTAAATTTAGATGAAAATATCTTCAATTTTTTGGATTGTGAAAAAATTTTAGTTGGATGTGTCAAATTTTAATAAATTTATTTGAAACCAACTTTGATTTTTTGGATTTTCTTGAGTATTTTTGTTGTAGGATCTACAATTGAGTAAATTTAGATGAAAATAACTTCAATTTTTTGGATTGTGAATATAATTTTAGTTGGAAGTGTCAAATTTTAATAAATTTATTTGAATTCAACTTCGATTTTGTGAATTTTGTCGAGTATTTTTGGTGTAGGATGTATATTTGAGTAAATTTAGATGAAAATATCTTAAATTTTTAGGATTGTGAAAAAAATTTTAGTTGGAAGTGCCAAATTTTAATAAATTTATTTGAAACAAACTTCGATTTTTCGAATTTTTATGGAGTATTTTTGTTGTAGGATCTACAATTGAGTAAATTTAGATGAAAATAACTTCAATTTAGGACTGAGAAAAATATTTTAGTTGGAAGTGTCAAATTTTAATAAATTTATTTGAAACCTACTTCGATTTTTCTCGACTATGTTGAGTTTTTTTGATAGAGAAGCTTAATTTGAGTAATTTCAGTTGAAATAACTTCGATTTTTTGGATTTTGTCACGATTTTTGTCAAATTTTAATAAATTTATTTGAAATCAACTTGGATAATTTTGGAATTTGTTGAGTATTTTTGTTGTAGGATCTATATTTGAGTAAATTTAGGTGAAAATATCTTCAATTTTTAGGATTGTGAAAAAAATTTTAGTTGGAAGTGCCAAATTTTAATAAATTTTTTTGTAACCAACTTCGATTTTTTGGATTTTCTTGAGTATTTTTGGTGTAGGATCTACAATTGCGTAAATTTAGATGAAAATAACTTCGATTTTTTGGATTATGTCACGATTTTTGTCAAATTTTAATAAATTTATTTGAAATCAACTTGGATAATTTTGGAATTTGTTGAGTATTTTTGTTGTAGGATCTATATTTGAGTAACTTTAGATGAAAATATCTTCAATTTTTTGGATTGTGAAAAAATTTTAGTTGGAAGTGTCAAATTTTAATAAATTTATTTGAAATCAATTTGGATTATTTTGGATTTTGTCGAGTATTTTTGGTGTAGGATGTATATTTGAGTAAATGTAGATGAAAATAACGACAATTTTTTGGATTGTGAAAAAAAATTTTAGTTGGAAGTGTCAAATTTTAACAAATTTATTTGAAACCAACTTCGATTTTTTTGGATTTTCTTGAGTATTTTTGTTGTAGGATATACAATTGAGTAAATTTAGATGAAAATAACTTCAATTTTTTGGATTGTGAATATAATTTTAGTTGGAAGTGTCAAATTTTAATAAATTTATTTGAATTCAACTTCGATTTTGTGAATTTTGTCGAGTATTTTTGGTGTAGGATGTATATTTGAGAAAATTTAGATGAAAATATCTTAAATTTTTAGGATTGTGAAAAGAATTTTAGTTGGAAGTGCCAAATTTTAATAAATTTATTTGAAACAAACTTCGATTTTTCGGATTTTTATGGAGTATTTTTGTTGTAGGATCTACAATTGAGTAAATTTAGATGAAAATAACTTCAGTTTTTAGGACTGAGAAAAATATTTTAGTTGGAAGTGTCAAATTTTAATAAATTTATTTGAAACCTACTTCGATTTTTCTCGACTATGTTGAGTTTTTTTGATAGAGAAGCTTAATTTGAGTAATTTCAGTTGAAATAACTTCATTTTTTTGGATTTTGTCACGATTTTTGTCAAATTTTAATAAATTTATTTGAAATCAACTTGGATAATTTTGGAATTTGTTGAGTATTTTTGTTGTAGGATCTATATTTGAGTAACTTTAGATGAAAATATCTTCAATTTTTTGGATTGTGAAAAAATTTTAGTTGGAAGTGTCAAATTTTAATAAATTTATTTGAAATCAATTTGGATTATTTTGGATTTTGTCGAGTATTTTTGGTGTAGGATGTATATTTGAGTAAATTTAGATGAAAATAACTTCAATTTTTTGGATTGTGAAAAAAAGTTTAGTTGGAAGTGTCAAGTTTTAATAAATTTATTTGAAACCAACTTCGATTTTTTGGATTTTCTTGAGTATTTTTGTTGTAGGATCTATAATTAAGTAAATTTAGATGAAAATAACTTCAATTTTTTGGTATGTGAATATAATTTTATTTGGAAGTGTCAAATTTTAATAAATTTATTTGAATTCAACTTCGATTTTGTGAATTTTGTCGAGTATTTTTGGTGTAGGATGTATATTTGAGTAAATTTAGATGAAAATAACTTCAATTTTTTGGATTGTGAAAAAAATTTTAGTTGGAAGTGTCAAATTTTAATAAATTTATTTGAATTCAACTTCGATTTTTTGGGATTTTCTTGAGTATTTTTGTTGTAGGATCTACAATTGAGTAAATTTAGATGAAAATAACTTCAATTTTTTGGATTGTGAAAAAAATTTTAGTTGGAAGTGTCAAATTTTAATAAATTTATTTGAATTCAACTTCGATTTTTTGGGATTTTGTTGAGTATTTTTGTTGTAGGGTCTATATTTGAGTAAATTTAGATGAAAATATGTTCAATTTTGTGGATTGTGAAAAAAATTTTAGTTGGAAGTGTCAAATTTTAATATATTTATTTGATATCAACTTCGATTTTTTTGGATTTTGTCGAGTATTTTTGTTGTAGGATCTACAATTGAGTAAATTTAGATGAAAATAACTTCAATTTTTTGGATTGTGAAAAAAAATTTAGTTGGAAGTGTCAAATTTTAATAAAATTATTTGAAACCAACTTCGATTTTTTGGATTTTCTTGAGTATTTTTGGTGTAGGATGTATATTTGAGTAAATTTAGATGAAAATAACGACAATTTTTTGGATTCTGAAAAAAAAATTTACTTGGAAGTGTAAAATTTTAATAAATTTATTTGAAACCAACTTCGATTTTTTTGTATTTTCTTGAGTATTTTTGTTGTAGGATCTACCATTGAGTAAATTTAGATGAAAATAACTTCGATTTTTTGGATTTTGTCACGATTTTTGTCAAATTTTAATAAATTTATTTGAAATCAACTTGGATAATTTTGGAATTTGTTGAGTATTTTTGTTGTAGGATGTATATTTGAGTAAATTTAGATGAAAATAACGACAATTTTTTGGATTGTGAAAAAAATTTTAGTTGGAAGTGTCAAATTTTAATAAATTTATTTGAAACCAATTTCGATTATTTGGATTTTCTTGAGTATTTTTGTTGTAGGATCTACAATTGAGTAAATTTAGATGAAAATAACTTCGATATTTTGGATTTTGTCACGATTTTTGTCAAATTTTAATAAATTTATTTGAAATCAACTTGGATAATTTTGGAATTTGTTGAGTATTTTTGTTGTAGGAACTATATTTGAGTAAATTTAGGTGAAAATATCTTCAATTTTTAGGATTGTGAAAAAAATTTTAGTTGGAAGTGCCAAATTTTAATAAACTTTTTTGTAACCAACTTCGATTTTTTGGATTTTCTTGAGTATTTTTGTTGTAGGATCTACAATTGAGTAAATTTAGATGAAAATAACTTCGATTTTTTGGATTTTGTCACGATTTTTGTCAAATTTTAATAAATTTATTTGAAATCAACTTGGATAATTTTGGAATTTGTTGAGTATTTTTGTTGTAGGATGTATATTTGAGTAAATTTAGATGAAAATAACGACAATTTTTTGGATTGTGAAAAAAATTTTAGTTGGAAGTGTCAAATTTTAATAAAATTATTTGAAATCAACTTTGATTTTTTTGGATTTTGTCGAGTATTTTTGGTGTAGGATGTATATTTGAGTAAATTTAGATGAAAATAACTTCAATTCTTTGGATTGTGAAAAAAATTTGAGTTGGAAGTGTCAAATTTTAATAAATTTATTTGAAACCAACTTCGATTTTTTGGATTTTCTTGAGTATTTTTGTTGTAGGGTCTATATTTGAGTAAATTTAGATGAAAATATGTTCAATTTTGTGGATTGTGAAAAAAATTTTAGTTGGAAGTGTCAAATTTTAATAAATTTATTTGATATCAACTTCGATTTTTTTGGATTTTGTCGAGTATTTTTGGTGTAGGATGTATATTTGAGTAAATTTAGATGAAAATAACTTCAATTTTTTGGATTGTGAAAAAAAGTTTAGTTGGAAGTGTCAAGTTTTAATAAATTTATTTGAAACCAACTTCGATTTTTTTGATTTTCTTGAGTAATTTTGTTGTAGGATCTATAATTAAGTAAATTTAGATGAAAATAACTTCAATTTTTTGGTATGTGAATATAATTTTAGTTGGAAGTGTCAAATTTTAATAAATTTATTTGAATTCAACTTCGATTTTGTGAATTGTGTCGAGTATTTTTGGTGTAGGATGTATATTTGAGTAAATTTAGATGAAAATAACTTCAATTTTTAGGACTGAGAAAAATATTTTAGTTGGAAGTGTCAAATTTTAATAAATTTATTTGAAACCTACTTCGATTTTTCTCGACTATGTTGAGTTTTTTTGATAGAGAGGCTTAATTTGAGTAATTTCAGTTGAAATAACTTCGATTTTTTGGATTTTGTCACGATTTTTGTCAAATTTTAATAAATTTATTTGAAATCAACTTGGATAATTTTGGAATTTGTTGAGTATTTTTGTTGTAGGATCTATATTTGAGTAAATGTAGATGAAAATATCTTCAATTTTTTGGATTGTGAAAAAATTTTAGTTGGAAGTGTCAAATTTTAATAAATTTATTTGAAACCAACTTTGATTTTTTGGATTTTCTTGAGTATTTTTGTTGTAGGATCTACAATTGAGTAAATTTAGATGAAAATAACTTCAATTTTAAGGATTGTGAAAAAAAATTTAGTTGGAAGTGTCAAATTTTAATAAATTTATTTGAAATCCATTTGGATTATTTTGGATTTTGTTGACAATTTTTGTTGTAGGAACTATATTTGAGTAAATTTAGGTGAAAATATCTTCAATTTTTAGGATTGTGAAAAAAATTTTAGTTGGAAGTGCCAAATTTTAATAAATTTTTTTGTAACCAACTTCGATTTTTTGGATTTTCTTGAATATTTTTGGTGTAGGATCTACAATTGAGTAAATTTAGATGAAAATAACTTCAATTTTTAGGACTGAGAAAAATATTTTAGTTGGAAGTGTCAAATTTTAATAAATTTAATTTGAAACCAACTTCGATTTTTTGAATTTTCTTGAGTATTTTTGTTGTAGGATCTACAATTGAGTAAATTTTGATGAAAATAACTTCAATTTTTTGGATTGTGAAAAAAAATTTAGTTGGAAGTGTCCAATTTTAATAAAATTATTTGAAATCAACTTTGATTTTTTTGGATTTTGTTGAGTATTTTTGTTGTAGGGTCTATATTTGAGTAAATTTAGATGAAAATATGTTCAATTTTGTGGATTGTGAAAAAAATTTTAGTTGGAAGTGTCAAATTTTAATAAATTTATTTGATATCAATTTGGATTATTTTGGATTTTCTTGAGTATTTTTGTTGTAGGATCTACAATTGTGTAAATTTAGATGAAAATAACTTCGATTTTTTGGATTTTGTCACGATTTTTGTCAAATTTTAATAAATTTATTTGAAATCAACTTGGATAATTTTGGAATTTGTTGAGTATTTTTGTTGTAGGATGTATATTTGAGTAAATTTAGATGAAAATAACGACAATTTTTTGGATTGTGAAAAAAATTTTAGTTGGAAGTGTCAAATTTTAATAAATTTATTTGAAACCAATTTCGATTATTTGGATTTTCTTGAGTATTTTTGTTGTAGGATCTACAATTGAGTAAATTTAGATGAAAATAACTTCAATTTTTTGGATTGTGAAAAAAATTTTAGTTGGAAGTGTCAAATTTTAATAAATTTATATGAATTCAACTTCGATTTTTTGGGATTTTGTTGAGTATTTTTGTTGTAGGGTCTATATTTGAGTAAATTTAGATGAAAATATGTTCAATTTTGTGGATTGTGAAAAAAATTTTAGTTGGAAGTGTCAAATTTTAATAAATTTATTTGATATCAATTTGGATTATTTTGGATTTTGTCGAGTATTTTTGGTGTAGGATGTATATTTGAGTAAATGTAGATGAAAATAACGACAATTTTTTGGATTGTGAAAAAAAATTTTAGTTGGAAGTGTCAAATTTTAACAAATTTATTTGAAACCAACTTCGATTTTTTTGGATTTTCTTGAGTATTTTTGTTGTAGGATATACAATTGAGTAAATTTAGATGAAAATAACTTCAATTTTTTGGATTGTGAATATAATTTTAGTTGGAAGTGTCAAATTTTAATAAATTTATTTGAATTCAACTTCGATTTTGTGAATTTTGTCGAGTATTTTTGGTGTAGGATGTATATTTGAGTAAATTTAGATGAAAATATCTTAAATTTTTAGGATTGTGAAAAAATTTTAGTTGGAAGTGCCAAATTTTAATAAATTTATTTGAAACAAACTTCGATTTTCCGGATTTTTAAGGAGTATTTTTGTTGTAGGATCTACAATTGAGTAAATTTTGATGAAAATAACTTCAATTTTTAGGACTGAGAAAAATATTTTAGTTGGAAGTGTCAAATTTTAATAAATTTATTTGAAACCTACTTCGATTTTTCTCGACTATGTTGAGTTTTTTTGATAGAGAAGCTTAATTTGAGTAATTTCAGTTGAAATAACTTCATTTTTTTGGATTTTGTCACGATTTTTGTCAAATTTTAATAAATTTATTTGAAATCAACTTGGATAATTTTGGAATTTGTTGAGTATTTTTGTTGTAGGATCTATATTTGAGTAACTTTAGATGAAAATATCTTCAATTTTTTGGATTGTGAAAAAATTTTAGTTGGAAGTGTCAAATTTTGATAAATTTATTTGAAATCAATTTGGATTATTTTGGATTTTGTCGAGTATTTTTGGTGTAGGATGTATATTTGAGTAAATGTTGATGAAAATAACGACAATTTTTTGGATTGTGAAAAAAAATTTTAGTTGGAAGTGTCAAATTTTAACAAATTTATTTGAAACCAACTTCGATTTTTTGGATTTTCTTGAGTATTTTTGTTGTAGGATCTACAATTGAGTAAATTTAGATGAAAATAACTTCAATTTTTTGGATTGTGAAAAAAAATTTAGTTGGAAGTGTCAAATTTTAATAAAATTATTAGAAACCAACTTCGATTTTTTGGATTTTCTTGAGTATTTTTGGTGTAGGATGTATATTTGAGTAAATTTAGATGAAAATAACGACAATTTTTTGGATTCTGAAAAAAAAATTTACTTGGAAGTGTAAAATTTTAATAAATTTATTTGAAACCAACTTCGATTTTTTTGGATTTTCTTGAGTATTTTTGTTGTAGGATCTACAATTGAGTAAATTTAGATGAAAGTAACTTCGATTTTTTGGATTTTGTCACGATTTTTGTCAAATTTTAATAAATTTATTTGAAATCAACTTGGATAATTTTGGAATTTGTTGAGTATTTTTGTTGTAGGATGTATATTTGAGTAAATTTAGATGAAAATAACGACAATTTTTTGGATTGTGAAAAAAATTTTAGTTGGAAGTGTCAAATTTTAATAAATTTATTTGAAACCAATTTCGATTATTTGGATTTTCTTGAGTATTTTTGTTGTAGGATCTACAATTGAGTAAATTTAGATGAAAATAACTTCAATTCTTTGGATTGTGAAAAAAATTTGAGTTGGAAGTGTCAAATTTTAATAAATTTATTTGAAACCAACTTCGATTTTTTGGATTTTCTTGAGTATTTTTGTTGTAGGGTCTATATTTGAGTAAATTTAGATGAAAATATGTTCAATTTTGTGGATTGTGAAAAAAATTTTAGTTGGAAGTGTCAAATTTTAATAAATTTATTTGATATCAACTTCGATTTTTTTGGATTTTGTCGAGTATTTTTGGTGTAGGATGTATATTTGAGTAAATTTAGATGAAAATAACTTCAATTTTTTGGATTGTGAAAAAAAGTTTAGTTGGAAGTGTCAAGTTTTAATAAATTTATTTGAAACCAACTTCGATTTTTTGGATTTTCTTGAGTATTTTTGTTGTAGGATCTATAATTAAGTAAATTTAGATGAAAATAACTTCAATTTTTTGGTATGTGAATATAATTTTATTTGGAAGTGTCAAATTTTAATAAATTTATTTGAATTCAACTTCGATTTTGTGAATTTTGTCGAGTATTTTTGGTGTAGGATGTATATTTGAGTAAATTTAGATGAAAATAACTTCAATTTTTTTGATTGTGAAAAAAATTTTAGTTGGAAGTGTCAAATTTTAATAAATTTATTTGAATTCAACTTCGATTTTTTGGGATTTTCTTGAGTATTTTTGTTGTAGGATCTACAATTGAGTAAATTTAGATGAAAATAACTTCAATTTTTTGGATTGTGAAAAAAATTTTAGTTGGAAGTGTCAAATTTTAATAAATTTATTTGAATTCAACTTCGATTTTTTGGGATTTTGTTGAGTATTTTTGTTGTAGGGTCTATATTTGAGTAAATTTAGATGAAAATATGTTCAATTTTGTGGATTGTGAAAAAAATTTTAGTTGGAAGTGTCAAATTTTAATATATTTATTTGATATCAACTTCGATTTTTTTGGATTTTGTCGAGTATTTTTGTTGTAGGATCTACAATTGAGTAAATTTAGATGAAAATAACTTCAATTTTTTGGATTGTGAATATAATTTTAGTTGGAAGTGTCAAATTTTAATAAATTTATTTGAATTCAACTTCGATTTTGTGAATTTTGTCGAGTATTTTTGGTGTAGGATGTATATTTGAGTAAATTTAGATGAAAATAACTTCAATTTTTGGGACTGAGAAAAATATTTTAGTTGGAAGTGTCAAATTTTAATAAATTTATTTGAAACCTACTTCGATTTTTCTCGACTACGTTGAGTTTTTTTTATAGAGAAGCTTAATTTGAGTAATTTCAGTTGAAATAACTTCGATTTTTTGGATTTTGTCACGATTTTTGTCAAATTTTAATAAATTTATTTGAAATCAACTTGGATAATTTTGGAATTTGTTGAGTATTTATGTTGTAGGATCTATATTTGAGTAAATTTAGATGAAAATATCTTCAATTTTTTGGATTGTGAAAAAATTTTAGTTGGATGTGTCAAATTTTAATAAATTTATTTGAATTCAACTTCGATTTTGTGAATTTTGTGGAGTATTTTTGGTGTAGGATGTATATTTGAGTAAATTTAGATGAAAATATCTTAAATTTTTAGGATTGTGAAAATAAATTTAGTTGGAAGTGCCAAATTTTAATAAATTTATTTGAAACAAACTTCGATTTTTCGGATTTTTATGGAGTATTTTTGTTGTAGGATCTACAATTGAGTAAATTTAGATGAAAATAACTTCAATTTTTAGGACTGAGAAAAATATTTTAGTTGGAAGTGTCAAATTTTAATAAATTTATTTGAAACCTACTTCGATTTTTCTCGACTATGTTGAGTTTTTTTGATAGAGAAGCTTAATTTGAGTATTTTCAGTTGAAATAACTTCGATTTTTTGGATTTTGTCACGATTTTTGTCAAATTTTAATAAATTTATTTGAAATCAACTTGGATAATTTTGGAATTTGTTGAGTATTTATGTTGTAGGATCTATATTTGAGTAAATTTAGATGAAAATATCTTCAATTTTTTGGATTGTGAAAAAATTTTAGTTGGATGTGTCAAATTTTAATAAATTTATTTGAAACCAACTTTGATTTTTTGGATTTTCTTGAGTATTTTTGTTGTAGGATCTACAATTGAGTAAATTTAGATGAAAATAACTTCAATTTTTTGGATTGTGAATATAATTTTAGTTGGAAGTGTCAAATTTTAATAAATTTATTTGAATTCAACTTCGATTTTGTGAATTTTGTCGAGTATTTTTGGTGTAGGATGTATATTTGAGTAAATTTAGATGAAAATATCTTAAATTTTTAGGATTGTGAAAAAAATTTTAGTTGGAAGTGCCAAATTTTAATAAATTTATTTGAAACAAACTTCGATTTTTCGAATTTTTATGGAGTATTTTTGTTGTAGGATCTACAATTGAGTAAATTTAGATGAAAATAACTTCAATTTAGGACTGAGAAAAATATTTTAGTTGGAAGTGTCAAATTTTAATAAATTTATTTGAAACCTACTTCGATTTTTCTCGACTATGTTGAGTTTTTTTGATAGAGAAGCTTAATTTGAGTAATTTCAGTTGAAATAACTTCGATTTTTTGGATTTTGTCACGATTTTTGTCAAATTTTAATAAATTTATTTGAAATCAACTTGGATAATTTTGGAATTTGTTGAGTATTTTTGTTGTAGGATCTATATTTGAGTAAATTTAGGTGAAAATATCTTCAATTTTTAGGATTGTGAAAAAAATTTTAGTTGGAAGTGCCAAATTTTAATAAATTTTTTTGTAACCAACTTCGATTTTTTGGATTTTCTTGAGTATTTTTGGTGTAGGATCTACAATTGCGTAAATTTAGATGAAAATAACTTCGATTTTTTGGATTATGTCACGATTTTTGTCAAATTTTAATAAATTTATTTGAAATCAACTTGGATAATTTTGGAATTTGTTGAGTATTTTTGTTGTAGGATCTATATTTGAGTAACTTTAGATGAAAATATCTTCAATTTTTTGGATTGTGAAAAAATTTTAGTTGGAAGTGTCAAATTTTAATAAATTTATTTGAAATCAATTTGGATTATTTTGGATTTTGTCGAGTATTTTTGGTGTAGGATGTATATTTGAGTAAATGTAGATGAAAATAACGACAATTTTTTGGATTGTGAAAAAAAATTTTAGTTGGAAGTGTCAAATTTTAACAAATTTATTTGAAACCAACTTCGATTTTTTTGGATTTTCTTGAGTATTTTTGTTGTAGGATATACAATTGAGTAAATTTAGATGAAAATAACTTCAATTTTTTGGATTGTGAATATAATTTTAGTTGGAAGTGTCAAATTTTAATAAATTTATTTGAATTCAACTTCGATTTTGTGAATTTTGTCGAGTATTTTTGGTGTAGGATGTATATTTGAGAAAATTTAGATGAAAATATCTTAAATTTTTAGGATTGTGAAAAGAATTTTAGTTGGAAGTGCCAAATTTTAATAAATTTATTTGAAACAAACTTCGATTTTTCGGATTTTTATGGAGTATTTTTGTTGTAGGATCTACAATTGAGTAAATTTAGATGAAAATAACTTCAGTTTTTAGGACTGAGAAAAATATTTTAGTTGGAAGTGTCAAATTTTAATAAATTTATTTGAAACCTACTTCGATTTTTCTCGACTATGTTGAGTTTTTTTGATAGAGAAGCTTAATTTGAGTAATTTCAGTTGAAATAACTTCATTTTTTTGGATTTTGTCACGATTTTTGTCAAATTTTAATAAATTTATTTGAAATCAACTTGGATAATTTTGGAATTTGTTGAGTATTTTTGTTGTAGGATCTATATTTGAGTAACTTTAGATGAAAATATCTTCAATTTTTTGGATTGTGAAAAAATTTTAGTTGGAAGTGTCAAATTTTAATAAATTTATTTGAAATCAATTTGGATTATTTTGGATTTTGTCGAGTATTTTTGGTGTAGGATGTATATTTGAGTAAATTTAGATGAAAATAACTTCAATTTTTTGGATTGTGAAAAAAAGTTTAGTTGGAAGTGTCAAGTTTTAATAAATTTATTTGAAACCAACTTCGATTTTTTGGATTTTCTTGAGTATTTTTGTTGTAGGATCTATAATTAAGTAAATTTAGATGAAAATAACTTCAATTTTTTGGTATGTGAATATAATTTTATTTGGAAGTGTCAAATTTTAATAAATTTATTTGAATTCAACTTCGATTTTGTGAATTTTGTCGAGTATTTTTGGTGTAGGATGTATATTTGAGTAAATTTAGATGAAAATAACTTCAATTTTTTGGATTGTGAAAAAAATTTTAGTTGGAAGTGTCAAATTTTAATAAATTTATTTGAATTCAACTTCGATTTTTTGGGATTTTCTTGAGTATTTTTGTTGTAGGATCTACAATTGAGTAAATTTAGATGAAAATAACTTCAATTTTTTGGATTGTGAAAAAAATTTTAGTTGGAAGTGTCAAATTTTAATAAATTTATTTGAATTCAACTTCGATTTTTTGGGATTTTGTTGAGTATTTTTGTTGTAGGGTCTATATTTGAGTAAATTTAGATGAAAATATGTTCAATTTTGTGGATTGTGAAAAAAATTTTAGTTGGAAGTGTCAAATTTTAATATATTTATTTGATATCAACTTCGATTTTTTTGGATTTTGTCGAGTATTTTTGTTGTAGGATCTACAATTGAGTAAATTTAGATGAAAATAACTTCAATTTTTTGGATTGTGAAAAAAAATTTAGTTGGAAGTGTCAAATTTTAATAAAATTATTTGAAACCAACTTCGATTTTTTGGATTTTCTTGAGTATTTTTGGTGTAGGATGTATATTTGAGTAAATTTAGATGAAAATAACGACAATTTTTTGGATTCTGAAAAAAAAATTTACTTGGAAGTGTAAAATTTTAATAAATTTATTTGAAACCAACTTCGATTTTTTTGTATTTTCTTGAGTATTTTTGTTGTAGGATCTACCATTGAGTAAATTTAGATGAAAATAACTTCGATTTTTTGGATTTTGTCACGATTTTTGTCAAATTTTAATAAATTTATTTGAAATCAACTTGGATAATTTTGGAATTTGTTGAGTATTTTTGTTGTAGGATGTATATTTGAGTAAATTTAGATGAAAATAACGACAATTTTTTGGATTGTGAAAAAAATTTTAGTTGGAAGTGTCAAATTTTAATAAATTTATTTGAAACCAATTTCGATTATTTGGATTTTCTTGAGTATTTTTGTTGTAGGATCTACAATTGAGTAAATTTAGATGAAAATAACTTCGATATTTTGGATTTTGTCACGATTTTTGTCAAATTTTAATAAATTTATTTGAAATCAACTTGGATAATTTTGGAATTTGTTGAGTATTTTTGTTGTAGGAACTATATTTGAGTAAATTTAGGTGAAAATATCTTCAATTTTTAGGATTGTGAAAAAAATTTTAGTTGGAAGTGCCAAATTTTAATAAACTTTTTTGTAACCAACTTCGATTTTTTGGATTTTCTTGAGTATTTTTGTTGTAGGATCTACAATTGAGTAAATTTAGATGAAAATAACTTCGATTTTTTGGATTTTGTCACGATTTTTGTCAAATTTTAATAAATTTATTTGAAATCAACTTGGATAATTTTGGAATTTGTTGAGTATTTTTGTTGTAGGATGTATATTTGAGTAAATTTAGATGAAAATAACGACAATTTTTTGGATTGTGAAAAAAATTTTAGTTGGAAGTGTCAAATTTTAATAAAATTATTTGAAATCAACTTTGATTTTTTTGGATTTTGTCGAGTATTTTTGGTGTAGGATGTATATTTGAGTAAATTTAGATGAAAATAACTTCAATTCTTTGGATTGTGAAAAAAATTTGAGTTGGAAGTGTCAAATTTTAATAAATTTATTTGAAACCAACTTCGATTTTTTGGATTTTCTTGAGTATTTTTGTTGTAGGGTCTATATTTGAGTAAATTTAGATGAAAATATGTTCAATTTTGTGGATTGTGAAAAAAATTTTAGTTGGAAGTGTCAAATTTTAATAAATTTATTTGATATCAACTTCGATTTTTTTGGATTTTGTCGAGTATTTTTGGTGTAGGATGTATATTTGAGTAAATTTAGATGAAAATAACTTCAATTTTTTGGATTGTGAAAAAAAGTTTAGTTGGAAGTGTCAAGTTTTAATAAATTTATTTGAAACCAACTTCGATTTTTTTGATTTTCTTGAGTAATTTTGTTGTAGGATCTATAATTAAGTAAATTTAGATGAAAATAACTTCAATTTTTTGGTATGTGAATATAATTTTAGTTGGAAGTGTCAAATTTTAATAAATTTATTTGAATTCAACTTCGATTTTGTGAATTGTGTCGAGTATTTTTGGTGTAGGATGTATATTTGAGTAAATTTAGATGAAAATAACTTCAATTTTTAGGACTGAGAAAAATATTTTAGTTGGAAGTGTCAAATTTTAATAAATTTATTTGAAACCTACTTCGATTTTTCTCGACTATGTTGAGTTTTTTTGATAGAGAGGCTTAATTTGAGTAATTTCAGTTGAAATAACTTCGATTTTTTGGATTTTGTCACGATTTTTGTCAAATTTTAATAAATTTATTTGAAATCAACTTGGATAATTTTGGAATTTGTTGAGTATTTTTGTTGTAGGATCTATATTTGAGTAAATGTAGATGAAAATATCTTCAATTTTTTGGATTGTGAAAAAATTTTAGTTGGAAGTGTCAAATTTTAATAAATTTATTTGAAACCAACTTTGATTTTTTGGATTTTCTTGAGTATTTTTGTTGTAGGATCTACAATTGAGTAAATTTAGATGAAAATAACTTCAATTTTAAGGATTGTGAAAAAAAATTTAGTTGGAAGTGTCAAATTTTAATAAATTTATTTGAAATCCATTTGGATTATTTTGGATTTTGTTGACAATTTTTGTTGTAGGAACTATATTTGAGTAAATTTAGGTGAAAATATCTTCAATTTTTAGGATTGTGAAAAAAATTTTAGTTGGAAGTGCCAAATTTTAATAAATTTTTTTGTAACCAACTTCGATTTTTTGGATTTACTTGAATATTTTTGGTGTAGGATCTACAATTGAGTAAATTTAGATGAAAATAACTTCAATTTTTAGGACTGAGAAAAATATTTTAGTTGGAAGTGTCAAATTTTAATAAATTTAATTTGAAACCAACTTCGATTTTTTGAATTTTCTTGAGTATTTTTGTTGTAGGATCTACAATTGAGTAAATTTTGATGAAAATAACTTCAATTTTTTGGATTGTGAAAATAAATTTAGTTGGAAGTGTCCAATTTTAATAAAATTATTTGAAATCAACTTTGATTTTTTTGGATTTTGTTGAGTATTTTTGTTGTAGGGTCTATATTTGAGTAAATTTAGATGAAAATATGTTCAATTTTGTGGATTGTGAAAAAAATTTTAGTTGGAAGTGTCAAATTTTAATAAATTTATTTGATATCAATTTGGATTATTTTGGATTTTCTTGAGTATTTTTGTTGTAGGATCTACAATTGTGTAAATTTAGATGAAAATAACTTCGATTTTTTGGATTTTGTCACGATTTTTGTCAAATTTTAATAAATTTATTTGAAATCAACTTGGATAATTTTGGAATTTGTTGAGTATTTTTGTTGTAGGATGTATATTTGAGTAAATTTAGATGAAAATAACGACAATTTTTTGGATTGTGAAAAAAATTTTAGTTGGAAGTGTCAAATTTTAATAAATTTATTTGAAACCAATTTCGATTATTTGGATTTTCTTGAGTATTTTTGTTGTAGGATCTACAATTGAGTAAATTTAGATGAAAATAACTTCAATTTTTTGGATTGTGAAAAAAATTTTAGTTGGAAGTGTCAAATTTTAATAAATTTATATGAATTCAACTTCGATTTTTTGGGATTTTGTTGAGTATTTTTGTTGTAGGGTCTATATTTGAGTAAATTTAGATGAAAATATGTTCAATTTTGTGGATTGTGAAAAAAATTTTAGTTGGAAGTGTCAAATTTTAATAAATTTATTTGATATCAATTTGGATTATTTTGGATTTTGTCGAGTATTTTTGGTGTAGGATGTATATTTGAGTAAATGTAGATGAAAATAACGACAATTTTTTGGATTGTGAAAAAAAATTTTAGTTGGAAGTGTCAAATTTTAACAAATTTATTTGAAACCAACTTCGATTTTTTTGGATTTTCTTGAGTATTTTTGTTGTAGGATATACAATTGAGTAAATTTAGATGAAAATAACTTCAATTTTTTGGATTGTGAATATAATTTTAGTTGGAAGTGTCAAATTTTAATAAATTTATTTGAATTCAACTTCGATTTTGTGAATTTTGTCGAGTATTTTTGGTGTAGGATGTATATTTGAGTAAATTTAGATGAAAATATCTTAAATTTTTAGGATTGTGAAAAAATTTTAGTTGGAAGTGCCAAATTTTAATAAATTTATTTGAAACAAACTTCGATTTTCCGGATTTTTAAGGAGTATTTTTGTTGTAGGATCTACAATTGAGTAAATTTTGATGAAAATAACTTCAATTTTTAGGACTGAGAAAAATATTTTAGTTGGAAGTGTCAAATTTTAATAAATTTATTTGAAACCTACTTCGATTTTTCTCGACTATGTTGAGTTTTTTTGATAGAGAAGCTTAATTTGAGTAATTTCAGTTGAAATAACTTCATTTTTTTGGATTTTGTCACGATTTTTGTCAAATTTTAATAAATTTATTTGAAATCAACTTGGATAATTTTGGAATTTGTTGAGTATTTTTGTTGTAGGATCTATATTTGAGTAACTTTAGATGAAAATATCTTCAATTTTTTGGATTGTGAAAAAATTTTAGTTGGAAGTGTCAAATTTTGATAAATTTATTTGAAATCAATTTGGATTATTTTGGATTTTGTCGAGTATTTTTGGTGTAGGATGTATATTTGAGTAAATGTTGATGAAAATAACGACAATTTTTTGGATTGTGAAAAAAAATTTTAGTTGGAAGTGTCAAATTTTAACAAATTTATTTGAAACCAACTTCGATTTTTTGGATTTTCTTGAGTATTTTTGTTGTAGGATCTACAATTGAGTAAATTTAGATGAAAATAACTTCAATTTTTTGGATTGTGAAAAAAAATTTAGTTGGAAGTGTCAAATTTTAATAAAATTATTAGAAACCAACTTCGATTTTTTGGATTTTCTTGAGTATTTTTGGTGTAGGATGTATATTTGAGTAAATTTAGATGAAAATAACGACAATTTTTTGGATTCTGAAAAAAAAATTTACTTGGAAGTGTAAAATTTTAATAAATTTATTTGAAACCAACTTCGATTTTTTTGGATTTTCTTGAGTATTTTTGTTGTAGGATCTACAATTGAGTAAATTTAGATGAAAGTAACTTCGATTTTTTGGATTTTGTCACGATTTTTGTCAAATTTTAATAAATTTATTTGAAATCAACTTGGATAATTTTGGAATTTGTTGAGTATTTTTGTTGTAGGATGTATATTTGAGTAAATTTAGATGAAAATAACGACAATTTTTTGGATTGTGAAAAAAATTTTAGTTGGAAGTGTCAAATTTTAATAAATTTATTTGAAACCAATTTCGATTATTTGGATTTTCTTGAGTATTTTTGTTGTAGGATCTACAATTGAGTAAATTTAGATGAAAATAACTTCAATTCTTTGGATTGTGAAAAAAATTTGAGTTGGAAGTGTCAAATTTTAATAAATTTATTTGAAACCAACTTCGATTTTTTGGATTTTCTTGAGTATTTTTGTTGTAGGGTCTATATTTGAGTAAATTTAGATGAAAATATGTTCAATTTTGTGGATTGTGAAAAAAATTTTAGTTGGAAGTGTCAAATTTTAATAAATTTATTTGATATCAACTTCGATTTTTTTGGATTTTGTCGAGTATTTTTGGTGTAGGATGTATATTTGAGTAAATTTAGATGAAAATAACTTCAATTTTTTGGATTGTGAAAAAAAGTTTAGTTGGAAGTGTCAAGTTTTAATAAATTTATTTGAAACCAACTTCGATTTTTTGGATTTTCTTGAGTATTTTTGTTGTAGGATCTATAATTAAGTAAATTTAGATGAAAATAACTTCAATTTTTTGGTATGTGAATATAATTTTATTTGGAAGTGTCAAATTTTAATAAATTTATTTGAATTCAACTTCGATTTTGTGAATTTTGTCGAGTATTTTTGGTGTAGGATGTATATTTGAGTAAATTTAGATGAAAATAACTTCAATTTTTTTGATTGTGAAAAAAATTTTAGTTGGAAGTGTCAAATTTTAATAAATTTATTTGAATTCAACTTCGATTTTTTGGGATTTTCTTGAGTATTTTTGTTGTAGGATCTACAATTGAGTAAATTTAGATGAAAATAACTTCAATTTTTTGGATTGTGAAAAAAATTTTAGTTGGAAGTGTCAAATTTTAATAAATTTATTTGAATTCAACTTCGATTTTTTGGGATTTTGTTGAGTATTTTTGTTGTAGGGTCTATATTTGAGTAAATTTAGATGAAAATATGTTCAATTTTGTGGATTGTGAAAAAAATTTTAGTTGGAAGTGTCAAATTTTAATATATTTATTTGATATCAACTTCGATTTTTTTGGATTTTGTCGAGTATTTTTGTTGTAGGATCTACAATTGAGTAAATTTAGATGAAAATAACTTCAATTTTTTGGATTGTGAAAAAAAATTTAGTTGGAAGTGTCAAATTTTAATAAAATTATTTGAAACCAACTCGATTTTTTGGATTTTCTTGAGTATTTTTGGTGTAGGATGTATATTTGAGTAAATTTAGATGAAAATAACGACAATTTTTTGGATTCTGAAAAAAAAATTTACTTGGAAGTGTAAAATTTTAATAAATTTATTTGAAACCAACTTCGATTTTTTTGTATTTTCTTGAGTATTTTTGTTGTAGGATCTACCATTGAGTAAATTTAGATGAAAATAACTTCGATTTTTTGGATTATGTCACGATTTTTGTCAAATTTTAATAAATTTATTTGAAATCAACTTGGATAATTTTGGAATTTGTTGAGTATTTTTGTTGTAGGATGTATATTTGAGTAAATTTAGATGAAAATAACGACAATTTTTTGGATTGTGAAAAAAATTTTAGTTGGAAGTGTCAAATTTTAATAAATTTATTTGAAACCAATTTCGATTATTTGGATTTTCTTGAGTATTTTTGTTGTAGGATCTACAATTGAGTAAATTTAGATGAAAATAACTTCGATTTTTTGGATTTTGTCACGATTTTTGTCAAATTTTAATAAATTTATTTGAAATCAACTTGGATAATTTTGGAATTTGTTGAGTATTTTTGTTGTAGGAACTATATTTGAGTAAATTTAGGTGAAAATATCTTCAATTTTTAGGATTGTGAAAAAAATTTTAGTTGGAAGTGCCAAATTTTAATAAATTTTTTTGTAACCAACTTCGATTTTTTTGATTTTCTTGAGTATTTTTGGTGTAGGATCTACAATTGAGTAAATTTAGATGAAAATAACTTCGATTTTTTGGATTATGTCACGATTTTTGTCAAATTTTAATAAATTTATTTGAAATCAACTTGGATAATTTTGGAATTTGTTGAGTATTTTTGTTGTAGGATCTATATTTGAGTAAATTTAGATGAAAATAACTTCAATTTTTTGGATTGTGAATATAATTTTAGTTGGAAGTGTCAAATTTTAATAAATTTATTTGAATTCAACTTCGATTTTGTGAATTTTGTCGAGTATTTTTGGTGTAGGATGTATATTTGAGTAAATTTAGATGAAAATATCTTAAATTTTTAGGATTGTGAAAAAAATTTTAGTTGGAAGTGCCAAATTTTAATAAATTTATTTGAAACAAACTTCGATTTTTCGGATTTTTATGGAGTATTTTTGTTGTAGGATCTACAATTGAGTAAATTTAGATGAAAATAACTTCAATTTTTAGGACTGAGAAAAATATTTTAGTTGGAAGTGTAAAATTTTAATAAATTTATTTGAAACCAACTTCGATTTTTTTGGATTTTCTTGAGTATTTTTGTTGTAGGATCTACAATTGAGTAAATTTAGATGAAAATAACTTCGATTTTTTGGATTTTGTCACGATTTTTGTCAAATTTTAATAAATTTATTTGAAATCAACTTGGATAATTTTGGAATTTGTTGAGTATTTTTGTTGTAGGATGTATATTTGAGTAAATTTAGATGAAAATAACGACAATTTTTTGGATTGTGAAAAAAATTTTAGTTGGAAGTGTCAAATTTTAATAAATTTATTTGAAACCAATTTCGATTATTTGGATTTTCTTGAGTATTTTTGTTGTAGGATCTACAATTGAGTAAATTTAGATGAAAATAACTTCAATTTTTTGGATTGTGAAAAAAATTTTAGTTGGAAGTGTCAAATTTTAATAAATGTATTTGAATTCAACTTCGATTTTTTGGGATTTTGTTGAGTATTTTTGTTGTAGGGTCTATATTTGAGTAAATTTAGATGAAAATATGTTCAATTTTGTGGATTGTGAAAAAAATTTTAGTTGGAAGTGTCAAATTTTAATATATTTATTTGATATGAACTTCGATTTTTTTGGATTTTGTCGAGTATTTTTGGTGTAGGATGTATATTTGAGTAAATTTAGATGAAAATAACTTCAATTCTTTGGATTGTGAAAAAAATTTGAGTTGGAAGTGTCAAATTTTAATAAATTTATTTGAAACCAACTTCGATTTTTTGGATTTTCTTGAGTATTTTTGTTGTAGGGTCTATATTTGAGTAAATTTAGATGAAAATATGTTCAATTTTGTGGATTGTGAAAAAAATTTTAGTTGGAAGTGTCAAATTTTAATAAATTTATTTGATATCAACTTCGATTTTTTTGGATTTTGTCGAGTATTTTTGGTGTAGGATGTATATTTGAGTAAATTTAGATGAAAATAACTTCAATTTTTTGGATTGTGAAAAAAAGTTTAGTTGGAAGTGTCAAGTTTTAATAAATTTATTTGAAACCAACTTCGATTTTTTGGATTTTCTTGAGTATTTTTGTTGTAGGATCTACAATTGAGTAAATTTTGATGAAAATAACTTCAATTTTTTGGATTGTGAAAAAAAATTTAGTTGGAAGTGTCAAATTTTAATAAAATTATTTGAAATCAACTTTGATTTTTTTGGATTTTGTTGAGTATTTTTGTTGTAGGGTCTATATTTGAGTAAATTTAGATGAAAATATGTTCAATTTTGTGGATTGTGAAAAAAATTTTAGTTGGAAGTGTCAAATTTTAATAAATTTATTTGATATCAATTTGGATTATTTTGGATTTTGTCGAGTATTTTTGGTGTAGGATGTATATTTGAGTAAATGTAGATGAAAATAACGACAATTTTTTGGATTGTGAAAAAAAATTTTAGTTGGAAGTGTCAAATTTTAACAAATTTATTTGAAACCAACTTCGATTTTTTTGGATTTTCTTGAGTATTTTTGTTGTAGGATATACAATTGAGTAAATTTAGATGAAAATAACTTCAATTTTTTGGATTGTGAATATAATTTTAGTTGGAAGTGTCAAATTTTAATAAATTAATTTGAATTCAACTTCGATTTTGTGAATTTTGTCGAGTATTTTTGGTGTAGGATGTATATTTGAGTAAATTTAGATGAAAATATCTTAAATTTTTAGGATTGTGAAAAAAATTTTAGTTGGAAGTGCCAAATTTTAATAAATTTATTTGAAACAAACTTCGATTTTTCGGATTTTTATGGAGTATTTTTGTTGTAGGATCTACAATTGAGTAAATTTAGATGAAAATAACTTCAATTTTTAGGACTGAGAAAAATATTTTAGTTGGAAGTGTCAAATTTTAATAAATTTATTTGAAACCTACTTCGATTTTTCTCGACTATGTTGAGTTTTTTTGATAGAGAAGCTTAATTTGAGTAATTTCAGTTGAAATAACTTCATTTTTTTGGATTTTGTCACGATTTTTGTCAAATTTTAATAAATTTATTTGAAATAAACTTGGATAATTTTGGAATTTGTTGAGTATTTTTGTTGTAGGATCTATATTTGAGTAACTTTAGATGAAAATATCTTCAATTTTTTGGATTGTGAAAAAATTTTAGTTGGAAGTGTCAAATTTTGATAAATTTATTTGAAATCAATTTGGATTATTTTGGATTTTGTCGAGTATTTTTGGTGTAGGATGTATATTTGAGTAAATGTTGATGAAAATAACGACAATTTTTTGGATTGTGAAAAAAAATTTTAGTTGGAAGTGTCAAATTTTAACAAATTTATTTGAAACCAACTTCGATTTTTTGGATTTTCTTGAGTATTTTTGTTGTAGGATCTACAATTGAGTAAATTTAGATGAAAATAACTTCAATTTTTTGGATTGTGAAAAAAAATTTAGTTGGAAGTGTCAAATTTTAATAAAATTATTTGAAACCAACTTCGATTTTTTGGATTTTCTTGAGTATTTTTGGTGTAGGATGTATATTTGAGTAAATGTAGATGAAAATAACGACAATTTTTTGGATTCTGAAAAAAAAAATTTACTTGGAAGTGTAAAATTTTAATAAATTTATTTGAAACCAACTTCGATTTTTTTGGATTTTCTTGAGTATTTTTGTTGTAGGGTCTATATTTGAGTAAATTTAGATGAAAATATGATCAATTTTGTGGATTGTGAAAAAAATTTTAGTTGGAAGTGTCAAATTTTAATAAATTTATTTGATATCAACTTCGATTTTTTTGGATTTTGTCGAGTATTTTTGGTGTAGGATGTATATTTGAGTAAATTTAGATGAAAATAACTTCAATTTTTTGGATTGTGAAAAAAAGTTTAGTTGGAAGTGTCAAGTTTTAATAAATTTATTTGAAACCAACTTTGATTTTTTGGATTTTCTTGAGTATTTTTGTTGTAGGATCTACAATTGAGTAAATTTAGATGAAAATAACTTCAATTTTAAGGATTGTGAAAAAAAATTTAGTTGGAAGTGTCAAATTTTAATAAATTTATTTGAAATCAATTTGGATTATTTTGGATTTTGTTGACAATTTTTGTTGTAGGATCTATATTTGAGTAAATTTAGATGAAAATAACTTAAATTTTTAGGATTGTGAAAAAAATGTTAGTTGGAAGTGCCAAATTTTAATAAATTTATTTGAAACCAACTTCGATTTTTTGGATTTTCTAGAGTATTTCTGTTGTAGGATCTACAATTGAGTAAATTTAGATGAAAATAACTTCGATTTTTTGGATTTTGTCACGATTTTTGTCAAATTTTAATAAATTTATTTGAAATCAACTTGGATAATTTTGGAATTTGTTGAGTATTTTTGTTGTAGGAACTATATTTGAGTAAATTTAGGTGAAAATATCTTCAATTTTTAGGATTGTGAAAAAAATTTTAGTTGGAAGTGCCAAATTTTAATAAATTTTTTTGTAACCAACTTCGATTTTTTGGATTTTCTTGAGTATTTTTGGTGTAGGATCTACAATTGAGTAAATTTAGATGAAAATAACTTCGATTTTTTGGATTATGTCACGATTTTTGTCAAATTTTAATAAATTTATTTGAAATCAACTTGGATAATTTTGGAATTTGTTGAGTATTTTTGTTGTAGGATCTATATTTGAGTAAATTTAGATGAAAATATCTTCAATTTTTAGGATTGTGAAAAAAAATTTAGTTGCACGTGTCAAATTTTAATAAATTTATTTGAAATCAACTTCGATTTTATTGGATTTTGTCGAATATTTTTGTTGTAGGATCTATATTTGAGTAAATTTAGGTGAAAATATCTTCAATTTTTAGGATTGTGAAAAAAATTTTAGTTGGAAGTGCCAAATTTTAATAAATTTTTTTGTAACCAACTTCGATTTTTTGGATTTTCTTGAGTATTTTTGGTGTAGGATCTACAATTGAGTAAATTTAGATGAAAATAACTTCGATTTTTTGGATTTTGTCACGATTTTTGTCAAATGTTAATAAATTTATTTGAAATCAACTAGGATAATTTTGGAATTTGTTGAGTATTTTTGTTGTAGGATCTATATTTGAGTAACTTTAGATGAAAATATCTTCAATTTTTTGGATTGTGAAAAAATTTTAGTTGGAAGTGTCAAATTTTAATAAATTTATTTGAAACCAACTTCGATTTTTTTGGATTTTCTTGAGTATTTTTGTTGTAGGATCTACAATTGAGTAAATTTAGATGAAAATAACTTCAATTTTTTGGATTGTGAATATAATTTTAGTTGGAAGTGTCAAATTTTAATAAATTTATTTGAAACCAACTTCGATTTTTTGGATTTTCTTGAGTATTTTTGTTGTAGGATCTACAATTGAGTAAATTTTGATGAAAATAACTTCAATTTTTTGGATTGTGAAAAAAAATTTAGTTGGAAGTGTCAAATTTTAATAAAATTATTCGAAATCAACTTCAATTTTTTTGGATTTTGTTGAGTATTTTTGTTGTAGGGTCTATATTTGAGTAAATTTAGATGAAAATAACTTCAATTTTGTGGATTGTGAAAAAAATTTTAGTTGGAAGTGTCAAATTTTAATAAATTTATTTGATATCAACTTCGATTTTTTTGGATTTTGTCGAGTATTTTTGATGTAGGATGTATATTTGAGTAAATTTAGATGAAAATAACTTCAATTTTTTGGATTGTGAAAAAAAGTTTAGTTGGAAGTGTCAAGTTTTAATAAATTTATTTGAAACCAACTTCGATATTTTGGATTTTCTTGAGTATTTTTGTTGTAGGATCTACAATTGAGTAAATTTAGATGAAAATAACTTCAATTTTAAGGATTGTGAAAAAAAATTTAGTTGGAAGTGTCAAATTTTAATAAATTTATTTGAAATCAATTAGGGATTATTTTGGATTTTGTTGACAATTTTTGTTGTAGGATCTATATTTGAGTAAATTTAGATGAAAATAACTTAAATTTTTAGGATTGTGAAAAAAATGTTAGTTGGAAGTGCCAAATTTTAATAAATTTATTTGAAACCAACTTCGATTTTTTGGATTTTCTTGAGTATTTTTGTTGTAGGATCTACAATTGAGTAAATTTTGATGAAAATAACTTCAATTTTTTGGATTGTGAAAAAAAATTTAGTTGGAAGTGTCAAATTTTAATAAATTTATTTGAAATCAACTTCGATTTTTTTGGATTTTGTCGAGTATTTTTGGTGTAGGATGTATATTTGAGTAAATTTAGATGAAAATAACTTCAATTTTTTGGATTGTGAAAAAAAGTTTAGTTGGAAGTGTCAAGTTTTAATAAATTTATTTGAAACCAACTTCGATTTTTTGGATTTTCTTGAGTATTTTTGTTGTAGGATCTACAATTGAGTAAATTTTGATGAAAATAACTTCAATTTTTTGGATTGTGAAAAAAAATTTAGTTGGAAGTGTCAAATTTTAATAAAATTATTTGAAATCAACTTCGATTTTTTTGGATTTTGTTGAGTATTTTTGTTGTAGGGTCTATATTTGAGTAAATTTGGATGAAAATAACTTCAAATTTGTGGATTGTGAAAAAAATTTTAGTTGGAAGTGTCAAATTTTAATAAATTTATTTGAAATCAATTTGAATTATTTTGGATTTTGTCGAGTATTTTTGGTGTAGGATGTATATTTGAGTAAATGTAGATGAAAATAACGACAATTTTTTGGATTGTGAAAAAAAATTTTAGTTGGAAGTGTCAAATTTTAATAAAATTATTTGAAACCAACTTCGATTTTTTGGATTTTCTTGAGTATTTTTGGTGTAGGATGTATATTTGAGTAAATTTAGATGAAAATAACTCCAATTTTTTGGATTGTGAAAAAAAGTTTAGTTGGAAGTGTCAAGTTTTAATAAATTTATTTGAAACCAACTTCGATTTTTTGGATTTTCTTGAGTATTTTTGTTGTAGGATCTACAATTGAGTAAATTTTGATGAAAATAACTTCAATTTTTTGGATTGTGAAAAAAAATTTAGTTGGAAGTGTCAAATTTTAATAAATTTATTTGAAATCAACTTCGATTTTTTTGGATTTTGTCGAGTATTTTTGGTGTAGGATGTATATTTGAGTAAATTTAGATGAAAATAACTTCAATTTTTTGGATTGTGAAAAAAAGTTTAGTTGGAAGTGTCACGTTTTAATAAATTTATTTGAAACCAACTTCGATTTTTTGGATTTTCTTGAGTATTTTTGTTGTAGGATCTACAATTGAGTAAATTTTGATGAAAATAACTTCAATTTTTTGGATTGTGAAAAAAAATTTAGTTGGAAGTGTCAAATTTTAATAAAATTATTTGAAATCAACTTCGATTTTTTTGGATTTTGTTGAGTATTTTTGTTGTAGGGTCTATATTTGAGTAAATTTGGATGAAAATAACTTCAAATTTGTGGATTGTGAAAAAAATTTTAGTTGGAAGTGTCAAATTTTAATAAATTTATTTGAAATCAATTTGGATTATTTTGGATTTTGTCGAGTATTTTTGGTGTAGGATGTATATTTGAGTAAATGTAGATGAAAATAACGACAATTTTTTGGATTGTGAAAAAAAATTTTAGTTGGAAGTGTCAAATTTTAATAAAATTATTTGAAACCAACTTCGATTTTTTGGATTTTCTTGAGTATTTTTGGTGTAGGATGTATATTTGAGTAAATTTAGATGAAAATAACTCCAATTTTTTGGATTGTGAAAAAAAGTTTAGTTGGAAGTGTCAAGTTTTAATAAATTTATTTGAAACCAACTTCGATTTTTTGGATTTTCTTGAGTATTTTTGTTGTAGGATCTACAATTGAGTAAATTTAGATGAAAATAACTTCAATTTTTTGGATTGTGAAAAAAAGTTTAGTTGGAAGTGTCAAGTTTTAATAATTTTATTTGAAACCAACTTCGATTTTTTGGATTTTCTTGAGTATTTTTGTTGTAGGATCTACAATTGAGTAAATTTTGATGAAAATAACGACAATTTTTTGGATTGTGAAAAAAATTTTAGTTGGAAGTGTCAAATTTTAATAAATTTATTTGAAACCAATTTCGATTATTTGGATTTTCTTGAGTATTTTTGTTGTAGGATCTACAATTGAGTAAATTTAGATGAAAATAACTTCAATTTTTTGGATTGTGAAAAAAATTTTAGTTGGAAGTGTCAAATTTTAATAAATTTATATGAATTCAACTTCGATTTTTTGGGATTTTGTTGAGTATTTTTGTTGTAGGGTCTATATTTGAGTAAATTTAGATGAAAATATGTTCAATTTTGTGGATTGTGAAAAAAATTTTAGTTGGAAGTGTCAAATTTTAATAAATTTATTTGATATCAATTTGGATTATTTTGGATTTTGTCGAGTATTTTTGGTGTAGGATGTATATTTGAGTAAATGTAGATGAAAATAACGACAATTTTTTGGATTGTGAAAAAAAATTTTAGTTGGAAGTGTCAAATTTTAACAAATTTATTTGAAACCAACTTCGATTTTTTTGGATTTTCTTGAGTATTTTTGTTGTAGGATATACAATTGAGTAAATTTAGATGAAAATAACTTCAATTTTTTGGATTGTGAATATAATTTTAGTTGGAAGTGTCAAATTTTAATAAATTTATTTGAATTCAACTTCGATTTTGTGAATTTTGTCGAGTATTTTTGGTGTAGGATGTATATTTGAGTAAATTTAGATGAAAATATCTTAAATTTTTAGGATTGTGAAAAAATTTTAGTTGGAAGTGCCAAATTTTAATAAATTTATTTGAAACAAACTTCGATTTTCCGGATTTTTAAGGAGTATTTTTGTTGTAGGATCTACAATTGAGTAAATTTTGATGAAAATAACTTCAATTTTTAGGACTGAGAAAAATATTTTAGTTGGAAGTGTCAAATTTTAATAAATTTATTTGAAACCTACTTCGATTTTTCTCGACTATGTTGAGTTTTTTTGATAGAGAAGCTTAATTTGAGTAATTTCAGTTGAAATAACTTCATTTTTTTGGATTTTGTCACGATTTTTGTCAAATTTTAATAAATTTATTTGAAATCAACTTGGATAATTTTGGAATTTGTTGAGTATTTTTGTTGTAGGATCTATATTTGAGTAACTTTAGATGAAAATATCTTCAATTTTTTGGATTGTGAAAAAATTTTAGTTGGAAGTGTCAAATTTTGATAAATTTATTTGAAATCAATTTGGATTATTTTGGATTTTGTCGAGTATTTTTGGTGTAGGATGTATATTTGAGTAAATGTTGATGAAAATAACGACAATTTTTTGGATTGTGAAAAAAAATTTTAGTTGGAAGTGTCAAATTTTAACAAATTTATTTGAAACCAACTTCGATTTTTTGGATTTTCTTGAGTATTTTTGTTGTAGGATCTACAATTGAGTAAATTTAGATGAAAATAACTTCAATTTTTTGGATTGTGAAAAAAAATTTAGTTGGAAGTGTCAAATTTTAATAAAATTATTAGAAACCAACTTCGATTTTTTGGATTTTCTTGAGTATTTTTGGTGTAGGATGTATATTTGAGTAAATTTAGATGAAAATAACGACAATTTTTTGGATTCTGAAAAAAAAATTTACTTGGAAGTGTAAAATTTTAATAAATTTATTTGAAACCAACTTCGATTTTTTTGGATTTTCTTGAGTATTTTTGTTGTAGGATCTACAATTGAGTAAATTTAGATGAAAATAACTTCGATTTTTTGGATTTTGTCACGATTTTTGTCAAATTTTAATAAATTTATTTGAAATCAACTTGGATAATTTTGGAATTTGTTGAGTATTTTTGTTGTAGGATGTATATTTGAGTAAATTTAGATGAAAATAACGACAATTTTTTGGATTGTGAAAAAAATTTTAGTTGGAAGTGTCAAATTTTAATAAATTTATTTGAAACCAATTTCGATTATTTGGATTTTCTTGAGTATTTTTGTTGTAGGATCTACAATTGAGTAAATTTAGATGAAAATAACTTCAATTCTTTGGATTGTGAAAAAAATTTGAGTTGGAAGTGTCAAATTTTAATAAATTTATTTGAAACCAACTTCGATTTTTTGGATTTTCTTGAGTATTTTTGTTGTAGGGTCTATATTTGAGTAAATTTAGATGAAAATATGTTCAATTTTGTGGATTGTGAAAAAAATTTTAGTTGGAAGTGTCAAATTTTAATAAATTTATTTGATATCAACTTCGATTTTTTTGGATTTTGTCGAGTATTTTTGGTGTAGGATGTATATTTGAGTAAATTTAGATGAAAATAACTTCAATTTTTTGGATTGTGAAAAAAAGTTTAGTTGGAAGTGTCAAGTTTTAATAAATTTATTTGAAACCAACTTCGATTTTTTGGATTTTCTTGAGTATTTTTGTTGTAGGATCTATAATTAAGTAAATTTAGATGAAAATAACTTCAATTTTTTGGTATGTGAATATAATTTTATTTGGAAGTGTCAAATTTTAATAAATTTATTTGAATTCAACTTCGATTTTGTGAATTTTGTCGAGTATTTTTGGTGTAGGATGTATATTTGAGTAAATTTAGGTGAAAATAACTTCAATTTTTTTGATTGTGAAAAAAATTTTAGTTGGAAGTGTCAAATTTTAATAAATTTATTTGAATTCAACTTCGATTTTTTGGGATTTTCTTGAGTATTTTTGTTGTAGGATCTACAATTGAGTAAATTTAGATGAAAATAACTTCAATTTTTTGGATTGTGAAAAAAATTTTAGTTGGAAGTGTCAAATTTTAATAAATTTATTTGAATTCAACTTCGATTTTTTGGGATTTTGTTGAGTATTTTTGTTGTAGGGTCTATATTTGAGTAAATTTAGATGAAAATATGTTCAATTTTGTGGATTGTGAAAAAAATTTTAGTTGGAAGTGTCAAATTTTAATATATTTATTTGATATCAACTTCGATTTTTTTGGATTTTGTCGAGTATTTTTGTTGTAGGATCTACAATTGAGTAAATTTAGATGAAAATAACTTCAATTTTTTGGATTGTGAAAAAAAATTTAGTTGGAAGTGTCAAATTTTAATAAAATTATTTGAAACCAACTTCGATTTTTTGGATTTTCTTGAGTATTTTTGGTGTAGGATGTATATTTGAGTAAATTTAGATGAAAATAACGACAATTTTTTGGATTCTGAAAAAAAAATTTACTTGGAAGTGTAAAATTTTAATAAATTTATTTGAAACCAACTTCGATTTTTTTGTATTTTCTTGAGTATTTTTGTTGTAGGATCTACCATTGAGTAAATTTAGATGAAAATAACTTCGATTTTTTGGATTATGTCACGATTTTTGTCAAATTTTAATAAATTTATTTGAAATCAACTTGGATAATTTTGGAATTTGTTGAGTATTTTTGTTGTAGGATGTATATTTGAGTAAATTTAGATGAAAATAACGACAATTTTTTGGATTGTGAAAAAAATTTTAGTTGGAAGTGTCAAATTTTAATAAATTTATTTGAAACCAATTTCGATTATTTGGATTTTCTTGAGTATTTTTGTTGTAGGATCTACAATTGAGTAAATTTAGATGAAAATAACTTCGATTTTTTGGATTTTGTCACGATTTTGGTCAAATTTTAATAAATTTATTTGAAATCAACTTGGATAATTTTGGAATTTGTTGAGTATTTTTGTTGTAGGAACTATATTTGAGTAAATTTAGGTGAAAATATCTTCAATTTTTAGGATTGTGAAAAAAATTTTAGTTGGAAGTGCCAAATTTTAATAAATTTTTTTGTAACCAACTTCGATTTTTTTGATTTTCTTGAGTATTTTTGGTGTAGGATCTACAATTGAGTAAATTTAGATGAAAATAACTTCGATTTTTTGGATTATGTCACGATTTTTGTCAAATTTTAATAAATTTATTTGAAATCAACTTGGATAATTTTGGAATTTGTTGAGTATTTTTGTTGTAGGATCTATATTTGAGTAAATTTAGATGAAAATAACTTCAATTTTTTGGATTGTGAATATAATTTTAGTTGGAAGTGTCAAATTTTAATAAATTTATTTGAATTCAACTTCGATTTTGTGAATTTTGTCGAGTATTTTTGGTGTAGGATGTATATTTGAGTAAATTTAGATGAAAATATCTTAAATTTTTAGGATTGTGAAAAAAATTTTAGTTGGAAGTGCCAAATTTTAATAAATTTATTTGAAACAAACTTCGATTTTTCGGATTTTTATGGAGTATTTTTGTTGTAGGATCTACAATTGAGTAAATTTAGATGAAAATAACTTCAATTTTTAGGACTGAGAAAAATATTTTAGTTGGAAGTGTAAAATTTTAATAAATTTATTTGAAACCAACTTCGATTTTTTTGGATTTTCTTGAGTATTTTTGTTGTAGGATCTACAATTGAGTAAATTTAGATGAAAATAACTTCGATTTTTTGGATTTTGTCACGATTTTTGTCAAATTTTAATAAATTTATTTGAAATCAACTTGGATAATTTTGGAATTTGTTGAGTATTTTTGTTGTAGGATGTATATTTGAGTAAATTTAGATGAAAATAACGACAATTTTTTGGATTGTGAAAAAAATTTTAGTTGGAAGTGTCAAATTTTAATAAATTTATTTGAAACCAATTTCGATTATTTGGATTTTCTTGAGTATTTTTGTTGTAGGATCTACAATTGAGTAAATTTAGATGAAAATAACTTCAATTTTTTGGATTGTGAAAAAAATTTTAGTTGGAAGTGTCAAATTTTAATAAATGTATTTGAATTCAACTTCGATTTTTTGGGATTTTGTTGAGTATTTTTGTTGTAGGGTCTATATTTGAGTAAATTTAGATGAAAATATGTTCAATTTTGTGGATTGTGAAAAAAATTTTAGTTGGAAGTGTCAAATTTTAATATATTTATTTGATATGAACTTCGATTTTTTTGGATTTTGTCGAGTATTTTTGGTGTAGGATGTATATTTGAGTAAATTTAGATGAAAATAACTTCAATTCTTTGGATTGTGAAAAAAATTTGAGTTGGAAGTGTCAAATTTTAATAAATTTATTTGAAACCAACTTCGATTTTTTGGATTTTCTTGAGTATTTTTGTTGTAGGGTCTATATTTGAGTAAATTTAGATGAAAATATGTTCAATTTTGTGGATTGTGAAAAAAATTTTAGTTGGAAGTGTCAAATTTTAATAAATTTATTTGATATCAACTTCGATTTTTTTGGATTTTGTCGAGTATTTTTGGTGTAGGATGTATATTTGAGTAAATTTAGATGAAAATAACTTCAATTTTTTGGATTGTGAAAAAAAGTTTAGTTGGAAGTGTCAAGTTTTAATAAATTTATTTGAAACCAACTTCGATTTTTTGGATTTTCTTGAGTATTTTTGTTGTAGGATCTACAATTGAGTAAATTTTGATGAAAATAACTTCAATTTTTTGGATTGTGAAAAAAAATTTAGTTGGAAGTGTCAAATTTTAATAAAATTATTTGAAATCAACTTTGATTTTTTTGGATTTTGTTGAGTATTTTTGTTGTAGGGTCTATATTTGAGTAAATTTAGATGAAAATATGTTCAATTTTGTGGATTGTGAAAAAAATTTTAGTTGGAAGTGTCAAATTTTAATAAATTTATTTGATATCAATTTGGATTATTTTGGATTTTGTCGAGTATTTTTGGTGTAGGATGTATATTTGAGTAAATGTAGATGAAAATAACGACAATTTTTTGGATTGTGAAAAAAAATTTTAGTTGGAAGTGTCAAATTTTAACAAATTTATTTGAAACCAACTTCGATTTTTTTGGATTTTCTTGAGTATTTTTGTTGTAGGATATACAATTGAGTAAATTTAGATGAAAATAACTTCAATTTTTTGGATTGTGAATATAATTTTAGTTGGAAGTGTCAAATTTTAATAAATTTATTTGAATTCAACTTCGATTTTGTGAATTTTGTCGAGTATTTTTGGTGTAGGATGTATATTTGAGTAAATTTAGATGAAAATATCTTAAATTTTTAGGATTGTGAAAAAAATTTTAGTTGGAAGTGCCAAATTTTAATAAATTTATTTGAAACAAACTTCGATTTTTCGGATTTTTATGGAGTATTTTTGTTGTAGGATCTACAATTGAGTAAATTTAGATGAAAATAACTTCAATTTTTAGGACTGAGAAAAATATTTTAGTTGGAAGTGTCAAATTTTAATAAATTTATTTGAAACCTACTTCGATTTTTCTCGACTATGTTGAGTTTTTTTGATAGAGAAGCTTAATTTGAGTAATTTCAGTTGAAATAACTTCATTTTTTTGGATTTTGTCACGATTTTTGTCAAATTTTAATAAATTTATTTGAAATAAACTTGGATAATTTTGGAATTTGTTGAGTATTTTTGTTGTAGGATCTATATTTGGGTAACTTTAGATGAAAATATCTTCAATTTTTTGGATTGTGAAAAAATTTTAGTTGGAAGTGTCAAATTTTGATAAATTTATTTGAAATCAATTTGGATTATTTTGGATTTTGTCGAGTATTTTTGGTGTAGGATGTATATTTGAGTAAATGTTGATGAAAATAACGACAATTTTTTGGATTGTGAAAAAAAATTTTAGTTGGAAGTGTCAAATTTTAACAAATTTATTTGAAACCAACTTCGATTTTTTGGATTTTCTTGAGTATTTTTGTTGTAGGATCTACAATTGAGTAAATTTAGATGAAAATAACTTCAATTTTTTGGATTGTGAAAAAAAATTTAGTTGGAAGTGTCAAATTTTAATAAAATTATTTGAAACCAACTTCGATTTTTTGGATTTTCTTGAGTATTTTTGGTGTAGGATGTATATTTGAGTAAATGTAGATGAAAATAACGACAATTTTTTGGATTCTGAAAAAAAAATTTACTTGGAAGTGTAAAATTTTAATAAATTTATTTGAAACCAACTTCGATTTTTTTGGATTTTCTTGAGTATTTTTGTTGTAGGATCTACAATTGAGTAAATTTAGATGAAAATAACTTCGATTTTTTGGATTTTGTCACGATTTTTGTCAAATTTTAATAAATTTATTTGAAATCAACTTGGATAATTTTGGAATTTGTTGAGTATTTTTGTTGTAGGAACTATATTTGAGTAAATTTAGGTGAAAATATCTTCAATTTTTAGGATTGTGAAAAAAATTTTAGTTGGAAGTGCCAAATTTTAATAAATTTTTTTGTAACCAACTTCGATTTTTTGGATTTTCTTGAGTATTTTTGGTGTAGGATCTACAATTGAGTAAATTTAGATGAAAATAACTTCGATTTTTTGGATTATGTCACGATTTTTGTCAAATTTTAATAAATTTATTTGAAATCAACTTGGATAATTTTGGAATTTGTTGAGTATTTTTGTTGTAGGATCTATATTTGAGTAAATTTAGATGAAAATATCTTCAATTTTTAGGATTGTGAAAAAAAATTTAGTTGCACGTGTCAAATTTTAATAAATTTATTTGAAATCAACTTCGATTTTATTGGATTTTGTCGAATATTTTTGTTGTAGGATCTATATTTGAGTAAATTTAGGTGAAAATATCTTCAATTTTTAGGATTGTGAAAAAAATTTTAGTTGGAAGTGCCAAATTTTAATAAATTTTTTTGTAACCAACTTAGATTTTTTGGATTTTGTTGAGTATTTTTGGTGTAGGATCTACAATTGAGTAAATTTAGATGAAAATAACTTCGATTTTTTGGATTTTGTCACGATTTTTGTCAAATGTTAATAAATTTATTTGAAATCAACTAGGATAATTTTGGAATTTGTTGAGTATTTTTGTTGTAGGATCTATATTTGAGTAACTTTAGATGAAAATATCTTCAATTTTTTGGATTGTGAAAAAATTTTAGTTGGAAGTGTCAAATTTTAATAAATTTATTTGAAACCAACTTCGATTTTTTTGGATTTTCTTGAGTATTTTTGTTGTAGGATCTACAATTGAGTAAATTTAGATGAAAATAACTTCAATTTTTTGGATTGTGAATATAATTTTAGTTGGAAGTGTCAAATTTTAATAAATTTATTTGAAACCAACTTCGATTTTTTGGATTTTCTTGAGTATTTTTGTTGTAGGATCTACAATTGAGTAAATTTTGATGAAAATAACTTCAATTTTTTGGATTGTGAAAAAAAATTTAGTTGGAAGTGTCAAATTTTAATAAAATTATTCGAAATCAAATTCAATTTTTTTGGATTTTGTTGAGTATTTTTGTTGTAGGGTCTATATTTGAGTAAATTTAGATGAAAATAACTTCAATTTTGTGGATTGTGAAAAAAATTTTAGTTGGAAGTGTCAAATTTTAATAAATTTATTTGATATCAACTTCGATTTTTTTGGATTTTGTCGAGTATTTTTGATGTAGGATGTATATTTGAGTAAATTTAGATGAAAATAACTTCAATTTTTTGGATTGTGAAAAAAAGTTTAGTTGGAAGTGTCAAGTTTTAATAAATTTATTTGAAACCAACTTCGATATTTTGGATTTTCTTGAGTATTTTTGTTGTAGGATCTACAATTGAGTAAATTTAGATGAAAATAACTTCAATTTTAAGGATTGTGAAAAAAAATTTAGTTGGAAGTGTCAAATTTTAATAAATTTATTTGAAATCAATTAGGGATTATTTTGGATTTTGTTGACAATTTTTGTTGTAGGATCTATATTTGAGTAAATTTAGATGAAAATAACTTAAATTTTTAGGATTGTGAAAAAAATGTTAGTTGGAAGTGCCAAATTTTAATAAATTTATTTGAAACCAACTTCGATTTTTTGGATTTTCTTGAGTATTTTTGTTGTAGGATCTACAATTGAGTAAATTTTTATGAAAATAACTTCAATTTTTTGGATTGTGAAAAAAAATTTAGTTGGAAGTGTCAAATTTTAATAAATTTATTTGAAATCAACTTCGATTTTTTTGGATTTTGTCGAGTATTTTTGGTGTAGGATGTATATTTGAGTAAATTTAGATGAAAATAACTTCAATTTTTTGGATTGTGAAAAAAAGTTTAGTTGGAAGTGTCAAGTTTTAATAAATTTATTTGAAACCAACTTCGATTTTTTGGATTTTCTTGAGTATTTTTGTTGTAGGATCTACAATTGAGTAAATTTTGATGAAAATAACTTCAATTTTTTGGATTGTGAAAAAAAATTTAGTTGGAAGTGTCAAATTTTAATAAAATTATTTGAAATCAACTTCGATTTTTTTGGATTTTGTTGAGTATTTTTGTTGTAGGGTCTATATTTGAGTAAATTTGGATGAAAATAACTTCAAATTTGTGGATTGTGAAAAAAATTTTAGTTGGAAGTGTCAAATTTTAATAAATTTATTTGAAATCAATTTGAATTATTTTGGATTTTGTCGAGTATTTTTGGTGTAGGATGTATATTTGAGTAAATGTAGATGAAAATAACGACAATTTTTTGGATTGTGAAAAAAAATTTTAGTTGGAAGTGTCAAATTTTAATAAAATTATTTGAAACCAACTTCGATTTTTTGGATTTTCTTGAGTATTTTTGGTGTAGGATGTATATTTGAGTAAATTTAGATGAAAATAACTCCAATTTTTTGGATTGTGAAAAAAAGTTTAGTTGGAAGTGTCAAGTTTTAATAAATTTATTTGAAACCAACTTCGATTTTTTGGATTTTCTTGAGTATTTTTGTTGTAGGATCTACAATTGAGTAAATTTTGATGAAAATAACTTCAATTTTTTGGATTGTGAAAAAAAATTTAGTTGGAAGTGTCAAATTTTAATAAATTTATTTGAAATCAATTTGGATTATTTTGGATTTTGTTGACAATTTTTGTTGTAGGATCTATATTTGAGTAAATTTAGATGAAAATAACTTAAATTTTTAGGATTGTGAAAAAAATGTTAGTTGGAAGTGCCAAATTTTAATAAATTTATTTGAAACCAACTTCGATTTTTTGGATTTTCTTGAGTATTTTTGTTGTAGGATCTACAATTGAGTAAATTTTGATGAAAATAACTTCAATTTTTTGGATTGTGAAAAAAAATTTAGTTGGAAGTGTCAAATTTTAATAAAATTATTTGAAATCAACTTTGATTTTTTTGGATTTTGTTGAGTATTTTTGTTGTAGGGTCTATATTTGAGTAAATTTAGATGAAAATATGTACAATTTTGTGGATTGTGAAAAAAATTTTAGTTGGAAGTGTCAAATTTTAATAAATTTATTTGATATCAATTTGGATTATTTTGGATTTTGTCGAGTATTTTTGGTGTAGGATGTATATTTGAGTAAATGTAGATGAAAATAACGACAATTTTTTGGATTGTGAAAAAAAATTTTAGTTGGAAGTGTCAAATTTTAACAAATTTATTTGAAACCAACTTCGATTTTTTTGGATTTTCTTGAGTATTTTTGTTGTAGGATATACAATTGAGTAAATTTAGATGAAAATAACTTCAATTTTTTGGATTGTGAATATAATTTTAGTTGGAAGTGTCAAATTTTAATAAATTTATTTGAATTCAACTTCGATTTTGTGAATTTTGTCGAGTATTTTTGGTGTAGGATGTATATTTGAGTAAATTTAGATGAAAATATCTTAAATTTTTAGGATTGTGAAAAAAATTTTAGTTGGAAGTGCCAAATTTTAATAAATTTATTTGAAACAAACTTCGATTTTTCGGATTTTTATGGAGTATTTTTGTTGTAGGATCTACAATTGAGTAAATTTAGATGAAAATAACTTAAATTTTTAGGACTGAGAAAAATATTTTAGTTGGAAGTGTCAAATTTTAATAAATTTATTTGAAACCTACTTCGATTTTTCTCGACTATGTTGAGTTTTTTTGATAGAGAAGCTTAATTTGAGTAATTTCAGTTGAAATAACTTCATTTTTTTGGATTTTGTCACGATTTTTGTCAAATTTTAATAAATTTATTTGAAATCAACTTGGATAATTTTGGAATTTGTTGAGTATTTTTGTTGTAGGATCTATATTTGAGTAACTTTAGATGAAAATATCTTCAATTTTTTGGATTGTGAAAAAATTTTAGTTGGAAGTGTCAAATTTTGATAAATTTATTTGAAATCAATTTGGATTATTTTGGATTTTGTCGAGTATTTTTGGTGTAGGATGTATATTTGAGTAAATGTTGATGAAAATAACGACAATTTTTTGGATTGTGAAAAAAAATTTTAGTTGGAAGTGTCAAATTTTAACAAATTTATTTGAAACCAACTTCGATTTTTTGGATTTTCTTGAGTATTTTTGTTGTAGGATCTACAATTGAGTAAATTTAGATGAAAATAACTTCAATTTTTTGGATTGTGAAAAAAAATTTAGTTGGAAGTGTCAAATTTTAATAAAATTATTTGAAACCAACTTCGATTTTTTGGATTTTCTTGAGTATTTTTGGTGTAGGATGTATATTTGAGTAAATGTAGATGAAAATAACGACAATTTTTTGGATTCTGAAAAAAAAATTTACTTGGAAGTGTAAAATTTTAATAAATTTATTTGAAACCAACTTCGATTTTTTTGGATTTTCTTGAGTATTTTTGTTGTAGGATCTACAATTGAGTAAATTTAGATGAAAATAACTTCGATTTTTTGGATTTTGTCACGATTTTTGTCAAATTTTAATAAATTTATTTGAAATCAACTTGGATAATTTTGGAATTTGTTGAGTATTTTTGTTGTAGGATGTATATTTGAGTAAATTTAGATGAAAATAACGACAATTTTTTGGATTGTGAAAAAAATTTTAGTTGGAAGTGTCAAATTTTAATAAATTTATTTGAAACCAATTTCGATTATTTGGATTTTCTTGAGTATTTTTGTTGTAGGATCTACAATTGAGTAAATTTAGATGAAAATAACTTCAATTTTTTGGATTGTGAAAAAAATTTTAGTAGGAAGTGTCAAATTTTAATAAATTTATTTGAATTCAACTTCGATTTTTTGGGATTTTGTTGAGTATTTTTGTTGTAGGGTCTATATTTGAGTAAATTTAGATGAAAATATGTTCAATTTTGTGGATTGTGAAAAAAATTTTAGTTGGAAGTGTCATATTTTAATATATTTATTTGATATCAACTTCGATTTTTTTGGATTTTGTCGAGTATTTTTGGTGTAGGATGTATATTTGAGTAAATTTAGATGAAAATAACTTCAATTCTTTGGATTGTGAAAAAAATTTGAGTTGGAAGTGTCAAATTTTAATAAATTTATTTGAAACCAACTTCGATTTTTTGGATTTTCTTGAGTATTTTTGTTGTAGGGTCTATATTTGAGTAAATTTAGATGAAAATATGTTCAATTTTGTGGATTGTGAAAAAAATTTTAGTTGGAACTGTCAAATTTTAATAAATTTATTTGATATCAACTTCGATTTTTTTGTATTTTGTCGAGTATTTTTGGTGTAGGATGTATATTTGAGTAAATTTAGATGAAAATAACTTCAATTTTTTGGATTGTGAAAAAAAGTTTAGTTGGAAGTGTCAAGTTTTAATAAATTTATTTGAAACCAACTTTGATTTTTTGGATTTTCTTGAGTATTTTTGTTGTAGGATCTACAATTGAGTAAATTTAGATGAAAATAACTTCAATTTTAAGGATTGTGAAAAAAAATTTAGTTGGAAGTGTCAAATTTTAATAAATTTATTTGAAATCAATTTGGATTATTTTGGATTTTGTTGACAATTTTTGTTGTAGGATCTATATTTGAGTAAATTTAGATGAAAATAACTTAAATTTTTAGGATTGTGAAAAAAATGTTAGTTGGAAGTGCCAAATTTTAATAAATTTATTTGAAACCAACTTCGATTTTTTGGATTTTCTTGAGTATTTCTGTTGTAGGATCTACAATTGAGTAAATTTAGATGAAAATAACTTCGATTTTTTGGATTTTGTCACGATTTTTGTCAAATTTTAATAAATTTATTTGAAATCAACTTGGATAATTTTGGAATTTGTTGAGTATTTTTGTTGTAGGAACTATATTTGAGTAAATTTAGGTGAAAATATCTTCAATTTTTAGGATTGTGAAAAAAATTTTAGTTGGAAGTGCCAAATTTTAATAAATTTTTTTGTAACCAACTTCGATTTTTTGGATTTTCTTGAGTATTTTTGGTGTAGGATCTACAATTGAGTAAATTTAGATGAAAATAACTTCGATTTTTTGGATTATGTCACGATTTTTGTCAAATTTTAATAAATTTATTTGAAATCAACTTGGATAATTTTGGAATTTGTTGAGTATTTTTGTTGTAGGATCTATATTTGAGTAAATTTAGATGAAAATATCTTCAATTTTTAGGATTGTGAAAAAAAATTTAGTTGCACGTGTCAAATTTTAATAAATTTATTTGAAATCAACTTCGATTTTATTGGATTTTGTCGAATATTTTTGTTGTAGGATCTATATTTGAGTAAATTTAGGTGAAAATATCTTCAATTTTTAGGATTGTGAAAAAAATTTTAGTTGGAAGTGCCAAATTTTAATAAATTTTTTTGTAACCAACTTCGATTTTTTGGATTTTCTTGAGTATTTTTGGTGTAGGATCTACAATTGAGTAAATTTAGATGAAAATAACTTCGATTTTTTGGATTTTGTCACGATTTTTGTCAAATGTTAATAAATTTATTTGAAATCAACTAGGATAATTTTGGAATTTGTTGAGTATTTTTGTTGTAGGATCTATATTTGAGTAACTTTAGATGAAAATATCTTCAATTTTTTGGATTGTGAAAAAATTTTAGTTGGAAGTGTCAAATTTTAATAAATTTATTTGAAACCAACTTCGATTTTTTTGGATTTTCTTGAGTATTTTTGTTGTAGGATCTACAATTGAGTAAATTTAGATGAAAATAACTTCAATTTTTTGGATTGTGAATATAATTTTAGTTGGAAGTGTCAAATTTTAATAAATTTATTTGAAACCAACTTCGATTTTTTGGATTTTCTTGAGTATTTTTGTTGTAGGATCTACAATTGAGTAAATTTTGATGAAAATAACTTCAATTTTTTGGATTGTGAAAAAAAATTTAGTTGGAAGTGTCAAATTTTAATAAAATTATTCGAAATCAACTTCAATTTTTTTGGATTTTGTTGAGTATTTTTGTTGTAGGGTCTATATTTGAGTAAATTTAGATGAAAATAACTTCAATTTTGTGGATTGTGAAAAAAATTTTAGTTGGAAGTGTCAAATTTTAATAAATTTATTTGATATCAACTTCGATTTTTTTGGATTTTGTCGAGTATTTTTGGTGTAGGATGTATATTTGAGTAAATTTAGATGAAAATAACTTCAATTTTTTGGATTGTGAAAAAAAGTTTAGTTGGAAGTGTCAAGTTTTAATAAATTTATTTGAAACCAACTTCGATATTTTGGATTTTCTTGAGTATTTTTGTTGTAGGATCTACAATTCAGTAAATTTAGATGAAAATAACTTCAATTTTAAGGATTGTGAAAAAAAATTTAGTTGGAAGTGTCAAATTTTAATAAATTTATTTGAAACCTACTTCGATTTTTTTGGATTTTGTCGAGTATTTTTGGTGTAGGATGTATATTTGAGTAAATTTAGATGAAAATAACTTAAATTTTTAGGATTGTGAAAAAAATGTTAGTTGGAAGTGCCAAATTTTAATAAATTTATTTGAAACCAACTTCGATTTTTTGGATTTTCTTGAGTATTTTTGTTGTAGGATCTACAATTGAGTAAATTTTGATGAAAATAACTTCAATTTTTTGGATTGTGAAAAAAAATTTAGTTGGAAGTGTCAAATTTTAATAAATTTATTTGAAATCAACTTCGATTTTTTTGGATTTTGTCGAGTATTTTTGGTGTAGGATGTATATTTGAGTAAATTTAGATGAAAATAACTTCAATTTTTTGGATTGTGAAAAAAAATTTTAGTTGGAAGTGTCAAATTTTAATAAAATTATTTGAAACCAACTTCGATTTTTTGGATTTTCTTGAGTATTTTTGGTGTAGGATGTATATTTGAGTAAATTTAGATGAAAATAACTCCAATTTTTTGGATTGTGAAAAAAAGTTTAGTTGGAAGTGTCAAGTTTTAATAAATTTATTTGAAACCAACTTCGATTTTTTGGATTTTTTTGAGTATTTTTGTTGTAGGATCTACAATTGAGTAAATTTAGATGAAAATAACTTCAATTTTTTGGATTGTGAAAAAAATTTTAGTAGGAAGTGTCAAATTTTAATAAATTTATTTGAATTCAACTTCGATTTTTTGGGATTTTGTTGAGTATTTTTGTTGTAGGGTCTATATTTGAGTAAATTTAGATGAAAATATGTTCAATTTTGTGGATTGTGAAAAAAATTTTAGTTGGAAGTGTCAAATTTTAATATATTTATTTGATATCAACTTCGATTTTTTTGGATTTTGTCGAGTATTTTTGGTGTAGGATGTATATTTGAGTAAATTTAGATGAAAATAACTTCAATTCTTTGGATTGTGAAAAAAATTTGAGTTGGAAGTGTCAAATTTTAATAAATTTATTTGAAACCAACTTCGATTTTTTGGATTTTCTTGAGTATTTTTGTTGTAGGGTCTATATTTGAGTAAATTTAGATGAAAATATGTTCAATTTTGTGGATTGTGAAAAAAATTTTAGTTGGAACTGTCAAATTTTAATAAATTTATTTGATATCAACTTCGATTTTTTTGGATTTTGTCGAGTATTTTTGGTGTAGGATGTATATTTGAGTAAATTTAGATGAAAATAACTTCAATTTTGTGGATTGTGAAAAAAATTTTAGTTGGAAGTGTCAAATTTTAATAAATTTATTTGATATCAACTTCGATTTTTTTGGATTTTGTCGAGTATTTTTGGTGTAGGATGTATATTTGAGTAAATTTAGATGAAAATAACTTCAATTTTTTGGATTGTGAAAAAAAGTTTAGTTGGAAGTGTCAAGTTTTAATAAATTTATTTGAAACCAACTTCGATATTTTGGATTTTCTTGAGTATTTTTGTTGTAGGATCTACAATTCAGTAAATTTAGATGAAAATAACTTCAATTTTAAGGATTGTGAAAAAAAATTTAGTTGGAAGTGTCAAATTTTAATAAATTTATTTGAAACCTACTTCGATTTTTTTGGATTTTGTCGAGTATTTTTGGTGTAGGATGTATATTTGAGTAAATTTAGATGAAAATAACTTAAATTTTTAGGATTGTGAAAAAAATGTTAGTTGGAAGTGCCAAATTTTAATAAATTTATTTGAAACCAACTTCGATTTTTTGGATTTTCTTGAGTATTTTTGTTGTAGGATCTACAATTGAGTAAATTTTGATGAAAATAACTTCAATTTTTTGGATTGTGAAAAAAAATTTAGTTGGAAGTGTCAAATTTTAATAAATTTATTTGAAATCAACTTCGATTTTTTTGGATTTTGTCGAGTATTTTTGGTGTAGGATGTATATTTGAGTAAATTTAGATGAAAATAACTTCAATTTTTTGGATTCTGAAAAAAAATTTTAGTTGGAAGTGTCAAATTTTAATAAAATTATTTGAAACCAACTTCGATTTTTTGGATTTTCTTGAGTATTTTTGGTGTAGGATGTATATTTGAGTAAATTTAGATGAAAATAACTCCAATTTTTTGGATTGTGAAAAAAAGTTTAGTTGGAAGTGTCAAGTTTTAATAAATTTATTTGAAACCAACTTCGATTTTTTGGATTTTTTTGAGTATTTTTGTTGTAGGATCTACAATTGAGTAAATTTAGATGAAAATAACTTCAATTTTTTGGATTGTGAAAAAAATTTTAGTAGGAAGTGTCAAATTTTAATAAATTTATTTGAATTCAACTTCGATTTTTTGGGATTTTGTTGAGTATTTTTGTTGTAGGGTCTATATTTGAGTAAATTTAGATGAAAATATGTTCAATTTTGTGGATTGTGAAAAAAATTTTAGTTGGAAGTGTCAAATTTTAATATATTTATTTGATATCAACTTCGATTTTTTTGGATTTTGTCGAGTATTTTTGGTGTAGGATGTATATTTGAGTAAATTTAGATGAAAATAACTTCAATTCTTTGGATTGTGAAAAAAATTTGAGTTGGAAGTGTCAAATTTTAATAAATTTATTTGAAACCAACTTCGATTTTTTGGATTTTCTTGAGTATTTTTGTTGTAGGGTCTATATTTGAGTAAATTTAGATGAAAATATGTTCAATTTTGTGGATTGTGAAAAAAATTTTAGTTGGAACTGTCAAATTTTAATAAATTTATTTGATATCAACTTCGATTTTTTTGGATTTTGTCGAGTATTTTTGGTGTAGGATGTATATTTGAGTAAATTTAGATGAAAATAACTTCAATTTTTTGGATTGTGAAAAAAAGTTTAGTTGGAAGTGTCAAGTTTTAATAAATTTATTTGAAACCAACTTTGATTTTTTGGATTTTCTTGAGTATTTTTGTTGTAGGATCTACAATTGAGTAAATTTAGATGAAAATAACTTCAATTTTAAGGATTGTGAAAAAAAATTTAGTTGGAAGTGTCAAATTTTAATAAATTTATTTGAAATCAATTTGGATTATTTTGGATTTTGTTGACAATTTTTGTTGTAGGATCTATATTTGAGTAAATTTAGATGAAAATAACTTAAATTTTTAGGATTGTGAAAAAAATGTTAGTTGGAAGTGCCAAATTTTAATAAATTTATTTGAAACCAACTTCGATTTTTTGGATTTTCTTGAGTATTTCTGTTGTAGGATCTACAATTGAGTAAATTTAGATGAAAATAACTTCGATTTTTTGGATTTTGTCACGATTTTTGTCAAATTTTAATAAATTTATTTGAAATCAACTTGGATAATTTTGGAATTTGTTGAGTATTTTTGTTGTAGGAACTATATTTGAGTAAATTTAGGTGAAAATATCTTCAATTTTTAGGATTGTGAAAAAAATTTTAGTTGGAAGTGCCAAATTTTAATAAATTTTTTTGTAACCAACTTCGATTTTTTGGATTTTCTTGAGTATTTTTGGTGTAGGATCTACAATTGAGTAAATTTAGATGAAAATAACTTCGATTTTTTGGATTATGTCACGATTTTTGTCAAATTTTAATAAATTTATTTGAAATCAACTTGGATAATTTTGGAATTTGTTGAGTATTTTTGTTGTAGGATCTATATTTGAGTAAATTTAGATGAAAATATCTTCAATTTTTAGGATTGTGAAAAAAAATTTAGTTGCACGTGTCAAATTTTAATAAATTTATTTGAAATCAACTTCGATTTTATTGGATTTTGTCGAATATTTTTGTTGTAGGATCTATATTTGAGTAAATTTAGGTGAAAATATCTTCAATTTTTAGGATTGTGAAAAAAATTTTAGTTGGAAGTGCCAAATTTTAATAAATTTTTTTGTAACCAACTTCGATTTTTTGGATTTTCTTGAGTATTTTTGGTGTAGGATCTACAATTGAGTAAATTTAGATGAAAATAACTTCGATTTTTTGGATTTTGTCACGATTTTTGTCAAATGTTAATAAATTTATTTGAAATCAACTAGGATAATTTTGGAATTTGTTGAGTATTTTTGTTGTAGGATCTATATTTGAGTAACTTTAGATGAAAATATCTTCAATTTTTTGGATTGTGAAAAAATTTTAGTTGGAAGTGTCAAATTTTAATAAATTTATTTGAAACCAACTTCGATTTTTTTGGATTTTCTTGAGTATTTTTGTTGTAGGATCTACAATTGAGTAAATTTAGATGAAAATAACTTCAATTTTTTGGATTGTGAATATAATTTTAGTTGGAAGTGTCAAATTTTAATAAATTTATTTGAAACCAACTTCGATTTTTTGGATTTTCTTGAGTATTTTTGTTGTAGGATCTACAATTGAGTAAATTTTGATGAAAATAACTTCAATTTTTTGGATTGTGAAAAAAAATTTAGTTGGAAGTGTCAAATTTTAATAAAATTATTCGAAATCAACTTCAATTTTTTTGGATTTTGTTGAGTATTTTTGTTGTAGGGTCTATATTTGAGTAAATTTAGATGAAAATAACTTCAATTTTGTGGATTGTGAAAAAAATTTTAGTTGGAAGTGTCAAATTTTAATAAATTTATTTGATATCAACTTCGATTTTTTTGGATTTTGTCGAGTATTTTTGGTGTAGGATGTATATTTGAGTAAATTTAGATGAAAATAACTTCAATTTTTTGGATTGTGAAAAAAAGTTTAGTTGGAAGTGTCAAGTTTTAATAAATTTATTTGAAACCAACTTCGATATTTTGGATTTTCTTGAGTATTTTTGTTGTAGGATCTACAATTCAGTAAATTTAGATGAAAATAACTTCAATTTTAAGGATTGTGAAAAAAAATTTAGTTGGAAGTGTCAAATTTTAATAAATTTATTTGATATCAACTTCGATTTTTTTGGATTTTGTCGAGTATTTTTGGTGTAGGATGTATATTTGAGTAAATTTAGATGAAAATAACTTCAATTTTTTGGATTGTGAAAAAAAGTTTAGTTGGAAGTGTCAAGTTTTAATAAATTTATTTGAAACCAACTTCGATATTTTGGATTTTCTTGAGTATTTTTGTTGTAGGATCTACAATTCAGTAAATTTAGATGAAAATAACTTCAATTTTAAGGATTGTGAAAAAAAATTTAGTTGAAGTGTCAAATTTTAATAAATTTATTTGAAACCTACTTCGATTTTTTTGGATTTTGTCGAGTATTTTTGGTGTAGGATGTATATTTGAGTAAATTTTGATGAAAATAACTTCAATTTTTTGGATTGTGAAAAAAAATTTAGTTGGAAGTGTCAAATTTTAATAAATTTATTTGAAATCAACTTCGATTTTTTTGGATTTTGTCGAGTATTTTTGGTGTAGGATGTATATTTGAGTAAATTTAGATGAAAATAACTTCAATTTTTTGGATTGTGAAAAAAAGTATAGTTGGAAGTGTCAAGTTTTAATAAATTTATTTGAAACCAACTTCGATTTTTTGGATTTTCTTGAGTATTTTTGTTGTAGGATCTACAATTGAGTAAATTTTGATGAAAATAACTTCAATTTTTTGGATTGTGAAAAAAAATTTAGTTGGAAGTGTCAAATTTTAATAAAATTATTTGAAATCAACTTCGATTTTTTTGGATTTTGTTGAGTATTTTTGTTGTAGGGTCTATATTTGAGTAAATTTGGATGAAAATAACTTCAAATTTGTGGATTGTGAAAAAAATTTTAGTTGGAAGTGTCAAATTTTAATAAATTTATTTGAAATCAATTTGGATTATTTTGGATTTTGTCGAGTATTTTTGGTGTAGGATGTATATTTGAGTAAATGTAGATGAAAATAACGACAATTTTTTGGATTGTGAAAAAAAATTTTAGTTGGAAGTGTCAAATTTTAATAAAATTATTTGAAACCAACTTCGATTTTTTGGATTTTCTTGAGTATTTTTGGTGTAGGATGTATATTTGAGTAAATTTAGATGAAAATAACTCCAATTTTTTGGATTGTGAAAAAAAGTTTAGTTGGAAGTGTCAAGTTTTAATAAATTTATTTGAAACCAACTTCGATTTTTTGGATTTTTTTGAGTATTTTTGTTGTAGGATCTACAATTGAGTAAATTTTGATGAAAATAACTTCAATTTTTTGGATTGTGAAAAAAAATTTAGTTGGAAGTGTCAAATTTTAATAAATTTATTTGAAATCAACTTCGATTTTTTTGGATTTTGTCGAGTATTTTTGGTGTAGGATGTATATTTGAGTAAATTTAGATGAAAATAACTTCAATTTTTTGGATTGTGAAAAAAAGTTTAGTTGGAAGTGTCAAGTTTTAATAAATTTATTTGAAACCAACTTCGATTTTTTGGATTTTCTTGAGTATTTTTGTTGTAGGATCTACAATTGAGTAAATTTTGATGAAAATAACTTCAATTTTTTGGATTGTGAAAAAAAATTTAGTTGGAAGTGTCAAATTTTAATAAAATTATTTGAAATCAACTTCGATTTTTTTGGATTTTGTTGAGTATTTTTGTTGTAGGGTCTATATTTGAGTAAATTTGGATGAAAATAACTTCAAATTTGTGGATTGTGAAAAAAATTTTAGTTGGAAGTGTCAAATTTTAATAAATTTATTTGAAATCAATTTGGATTATTTTGGATTTTGTCGAGTATTTTTGGTGTAGGATGTATATTTGAGTAAATGTAGATGAAAATAACGACAATTTTTTGGATTGTGAAAAAAAATTTTAGTTGGAAGTGTCAAATTTTAATAAAATTATTTGAAACCAACTTCGATTTTTTGGATTTTCTTGAGTATTTTTGGTGTAGGATGTATATTTGAGTAAATTTAGATGAAAATAACTCCAATTTTTTGGATTGTGAAAAAAAGTTTAGTTGGAAGTGTCAAGTTTTAATAAATTTATTTGAAACCAACTTCGATTTTTTGGATTTTCTTGAGTATTTTTGTTGTAGGATCTACAATTGAGTAAATTTAGATGAAAATAACTTCAATTTTTTGGATTGTGAAAAAAAGTTTAGTTGGAAGTGTCAAGTTTTAATAATTTTATTTGAAACCAACTTCGATTTTTTGGATTTTCTTGAGTATTTTTGTTGTAGGATCTACAATTGAGTAAATTTAGATGAAAATAACTTCAATTTTTTGGATTGTGAAAAAAATTTGAGTTGGAAGTGTCAAATTTTAATATATTTATTTGAAACCAACTTCGATTTTTTGGATTTTCTTGAGTATTTTTGTTGTAGGATCTACAATTGAGTAAATTTTGATGAAAATAACTTCAATTTTTTGGATTATGAAAAAAAATTTAGTTGGAAGTGTCAAATTTTAATAAAATTATTTGAAATCAACTTCGATTTTTTTGGATTTTGTTGAGTATTTTTGTTGTAGGGTCTATATTTGAGTAAATTTAGATGAAAATAACTTCAATTTTGTGGATTGTGAAAAAAATTTAAGTTGGAAGTGTCAAATTTTAATAAATTTATTTGATATCAACTTCGATTTTTTTGGATTTTGTCGAGTATTTTTGGTGTAGGATGTATATTTGAGTAAATTTAGATGAAAATAACTTCTATTTTTTGGATTGTGAAAAAAATTTTAGTTGGAAGTGTCAAATTTTAATAAATTTATTTGAAATCAATTTGGATTATTTTGGATTTTGTCGAGTATTTTTGGTGTAGGATGTATATTTGAGTAAATGTAGATGAAAATAACGACAATTTTTTGGATTGTGAAAAAAAATTTTAGTTGGAAGTGTCAAATTTTAATAAAATTATTTGAAACCAACTTCGATTTTTTGGATTTTCTTGAGTATTTTTGGTGTAGGATGTATATTTGAGTAAATTTAGATGAAAATAACTCCAATTTTTTGGATTGTGAAAAAAAGTTTAGTTGGAAGTGTCAAGTTTTAATAAATTTATTTGAAACCAACTTCGATTTTTTGGATTTTCTTGAGTATTTTTGTTGTAGGATCTACAATTGAGTAAATTTAGATGAAAATAACTTCAATTTTTTGGATTGTGAAAAAAAGTTTAGTTGGAAGTGTCAAGTTTTAATAATTTTATTTGAAACCAACTTCGATTTTTTGGATTTTCTTGAGTATTTTTGTTGTAGGATCTACAATTGAGTAAATTTAGATGAAAATAACTTCAATTTTTTGGATTGTGAAAAAAATTTGAGTTGGAAGTGTCAAATTTTAATATATTTATTTGAAACCAACTTCGATTTTTTGGATTTTCTTGAGTATTTTTGTTGTAGGATCTACAATTGAGTAAATTTTGATGAAAATAACTTCAATTTTTTGGATTGTGAAAAAAAATTTAGTTGGAAGTGTCAAATTTTAATAAAATTATTTGAAATCAACTTCGATTTTTTTGGATTTTGTTGAGTATTTTTGTTGTAGGGTCTATATTTGAGTAAATTTAGATGAAAATAACTTCAATTTTGTGGATTGTGAAAAAAATTTAAGTTGGAAGTGTCAAATTTTAATAAATTTATTTGATATCAACTTCGATTTTTTTGGATTTTGTCGAGTATTTTTGGTGTAGGATGTATATTTGAGTAAATTTAGATGAAAATAACTTCTATTTTTTGGATTGTGAAAAAAATTTTAGTTGGAAGTGTCAAATTTTAATAAATTTATTTGAAATCAATTTGGATTATTTTGGATTTTGTCGAGTATTTTTGGTGTAGGATGTATATTTGAGTAAATGTAGATGAAAATAACGACAATTTTTTGGATTGTGAAAAAAAATTTTAGTTGGAAGTGTCAAATTTTAATAAAATTATTTGAAACCAACTTCGATTTTTTGGATTTTCTTGAGTATTTTTGGTGTAGGATGTATATTTGAGTAAATTTAGATGAAAATAACTCCAATTTTTTGGATTGTGAAAAAAAGTTTAGTTGGAAGTGTCAAGTTTTAATAAATTTATTTGAAACCAACTTCGATTTTTTGGATTTTCTTGAGTATTTTTGTTGTAGGATCTACAATTGAGTAAATTTAGATGAAAATAACTTCAATTTTTTGGATTGTGAAAAAAAGTTTAGTTGGAAGTGTCAAGTTTTAATAATTTTATTTGAAACCAACTTCGATTTTTTGGATTTTCTTGAGTATTTTTGTTGTAGGATCTACAATTGAGTAAATTTAGATGAAAATAACTTCAATTTTTTGGATTGTGAAAAAAATTTGAGTTGGAAGTGTCAAATTTTAATAAATTTATTTGAAACCAACTTCGATTTTTTGGATTTTCTTGAGTATTTTTGTTGTAGGATCTACAATTGAGTAAATTTTGATGAAAATAACTTCAATTTTTTGGATTGTGAAAAAAAATTTAGTTGGAAGTGTCAAATTTTAATAAAATTATTTGAAATCAACTTCGATTTTTTTGGATTTTGTTGAGTATTTTTGTTGTAGGGTCTATATTTGAGTAAATTTAGATGAAAATAACTTCAATTTTGTGGATTGTGAAAAAAATTTTAGTTGGAAGTGTCATATTGTAATAAATTTTTTTTCATATCAACTTCGATTTTTTTGGATTTTGTCGAGTATTTTTGGTGTAGGATGTATATTTGAGTAAATTTAGATGAAAATAACTTCAATTTTTTGGATTGTGAAAAAAAGTTTAGTTGGAAGTGTCAAGTTTTAATAAATTTATTTGAAACCAACTTCGATTTTTTGGATTTTCTAGAGTATTTTTGTTGTAGGATCTACAATTGAGTAAATTTAGATGAAAATAACTTCGATTTTTTGGATTTTGTCACGATTTTTGTCAAATTTTAATAAATTTATTTGAAATCAACTTGGATAATTTTGGAATTTGTTGAGTATTTTTGTTGTAGGATGTATATTTGAGTAAATTTAGATGAAAATAACGACAATTTTTTGGATTGTGAAAAAAATTTTAGTTGGAAGTGTCAAATTTTAATAAATTTATTTGAAACCAATTTCGATTATTTGGATTTTCTTGAGTATTTTTGTTGTAGGATCTACAATTGAGTAAATTTAGATGAAAATAACTTCAATTTTTTGGATTGTGAATAAAATTTTAGTTGGAAGTGTCAAATTTTAATAAATTTATTTGAATTCAACTTCGATTTTTTGGGATTTTGTCCAGTATTTTTGGTGTAGGATGTATATTTGAGTAAATTTAGATGAAAATAACGACAATTTTTTGGATTGTGAAAAAAATTTTAGTTGGAAGTGTCAAATTTTAATAAATTTATTTGAAACCAATTTCGATTATTTGGATTTTCTTGAGTATTTTTGTTGTAGGATGTATATTTGAGTAAATTTAGATGAAAATAACGACAATTTTTTGGATTGTGAATAAAATTTTAGTTGGAAGTGTCAAATTTTAATAAATTTATTTGAATTCAACTTCGATTTTTTGGGATTTTGTCCAGTATTTTTGGTGTAGGATGTATATTTGAGTAAATTTAGATGAAAATAACGACAATTTTTTGGATTGTGAAAAAAATTTGAGTTGGAAGTGTCAAATTTTAATAAATTTATTTGAAACCAACTTCGATTTTTTGGATTTTCTTGAGTATTTTTGTTGTAGGATCTACAATTGAGTAAATTTTGATGAAAATAACTTCAATTTTTTGGATTGTGAAAAAAAATTTAGTTGGAAGTGTCAAATTTTAATAAAATTATTTGAAATCAACTTCGATTTTTTTGGATTTTGTTGAGTATTTTTGTTGTAGGGTCTATATTTGAGTAAATTTAGATGAAAATAACTTCAATTTTGTGGATTGTGAAAAAAATTTTAGTTGGAAGTGTCATATTGTAATAAATTTTTTTTCATATCAACTTCGATTTTTTTGGATTTTGTCGAGTATTTTTGGTGTAGGATGTATATTTGAGTAAATTTAGATGAAAATAACTTCAATTTTTTGGATTGTGAAAAAAAGTTTAGTTGGAAGTGTCAAGTTTTAATAAATTTATTTGAAACCAACTTCGATTTTTTGGATTTTCTAGAGTATTTTTGTTGTAGGATCTACAATTGAGTAAATTTAGATGAAAATAACTTCGATTTTTTGGATTTTGTCACGATTTTTGTCAAATTTTAATAAATTTATTTGAAATCAACTTGGATAATTTTGGAATTTGTTGAGTATTTTTGTTGTAGGATGTATATTTGAGTAAATTTAGATGAAAATAACGACAATTTTTTGGATTGTGAAAAAAATTTTAGTTGGAAGTGTCAAATTTTAATAAATTTATTTGAAACCAATTTCGATTATTTGGATTTTCTTGAGTATTTTTGTTGTAGGATCTACAATTGAGTAAATTTAGATGAAAATAACTTCAATTTTTTGGATTGTGAATAAAATTTTAGTTGGAAGTGTCAAATTTTAATAAATTTATTTGAATTCAACTTCGATTTTTTGGGATTTTGTCCAGTATTTTTGGTGTAGGATGTATATTTGAGTAAATTTAGATGAAAATAACGACAATTTTTAGGACTGAGAAAAATATTTTAGTTGGAAGTGTCAAATTTTAATAAATTTATTTGAAACCTACTTCGATTTTTCTCGACTATGTTGAGTTTTTGTGATAGAGAAGCTTAATTTGAGTAATTTCAGTTGATATAACTTCGATTTTTTGGATTTTGTCACGATTTTTGTCAAATTTTAATAAATTTATTTGAAATCAACTTGGATAATTTTGGAATTTGTTGAGTATTTTTGTTGTAGGATCTATATTTGAGTAAATGTAGATAAATATATCTTCAATTTTTTGGATTGTGAAAAAATTTTAGTTGGAAGTGTCAAATTTTAATAAATTTATTTGAAACCAACTTTGATTTTTTGGATTTTCTTGAGTATTTTTGTTGTAGGATCTACAATTGAGTAAATTTAGATGAAAATAACTTCAATTTTATGGATTGTGAAAAAAAATTTAGTTGGAAGTGTCAAATTTTAATAAATTTATTTGAAATCAATTTGGATTATTTTGGATTTTGTTGACAATTTTTGTTGTAGGATCTATATTTGAGTAAATTTAGATGGAAATAACTTCAATTTTTTGGATTGTGAAAAAAAATTTAGTTGGAAGTGTCAAATTTTAATAAATTTATTTGAAATCAACTTCGATTTTTTTGGATTTTGTCGAGTATTTTTGGTGTAGGATGTATATTTGAGTAAATTTAGATGAAAATAACTTCAATTTTTTGGATTGTGAAAAAAAGTTTAGTTGGAAGTGTCAAGTTTTAATAAATTTATTTGAAACCAACTTCGATTTTTTGGATTTTCTTGAGTATTTTTGTTGTAGGATCTACAATTGAGTAAATTTTGATGAAAATAACTTCAATTTTTTGGATTGTGAAAAAAAATTTAGTTGGAAGTGTCAAATTTTAATAAAATTATTTGAAATCAACTTCGATTTTTTTGGATTTTGTTGAGTATTTTTGTTGTAGGGTCTATATTTGAGTAAATTTGGATGAAAATAACTTCAAATTTGTGGATTGTGAAAAAAATTTTAGTTGGAAGTGTCAAATTTTAATAAATTTATTTGAAATCAATTTGGATTATTTTGGATTTTGTCGAGTATTTTTGGTGTAGGATGTATATTTGAGTAAATGTAGATGAAAATAACGACAATTTTTTGGATTGTGAAAAAAAATTTTAGTTGGAAGTGTCAAATTTTAATAAAATTATTTGAAACCAACTTCGATTTTTTGGATTTTCTTGAGTATTTTTGGTGTAGGATGTATATTTGAGTAAATTTAGATGAAAATAACTCCAATTTTTTGGATTGTGAAAAAAAGTTTAGTTGGAAGTGTAAAATTTTAATAAATTTATTTGAAACCAACTTCGATTTTTTTTATTTTCTTGAGTATTTTTGTTGTAGGATCTACAATTGAGTAAATTTAGATGAAAATAACTTCAATTTTTTGGATTGTGAAAAAAAATTTAGTTGGAAGTGTCAAATTTTAATAAAATTATTTGAAACCAACTTCGATTTTTTGGATTTTCTTGAGTATTTTTGGTGTAGGATGTATATTTGAGTAAATTTAGATGAAAATAACGACAATTTTTTGGATTCTGAAAAAAAAATTTACTTGGAAGTGTAAAATTTTAATAAATTTATTTGAAACCAACTTCGATTTTTTTGGATTTTCTTGAGTATTTTTGTTGTAGGATCTACAATTGAGTAAATTTAGATGAAAATAACTTCGATTTTTTGGATTTTGTCACGATTTTTGTCAAATTTTAATAAATTTATTTGAAATCAACTTGGATAATTTTGGAATTTGTTGAGTATTTTTGTTGTAGGATGTATATTTGAGTAAATTTAGATGAAAATAACGACAATTTTTTGGATTGTGAAAAAAATTTTAGTTGGAAGTGTCAAATTTTAATAAATTTATTTGAAACCAATTTCGATTATTTGGATTTTCTTGAGTATTTTTGTTGTAGGATCTACAATTGAGTAAATTTAGATGAAAATAACTTCAATTTTTTGGATTGTGAAAAAAATTTTAGTTGGAAGTGTCAAATTTTAATAAATTTATTTGAATTCAACTTCGATTTTTTGGGATTTTGTTGAGTATTTTTGTTGTAGGGTCTATATTTGAGTAAATTTAGATGAAAATATGTTCAATTTTGTGGATTGTGAAAAAAATTTTAGTTGGAAGTGTCAAATTTTAATATATTTATTTGATATGAACTTCGATTTTTTTGGATTTTGTCGAGTATTTTTGGTGTAGGATGTATATTTGAGTAAATTTAGATGAAAATAACTTCAATTCTTTGGATTGTGAAAAAAATTTGAGTTGGAAGTGTCAAATTTTAATAAATTTATTTGAAACCAACTTCGATTTTTTGGATTTTCTTGAGTATTTTTGTTGTAGGGTCTATATTTGAGTAAATTTAGATGAAAATATGTTCAATTTTGTGGATTGTGAAAAAAATTTTAGTTGGAAGTGTCAAATTTTAATAAATTTATTTGATATCAACTTCGATTTTTTTGGATTTTGTCGAGTATTTTTGGTGTAGGATGTATATTTGAGTAAATTTAGATGAAAATAACTTCAATTTTTTGGATTGTGAAAAAAAGTTTAGTTGGAAGTGTCAAGTTTTAATAAATTTATTTGAAACCAACTTCGATTTTTTGGATTTTCTTGAGTATTTTTGTTGTAGGATCTACAATTGAGTAAATTTTGATGAAAATAACTTCAATTTTTTGGATTGTGAAAAAAAATTTAGTTGGAAGTGTCAAATTTTAATAAAATTATTTGAAATCAACTTTGATTTTTTTGGATTTTGTTGAGTATTTTTGTTGTAGGGTCTATATTTGAGTAAATTTAGATGAAAATATGTTCAATTTTGTGGATTGTGAAAAAAATTTTAGTTGGAAGTGTCAAATTTTAATAAATTTATTTGATATCAATTTGGATTATTTTGGATTTTGTCGAGTATTTTTGGTGTAGGATGTATATTTGAGTAAATGTAGATGAAAATAACGACAATTTTTTGGATTGTGAAAAAAAATTTTAGTTGGAAGTGTCAAATTTTAACAAATTTATTTGAAACCAACTTCGATTTTTTTGGATTTTCTTGAGTATTTTTGTTGTAGGATATACAATTGAGTAAATTTAGATGAAAATAACTTCAATTTTTTGGATTGTGAATATAATTTTAGTTGGAAGTGTCAAATTTTAATAAATTTATTTGAATTCAACTTCGATTTTGTGAATTTTGTCGAGTATTTTTGGTGTAGGATGTATATTTGAGTAAATTTAGATGAAAATATCTTAAATTTTTAGGATTGTGAAAAAAATTTTAGTTGGAAGTGCCAAATTTTAATAAATTTATTTGAAACAAACTTCGATTTTTCGGATTTTTATGGAGTATTTTTGTTGTAGGATCTACAATTGAGTAAATTTAGATGAAAATAACTTAAATTTTTAGGACTGAGAAAAATATTTTAGTTGGAAGTGTCAAATTTTAATAAATTTATTTGAAACCTACTTCGATTTTTCTCGACTATGTTGAGTTTTTTTGATAGAGAAGCTTAATTTGAGTAATTTCAGTTGAAATAACTTCATTTTTTTGGATTTTGTCACGATTTTTGTCAAATTTTAATAAATTTATTTGAAATCAACTTGGATAATTTTGGAATTTGTTGAGTATTTTTGTTGTAGGATCTATATTTGAGTAACTTTAGATGAAAATATCTTCAATTTTTTGGATTGTGAAAAAATTTTAGTTGGAAGTGTCAAATTTTGATAAATTTATTTGAAATCAATTTGGATTATTTTGGATTTTGTCGAGTATTTTTGGTGTAGGGTGTATATTTGAGTAAATGTTGATGAAAATAACGACAATTTTTTGGATTGTGAAAAAAAATTTTAGTTGGAAGTGTCAAATTTTAACAAATTTATTTGAAACCATCTTCGATTTTTTGGATTTTCTTGAGTATTTTTGTTGTAGGATCTACAATTGAGTAAATTTAGATGAAAATAACTTCAATTTTTTGGATTGTGAAAAAAAATTTAGTTGGAAGTGTCAAATTTTAATAAAATTATTTGAAACCAACTTCGATTTTTTGGATTTTCTTGAGTATTTTTGGTGTAGGATGTATATTTGAGTAAATGTAGATGAAAATAACGACAATTTTTTGGATTCTGAAAAAAAAATTTACTTGGAAGTGTAAAATTTTAATAAATTTATTTGAAACCAACTTCGATTTTTTTGGATTTTCTTGAGTATTTTTGTTGTAGGATCTACAATTGAGTAAATTTAGATGAAAATAACTTCGATTTTTTGGATTTTGTCACGATTTTTGTCAAATTTTAATAAATTTATTTGAAATCAACTTGGATAATTTTGGAATTTGTTGAGTATTTTTGTTGTAGGATGTATATTTGAGTAAATTTAGATGAAAATAACGACAATTTTTTGGATTGTGAAAAAAATTTTAGTTGGAAGTGTCAAATTTTAATAAATTTATTTGAAACCAATTTCGATTATTTGGATTTTCTTGAGTATTTTTGTTGTAGGATCTACAATTGAGTAAATTTAGATGAAAATAACTTCAATTTTTTGGATTGTGAAAAAAATTTTAGTAGGAAGTGTCAAATTTTAATAAATTTATTTGAATTCAACTTCGATTTTTTGGGATTTTGTTGAGTATTTTTGTTGTAGGGTCTATATTTGAGTAAATTTAGATGAAAATATGTTCAATTTTGTGGATTGTGAAAAAAATTTTAGTTGGAAGTGTCAAATTTTAATATATTTATTTGATATCAACTTCGATTTTTTTGGATTTTGTCGAGTATTTTTGGTGTAGGATGTATATTTGAGTAAATTTAGATGAAAATAACTTCAATTCTTTGGATTGTGAAAAAAATTTGAGTTGGAAGTGTCAAGTTTTAATAAATTTATTTGAAACCAACTTTGATTTTTTGGATTTTCTTGAGTATTTTTGTTGTAGGATCTACAATTGAGTAAATTTAGATGAAAATAACTTCAATTTTAAGGATTGTGAAAAAAAATTTAGTTGGAAGTGTCAAATTTTAATAAATTTATTTGAAATCAATTTGGATTATTTTGGATTTTGTTGACAATTTTTGTTGTAGGATCTATATTTGAGTAAATTTAGATGAAAATAACTTAAATTTTTAGGATTGTGAAAAAAATGTTAGTTGGAAGTGCCAAATTTTAATAAATTTATTTGAAACCAACTTCGATTTTTTGGATTTTCTTGAGTATTTCTGTTGTAGGATCTACAATTGAGTAAATTTAGATGAAAATAACTTCGATTTTTTGGATTTTGTCACGATTTTGGTCAAATTTTAATAAATTTATTTGAAATCAACTTGGATAATTTTGGAATTTGTTGAGTATTTTTGTTGTAGGAACTATATTTGAGTAAATTTAGGTGAAAATATCTTCAATTTTTAGGATTGTGAAAAAAATTTTAGTTGGAAGTGCCAAATTTTAATAAATTTTTTTGTAACCAACTTCGATTTTTTGGATTTTCTTGAGTATTTTTGGTGTAGGATCTACAATTGAGTAAATTTAGATGAAAATAACTTCGATTTTTTGGATTATGTCACGATTTTTGTCAAATTTTAATAAATTTATTTGAAATCAACTTGGATAATTTTGGAATTTGTTGAGTATTTTTGTTGTAGGATCTATATTTGAGTAAATTTAGATGAAAATATCTTCAATTTTTAGGATTGTGAAAAAAAATTTAGTTGCACGTGTCAAATTTTAATAAATTTATTTGAAATCAACTTCGATTTTATTGGATTTTGTCGAATATTTTTGTTGTAGGATCTATATTTGAGTAAATTTAGGTGAAAATATCTTCAATTTTTAGGATTGTGAAAAAAATTTTAGTTGGAAGTGCCAAATTTTAATAAATTTTTTTGTAACCAACTTCGATTTTTTGGATTTTCTTGAGTATTTTTGGTGTAGGATCTACAATTGAGTAAATTTAGATGAAAATAACTTCGATTTTTTGGATTTTGTCACGATTTTTGTCAAATGTTAATAAATTTATTTGAAATCAACTAGGATAATTTTGGAATTTGTTGAGTATTTTTGTTGTAGGATCTATATTTGAGTAACTTTAGATGAAAATATCTTCAATTTTTTGGATTGTGAAAAAATTTTAGTTGGAAGTGTCAAATTTTAATAAATTTATTTGAAACCAACTTCGATTTTTTTGGATTTTCTTGAGTATTTTTGTTGTAGGATCTACAATTGAGTAAATTTAGATGAAAATAACTTCAATTTTTTGGATTGTGAATATAATTTTAGTTGGAAGTGTCAAATTTTAATAAATTTATTTGAAACCAACTTCGATTTTTTGGATTTTCTTGAGTATTTTTGTTGTAGGATCTACAATTGAGTAAATTTTGATGAAAATAACTTCAATTTTTTGGATTGTGAAAAAAAATTTAGTTGGAAGTGTCAAATTTTAATAAAATTATTCGAAATCAACTTCAATTTTTTTGGATTTTGTTGAGTATTTTTGTTGTAGGGTCTATATTTGAGTAAATTTAGATGAAAATAACTTCAATTTTGTGGATTGTGAAAAAAATTTTAGTTGGAAGTGTCAAATTTTAATAAATTTATGTGATATCAACTTCGATTTTTTTGGATTTTGTCGAGTATTTTTGTTGTAGGATCTACAATTGAGTAAATTTAGATGAAAATAACTTCAATTTTTAGGACTGAGAAAAATATTTTATTTGGAAGTGTCAAATTTTAATAAATTTATTTGAAACCTACTTCGATTTTTCTCGACTATGTTGAGTTTTTGTGATAGAGAAGCTTAATTTGAGTAATTTCAGTTGAAATAACTTCGATTTTTTGGATTTTGTCACGATTTTTGTCAAATTTTAATAAATTTATTTGAAATCAACTTGGATAATTTTGGAATTTGTTGAGTATTTTTGTTGTAGGATCTATATTTGAGTAAATGTAGATAAATATATCTTCAATTTTTTGGATTGTGAAAAAATTTTAGTTGGAAGTGTCAAATTTTAATAAATTTATTTGAAACCAACTTTGATTTTTTGGATTTTCTTGAGTATTTTTGTTGTAGGATCTACAATTGAGTAAATTTAGATGAAAATAACTTCAATTTTATGGATTGTGAAAAAAAATTTAGTTGGAAGTGTCAAATTTTAATAAATTTATTTGAAATCAATTTGGATTATTTTGGATTTTGTTGACAATTTTTGTTGTAGGATCTATATTTGAGTAAATTTAGATGGAAATAACTTCAATTTTTTGGATTGTGAAAAAAAATTTAGTTGGAAGTGTCAAATTTTAATAAATTTATTTGAAATCAACTTCGATTTTTTTGGATTTTGTCGAGTATTTTTGGTGTAGGATGTATATTTGAGTAAATTTAGATGAAAATAACTTCAATTCTTTGGATTGTGAAAAAAATTTGAGTTGGAAGTGTCAAATTTTAATAAATTTATTTGAAACCAACTTCGATTTTTTGGATTTTCTTGAGTATTTTTGTTGTAGGGTCTATATTTGAGTAAATTTAGATGAAAATATGTTCAATTTTGTGGATTGTGAAAAAAATTTTAGTTGGAAGTGTCAAATTTTAATAAATTTATTTGATATCAACTTCGATTTTTTTGGATTTTGTCGAGTATTTTTGGTGTAGGATGTATATTTGAGTAAATTTAGATGAAAATAACTTCAATTTTTTGGATTGTGAAAAAAAGTTTAGTTGGAAGTGTCAAGTTTTAATAAATTTATTTGAAACCAACTTCGATTTTTTGGATTTTCTTGAGTATTTTTGTTGTAGGATCTACAATTGAGTAAATTTTGATGAAAATAACTTCAATTTTTTGGATTGTGAAAAAAAATTTAGTTGGAAGTGTCAAATTTTAATAAAATTATTTGAAATCAACTTTGATTTTTTTGGATTTTGTTGAGTATTTTTGTTGTAGGGTCTATATTTGAGTAAATTTAGATGAAAATATGTTCAATTTTGTGGATTGTGAAAAAAATTTTAGTTGGAAGTGTCAAATTTTAATAAATTTATTTGATATCAATTTGGATTATTTTGGATTTTGTCGAGTATTTTTGGTGTAGGATGTATATTTGAGTAAATGTAGATGAAAATAACGACAATTTTTTGGATTGTGAAAAAAAATTTTAGTTGGAAGTGTCAAATTTTAACAAATTTATTTGAAACCAACTTCGATTTTTTTGGATTTTCTTGAGTGTTTTTGTTGTAGGATATACAATTGAGTAAATTTAGATGAAAATAACTTCAATTTTTTGGATTGTGAATATAATTTTAGTTGGAAGTGTCAAATTTTAATAAATTTATTTGAATTCAACTTCGATTTTGTGAATTTTGTCGAGTATTTTTGGTGTAGGATGTATATTTGAGTAAATTTAGATGAAAATATCTTAAATTTTTAGGATTGTGAAAAAAATTTTAGTTGGAAGTGCCAAATTTTAATAAATTTATTTGAAACAAACTTCGATTTTTCGGATTTTTATGGAGTATTTTTGTTGTAGGATCTACAATTGAGTAAATTTAGATGAAAATAACTTAAATTTTTAGGACTGAGAAAAATATTTTAGTTGGAAGTGTCAAATTTTAATAAATTTATTTGAAACCTACTTCGATTTTTCTCGACTATGTTGAGTTTTTTTGATAGAGAAGCTTAATTTGAGTAATTTCAGTTGAAATAACTTCATTTTTTTGGATTTTGTCACGATTTTTGTCAAATTTTAATAAATTTATTTGAAATCAACTTGGATAATTTTGGAATTTGTTGAGTATTTTTGTTGTAGGATCTATATTTGAGTAACTTTAGATGAAAATATCTTCAATTTTTTGGATTGTGAAAAAATTTTAGTTGGAAGTGTCAAATTTTGATAAATTTATTTGAAATCAATTTGGATTATTTTGGATTTTGTCGAGTATTTTTGGTGTAGGATGTATATTTGAGTAAATGTTGATGAAAATAACGACAATTTTTTGGATTGTGAAAAAAAATTTTAGTTGGAAGTGTCAAATTTTAACAAATTTATTTGAAACCAACTTCGATTTTTTGGATTTTCTTGAGTATTTTTGTTGTAGGATCTACAATTGAGTAAATTTAGATGAAAATAACTTCAATTTTTTGGATTGTGAAAAAAAATTTAGTTGGAAGTGTCAAATTTTAATAAAATTATTTGAAACCAACTTCGATTTTTTGGATTTTCTTGAGTATTTTTGGTGTAGGATGTATATTTGAGTAAATGTAGATGAAAATAACGACAATTTTTTGGATTCTGAAAAAAAAATTTACTTGGAAGTGTAAAATTTTAATAAATTTATTTGAAACCAACTTCGATTTTTTTGGATTTTCTTGAGTATTTTTGTTGTAGGATCTACAATTGAGTAAATTTAGATGAAAATAACTTCGATTTTTTGGATTTTGTCACGATTTTTGTCAAATTTTAATAAATTTATTTGAAATCAACTTGGATAATTTTGGAATTTGTTGAGTATTTTTGTTGTAGGATGTATATTTGAGTAAATTTAGATGAAAATATGTTCAATTTTGTGGATTGTGAAAAAAATTTTAGTTGGAAGTGTCAAATTTTAATATATTTATTTGATATCAACTTCGATTTTTTTGGATTTTGTCGAGTATTTTTGGTGTAGGATGTATATTTGAGTAAATTTAGATGAAAATAACTTCAATTCTTTGGATTGTGAAAAAAATTTGAGTTGGAAGTGTCAAATTTTAATAAATTTATTTGAAACCAACTTCGATTTTTTGGATTTTCTTGAGTATTTTTGTTGTAGGATCTACAATTGAGTAAATTTAGATGAAAATAACTTCAATTTTTTGGATTGTGAAAAAAATTTGAGTTGGAAGTGTCAAATTTTAATAAATTTATTTGAAACCAACTTCGATTTTATGGATTTTCTTGAGTATTTTTGTTGTAGGATCTACAATTGAGTAAATTTTGATGAAAATAACTTCAATTTTTTGGATTGTGAAAAAAAATTTAGTTGGAAGTGTCAAATTTTAATAAAATTATTTGAAATCAACTTCGATTTTTTTGGATTTTGTTGAGTATTTTTGTTGTAGGGTCTATATTTGAGTAAATTTAGATGAAAATAACTTCAATTTTGTGGATTGTGAAAAAAATTTTAGTTGGAAGTGTCATATTGTAATAAATTTTTTTTCATATCAACTTCGATTTTTTTGGATTTTGTCGAGTATTTTTGGTGTAGGATGTATATTTGAGTAAATTTAGATGAAAATAACTTCAATTTTTTGGATTGTGAAAAAAAGTTTAGTTGGAAGTGTCAAGTTTTAATAAATTTATTTGAAACCAACTTCGATTTTTTGGATTTTCTTGAGTATTTTTGTTGTAGGATCTACAATTGAGTAAATTTAGATGAAAATAACTTCGATTTTTTGGATTTTGTCACGATTTTTGTCAAATTTTAATAAACTTATTTGAAATCAACTTGGATAATTTTGGAATTTGTTGAGTATTTTTGTTGTAGGATGTATATTTGAGTAAATTTAGATGAAAATAACGCCAATTTTTTGGATTGTGAAAAAAATTTTAGTTGGAAGTGTCAAATTTTAATAAATTTATTTGAAACCAATTTCGATTATTTGGATTTTCTTGAGTATTTTTGTTGTAGGATCTACAATTGAGTAAATTTAGATGAAAATAACTTCAATTTTTTGGATTGTGAATAAAATTTTAGTTGGAAGTGTCAAATTTTAATAAATTTATTTGAATTCAACTTCGATTTTTTGGGATTTTGTCCAGTATTTTTGGTGTAGGATGTATATTTGAGTAAATTTAGATGAAAATAACGACAATTTTTTGGATTGTGAAAAAAATTTTAGTTGGAAGTGTCAAATTTTAATAAATTTATTTGAAACCAATTTCGATTATTTGGATTTTCTTGAGTATTTTTGTTGTAGGATGTATATTTGAGTAAATTTAGATGAAAATAACGACAATTTTTTGGATTGTGAATAAAATTTTAGTTGGAAGTGTCAAATTTTAATAAATTTATTTGAATTCAACTTCGATTTTTTGGGATTTTGTCCAGTATTTTTGGTGTAGGATGTATATTTGAGTAAATTTAGATGAAAATAACGACAATTTTTTGGATTGTGAAAAAAATTTTAGTTGGAAGTGTCAAATTTTAATAAATTTATTTGAAACCAATTTCGATTATTTGGATTTTCTTGAGTATTTTTGTTGTAGGATCTACAATTGAGTAAATTTAGATGAAAATAACTTCAATTTTTAGGACTGAGAAAAATATTTTAGTTGGAAGTGTCAAATTTTAATAAATTTATTTGAAACCTACTTCGATTTTTCTCGACTATGTTGAGTTTTTGTGATAGAGAAGCTTAATTTGAGTAATTTCAGTTGAAATAACTTCGATTTTTTGGATTTTGTCACGATTTTTGTCAAATTTTAATAAATTTATTTGAAATCAACTTGGATAATTTTGGAATTTGTTGAGTATTTTTGTTGTAGGATCTATATTTGAGTAAATGTAGATAAATATATCTTCAATTTTTTGGATTGTGAAAAAATTTTAGTTGGAAGTGTCAAATTTTAATAAATTTATTTGAAACCAACTTTGATTTTTTGGATTTTCTTGAGTATTTTTGTTGTAGGATCTACAATTGAGTAAATTTAGATGAAAATAACTTCAATTTTATGGATTGTGAAAAAAAATTTAGTTGGAAGTGTCAAATTTTAATAAATTTATTTGAAATCAATTTGGATTATTTTGGATTTTGTTGACAATTTTTGTTGTAGGATCTATATTTGAGTAAATTTAGATGGAAATAACTTCAATTTTTTGGATTGTGAAAAAAAATTTAGTTGGAAGTGTCAAATTTTAATAAATTTATTTGAAATCAACTTCGATTTTTTTGGATTTTGTCGAGTATTTTTGGTGTAGGATGTATATTTGAGTAAATTTAGATGAAAATAACTTCAATTTTTTGGATTGTGAAAAAAAGTTTAGTTGGAAGTGTCAAGTTTTAATAAATTTATTTGAAACCAACTTCGATTTTTTGGATTTTCTAGAGTATTTTTGTTGTAGGATCTACAATTGAGTAAATTTTGATGAAAATAACTTCAATTTTTTGGATTGTGAAAAAAAATTTAGTTGGAAGTGTCAAATTTTAATAAAATTATTTGAAATCAACTTCGATTTTTTTGGATTTTGTTGAGTATTTTTGTTGTAGGGTCTATATTTGAGTAAATTTGGATGAAAATAACTTCAAATTTGTGGATTGTGAAAAAAATTTTAGTTGGAAGTGTCAAATTTTAATAAATTTATTTGAAATCAATTTGGATTATTTTGGATTTTGTCGAGTATTTTTGGTGTAGGATGTATATTTGAGTAAATGTAGATGAAAATAACGACAATTTTTTGGATTGTGAAAAAAAATTTTAGTTGGAAGTGTCAAATTTTAATAAAATTATTTGAAACCAACTTCGATTTTTTGGATTTTCTTGAGTATTTTTGGTGTAGGATGTATATTTGAGTAAATTTAGATGAAAATAACTCCAATTTTTTGGATTGTGAAAAAAAGTTTAGTTGGAAGTGTCAAGTTTTAATAAATTTATTTGAAACCAACTTCGATTTTTTGGATTTTCTTGAGTATTTTTGTTGTAGGATCTACAATTGAGTAAATTTAGATGAAAATAACTTCAATTTTTTGGATTGTGAAAAAAAGTTTAGTTGGAAGTGTCAAGTTTTAATAATTTTATTTGAAACCAACTTCGATGTTTTGGATTTTCTTGAGTATTTTTGTTGTAGGATCTACAATTGAGTAAATTTAGATGAAAATAACTTCAATTTTTTGGATTGTGAAAAAAATTTGAGTTGGAAGTGTCAAATTTTAATAAATTTATTTGAAACCAACTTCGATTTTTTGGATTTTCTTGAGTATTTTTGGTGTAGGATGTATATTTGAGTAAATTTAGATGAAAATAACTCCAATTTTTTGGATTGTGAAAAAAAGTTTAGTTGGAAGTGTCAAGTTTTAATAAATTTATTTGAAACCAACTTCGATTTTTTGGATTTTCTTGAGTATTTTTGTTGTAGGATCTACAATTGAGTAAATTTAGATGAAAATAACTTCAATTTTTTGGATTGTGAAAAAAAGTTTAGTTGGAAGTGTCAAGTTTTAATAATTTTATTTGAAACCAACTTCGATTTTTTGGATTTTCTTGAGTATTTTTGTTGTAGGATCTACAATTGAGTAAATTTAGATGAAAATAACTTCAATTTTTTGGATTGTGAAAAAAATTTGAGTTGGAAGTGTCAAATTTTAATAAATTTATTTGAAACCAACTTCGATTTTTTTGGATTTTGTTGAGTATTTTTGTTGTAGGGTCTATATTTGAGTAAATTTGGATGAAAATAACTTCAAATTTGTGGATTGTGAAAAAAATTTTAGTTGGAAGTGTCAAATTTTAATAAATTTATTTGAAATCAATTTGGATTATTTTGGATTTTGTCGAGTATTTTTGGTGTAGGATGTATATTTGAGTAAATGTAGATGAAAATAACGACAATTTTTTGGATTAGGAAAAAAAATTTTAGTTGGAAGTGTCAAATTTTAATAAAATTATTTGAAACCAACTTCGATTTTTTGGATTTTCTTGAGTATTTTTGGTGTAGGATGTATATTTGAGTAAATTTAGATGAAAATAACTCCAATTTTTTGGATTGTGAAAAAAAGTTTAGTTGGAAGTGTCAAGTTTTAATAAATTTATTTGAAACCAACTTCGATTTTTTGGATTTTCTTGAGTATTTTTGTTGTAGGATCTACAATTGAGTAAATTTAGATGAAAATAACTTCAATTTTTTGGATTGTGAAAAAAAGTTTAGTTGGAAGTGTCAAGTTTTAATAATTTTATTTGAAACCAACTTCGATTTTTTGGATTTTCTTGAGTATTTTTGTTGTAGGATCTACAATTGAGTAAATTTAGATGAAAATAACTTCAATTTTTTGGATTGTGAAAAAAATTTGAGTTGGAAGTGTCAAATTTTAATAAATTTATTTGAAACCAACTTCGATTTTTTGGATTTTCTTGAGTATTTTTGTTGTAGGATCTACAATTGAGTAAATTTTGATGAAAATAACTTCAATTTTTTGGATTGTGAAAAAAAATTTAGTTGGAAGTGTCAAATTTTAATAAAATTATTTGAAATCAACTTCGATTTTTTTGGATTTTGTTGAGTATTTTTGTTGTAGGGTCTATATTTGAGTAAATTTAGATGAAAATAACTTCAATTTTGTGGATTGTGAAAAAAATTTTAGTTGGAAGTGTCAAATTTTAATAAATTTATTTGATATCAACTTCGATTTTTTTGGATTTTGTCGAGTATTTTTGGTGTAGGATGTATATTTGAGTAAATTTAGATGAAAATAACTTCAATTTTTTGGATTGTGAAAAAAATTTTAGTTGGAAGTGTCAAATTTTAATAAATTTATTTGAAATCAATTTGGATTATTTTGGATTTTGTCGAGTATTTTTGGTGTAGGATGTATATTTGAGTAAATGTAGATGAAAATAACGACAATTTTTTGGATTGTGAAAAAAAATTTTAGTTGGAAGTGTCAAATTTTAATAAAATTATTTGAAACCAACTTCGATTTTTTGGATTTTCTTGAGTAGATTTGTTGTAGGATCTACAATTGAGTAAATTTTGATGAAAATAACTTCAATTTTTTGGATTGTGAAAAAAAATTTAGTTGGAAGTGTCAAATTTTAATAAAATTATTTGAAATCAACTTCGATTTTTTTGGATTTTGTTGAGTATTTTTGTTGTAGGGTCTATATTTGAGTAAATTTGGATGAAAATAACTTCAAATTTGTGGATTGTGAAAAAAATTTTAGTTGGAAGTGTCAAATTTTAATAAATTTATTTGAAATCAATTTGGATTATTTTGGATTTTGTCGAGTATTTTTGGTGTAGGATGTATATTTGAGTAAATGTAGATGAAAATAACGACAATTTTTTGGATTGTGAAAAAAAATTTTAGTTGGAAGTGTCAAATTTTAATAAAATTATTTGAAACCAACTTCGATTTTTTGGATTTTCTTGAGTATTTTTGGTGTAGGATGTATATTTGAGTAAATTTAGATGAAAATAACTCCAATTTTTTGGATTGTGAAAAAAAGTTTAGTTGGAAGTGTCAAGTTTTAATAATTTTATTTGAAACCAACTTCGATTTTTTGGATTTTCTTGAGTATTTTTGTTGTAGGATCTACAATTGAGTAAATTTAGATGAAAATAACTTCAATTTTTTGGATTGTGAAAAAAATTTGAGTTGGAAGTGTCAAATTTTAATAAATTTATTTGAAACCAACTTCGATTTTTTGGATTTTCTTGAGTATTTTTGTTGTAGGATCTACAATTGAGTAAATTTTGATGAAAATAACTTCAATTTTTTGGATTGTGAAAAAAAATTTAGTTGGAAGTGTCAAATTTTAATAAAATTATTTGAAATCAACTTCGATTTTTTTGGATTTTGTTGAGTATTTTTGTTGTAGGGTCTATATTTGAGTAAATTTAGATGAAAATATCTTCAATTTTTTGGATTGTGAAAAAATTTTAGTTGGATGTGTCAAATTTTAATAAATTTATTTGAAACCAACTTTGATTTTTTGGATTTTCTTGAGTATTTTTGTTGTAGGATCTACAATTGAGTAGATTTAGATGAAAATAACTTCAATTTTTTGGATTGTGAAAAAAAGTTTAGTTGGAAGTGTCAAGTTTTAATAAATTTATTTGAAACCAACTTCGATTATTTGGATTTTCTTGAGTATTTTTGTTGTAGGGTCTATATTTGAGTAAATTTAGATGAAAATAACTTCAATTTTGTGGATTGTGAAAAAAATTTTAGTTGGAAGTGTCATATTGTAATAAATTTTTTTTCATATCAACTTCGATTTTTTTGGATTTTGTCGAGTATTTTTGGTGTAGGATGTATATTTGAGTATATTTAGATGAAAATAACTTCAATTTTTTGGATTGTGAAAAAAAGTTTAGTTGGAAGTGTCAAGTTTTAATAAATTTATTTGAAACCAACTTCGATTTTTTGGATTTTCTTGAGTATTTTTGTTGTAGGATCTACAATTGAGTAAATTTAGATGAAAATAACTTCGATTTTTTGGATTTTGTCACGATTTTTGTCAAATTTTAATAAATTTATTTGAAATCAACTTGGATAATTTTGGAATTTGTTGAGTATTTTTGTTGTAGGATGTATATTTGAGTAAATTTAGATGAAAATAACGACAATTTTTTGGATTGTGAAAAAAATTTTAGTTGGAAGTGTGAAATTTTAATAAATTTATTTGAAACCAATTTCGATTATTTGGATTTTCTTGAGTATTTTTGTTGTAGGATCTACAATTGAGTAAATTTAGATGAAAATAACTTCAATTTTTTGGATTGTGAATAAAATTTTAGTTGGAAGTGTCAAATTTTAATAAATTTATTTGAATTCAACTTCGATTTTTTGGGATTTTGTCCAGTATTTTTGGTGTAGGATGTATATTTGAGTAAATTTAGATGAAAATAACGACAATTTTTTGGATTGTGAAAAAAATTTTAGTTGGAAGTGTCAAATTTTAATAAATTTATTTGAAACCAATTTCGATTATTTGGATTTTCTTGAGTATTTTTGTTGTAGGATGTATATTTGAGTAAATTTAGATGAAAATAACGACAATTTTTTGGATTGTGAATAAAATTTTAGTTGGAAGTGTCAAATTTTAATAAATTTATTTGAATTCAACTTCGATTTTTTGGGATTTTGTACAGTATTTTTGGTGTAGGATGTATATTTGAGTAAATTTAGATGAAAATAACGACAATTTTTTGGATTGTGAAAAAAATTTTAGTTGGAAGTGCCAAATTTTAATAAATTTATTTGAAACCAACTTCGATTTTTTGGATTTTCTTGAGTATTTTTGTTGTAGGATCTACAATTGAGTAAATTTTGATGAAAATAACTTCAATTTTTTGGATTGTGAAAAAAAATTTAGTTGGAAGTGTCAAATTTTAATAAAATTATTTGAAATCAACTTCGATTTTTTTGGATTTTGTTGAGTATTTTTGTTGTAGGGTCTATATTTGAGTAAATTTGGATGAAAATAACTTCAAATTTGTGGATTGTGAAAAAAATTTTAGTTGGAAGTGTCAAATTTTAATAAATTTATTTGAAATCAACTTCGATTTTTTTGGATTTTGTCGAGTATTTTTGGTGTAGGATGTATATTTGAGTAAATTTAGATGAAAATATCTTAAATTTTTAGGATTGTGAAAAAAATTTTAGTTGGAAGTGCCAAATTTTAATAAATTTATTTGAATCAAACTTCGATTTTTCGGATTTTTATGGAGTATTTTTGTTTCAGGATCTACAATTGAGTAAATTTAGATGAAAATAACTTCAATTTTTAGGACTGAGAAAAATATTTTAGTTGGAAGTGTCAAATTTTAATAAATTTATTTGAAACCTACTTCGATTTTTCTCGACTATGTTGAGTTTTTTTGATAGAGAAGCTTAATTTGAGTAATTTCAGTTGAAATAAATTCGATTTTTTGGATTTTGTCACGATTTTTGTCAAATTTTCATAAATTTATTTGAAATCAACTTGGAAAATTTTGGAATTTGTTGAGTATTTATGTTGTAGGATCTATATTTGAGTAAATTTAGATGAAAATATCTTCAATTTTTTGGATTGTGAAAAAATTTTAGTTGGATGTGTCAAATTTTAATAAATTTATTTGAAACCAACTTTGATTTTTTGGATTTTCTTGAGTATTTTTGTTGTAGGATCTACAATTGAGTAAATTTAGATGAAAATAACTTCAATTTTTTGGATTGTGAAAAAAAATTGAGTTGGAAGTGTCAAATTTTAATAAATTTATTTGAAACCAAATTCGATTTTTTGGATTTTCTTGAGTATTTTTGTTGTAGGATCTACAATTGAGTAAATTTAGATGAAAATAACTTCAATTTTTTGGATTGTGAATAAAATTTTAGTTGGAAGTGTCAAATTTTAATAAATTTATTTGAATTCAACTTCGATTTTTTGGGATTTTGTCCAGTATTTTTGGTGTAGGATGTATATTTGAGTAAATTTAGATGAAAATAACGACAATTTTTTGGATTGTGAAAAAAATTTTAGTTGGAAGTGTCAAATTTTAATAAATTTATTTGAAACCAATTTCGATTATTTGGATTTTCTTGAGTATTTTTGTTGTAGGATCTACAATTGAGTAAATTTAGATGAAAATAACTTCGATTTTTTGGATTTTGTCACGATTTTTGTCAAATTTTAATAAATTTATTTGAAATCCACTTGGATAATTTTGAAATTTGTTGAGTATTTTTGTTGTAGGATCCATATTTGAGTAAATTTAGATGAAAATATCTTCAATTTTTTGGATTGTGAAAAAATTTTAGTTGGAAGTGTCAAATTTTAATAAATTTATTTGAAACCAACTTTGATTTTTTGGATTTTCTTGAGTATTTTTGTTGTAGGATCTACAATTGAGTAAATTTAGATGAAAATAACTTCAATTTTTTGGATTGTGAAAAAAATTTGAGTTGGAAGTGTCAAATTTTAATAAATTTATTTGAAACCAAATTCGATTTTTTGGATTTTCTTGAGTATTTTTGTTGTAGGATCTACAATTGAGTAAATTTAGATGAAAATAACTTCAATTTTGTGGATTGTGAAAAAAATTTTAGTTGGAAGTGTCAAATTTTAATAAATTTATTTAAAATCAACTTCGATTTTTTTGGATTTTGTCGAGTATTTTTGGTGTAGGATGTATATTTGAGTAAATTTAGATGAAAATAACTTCAATTTTTTGGATTGTGAAAAAAAGTTTATTTGGAAGTGTCAAGTTTTAATAAATTTATTTGAAACCAACTTCGATATTTTGGATTTTCTTGAGTATTTTTGTTGTAGGATCTACAATTGAGTAAATTTAGATGAAAATAACTTCAATTTTAAGGATTGTGAAAAAAAATTTAGTTGGAAGTGTCAAGTTTTAATAAATTTATTTGAAAACAATTTGGATTATTTTGGATTTTGTTGACAATTTTTGTTGTAGGATCTATATTTGAGTAAATTTAGATGAAAATAACTTAAATTTTTAGGATTGTGAAAAAAATGTTAGTTGGAAGTGCCAAATTTTGATAAATTTATTTGAAACCAACTTCGATTTTTTAGATTTTCTTGAGTATTTTTGTTGTAGGATCTACAATTGAGTAAATTTTGATGAAAATAACTTCAATTTTGTGGATTGTGAAAAAAATTTTAGTTGGAAGTGTCAAATTTTAATAAATTTATTTGAAATCAACTTCGATTTTTTTGGATTTTGTCGAGTATTTTTGGTGTAGGATGTATATTTGAATAAATTTAGATGAAAATAACTTCAATTTTTAGGACTGAGAAAAATATTTTAGTTGGAAGTGTCAAATTTTAATAAATTTATTTGAAACCTACTTCGATTTTTCTCGACTATGTTGAGTTTTTGTGATAGAGAAGCTTAATTTGAGTAATTTCAGTTGAAATAACTTCGATTTTTTGGATTTTGTCACGATTTTTGTCAAATTTTAATAAATTTATTTGAAATCAACTTGGATAATTTTGGAATTTGTTGAGTATTTTTGTTGTAGGATCTATATTTGAGTAAATGTAGATAAATATATCTTCAATTTTTTGGATTGTGAAAAAATTTTAGTTGGAAGTGTCAAATTTTAATAAATTTATTTGAAACCAACTTTGATTTTTTGGATTTTCTTGAGTATTTTTGTTGTAGGATCTACAATTGAGTAAATTTAGATGAAAATAACTTCGATTTTTTGGATTTTGTCACGATTTTTGTCAAATTTTAATAAATTTATTTGAAATCAACTTGGATAATTTTGAAATTTGTTGAGTATTTTTGTTGTAGGATCCATATTTGAGTAAATTTAGATGAAAATATCTTCAATTTTTTGGATTGTGAAAAAATTTTAGTTGGAAGTGTCAAATTTTAATAAATTTATTTGAAACCAACTTTGATTTTTTGGATTTTCTTGAGTATTTTTGTTGTAGGATCTACAATTGAGTAAATTTAGATGAAAATAACTTCAATTTTTTGGATTGTGAAAAAAATTTGAGTTGGAAGTGTCAAATTTTAATAAATTTATTTGAAACCAAATTCGATTTTTTGGATTTTCTTGAGTATTTTTGTTGTAGGATCTACAATTGAGTAAATTTAGATGAAAATAACTTCAATTTTGTGGATTGTGAAAAAAATTTTAGTTGGAAGTGTCAAATTTTAATAAATTTATTTGAAATCAACTTCGATTTTTTTGGATTTTGTCGAGTATTTTTGGTGTAGGATGTATATTTGAGTAAATTTAGATGAAAATAACTTCAATTTTTTGGATTGTGAAAAAAAGTTTATTTGGAAGTGTCAAGTTTTAATAAATTTATTTGAAACCAACTTCGATATTTTGGATTTTCTTGAGTATTTTTGTTGTAGGATCTACAATTGAGTAAATTTAGATGAAAATAACTTCAATTTTAAGGATTGTGAAAAAAAATTTAGTTGGAAGTGTCAAATTTTAATAAATTTATTTGAAAACAATTTGGATTATTTTGGATTTTGTTGACAATTTTTGTTGTAGGATCTATATTTGAGTAAATTTAGATGAAAATAACTTAAATTTTTAGGATTGTGAAAAAAATGTTAGTTGGAAGTGCCAAATTTTGATAAATTTATTTGAAACCAACTTCGATTTTTTAGATTTTCTTGAGTATTTTTGTTGTAGGATCTACAATTGAGTAAATTTTGATGAAAATAACTTCAATTTTGTGGATTGTGAAAAAAATTTTAGTTGGAAGTGTCAAATTTTAATAAATTTATTTGAAATCAACTTCGATTTTTTTGGATTTTGTCGAGTATTTTTGGTGTAGGATGTATATTTGAATAAATTTAGATGAAAATAACTTCAATTTTTAGGACTGAGAAAAATATTTTAGTTGGAAGTGTCAAATTTTAATAAATTTATTTGAAACCTACTTCGATTTTTCTCGACTATGTTGAGTTTTTGTGATAGAGAAGCTTAATTTGAGTAATTTCAGTTGAAATAACTTCGATTTTTTGGATTTTGTCACGATTTTTGTCAAATTTTAATAAATTTATTTGAAATCAACTTGGATAATTTTGGAATTTGTTGAGTATTTTTGTTGTAGGATCTATATTTGAGTAAATGTAGATAAATATATCTTCAATTTTTTGGATTGTGAAAAAATTTTAGTTAGAAGTGTCAAATTTTAATAAATTTATTTGAAACCAACTTTGATTTTTTGGATTTTCTTGAGTATTTTTGTTGTAGGATCTACAATTGAGTAAATTTAGATGAAAATAACTTCGATTTTTTGGATTTTGTCACGATTTTTGTCAAATTTTAATAAATTTATTTGAAATCAACTTGGATAATTTTGAAATTTGTTGAGTATTTTTGTTGTAGGATCCATATTTGAGTAAATTTAGATGAAAATATCTTCAATTTTTTGGATTGTGAAAAAATTTTAGTTGGAAGTGCCAAATTTTAATAAATTTATTTGAAACCAACTTCGATTTTTTGGATTTTCTTGAGTATTTTTGTTGTAGGATCTACAATTGAGTAAATTTAGATGAAAATAACTTCAATTTTTTGGATTGTGAAAAAAATTTGAGTTGGAAGTGTCAAATTTTAATAAATTTATTTGAAACCAAATTCGATTTTTTGGATTTTCTTGAGTATTTTTGTTGTAGGATCTACAATTGAGTAAATTTAGATGAAAATAACTTCAATTTTGTGGATTGTGAAAAAAATTTTAGTTGGAAGTGTCAAATTTTAATAAATTTATTTGAAATCAACTTCGATTTTTTTGGATTTTGTCGAGTATTTTTGGTGTAGGATGTATATTTGAGTAAATTTAGATGAAAATAACTTCAATTTTTTGGATTGTGAAAAAAAGTTTATTTGGAAGTGTCAAGTTTTAATAAATTTATTTGAAACCAACTTCGATATTTTGGATTTTCTTGAGTATTTTTGTTGTAGGATCTACAATTGAGTAAATTTAGATGAAAATAACTTCAATTTTAAGGATTGTGAAAAAAAATTTAGTTGGAAGTGTCAAATTTTAATAAATTTATTTGAAAACAATTTGGATTATTTTGGATTTTGTTGACAATTTTTGTTGTAGGATCTATATTTGAGTAAATTTAGATGAAAATAACTTAAATTTTTAGGATTGTGAAAAAAATGTTAGTTGGAAGTGCCAAATTTTGATAAATTTATTTGAAACCAACTTCGATTTTTTAGATTTTCTTGAGTATTTTTGTTGTAGGATCTACAATTGAGTAAATTTTGATGAAAATAACTTCAATTTTGTGGATTGTGAAAAAAATTTTAGTTGGAAGTGTCAAATTTTAATAAATTTATTTGAAATCAACTTCGATTTTTTTGGATTTTGTCGAGTATTTTTGGTGTAGGATGTATATTTGAATAAATTTAGATGAAAATAACTTCAATTTTTAGGACTGAGAAAAATATTTTAGTTGGAAGTGTCAAATTTTAATAAATTTATTTGAAATCAACTTCGATTTTTTTGGATTTTGTTGAGTATTTTTGTTGTAGGGTCTATATTTGAGTAAATTTAGATGAAAATAACTTCGATTTTTTGGATTTTGTCACGATTTTTGTCAAATTTTAATAAATTTATTTGAAATCAACTTGGATAATTTTGGAATTTGTTGAGTATTTTTGTTGTAGGATGTATATTTGAGTAAATTTAGATGAAAATAACGACAATTTTTTGGATTGTGAAAAAAATTTTAGTTGGAAGTGTCAAATTTTAATAAATTTATTTGAAACCAATTTCGATTATTTGGATTTTCTTGAGTATTTTTGTTGTAGGATCTACAATTGAGTAAATTTAGAGGAAAATAACTTCAATTTTTTGGATTGTGAATAAAATTTTAGTTGGAAGTGTCAAATTTTAATAAATTTATTTGAATTCAACTTCGATTTTTTGGGATTTTGTCCAGTATTTTTGGTGTAGGATGTATATTTGAGTAAATTTAGATGAAAATAACGACAATTTTTTGGATTGTGAAAAAAATTTTAGTTGGAAGTGTCAAATTTTAATAAATTTATTTGAAACCAATTTCGATTATTTGGATTTTCTTGAGTATTTTTGTTGTAGGATGTATATTTGAGTAAATTTAGATGAAAATAACGACAATTTTTTGGATTGTGAATAAAATTTTAGTTGGAAGTGTCAAATTTTAATAAATTTATTTGAATTCAACTGTGATTTTTTGGGATTTTGTACAGTATTTTTGGTGTAGGATGTATATTTGAGTAAATTTAGATGAAAATAACGACATTTTTTTGGATTGTGAAAAAAATTTTAGTTGGAAGTGTCAAATTTTAATAAATTTATTTGAAATCAATTTGGATTATTTTGGATTTTGTTGACAATTTTTGTTGTAGGATCTATATTTGAGTAAATTTAGATGAAAATAACTTAAATTTTTAGGATTGTGAAAAAAATTTTAGTTGGAAGTGCCAAATTTTAATAAATTTATTTGAAACCAACTTCGATTTTTTGGATTTTCTTGAGTATTTTTGTTGTAGGATCTACAATTGAGTAAATTTTGATGAAAATAACTTCAATTTTTTGGATTGTGAAAAAAAATTTAGTTGGAAGTGTCAAATTTTAATAAAATTATTTGAAATCAACTTCGATTTTTTTGGATTTTGTTGAGTATTTTTGTTGTAGGGTCTATATTTGATTAAATTTGGATGAAAATAACTTCAAATTTGTGGATTATGAAAAAAAATTTAGTTGGAAGTGTCAAATTTTAATAAATTTATTTGAAATCAATTTGGATTATTTTGGATTTTGTCGAGTATTTTTGGTGTAGGATGTATATTTGAGTAAATGTAGATGAAAATAACAACAATTTTTTGGATTGTGAAAAAAATTTTAGTTGGAAGTGTCAAATTTTAATAAAATTATTTGAAACCAACTTCGATTTTTTTGATTTTCTTGAGTATTTTTGGTGTAGGATGTATATTTGAGTAAATTTAGATGAAAATAACTCCAATTTTTTGGATTGTGAAAAAAAGTTTAGTTGGAAGTGTCAAGTTTTAATAAATTTATTTGAAACCAACTTCGATTTTTTGGATTTTCTTGAGTATTTTTGTTGTAGGATCTACAATTGAGTAAATTTAGATGAAAATAACTTCAATTTTTTGGATTGTGAAAAAAAGTTTAGTTGGAAGTGTCAAGTTTTAATAATTTTATTTGAAACCATCTTCGATTTTTTGGATTTTCTTGAGTATTTTTGTTGTAGGATCTACAATTGAGTAAATTTAGATGAAAATAACTTCAATTTTTTGGATTGTGAAAAAAATTTGAGTTGGAAGTGTCAAATTTTAATAAATTTATTTGAAACCAACTTCGATTTTTTGGATTTTCTTGAGTATTTTTGTTGTAGGATCTACAATTGAGTAAATTTTGATGAAAATAACTTCAATTTTTTGGATTGTGAAAAAAAATTTAGTTGGAAGTGTCAAATTTTAATAAAATTATTTTAAATCAACTTCGATTTTTTTGGATTTTGTTGAGTATTTTTGTTGTAGGGTCTATATTTGAGTAAATTTAGATGAAAATAACTTCAATTTTGTGGATTGTGAAAAAAATTTTAGTTGGAAGTGTCATATTGTAATAAATTTTTTTTCATATCAACTTCGATTTTTTTGGATTTTGTCGAGTATTTTTGGTGTAGGATGTATATTTGAGTAAATTTAGATGAAAATAACTTCAATTTTTTGGATTGTGAAAAAAAGTTTAGTTGGAAGTGTCAAGTTTTAATAAATTTATTTGAAACCAACTTCGATTTTTTGGATTTTCTTGAGTATTTTTGTTGTAGGATCTACAATTGAGTAAATTTAGATGAAAATAACTTCGATTTTTTGGATTTTGTCACGATTTTTGTCAAATTTTAATAAATTTATTTGAAATCAACTTGGATAATTTTGGAATTTGTTGAGTATTTTTGTTGTAGGATGTATATTTGAGTAAATTTAGATGAAAATAACGGCAATTTTTTGGATTGTGAAAAAAATTTTAGTTGGAAGTGTCAAATTTTAATAAATTTATTTGAAACCAATTTCGATTATTTGGATTTTCTTGAGTATTTTTGTTGTAGGATCTACAATTGAGTAAATTTAGATGAAAATAACTTCAATTTTTTGGATTGTGAATAAAATTTTAGTTGGAAGTGTCAAATTTTAATAAATTTATTTGAAATCAATTTGGATTATTTTGGATTTTGTTGACAATTTTTGTTGTAGGATCTATATTTGAGTAAATTTAGATGGAAATAACTTAAATTTTTAGGATTGTGAAAAAAATTTTAGTTGGAAGTGCCAAATTTTAATAAATTTATTTGAAACCAACTTCGATTTTTTGGATTTTCTTGAGTATTTTTGTTGTAGGATCTACAATTGAGTAAATTTTGATGAAAATAACTTCAATTTTTTGGATTGTGAAAAAAAATTTAGTTGGAAGTGTCAAATTTTAATAAAATTATTTGAAATCAACTTCGATTTTTTTGGATTTTGTTGAGTATTTTTGTTGTAGGGTCTATATTTGAGTAAATTTGGATGAAAATAACTTCAAATTTGTGGATTGTGAAAAAAATTTTAGTTGGAAGTGTCAAATTTTAATAAATTTATTTGAAATCAACTTCGATTTTTTTGGATTTTGTCGAGTATTTTTGGTGTAGGATGTATATTTGAGTAAATTTAGATGAAAATATCTTAAATTTTTAGGATTGTGAAAAAAATTTTAGTTGGAAGTGCCAAATTTTAATAAATTTATTTGAAACCAACTTCGATTTTTTGGATTTTCTTGAGTATTTTTGTTGTAGGATCTACAATTGAGTAAATTTAGATGAAAATAACTTCAATTTTTTGGATTGTGAAAAAAAGTTCATTTGGAAGTGTCAAGTTTTAATAATTTTATTTGAAACCAACTTCGATTTTTTGGATTTTCTTGAGTATTTTTGTTGTAGGATCTACAATTGAGTAAATTTAGATGAAAATAACTTCAATTTTTTGGATTGTGAAAAAAATTTGAGTTGGAAGTGTCAAATTTTAATAAATTTATTTGAAACCAACTTCGATTTTTTGGATTTTCTTGAGTATTTTTGTTGTAGGATCTACAATTGAGTAAATTTGGATGAAAATAACTTCAATTTTTTGGATTGTGAAAAAAAATTTAGTTGGAAGTGTCAAATTTTAATAAAATTATTTGAAATCAACTTCGATTTTTTTGGATTTTGTTGAGTATTTTTGTTGTAGGGTCTATATTTGAGTAAATTTGGATGAAAATAACTTCAAATTTGTGGATTGTGAAAAAAATTTTAGTTGGAAGTGTCAAATTTTAATAAATTTATTTGAAATCAATTTGGATTATTTTGGATTTTGTCGAGTATTTTTGGTGTAGGATGTATATTTGAGTAAATGTAGATGAAAATAACGACAATTTTTTGGATTGTGAAAAAAAATTTTAGTTGGAAGTGTCAAATTTTAATAAAATTATTTGAAACCAACTTCGATTTTTTGGATTTTCTTGAGTATTTTTGGTGTAGGATGTATATTTGAGTAAATTTAGATGAAAATAACTCCAATTTTTTGGATTGTGAAAAAAAGTTTAGTTGGAAGTGTCAAGTTTTAATAATTTTATTTGAAACCAACTTCGATTTTTTGGATTTTCTTGAGTATTTTTGTTGTAGGATCTACAATTGAGTAAATTTAGATGAAAATAACTTCAATTTTTTGGATTGTGAAAAAAATTTGAGTTGGAAGTGTCAAATTTTAATAAATTTATTTGAACCCAACTTCGATTTTTTGGATTTTCTTGAGTATTTTTGTTGTAGGATCTGCAATTGAGTAAATTTTGATGAAAATAACTTCAATTTTTTGGATTGTGAAAAAAAATTTAGTTGGAAGTGTCAAATTTTAATAAAATTATTTGAAATCAACTTCGATTTTTTTGGATTTTGTTGAGTATTTTTGTTGTAGGGTCTATATTTGTGTAAATTTAGATGAAAATATCTTCAATTTTTTGGATTGTGAAAAAATTTTAGTTGGATGTGTCAAATTTTAATAAATTTATTTGAAACCAACTTTGATTTTTTGGATTTTCTTGAGTATTTTTGTTGTAGGATCTACAATTGAGTAAATTTAGATGAAAATAACTTCAATTTTTTGGATTGTGAAAAAAAGTTTAGTTGGAAGTGTCAAATTTTAATAAATTTATTTGAAACCAACTTCGATTTTTTGGATTTTCTTGAGTATTTTTGTTGTAGGATCTACAATTGAGTAAATTTTGATGAAAATAACTTCAATTTTTTGGATTGTGAAAAAAAATTTAGTTGGAAGTGTCAAATTTTAATAAAATTATTTGAAATCAACTTCGATTTTTTTGGATTTTGTTGAGTATTTTTGTTGTAGGGTCTATATTTGAGTAAATTTGGATGAAAATAACTTCAAATTTGTGGATTGTGAAAAAAATTTTAGTTGGAAGTGTCAAATTTTAATAAATTTATTTGAAATCAATTTGGATTATTTTGGATTTTGTCGAGTATTTTTGGTGTAGGATGTATATTTGAGTAAATGTAGATGAAAATAACGACAATTTTTTGGATTGTGAAAAAAAATTTTAGTTGGAAGTGTCAAATTTTAATAAAATTATTTGAAACCAACTTCGATTTTTTGGATTTTCTTGAGTATTTTTGGTGTAGGATGTATATTTGAGTAAATTTAGATGAAAATAACTCCAATTTTTTGGATTGTGAAAAAAAGTTTAGTTGGAAGTGTCAAGTTTTAATAATTTTATTTGAAACCAACTTCGATTTTTTGGATTTTCTTGAGTATTTTTGTTGTAGGATCTACAATTGAGTAAATTTAGATGAAAATAACTTCAATTTTTTGGATTGTGAAAAAAATTTGAGTTGGAAGTGTCAAATTTTAATAAATTTATTTGAACCCAACTTCGATTTTTTGGATTTTCTTGAGTATTTTTGTTGTAGGATCTGCAATTGAGTAAATTTTGATGAAAATAACTTCAATTTTTTGGATTGTGAAAAAAAATTTAGTTGGAAGTGTCAAATTTTAATAAAATTATTTGAAATCAACTTCGATTTTTTTGGATTTTGTTGAGTATTTTTGTTGTAGGGTCTATATTTGAGTAAATTTAGATGAAAATATCTTCAATTTTTTGGATTGTGAAAAAATTTTAGTTGGATGTGTCAAATTTTAATAAATTTATTTGAAACCAACTTTGATTTTTTGGATTTTCTTGAGTATTTTTGTTGTAGGATCTACAATTGAGTAAATTTAGATGAAAATAACTTCAATTTTTTGGATTGTGAAAAAAAGTTTAGTTGGAAGTGTCAAGTTTTAATAAATTTATTTGAAACCAACTTCGATTATTTGGATTTTCTTGAGTATTTTTGTTGTAGGGTCTATATTTGAGTAAATTTAGATGAAAATAACTTCAATTTTGTGGATTGTGAAAAAAATTTTAGTTGGAAGTGTCATATTGTAATAAATTTTTTTTCATATCAACTTCGATTTTTTTGGATTTTGTCGAGTATTTTTGGTGTAGGATGTATATTTGAGTAAATTTAGATGAAAATAACTTCAATTTTTTGGATTGTGAAAAAAAGTTTAGTTGGAAGTGTCAAGTTTTAATAAATTTATTTGAAACCAACTTCGATTTTTTGGATTTTCTTGAGTATTTTTGTTGTAGGATCTACAATTGAGTAAATTTAGATGAATATAACTTCGATTTTTTGGATTTTGTCACGATTTTTGTCAAATTTTAATAAATTTATTTGAAATCAACTTGGATAATTTTGGAATTTGTTGAGTATTTTTGTTGTAGGATGTATATTTGAGTAAATTTAGATGAAAATAACGACAATTTTTTGGATTGTGAAAAAAATTTTAGTTGGAAGTGTCAAATTTTAATAAATTTATTTGAAACCAATTTCGATTATTTGGATTTTCTTGAGTATTTTTGTTGTAGGATCTACAATTGAGTAAATTTAGAGGAAAATAACTTCAATTTTTTGGATTGTGAATAAAATTTTAGTTGGAAGTGTCAAATTTTAATAAATTTATTTGAATTCAACTTCGATTTTTTGGGATTTTGTCCAGTATTTTTGGTGTAGGATGTATATTTGAGTAAATTTAGATGAAAATAACGACAATTTTTTGGATTGTGAAAAAAATTTTAGTTGGAAGTGTCAAATTTTAATAAATTTATTTGAAACCAATTTCGATTATTTGGATTTTCTTGAGTATTTTTGTTGTAGGATGTATATTTGAGTAAATTTAGATGAAAATAACGACAATTTTTTGGATTGTGAATAAAATTTTAGTTGGAAGTGTCAAATTTTAATAAATTCATTTGAAACCAATTTCGATTATTTGGATTTTCTTGAGTATTTTTGTTGTAGGATCTACAATTGAGTAAATTTAGATGAAAATAACTTCAATTTTTAGGACTGAGAAAAATATTTTAGTTGGAAGTGTCAAATTTTAATAAATTTATTTGAAACCTACTTCGATTTTTCTCGACTATGTTGAGTTTTTGTGATAGAGAAGCTTAATTTGAGTAATTTCAGTTGAAATAACTTCGATTTTTTGGATTTTGTCACGATTTTTGTCAAATTTTAATAAATTTGTTTGAAATCAACTTGGATAATTTTGGAATTTGTTGAGTATTTTTGTTGTAGGATCTATATTTGAGTAAATGTAGATAAATATATCTTCAATTTTTTGGATTGTGAAAAAATTTTAGTTGGAAGTGTCAAATTTTAATAAATTTATTTGAATTCAACTTCGATTTTTTGGGATTTTGTCCAGTATTTTTGGTGTAGGATGTATATTTGAGTAAATTTAGATGAAAATAACGACAATTTTTTGGATTGTGAAAAAAATTTTAGTTGGAAGTGTCAAATTTTAATAAATTTATTTGAAACCAATTTCGATTATTTGGATTTTCTTGAGTATTTTTGTTGTAGGATCTACAATTGAGTAAATTTAGATGAAAATAACTTCAATTTTATGGATTGTGAAAAAAAATTTAGTTGGAAGTGTCAAATTTTAATAAATTTATTTGAAATCAATTTGGATTATTTTGGATTTTGTTGACAATTTTTGTTGTAGGATCTATATTTGAGTAAATTTAGATGGAAATAACTTAAATTTTTAGGATTGTGAAAAAAATTTTAGTTGGAAGTGCCAAATTTTAATAAATTTATTTGAAACCAACTTCGATTTTTTGGATTTTCTTGAGTATTTTTGTTGTAGGATCTACAATTGAGTAAATTTTGATGAAAATAACTTCAATTTTTTGGATTGTGAAAAAAAATTTAGTTGGAAGTGTCAAATTTTAATAAAATTATTTGAAATCAACTTCGATTTTTTTGGATTTTGTTGAGTATTTTTGTTGTAGGGTCTATATTTGAGTAAATTTGGATGAAAATAACTTCAAATTTGTGGATTGTGAAAAAAATTTTAGTTGGAAGTGTCAAATTTTAATAAATTTATTTGAAATCAACTTCGATTTTTTTGGATTTTGTCGAGTATTTTTGGTGTAGGATGTATATTTGAGTAAATTTAGATGAAAATATCTTAAATTTTTAGGATTGTGAAAAAAATTTTAGTTGGAAGTGCCAAATTTTAATAAATTTATTTGAATCAAACTTCGATTTTTCGGATTTTTATGGAGTATTTTTGTTTCAGGATCTACAATTGAGTAAATTTAGATGAAAATAACTTCAATTTTTAGGACTGAGAAAAATATTTTAGTTGGAAGTGTCAAATTTTAATAAATTTATTTGAAACCTACTTCGATTTTTCTCGACTATGTTGAGTTTTTTTGATAGAGAAGCTTAATTTGAGTAATTTCAGTTGAAATAAATTCGATTTTTTGGATTTTGTCACGATTTTTGTCAAATTTTCATAAATTTATTTGAAATCAACTTGGAAATTTTTGGAATTTGTTGAGTATTTATGTTGTAGGATCTATATTTGAGTAAATTTAGATGAAAATATCTTCAATTTTTTGGATTGTGAAAAAATTTTAGTTGGATGTGTCAAATTTTAATAAATTTATTTGAAACCAACTTTGATTTTTTTGATTTTCTTGAGTATTTTTGTTGTAGGATCTACAATTGAGTAAATTTAGATGAAAATAACTTCAATTTTTTGGATTGTGAAAAAAATTTTAGTTGGAAGTGTCAAATTTTAATAAATTTATTTGAAACCAATTTCGATTATTTGGATTTTCTTGAGTATTTTTGTTGTAGGATCTACAATTGAGTAAATTTAGATGAAAATAACTTCGATTTTTTGGATTTTGTCACGATTTTTGTCAAATTTTAATAAATTTATTTGAAATCAACTTGGATAATTTTGGAATTTGTTGAGTATTTTTGTTGTAGGATGTATATTTGAGTAAATTTAGATGAAAATAACGAGAATTTTTTGGATTGTGAAAAAAATTTTAGTTGGAAGTGTCAAATTTTAATAAATTTATTTGAAACCAATTTCGATTATTTGGATTTTCTTGAGTATTTTTGTTGTAGGATCTACAATTGAGTAAATTTAGATGAAAATATCTTCAATTTTTTGGATTGTGAAAAAAATTTGAGTTGGAAGTGTCAAATTTTAATAAATTTATTTGAAACCAAATTCGATTTTTTGGATTTTCTTGAGTATTTTTGTTGTAGGATCTACAATTGAGTAAATTTAGATGAAAATAACTTCAATTTTTTGGATTGTGAAAAAAATTTGAGTTGGAAGTGTCAAATTTTAATAAATTTATTTGAAACCAAATTCGATTTTTTGGATTTTCTTGAGTATTTTTGTTGTAGGATCTACAATTGAGTAAATTTAGATGAAAATAACTTCAATTTTTTGGATTGTGAAAAAAATTTTAGTTGGAAGTGTCAAATTTTAATAAATTTATTTGAAACCAATTTCGATTATTTGGATTTTCTTGAGTATTTTTGTTGTAGGATCTACAATTGAGTAAATTTAGATGAAAATAACTTCGATTTTTTGGATTTTGTCACGATTTTTGTCAAATTTTCATAAATTTATTTGAAATCAACTTGGAAATTTTTGGAATTTGTTGAGTATTTATGTTGTAGGATCTATATTTGAGTAAATTTAGATGAAAATAACTTAAATTTTTAGGATTGTGAAAAAAATGTTAGTTGGAAGTGCCAAATTTTAATAAATTTATTTGAAACCAACTTCGATTTTTTAGATTTTCTTGAGTATTTTTGTTGTAGGATCTACAATTGAGTAAATTTTGATGAAAATAACTTCAATTTTGTGGATTGTGAAAAAAATTTTAGTTGGAAGTGTCAAATTTTAATAAATTTATTTGAAATCAACTTCGATTTTTTTGGATTTTGTCGAGTATTTTTGGTGTAGGATGTATATTTGAGTAAATTTAGATGAAAATAACTTCAATTTTTAGGACTGAGAAAAATATTTTAGTTGGAAGTGTCAAATTTTAATAAATTTATTTGAAACCTACTTCGATTTTTCTCGACTATGTTGAGTTTTTGTGATAGAGAAGCTTAATTTGAGTAATTTCAGTTGAAATAACTTCGATTTTTTGGATTTTGTCACGATTTTGATCAAATTTTAATAAATTTATTTGAAATCAACTTGGATAATTTTGGAATTTGTTGAGTATTTTTGTTGTAGGATCTATATTTGAGTAAATGTAGATAAATATATCTTCAATTTTTTGGATTGTGAAAAAATTTTAGTTGGAAGTGTCAAATTTTAATAAATTTATTTGAAACCAACTTTGATTTTTTGGATTTTCTTGAGTATTTTTGTTGTAGGATCTACAATTGAGTAAATTTAGATGAAAATAACTTCAATTTTATGGATTGTGAAAAAAAATTTAGTTGGAAGTGTCAAATTTTAATAAATTTATTTGAAATCAATTTGGATTATTTTGGATTTTGTTGACAATTATTGTTGTAGGATCTATATTTGAGTAAATTTAGATGAAAATAACTTAAATTTTTAGGATTGTGAAAAAAATTTTAGTTGGAAGTGCCAAATTTTAATAAATTTATTTGAAACCAACTTCGATTTTTTGGATTTTCTTGAGTATTTTTGTTGTAGGATCTACAATTGAGTAAATTTTGATGAAAATAACTTCAATTTTTTGGATTGTGAAAAAAAATTTAGTTGGAAGTGTCAAATTTTAATAAAATTATTTGAAATCAACTTCGATTTTTTTGGATTTTGTTGAGTATTTATGTTGTAGGGTCTACAATTGAGTAAATTTTGATGAAAATAACTTCAATTTTTTGGATTGTGAAAAAAAATTTAGTTGGAAGTGTCAAATTTTAATAAATTTATTTGAAATCAATTTGGATTATTTTGGATTTTGTCGAGTATTTTTGGTGTAGGATGTATATTTGAGTAAATGTAGATGAAAATAACAACAATTTTTTGGATTGTGAAAAAAATTTTAGTTGGAAGTGTCAAATTTTAATAAAATTATTTGAAACCAACTTCGATTTTTTGGATTTTCTTGAGTATTTTTGGTGTAGGATGTATATTTGAGTAAATTTAGATGAAAATAACTCCAATTTTTTGGATTGTGAAAAAAAGTTTAGTTGGAAGTGTCAAGTTTTAATAAATTTATTTGAAACCAACTTCGATTTTTTGGATTTTCTTGAGTATTTTTGTTGTAGGATCTACAATTGAGTAAATTTAGATGAAAATAACTTCAATTTTTTGGATTGTGAAAAAAAGTTTAGTTGGAAGTGTCAAGTTTTAATAATTTTATTTGAAACCATCTTCGATTTTTTGGATTTTCTTGAGTATTTTTGTTGTAGGATCTACAATTGAGTAAATTTAGATGAAAATAACTTCAATTTTTTGGATTGTGAAAAAAATTTGAGTTGGAAGTGTCAAATTTTAATAAATTTATTTGAAACCAACTTCGATTTTTTGGATTTTCTTGAGTATTTTTGTTGTAGGATCTACAATTGAGTAAATTTTGATGAAAATAACTTCAATTTTTTGGATTGTGAAAAAAAATTTAGTTGGAAGTGTCAAATTTTAATAAAATTATTTGAAATCAACTTCGATTTTTTTGGATTTTGTTGAGTATTTATGTTGTAGGGTCTATATTTGAGTAAATTTAGATGAAAATAACTTCAATTTTGTGGATTGTGAAAAGAATTTTAGTTGGAAGTGTCATATTGTAATAAATTTTTTTTCATATCAACTTCGATTTTTTTGGATTTTGTCGAGTATTTTTGGTGTAGGATGTATATTTGAGTAAATTTAGATGAAAATAACTTCAATTTTTTGGATTGTGAAAAAAAGTTTAGTTGGAAGTGTCAAGTTTTAATAAATTTATTTGAAACCAACTTCGATTTTTTGGATTTTCTTGAGTATTTTTGTTGTAGGATCTACAATTGAGTAAATTTAGATGAAAATAACTTCGATTTTTTGGATTTTGTCACGATTTTTGTCAAATTTTAATAAATTTATTTGAAATCAACTTGGATAATTTTGGAATTTGTTGAGTATTTTTGTTGTAGGATGTATATTTGAGTAAATTTAGATGAAAATAACGACAATTTTTTGGATTGTGAAAAAAATTTTAGTTGGAAGTGTCAAATTTTAATAAATTTATTTGAAACCAATTTCGATTATTTGGATTTTCTTGAGTATTTTTGTTGTAGGATCTACAATTGAGTAAATTTAGATGAAAATAACTTCAATTTTTTGGATTGTGAATAAAATTTTAGTTGGAAGTGTCAAATTTTAATAAATTTATTTGAATTCAACTTCGATTTTTTGGGATTTTGTCCAGTATTTTTGGTGTAGGATGTATATTTGAGTAAATTTAGATGAAAATAACGACAATTTTTTGGATTGTGAAAAAAATTTTAGTTGGAAGTGTCAAATTTTAATAAATTTATTTGAAACCAATTTCGATTATTTGGATTTTCTTGAGTATTTTTGTTGTAGGATCTACAATTGAGTAAATTTAGATGAAAATAACTTCAATTTTGTGGATTGTGAAAAAAATTTTAGTTGGAAGTGTCAAATTTTAATAAATTTATTTGAAATCAATTTCGATTTTTTTGGATTTTGTCGAGTATTTTTGGTGTAGGATGTATATTTGAGTAAATTTAGATGAAAATAACTTCAATTTTTTGGATTGTGAAAAAAAGTTTATTTGGAAGTGTCAAGTTTTAATAAATTTATTTGAAACCAACTTCGATATTTTGGATTTTCTTGAGTATTTTTGTTGTAGGATCTACAATTGAGTAAATTTAGATGAAAATAACTTCAATTTTAAGGATTGTGAAAAAAAATTTAGTTGGAAGTGTCAAATTTTAATAAATTTATTTGAAAACAATTTGGATTATTTTGGATTTTGTTGACAATTTTTGTTGTAGGATCTATATTTGAGTAAATTTAGATGAAAATAACTTAAATTTTTAGGATTGTGAAAAAAATGTTAGTTGGAAGTGCCAAATTTTAATAAATTTATTTGAAACCAACTTCGATTTTTTAGATTTTCTTGAGTATTTTTGTTGTAGGATCTACAATTGAGTAAATTTTGATGAAAATAACTTCAATTTTGTGGATTGTGAAAAAAATTTTAGTTGGAAGTGTCAAGTTTTAATAAATTTATTTGAAACCAACTTCGATATTTTGGATTTTCTTGAGTATTTTTGTTGTAGGATCTACAATTGAGTAAATTTAGATGAAAATAACTTCAATTTTAAGGATTGTGAAAAAAAATTTAGTTGGAAGTGTCAAATTTTAATAAATTTATTTGAAAACAATTTGGATTATTTTGGATTTTGTTGACAATTTTTGTTGTAGGATCTATATTTGAGTAAATTTAGATGAAAATAACTTAAATTTTTAGGATTGTGAAAAAAATGTTAGTTGGAAGTGCCAAATTTTAATAAATTTATTTGAAATCAACTTCAATTTTTTTGGATTTTGTCGAGTATTTTTGGTGTAGGATGTATATTTGAGTAAATTTAGATGAAAATAACTTCAATTTTTAGGACTGAGAAAAATATTTTAGTTGGAAGTGTCAAATTTTAATAAATTTATTTGAAACCTACTTCGATTTTTCTCGACTATGTTGAGTTTTTGTGATAGAGAAGCTTAATTTGAGTAATTTCAGTTGAAATAACTTCGATTTTTTGGATTTTGTCACGATTTTGGTCAAATTTTAATAAATTTATTTGAAATCAACTTGGATAATTTTGGAATTTGTTGAGTATTTTTGTTGTAGGATCTATATTTGAGTAAATGTAGATAAATATATCTTCAATTTTTTGGATTGTGAAAAAATTTTAGTTGGAAGTGTCAAATTTTAATAAATTTATTTGAAACCAACTTTGATTTTTTGGATTTTCTTGAGTATTTTTGTTGTAGGATCTACAATTGAGTAAATTTAGATGAAAATAACTTCAATTTTATGGATTGTGAAAAAAAATTTAGTTGGAAGTGTCAAATTTTAATAAATTTATTTGAAATCAATTTGGATTATTTTGGATTTTGTTGACAATTTTTGTTGTAGGATCTATATTTGAGTAAATTTAGATGAAAATAACTTAAATTTTTAGGATTGTGAAAAAAATTTTAGTTGGAAGTGCCAAATTTTAATAAATTTATTTGAAACCAACTTCGATTTTTTGGATTTTCTTGAGTATTTTTGTTGTAGGATCTACAATTGAGTAAATTTTGATGAAAATAACTTCAATTTTTTGGATTGTGAAAAAAAATTTAGTTGGAAGTGTCAAATTTTAATAAAATTATTTGAAATCAACTTCGATTTTTTTGGATTTTGTTGAGTATTTTTGTTGTAGGGTCTATATTTGAGTAAATTTGGATGAAAATAACTTCAAATTTGTGGATTATGAAAAAAAATTTAGTTGGAAGTGTCAAATTTTAATAAATTTATTTGAAATCAATTTGGATTATTTTGGATTTTGTCGAGTATTTTTGGTGTAGGATGTATATTTGAGTAAATGTAGATGAAAATAACAACAATTTTTTGGATTGTGAAAAAAATTTTAGTTGGAAGTGTCAAATTTTAATAAAATTATTTGAAACCAACTTCGATTTTTTGGATTTTCTTGAGTATTTTTGGTGTAGGATGTATATTTGAGTAAATTTAGATGAAAATAACTCCAATTTTTTGGATTGTGAAAAAAAGTTTAGTTGGAAGTGTCAAGTTTTAATAAATTTATTTGAAACCAACTTCGATTTTTTGGATTTTCTTGAGTATTTTTGTTGTAGGATCTACAATTGAGTAAATTTAGATGAAAATAACTTCAATTTTTTGGATTGTGAAAAAAAGTTGAGTTGGAAATGTCAAGTTTTAATAATTTTATTTGAAACCATCTTCGATTTTTTGGATTTTCTTGAGTATTTTTGTTGTAGGATCTACAATTGAGTAAATTTAGATGAAAATAACTTCAATTTTTTGGATTGTGAAAAAAATTTGAGTTGGAAGTGTCAAATTTTAATAAATTTATTTGAAACCAACTTCGATTTTTTGGATTTTCTTGAGTATTTTTGTTGTAGGATCTACAATTGAGTAAATTTTGATGAAAATAACTTCAATTTTTTGGATTGTGAAAAAAAATTTAGTTGGAAGTGTCAAATTTTAATAAAATTATTTGAAATCAACTTCGATTTTTTTGGATTTTGTTGAGTATTTATGTTGTAGGGTCTATATTTGAGTAAATTTAGATGAAAATAACTTCAATTTTGTGGATTGTGAAAAGAATTTTAGTTGGAAGTGTCATATTGTAATAAATTTTTTTTCATATCAACTTCGATTTTTTTGGATTTTGTCGAGTATTTTTGGTGTAGGATGTATATTTGAGTAAATTTAGATGAAAATAACTTCAATTTTTTGGATTGTGAAAAAAAGTTTAGTTGGAAGTGTCAAGTTTTAATAAATTTATTTGAAACCAACTTCGATTTTTTGGATTTTCTTGAGTATTTTTGTTGTAGGATCTACAATTGAGTAAATTTAGATGAAAATAACTTCGATTTTTTGGATTTTGTCACGATTTTTGTCAAATTTTAATAAATTTATTTGAAATCAACTTGGATAATTTTGGAATTTGTTGAGTATTTTTGTTGTAGGATGTATATTTGAGTAAATTTAGATGAAAATAACGACAATTTTTTGGATTGTGAAAAAAATTTTAGTTGGAAGTGTCAAATTTTAATAAATTTATTTGAAACCAATTTCGATTATTTGGATTTTCTTGAGTATTTTTGTTGTAGGATCTACAATTGAGTAAATTTAGATGAAAATAACTTCAATTTTTAGGACTGAGAAAAATATTTTAGTTGGAAGTGTCAAATTTTAATAAATTTATTTGAAACCTACTTCGATTTTTCTCGACTATGTTGAGTTTTTGTGATAGAGAAGCTTAATTTGAGTAATTTCAGTTGAAATAACTTCGATTTTTTGGATTTTGTCACGATTTTTGTCAAATTTTAATAAATTTATTTGAAATCAACTTGGATAATTTTGGAATTTGTTGAGTATTTTTGTTGTAGGATCTATATTTGAGTAAATGTAGATAAATATATCTTCAATTTTTTGGATTGTGAAAAAATTTTAGTTGGAAGTGTCAAATTTTAATAAATTTATTTGAAACCAACTTTGATTTTTTGGATTTTCTTGAGTATTTTTGTTGTAGGATCTACAATTGAGTAAATTTAGATGAAAATAACTTCAATTTTATGGATTGTGAAAAAAAATTTAGTTGGAAGTGTCAAATTTTAATAAATTTATTTGAAATCAATTTGGATTATTTTGGATTTTGTTGACAATTTTTGTTGTAGGATCTATATTTGAGTAAATTTAGATGGAAATAACTTAAATTTTTAGGATTGTGAAAAAAATTTTAGTTGGAAGTGCCAAATTTTAATAAATTTATTTGAAACCAACTTCGATATTTTGGATTTTCTTGAGTATTTTTGTTGTAGGATCTACAATTGAGTAAATTTAGATGAAAATAACTTCAATTTTAAGGATTGTGAAAAAAAATTTAGTTGGAAGTGTCAAATTTTAATAAATTTATTTGAAAACAATTTGGATTATTTTGGATTTTGTTGACAATTTTTGTTGTAGGATCTATATTTGAGTAAATTTAGATGAAAATAACTTAAATTTTTAGGATTGTGAAAAAAATGTTAGTTGGAAGTGCCAAATTTTAATAAATTTATTTGAAACCAACTTCGATTTTTTAGATTTTCTTGAGTATTTTTGTTGTAGGATCTACAATTGAGTAAATTTTGATGAAAATAACTTCAATTTTGTGGATTGTGAAAAAAATTTTAGTTGGAAGTGTCAAATTTTAATAAATTTATTTGAAATCAACTTCGATTTTTTTGGATTTTGTCGAGTATTTTTGGTGTAGGATGTATATTTGAGTAAATTTAGATGAAAATAACTTCAATTTTTAGGACTGAGAAAAATATTTTAGTTGGAAGTGTCAAATTTTAATAAATTTATTTGAAACCTACTTCGATTTTTCTCGACTATGTTGAGTTTTTGTGATAGAGAAGCTTAATTTGAGTAATTTCAGTTGAAATAACTTCGATTTTTTGGATTTTGTCACGATTTTTGTCAAATTTTAATAAATTTATTTGAAATCAACTTGGATAATTTTGGAATTTGTTGAGTATTTTTGTTGTAGGATCTATATTTGAGTAAATTTAGATGAAAATAACGACAATTTTTTGGATTGTGAAAAAAATTTTAGTTGGAAGTGTCAAATTTTAATAAATTTATTTGAAACCAATTTCGATTATTTGGATTTTCTTGAGTATTTTTGTTGTAGGATCTACAATTGAGTAAATTTAGATGAAAATAACTTCAATTTTTTGGATTGTGAATAAAATTTTAGTTGGAAGTGTCAAATTTTAATAAATTTATTTGAATTCAACTTCGATTTTTTGGGATTTTGTCCAGTATTTTTGGTGTAGGATGTATATTTGAGTAAATTTAGATGAAAATAACGACAATTTTTTGGATTGTGAAAAAAATTTTAGTTGGAAGTGTCAAATTTTAATAAATTTATTTGAAACCAATTTCGATTATTTGGATTTTCTTGAGTATTTTTGTTGTAGGATCTACAATTGAGTAAATTTAGATGAAAATAACTTCAATTTTATGGATTGTGAAAAAAAATTTAGTTGGAAGTGTCAAATTTTAATAAATTTATTTGAAATCAATTTGGATTATTTTGGATTTTGTTGACAATTTTTGTTGTAGGATCTATATTTGAGTAAATTTAGATGGAAATAACTTAAATTTTTAGGATTGTGAAAAAAATTTTAGTTGGAAGTGCCAAATTTTAATAAATTTATTTGAAACCAACTTCGATTTTTTGGATTTTCTTGAGTATTTTTGTTGTAGGATCTACAATTGAGTAAATTTTGATGAAAATAACTTCAATTTTTTGGATTGTGAAAAAAAATTTAGTTGGAAGTGTCAAATTTTAATAAAATTATTTGAAATCAACTTCGATTTTTTTGGATTTTGTTGAGTATTTTTGTTGTAGGGTCTATATTTGAGTAAATTTGGATGAAAATAACTTCAAATTTGTGGATTGTGAAAAAAATTTTAGTTGGAAGTGTCAAATTTTAATAAATTTATTTGAAATCAACTTCGATTTTTTTGGATTTTGTCGAGTATTTTTGGTGTAGGATGTATATTTGAGTAAATTTAGATGAAAATATCTTAAATTTTTAGGATTGTGAAAAAAATTTTAGTTGGAAGTGCCAAATTTTAATAAATTTATTTGAATCAAACTTCGATTTTTCGGATTTTTATGGAGTATTTTTGTTTCAGGATCTACAATTGAGTAAATTTAGATGAAAATAACTTCAATTTTTAGGACTGAGAAAAATATTTTAGTTGGAAGTGTCAAATTTTAATAAATTTATTTGAAACCTACTTCGATTTTTCTCGACTATGTTGAGTTTTTTTGATAGAGAAGCTTAATTTGAGTAATTTCAGTTGAAATAAATTCGATTTTTTGGATTTTGTCACGATTTTTGTCAAATTTTCATAAATTTATTTGAAATCAACTTGGAAATTTTTGGAATTTGTTGAGTATTTATGTTGTAGGATCTATATTTGAGTAAATTTAGATGAAAATATCTTCAATTTTTTGGATTGTGAAAAAATTTTAGTTGGATGTGTCAAATTTTAATAAATTTATTTGAAACCAACTTTGATTTTTTTGATTTTCTTGAGTATTTTTGTTGTAGGATCTACAATTGAGTAAATTTAGATGAAAATAACTTCAATTTTTTGGATTGTGAAAAAAATTTTAGTTGGAAGTGTCAAATTTTAATAAATTTATTTGAAACCAATTTCGATTATTTGGATTTTCTTGAGTATTTTTGTTGTAGGATCTACAATTGAGTAAATTTAGATGAAAATAACTTCGATTTTTTGGATTTTGTCACGATTTTTGTCAAATTTTAATAAATTTATTTGAAATCAACTTGGATAATTTTGGAATTTGTTGAGTATTTTTGTTGTAGGATGTATATTTGAGTAAATTTAGATGAAAATAACGACAATTTTTTGGATTGTGAAAAAAATTTTAGTTGGAAGTGTCAAATTTTAATAAATTTATTTGAAACCAATTTCGATTATTTGGATTTTCTTGAGTATTTTTGTTGTAGGATCTACAATTGAGTAAATTTAGATGAAAATAACTTCAATTTTATGGATTGTGAAAAAAAATTTAGTTGGAAGTGTCAAATTTTAATAAATTTATTTGAAATCAATTTGGATTATTTTGGATTTTGTTGACAATTTTTGTTGTAGGATCTATATTTGAGTAAATTTAGATGAAAATAACTTAAATTTTTAGGATTGTGAAAAAAATTTTAGTTGGAAGTGCCAAATTTTAATAAATTTATTTGAAACCAACTTCGATTTTTTGGATTTTCTTGAGTATTTTTGTTGTAGGATCTACAATTGAGTAAATTTTGATGAAAATAACTTCAATTTTTTGGATTGTGAAAAAAAATTTTGTTGGAAGTGTCAAATTTTAATAAAATTATTTGAAATCAACTTCGATTTTTTTGGATTTTGTTGAGTATTTATGTTGTAGGGTCTACAATTGAGTAAATTTTGATGAAAATAACTTCAATTTTTTGGATTGTGAAAAAAAGTTTAGTTGGAAGTGTCAAATTTTAATAAATTTATTTGAAATCAATTTGGATTATTTTGGATTTTGTCGAGTATTTTTGGTGTAGGATGTATATTTGAGTAAATGTAGATGAAAATAACAACAATTTTTTGGATTGTGAAAAAAATTTTAGTTGGAAGTGTCAAATTTTAATAAAATTATTTGAAACCAACTTCGATTTTTTGGATTTTCTTGAGTATTTTTGGTGTAGGATGTATATTTGAGTAAATTTAGATGAAAATAACTCCAATTTTTTGGATTGTGAAAAAAAGTTTAGTTGGAAGTGTCAAGTTTTAATAAATTTATTTGAAACCAACTTCGATTTTTTGGATTTTCTTGAGTATTTTTGTTGTAGGATCTACAATTGAGTAAATTTAGATGAAAATAACTTCAATTTTTTGGATTGTGAAAAAAAGTTTAGTTGGAAGTGTCAAGTTTTAATAAATTTATTTGAAACCAACTTCGATTTTTTGGATTTTCTTGAGTATTTTTGTTGTAGGATCTACAATTGAGTAAATTTAGATGAAAATAACTTCGATTTTTTGGATTTTGTCACGATTTTTGTCAAATTTTAATAAATTTATTTGAAATCAACTTGGATAATTTTGGAATTTGTTGAGTATTTTTGTTGTAGGATGTATATTTGAGTAAATTTAGATGAAAATAACGACAATTTTTTGGATTGTGAAAAAAATTTTAGTTGGAAGTGTCAAATTTTAATAAATTTATTTGAAACCAATTTCGATTATTTGGATTTTCTTGAGTATTTTTGTTGTAGGATCTACAATTGAGTAAATTTAGATGAAAATAACTTCAATTTTTTGGATTGTGAATAAAATTTTAGTTGGAAGTGTCAAATTTTAATAAATTTATTTGAATTCAACTTCGATTTTTTGGGATTTTGTCCAGTATTTTTGGTGTAGGATGTATATTTGAGTAAATTTAGATGAAAATAACGACAATTTTTTGGATTGTGAAAAAAATTTTAGTTGGAAGTGTCAAATTTTAATAAATTTATTTGAAACCAATTTCGATTATTTGGATTTTCTTGAGTATTTTTGTTGTAGGATCTACAATTGAGTAAATTTAGATGAAAATAACTTCAATTTTTTGGATTGTGAAAAAAATTTGAGTTGGAAGTGTCAAATTTTAATAAATTTATTTGAAACCAACTTCGATTTTTTGGATTTTCTTGAGTATTTTTGTTGTAGGATCTACAATTGAGTAAATTTTGATGAAAATAACTTCAATTTTTTGGATTGTGAAAAAAAATTTAGTTGGAAGTGTCAAATTTTAATAAAATTATTTGAAATCAACTTCGATTTTTTTGGATTTTGTTGAGTATTTATGTTGTAGGGTCTATATTTGAGTAAATTTAGATGAAAATAACTTCAATTTTGTGGATTGTGAAAAGAATTTTAGTTGGAAGTGTCATATTGTAATAAATTTTTTTTCATATCAACTTCGATTTTTTTGGATTTTGTCGAGTATTTTTGGTGTAGGATGTATATTTGAGTAAATTTAGATGAAAATAACTTCAATTTTTTGGATTGTGAAAAAAAGTTTAGTTGGAAGTGTCAAGTTTTAATAAATTTATTTGAAACCAACTTCGATTTTTTGGATTTTCTTGAGTATTTTTGTTGTAGGATCTACAATTGAGTAAATTTAGATGAAAATAACTTCGATTTTTTGGATTTTGTCACGATTTTTGTCAAATTTTAATAAATTTATTTGAAATCAACTTGGATAATTTTGGAATTTGTTGAGTATTTTTGTTGTAGGATGTATATTTGAGTAAATTTAGATGAAAATAACGACAATTTTTTGGATTGTGAAAAAAATTTTAGTTGGAAGTGTCAAATTTTAATAAATTTATTTGAAACCAATTTCGATTATTTGGATTTTCTTGAGTATTTTTGTTGTAGGATCTACAATTGAGTAAATTTAGATGAAAATAACTTCAATTTTTTGGATTGTGAATAAAATTTTAGTTGGAAGTGTCAAATTTTAATAAATTTATTTGAATTCAACTTCGATTTTTTGGGATTTTGTCCAGTATTTTTGGTGTAGGATGTATATTTGAGTAAATTTAGATGAAAATAACGACAATTTTTTGGATTGTGAAAAAAATTTTAGTTGGAAGTGTCAAATTTTAATAAATTTATTTGAAACCAATTTCGATTATTTGGATTTTCTTGAGTATTTTTGTTGTAGGATCTACAATTGAGTAAATTTAGATGAAAATAACTTCAATTTTTAGGACTGAGAAAAATATTTTAGTTGGAAGTGTCAAATTTTAATAAATTTATTTGAAACCTACTTCGATTTTTCTCGACTATGTTGAGTTTTTGTGATAGAGAAGCTTAATTTGAGTAATTTCAGTTGAAATAACTTCGATTTTTTGGATTTTGTCACGATTTTTGTCAAATTTTAATAAATTTATTTGAAATCAACTTGGATAATTTTGGAATTTGTTGAGTATTTTTGTTGTAGGATCTATATTTGAGTAAATGTAGATAAATATATCTTCAATTTTTTGGATTGTGAAAAAATTTTAGTTGGAAGTGTCAAATTTTAATAAATTTATTTGAAACCAACTTTGATTTTTTGGATTTTCTTGAGTATTTTTGTTGTAGGATCTACAATTGAGTAAATTTAGATGAAAATAACTTCAATTTTTTGGATTGTGAAAAAAATTTTAGTTGGAAGTGTCAAATTTTAATAAATTTATTTGAAACCAATTTCGATTATTTGGATTTTCTTGAGTATTTTTGTTGTAGGATCTACAATTGAGTAAATTTAGATGAAAATAACTTCGATTTTTTGGATTTTGTCACGATTTTTGTCAAATTTTAATAAATTTATTTGAAATCAACTTGGATAATTTTGGAATTTGTTGAGTATTTTTGTTGTAGGATGTATATTTGAGTAAATTTAGATGAAAATAACGACAATTTTTTGGATTGTGAAAAAAAGTTTATTTGGAAGTGTCAAGTTTTAATAAATTTATTTGAAACCAACTTCGATATTTTGGATTTTCTTGAGTATTTTTGTTGTAGGATCTACAATTGAGTAAATTTAGATGAAAATAACTTCAATTTTAAGGATTGTGAAAAAAAATTTAGTTGGAAGTGTCAAATTTTAATAAATTTATTTGAAAACAATTTGGATTATTTTGGATTTTGTTGACAATTTTTGTTGTAGGATCTATATTTGAGTAAATTTAGATGAAAATAACTTAAATTTTTAGGATTGTGAAAAAAATGTTAGTTGGAAGTGCCAAATTTTAATAAATTTATTTGAAACCAACTTCGATTTTTTAGATTTTCTTGAGTATTTTTGTTGTAGGATCTACAATTGAGTAAATTTTGATGAAAATAACTTCAATTTTGTGGATTGTGAAAAAAATTTTAGTTGGAAGTGTCAAATTTTAATAAATTTATTTGAAATCAACTTCAATTTTTTTGGATTTTGTCGAGTATTTTTGGTGTAGGATGTATATTTGAGTAAATTTAGATGAAAATAACTTCAATTTTTAGGACTGAGAAAAATATTTTAGTTGGAAGTGTCAAATTTTAATAAATTTATTTGAAACCTACTTCGATTTTTCTCGACTATGTTGAGTTTTTGTGATAGAGAAGCTTAATTTGAGTAATTTCAGTTGAAATAACTTCGATTTTTTGGATTTTGTCACGATTTTGGTCAAATTTTAATAAATTTATTTGAAATCAACTTGGATAATTTTGGAATTTGTTGAGTATTTTTGTTGTAGGATCTATATTTGAGTAAATGTAGATAAATATATCTTCAATTTTTTGGATTGTGAAAAAATTTTAGTTGGAAGTGTCAAATTTTAATAAATTTATTTGAAACCAACTTTGATTTTTTGGATTTTCTTGAGTATTTTTGTTGTAGGATCTACAATTGAGTAAATTTAGATGAAAATAACTTCAATTTTATGGATTGTGAAAAAAAATTTAGTTGGAAGTGTCAAATTTTAATAAATTTATTTGAAATCAATTTGGATTATTTTGGATTTTGTTGACAATTTTTGTTGTAGGATCTATATTTGAGTAAATTTAGATGAAAATAACTTAAATTTTTAGGATTGTGAAAAAAATTTTAGTTGGAAGTGCCAAATTTTAATAAATTTATTTGAAACCAACTTCGATTTTTTGGATTTTCTTGAGTATTTTTGTTGTAGGATCTACAATTGAGTAAATTTTGATGAAAATAACTTCAATTTTTTGGATTGTGAAAAAAAATTTAGTTGGAAGTGTCAAATTTTAATAAAATTATTTGAAATCAACTTCGATTTTTTTGGATTTTGTTGAGTATTTTTGTTGTAGGGTCTATATTTGAGTAAATTTGGATGAAAATAACTTCAAATTTGTGGATTATGAAAAAAAATTTAGTTGGAAGTGTCAAATTTTAATAAATTTATTTGAAATCAATTTGGATTATTTTGGATTTTGTCGAGTATTTTTGGTGTAGGATGTATATTTGAGTAAATGTAGATGAAAATAACAACAATTTTTTGGATTGTGAAAAAAATTTTAGTTGGAAGTGTCAAATTTTAATAAAATTATTTGAAACCAACTTCGATTTTTTGGATTTTCTTGAGTATTTTTGGTGTAGGATGTATATTTGAGTAAATTTAGATGAAAATAACTCCAATTTTTTGGATTGTGAAAAAAAGTTTAGTTGGAAGTGTCAAGTTTTAATAAATTTATTTGAAACCAACTTCGATTTTTTGGATTTTCTTGAGTATTTTTGTTGTAGGATCTACAATTGAGTAAATTTAGATGAAAATAACTTCAATTTTTTGGATTGTGAAAAAAAGTTTAGTTGGAAGTGTCAAGTTTTAATAATTTTATTTGAAACCATCTTCGATTTTTTGGATTTTCTTGAGTATTTTTGTTGTAGGATCTACAATTGAGTAAATTTAGATGAAAATAACGACAATTTTTTGGATTGTGAAAAAAATTTTAATTGGAAGTGTCAAATTTTAATAAATTTATTTGAAACCAATTTCGATTATTTGGATTTTCTTGAGTATTTTTGTTGTAGGATCTACAATTGAGTAAATTTAGATGAAAATAACTTCAATTTTTTGGATTGTGAATAAAATTTTAGTTGGAAGTGTCAAATTTTAATAAATTTATTTGAATTCAACTTCGATTTTTTGGGATTTTGTCCAGTATTTTTGGTGTAGGATGTATATTTGAGTAAATTTAGATGAAAATAACGACAATTTTTTGGATTGTGAAAAAAATTTTAGTTGGAAGTGTCAAATTTTAATAAATTTATTTGAAACCAATTTCGATTATTTGGATTTTCTTGAGTATTTTTGTTGTAGGATCTACAATTGAGTAAATTTAGATGAAAATAACTTCAATTTTTAGGACTGAGAAAAATATTTTAGTTGGAAGTGTCAAATTTTAATAAATTTATTTGAAACCTACTTCGATTTTTCTCGACTATGTTGAGTTTTTGTGATAGAGAAGCTTAATTTGAGTAATTTCAGTTGAAATAACTTCGATTTTTTGGATTTTGTCACGATTTTTGTCAAATTTTAATAAATTTATTTGAAATCAACTTGGATAATTTTGGAATTTGTTGAGTATTTTTGTTGTAGGATCTATATTTGAGTAAATGTAGATAAATATATCTTCAATTTTTTGGATTGTGAAAAAATTTTAGTTGGAAGTGTCAAATTTTAATAAATTTATTTGAAACCAACTTTGATTTTTTGGATTTTCTTGAGTATTTTTGTTGTAGGATCTACAATTGAGTAAATTTAGATGAAAATAACTTCAATTTTATGGATTGTGAAAAAAAATTTAGTTGGAAGTGTCAAATTTTAATAAATTTATTTGAAATCAATTTGGATTATTTTGGATTTTGTTGACAATTTTTGTTGTAGGATCTATATTTGAGTAAATTTAGATGGAAATAACTTAAATTTTTAGGATTGTGAAAAAAATTTTAGTTGGAAGTGCCAAATTTTAATAAATTTATTTGAAACCAACTTCGATTTTTTGGATTTTCTTGAGTATTTTTGTTGTAGGATCTACAATTGAGTAAATTTAGATGAAAATAACTTCAATTTTTTGGATTGTGAAAAAAATTTGAGTTGGAAGTGTCAAATTTTAATAAATTTATTTGAAACCAACTTCGATTTTTTGGATTTTCTTGAGTATTTTTGTTGTAGGATCTACAATTGAGTAAATTTTGATGAAAATAACTTCAATTTTTTGGATTGTGAAAAAAAATTTAGTTGGAAGTGTCAAATTTTAATAAAATTATTTGAAATCAACTTCGATTTTTTTGGATTTTGTTGAGTATTTTTGTTGTAGGGTCTATATTTGAGTAAATTTGGATGAAAATAACTTCAAATTTGTGGATTGTGAAAAAAATTTTAGTTGGAAGTGTCAAATTTTAATAAATTTATTTGAAATCAATTTGGATTATATTGGATTTTGTCGAGTATTTTTGGTGTAGGATGTATATTTGAGTAAATGTAGATGAAAATAACGACAATTTTTTGGATTGTGAAAAAAAATTTTAGTTGGAAGTGTGAAATTTTAATAAAATTATTTGAAACCAACTTCGATTTTTTGGATTTTCTTGAGTATTTTTGGTGTAGGATGTATATTTGAGTAAATTTAGATGAAAATAACTCCAATTTTTTGGATTGTGAAAAAAAGTTTAGTTGGAAGTGTCAAGTTTTAATAATTTTATTTGAAACCAACTTCGATTTTTTGGATTTTCTTGAGTATTTTTGTTGTAGGATCTACAATTGAGTAAATTTAGATGAAAATAACTTCAATTTTTTGGATTGTGAAAAAAATTTGAGTTGGAAGTGTCAAATTTTAATAAATTTATTTGAACCCAACTTCGATTTTTTGGATTTTCTTGAGTATTTTTGTTGTAGGATCTGCAATTGAGTAAATTTTGATGAAAATAACTTCAATTTTTTGGATTGTGAAAAAAAATTTAGTTGGAAGTGTCAAATTTTAATAAAATTATTTGAAATCAACTTCGATTTTTTTGGATTTTGTTGAGTATTTTTGTTGTAGGGTCTATATTTGAGTAAATTTAGATGAAAATATCTTCAATTTTTTGGATTGTGAAAAAATTTTAGTTGGATGTGTCAAATTTTAATAAATTTATTTGAAACCAACTTTGATTTTTTGGATTTTCTTGAGTATTTTTGTTGTAGGATCTACAATTGAGTAAATTTAGATGAAAATAACTTCAATTTTTTGGATTGTGAAAAAAAGTTTAGTTGGAAGTGTCAAGTTTTAATAAATTTATTTGAAACCAACTTCGATTATTTGGATTTTCTTGAGTATTTTTGTTGTAGGGTCTATATTTGAGTAAATTTAGATGAAAATAACTTCAATTTTGTGGATTGTGAAAAAAATTTTAGTTGGAAGTGTCATATTGTAATAAATTTTTTTTCATATCAACTTCGATTTTTTTGGATTTTGTCGAGTATTTTTGGTGTAGGATGTATATTTGAGTAAATTTAGATGAAAATAACTTCAATTTTTTGGATTGTGAAAAAAAGTTTAGTTGGAAGTGTCAAGTTTTAATAAATTTATTTGAAACCAACTTCGATTTTTTGGATTTTCTTGAGTATTTTTGTTGTAGGATCTACAATTGAGTAAATTTAGATGAAAATAACTTCGATTTTTTGGATTTTGTCACGATTTTTGTCAAATTTTAATAAATTTATTTGAAATCAACTTGGATAATTTTGGAATTTGTTGAGTATTTTTGTTGTAGGATGTATATTTGAGTAAATTTAGATGAAAATAACGACAATTTTTTGGATTGTGAAAAAAATTTTAGTTGGAAGTGTCAAATTTTAATAAATTTATTTGAAACCAATTTCGATTATTTGGATTTTCTTGAGTATTTTTGTTGTAGGATCTACAATTGAGTAAATTTAGAGGAAAATAACTTCAATTTTTTGGATTGTGAATAAAATTTTAGTTGGAAGTGTCAAATTTTAATAAATTTATTTGAATTCAACTTCGATTTTTTGGGATTTTGTCCAGTATTTTTGGTGTAGGATGTATATTTGAGTAAATTTAGATGAAAATAACGACAATTTTTTGGATTGTGAAAAAAATTTTAGTTGGAAGTGTCAAATTTTAATAAATTTATTTGAAACCAATTTCGATTATTTGGATTTTCTTGAGTATTTTTGTTGTAGGATGTATATTTGAGTAAATTTAGATGAAAATAACGACAATTTTTTGGATTGTGAATAAAATTTTAGTTGGAAGTGTCAAATTTTAATAAATTTATTTGAATTCAACTTCGATTTTTTGGGATTTTGTACAGTATTTTTGGTGTAGGATGTATATTTGAGTAAATTTAGATGAAAATAACGACAATTTTTTGGATTGTGAAAAAAATTTTAGTTGGAAGTGTCAAATTTTAATAAATTTATTTGAAACCAATTTCGATTAGTTGGATTTTCTTGAGTATTTTTGTTGTAGGATCTACAATTGAGTAAATTTAGATGAAATTAACTTCAATTTTTAGGACTGAGAAAAATATTTTAGTTGGAAGTGTCAAATTTTAATAAATTTATTTGAAACCTACTTCGATTTTTCTCGACTATGTTGAGTTTTTTTGATAGAGAAGCTTAATTTGAGTAATTTCAGTTGAAATAAATTCGATTTTTTGGATTTTGACACGATTTTTGTCAAATTTTCATAAATTTATTTGAAATCAACTTGGAAAATTTTGGAATTTGTTGAGTATTTATGTTGTAGGATCTATATTTGAGTAAATTTAGATGAAAATATCTTCAATTTTTTGGATTGTGAAAAAATTTTAGTTGGATGTGTCAAATTTTAATAAATTTATTTGAAACCAACTTTGATTTTTTTGATTTTCTTGAGTATTTTTGTTGTAGGATCTACAATTGAGTAAATTTAGATGAAAATAACTTCAATTTTTTGGATTGTGAAAAAAATTTTAGTTGGAAGTGTCAAATTTTAATAAATTTATTTGAAACCAATTTCGATTATTTGGATTTTCTTGAGTATTTTTGTTGTAGGATCTACAATTGAGTAAATTTAGATGAAAATAACTTCGATTTTTTGGATTTTGTCACGATTTTTGTCAAATTTTAATCAATTTATTTGAAATCAACTTGGATAATTTTGGAATTTGTTGAGTATTTTTGTTGTAGGATGTATATTTGAGTAAATTTAGATGAAAATAACGACAATTTTTTGGATTGTGAAAAAAATTTTAGTTGGAAATGTCAAATTTTAATAAATTTATTTGAAACCAATTTCGATTATTTGGATTTTCTTGAGTATTTTTGTTGTAGGATCTACAATTGAGTAAATTTAGATGAAAATAACTTCGATTTTTTGGATTTTGTCACGATTTTTGTCAAATTTTAATAAATTTATTTGAAATCAACTTGGATAATTTTGAAATTTGTTGAGTATTTTTGTTGTAGGATCCATATTTGAGTAAATTTAGATGAAAATATCTTCAATTTTTTGGATTGTGAAAAAATTTTAGTTGGAAGTGTCAAATTTTAATAAATTTATTTGAAACCAACTTTGATTTTTTGGATTTTCTTGAGTATTTTTGTTGTAGGATCTACAATTGAGTAAATTTAGATGAAAATAACTTCAATTTTTTGGATTGTGAAAAAAATTTGAGTTGGAAGTGTCAAATTTTAATAAATTTATTTGAAACCAAATTCGATTTTTTGGATTTTCTTGAGTATTTTTGTTGTAGGATCTACAATTGAGTAAATTTAGATGAAAATAACTTCAATTTTGTGGATTGTGAAAAAAATTTTAGTTGGAAGTGTCAAATTTTAATAAATTTATTTGAAATCAATTTCGATTTTTTTGGATTTTGTCGAGTATTTTTGGTGTAGGATGTATATTTGAGTAAATTTAGATGAAAATAACTTCAATTTTTTGGATTGTGAAAAAAAGTTTATTTGGAAGTGTCAAGTTTTAATAAATTTATTTGAAACCAACTTCGATATTTTGGATTTTCTTGAGTATTTTTGTTGTAGGATCTACAATTGAGTAAATTTAGATGAAAATAACTTCAATTTTAAGGATTGTGAAAAAAAATTTAGTTGGAAGTGTCAAATTTTAATAAATTTATTTGAAAACAATTTGGATTATTTTGGATTTTGTTGACAATTTTTGTTGTAGGATCTATATTTGAGTAAATTTAGATGAAAATAACTTAAATTTTTAGGATTGTGAAAAAAATGTTAGTTGGAAGTGCCAAATTTTAATAAATTTATTTGAAACCAACTTCGATTTTTTAGATTTTCTTGAGTATTTTTGTTGTAGGATCTACAATTGAGTAAATTTTGATGAAAATAACTTCAATTTTGTGGATTGTGAAAAAAATTTTAGTTGGAAGTGTCAAATTTTAATAAATTTATTTGAAATCAACTTCGATTTTTTTGGATTTTGTCGAGTATTTTTGGTGTAGGATGTATATTTGAGTAAATTTAGATGAAAATAACTTCAATTTTTAGGACTGAGAAAAATATTTTAGTTGGAAGTGTCAAATTTTAATAAATTTATTTGAAACCTACTTCGATTTTTCTCGACTATGTTGAGTTTTTGTGATAGAGAAGCTTAATTTGAGTAATTTCAGTTGAAATAACTTCGATTTTTTGGATTTTGTCACGATTTTGGTCAAATTTTAATAAATTTATTTGAAATCAACTTGGATAATTTTGGAATTTGTTGAGTATTTTTGTTGTAGGATCTATATTTGAGTAAATGTAGATAAATATATCTTCAATTGTTTGGATTGTGAAAAAATTTTAGTTGGAAGTGTCAAATTTTAATAAATTTATTTGAAACCAACTTTGATTTTTTGGATTTTCTTGAGTATTTTTGTTGTAGGATCTACAATTGAGTAAATTTAGATGAAAATAACTTCAATTTTATGGATTGTGAAAAAAAATTTAGTTGGAAGTGTCAAATTTTAATAAATTTATTTGAAATCAATTTGGATTATTTTGGATTTTGTTGACAATTTTTGTTGTAGGATCTATATTTGAGTATATTTAGATGAAAATAACTTAAATTTTTAGGATTGTGAAAAAAATTTTAGTTGGAAGTGCCAAATTTTAATAAATTTATTTGAAACCAACTTCGATTTTTTGGATTTTCTTGAGTATTTTTGTTGTAGGATCTGCAATTGAGTAAATTTTGATGAAAATAACTTCAATTTTTTGGATTGTGAAAAAAAATTTAGTTGGAATGTCAAATTTTAATAAAATTATTTGAAATCAACTTCGATTTTTTTGGATTTTGTTGAGTATTTTTGTTGTAGGGTCTATATTTGAGTAAATTTAGATGAAAATATCTTCAATTTTTTGGATTGTGAAAAAATTTTAGTTGGATGTGTCAAATTTTAATAAATTTATTTGAAACCAACTTCGATTTTTTGGATTTTCTTGAGTATTTTTGTTGTAGGATCTACAATTGAGTAAATTTAGATGAAAATAACTTCAATTTTTTGGATTGTGAAAAAAAGTTTAGTTGGAAGTGTCAAATTTTAATAAAATTATTTGAAATCAACTTCGATTTTTTTGGATTTTGTTGAGTATTTTTGTTGTAGGGTCTATATTTGAGTAAATTTAGATGAAAATAACTTCAATTTTGTGGATTGTGAAAAAAATTTTAGTTGGAAGTGTCATATTGTAATAAATTTTTTTTCATATCAACTTCGATTTTTTTGGATTTTGTCGAGTATTTTTGGTGTAGGATGTATATTTGAGTAAATTTAGATGAAAATAACTTCAATTTTTTGGATTGTGAAAAAAAGTTTAGTTGGAAGTGTCAAGTTTTAATAAATTTATTTGAAACCAACTTCGATTTTTTGGATTTTCTTGAGTATTTTTGTTGTAGGATCTACAATTGAGTAAATTTAGATGAAAATAACTTCGATTTTTTGGATTTTGTCACGATTTTTGTCAAATTTTAATAAATTTATTTGAAATCAACTTGGATAATTTTGGAATTTGTTGAGTATTTTTGTTGTAGGATGTATATTTGAGTAAATTTAGATGAAAATAACGACAATTTTTTGGATTGTGAAAAAAATTTTAGTTGGAAGTGTCAAATTTTAATAAATTTATTTGAAACCAATTTCGATTATTTGGATTTTCTTGAGTATTTTTGTTGTAGGATCTACAATTGAGTAAATTTAGAGGAAAATAACTTCAATTTTTTGGATTGTGAATAAAATTTTAGTTGGAAGTGTCAAATTTTAATAAATTTATTTGAATTCAACTTCGATTTTTTGGGATTTTGTCCAGTATTTTTGGTGTAGGATGTATATTTGAGTAAATTTAGATGAAAATAACGACAATTTTTTGGATTGTGAAAAAAATTTTAGTTGGAAGTGTCAAATTTTAATAAATTTATTTGAAACCAATTTCGATTATTTGGATTTTCTTGAGTATTTTTGTTGTAGGATGTATATTTGAGTAAATTTAGATGAAAATAACGACAATTTTTTGGATTGTGAATAAAATTTTAGTTGGAAGTGTCAAATTTTAATAAATTTATTTGAATTCAACTTCGATTTTTTGGGATTTTGTACAGTATTTTTGGTGTAGGATGTATATTTGAGTAAATTTAGATGAAAATAACGAAAATTTTTTGGATTGTGAAAAAAATTTTAGTTGGAAGTGTCAAATTTTAATAAATTTATTTGAAACCAATTTCGATTATTTGGATTTTCTTGAGTATTTTTGTTGTAGGATCTACAATTGAGTAAATTTAGATGAAAATAACTTCAATTTTTAGGACTGAGAAAAATATTTTAGTTGGAAGTGTCAAATTTTAATAAATTTATTTGAAACCTACTTCGATTTTTCTCGACTATGTTGAGTTTTTGTGATAGAGAAGCTTAATTTGAGTAATTTCAGTTGAAATAACTTCGATTTTTTGGATTTTGTCACGATTTTTGTCAAATTTTAATAAATTTATTTGAAATCAACTTGGATAATTTTGGAATTTGTTGAGTATTTTTGTTGTAGGATCTATATTTGAGTAAATGTAGATAAATATATCTTCAATTTTTTGGATTGTGAAAAAATTTTAGTTGGAAGTGTCAAATTTTAATAAATTTATTTGAATTCAACTTCGATTTTTTGGGATTTTGTCCAGTATTTTTGGTGTAGGATGTATATTTGAGTAAATTTAGATGAAAATAACGACAATTTTTTGGATTGTGAAAAAAATTTTAGTTGGAAGTGTCAAATTTTAATAAATTTATTTGAAACCAATTTCGATTATTTGGATTTTCTTGAGTATTTTTGTTGTAGGATCTACAATTGAGTAAATTTAGATGAAAATAACTTCAATTTTATGGATTGTGAAAAAAAATTTAGTTGGAAGTGTCAAATTTTAATAAATTTATTTGAAATCAATTTGGATTATTTTGGATTTTGTTGACAATTTTTGTTGTAGGATCTATATTTGAGTAAATTTAGATGGAAATAACTTAAATTTTTAGGATTGTGAAAAAAATTTTAGTTGGAAGTGCCAAATTTTAATAAATTTATTTGAAACCAACTTCGATTTTTTGGATTTTCTTGAGTATTTTTGTTGTAGGATCTACAATTGAGTAAATTTTGATGAAAATAACTTCAATTTTTTGGATTGTGAAAAAAAATTTAGTTGGAAGTGTCAAATTTTAATAAATTTATTTGAAACCAATTTCGATTATTTGGATTTTCTTGAGTATTTTTGTTGTAGGGTCTACAATTGAGTAAATTTAGATGAAAATAACTTCGATTTTTTGGATTTTGTCACGATTTTTGTCAAATTTTAATAAATTTATTTTAAATCAACTTGGATAATTTTGGAATTTGTTGAGTATTTTTGTTGTAGGATGTATATTTGAGTAAATTTAGATGAAAATAACGACAATTTTTTGGATTGTGAAAAAAATTTTAGTTGGAAGTGTCAAATTTTAATAAATTTATTTGAAACCAATTTCGATTATTTGGATTTTCTTGAGTATTTTTGTTGTAGGATCTACAATTGAGTAAATTTAGATGAAAATAACTTCGATTTTTTGGATTTTGTCACGATTTTTGTCAAATTTTAATAAATTTATTTGAAATCAACTTGGATAATTTTGAAATTTGTTGAGTATTTTTGTTGTAGGATCCATATTTGAGTAAATTTAGATGAAAATATCTTCAATTTTTTGGATTGTGAAAAAATTTTAGTTGGAAGTGTCAAATTTTAATAAATTTATTTGAAACCAACTTTGATTTTTTGGATTTTCTTGAGTATTTTTGTTGTAGGATCTACAATTGAGTAAATTTAGATGAAAATAACTTCAATTTTAAGGATTGTGAAAAAAAATTTAGTTGGAAGTGTCAAATTTTAATAAATTTATTTGAAAACAATTTGGATTATTTTGGATTTTGTTGACAATTTTTGTTGTAGGATCTATATTTGAGTAAATTTAGATGAAAATAACTTAAATTTTTAGGATTGTGAAAAAAATGTTAGTTGGAAGTGCCAAATTTTAATAAATTTATTTGAAACCAACTTCGATTTTTTAGATTTTCTTGAGTATTTTTGTTGTAGGATCTACAATTGAGTAAATTTTGATGAAAATAACTTCAATTTTGTGGATTGTGAAAAAAATTTTAGTTGGAAGTGTCCAATTTTAATAAATTTATTTGAAATCAACTTCGATTTTTTTGGATTTTGTCGAGTATTTTTGGTGTAGGATGTATATTTGAGTAAATTTAGATGAAAATAACTTCAATTTTTAGGACTGAGAAAAATATTTTAGTTGGAAGTGTCAAATTTTAATAAATTTATTTGAAACCTACTTCGATTTTTCTCGACTATGTTGAGTTTTTGTGATAGAGAAGCTTAATTTGAGTAATTTCAGTTGAAATAACTTCGATTTTTTGGATTTTGTCACGATTTTTGTCAAATTTTAATAAATTTATTTGAAATCAACTTGGATAATTTTGGAATTTGTTGAGTATTTTTGTTGTAGGATCTATATTTGAGTAAATGTAGATAAATATATCTTCAATTTTTTGGATTGTGAAAAAATTTTAGTTGGAAGTGTCAAATTTTAATAAATTTATTTGAAACCAACTTTGATTTTTTGGATTTTCTTGAGTATTTTTGTTGTAGGATCTACAATTGAGTAAATTTAGATGAAAATAACTTCAATTTTATGGATTGTGAAAAAAAATTTAGTTGGAAGTGTCAAATTTTAATAAATTTATTTGAAATCAATTTGGATTATTTTGGATTTTGTTGACAATTTTTGTTGTAGGATCTATATTTGAGTAAATTTAGATGAAAATAACTTAAATTTTTAGGATTGTGAAAAAAATTTTAGTTGGAAGTGCCAAATTTTAATAAATTTATTTGAAACCAACTTCGATTTTTTGGATTTTCTTGAGTATTTTTGTTGTAGGATCTACAATTGAGTAAATTTTGATGAAAATAACTTCAATTTTTTGGATTGTGAAAAAAAATTTAGTTGGAAGTGTCAAATTTTAATAAAATTATTTGAAACCAACTTCGATTTTTTGGATTTTCTTGAGTATTTTTGGTGTAGGATGTATATTTGAGTAAATTTAGATGAAAATAAAGACAATTTTTTGGATTCTGAAAAAAAAATTTACTTGGAAGTGTAAAATTATAATAAATTTATTTGAAACCAACTTCGATTTTTTTGGATTTTCTTGAGTATTTTTGTTGTAGGATCTACAATTGAGTAAATTTAGATGAAAATAACTTCGATTTTTTGGATTTTGTCACGATTTTTGTCAAATTTTAATAAATTTATTTGAAATCAACTTGGATAATTTTGGAATTTGTTGAGTATTTTTGTTGTAGGATGTATATTTGAGTAAATTTAGATGAAAATAACGACAATTTTTTGGATTGTGAAAAAAATTTTAGTTGGAAGTGTCAAATTTTAATAAATTTATTTGAAACCAATTTCGATTATTTGGATTTTCTTGAGTATTTTTGTTGTAGGATGTATATTTGAGTAAATTTAGATGAAAATAACTTCAATTTTTTGGATTGTGAAAAAAAGTTTAGTTGGAAGGGTCAAGTTTTAATAAATTTATTTGAAACCAACTTCGATTTTTTTGATTTTCTTGAGTATTTTTGTTGTAGGATCTACAATTGAGTAAATTTAGATGAAAATAACTTCGATTTTTTGGATTTTGTCACGATTTTTGTCAAATTTTAATAAATTTATTTGAAATCAACTTGGATAATTTTGAAATTTGTTGAGTATTTTTGTTGTAGGATCCATATTTGAGTAAATTTAGATGAAAATATCTTCAATTTTTTGGATTGTGAAAAAATTTTAGTTGGAAGTGTCAAATTTTAATAAATTTATTTGAAATCAATTTGGATTATTTTGGATTTTGTCGAGTATTTTTGGTGTAGGATGTATATTTGAGTAAATGTAGATGAAAATAACGACAATTTTTTGGATTGTGAAAAAAAAATTTAGTTGGAAGTGTCAAATTTTAACAAATTTATTTGAAACCAACTTCGATTTTTTTGAATTTTGTCGAGTATTTTTGGTGTAGGATGTATATTTGAGTAAATTTAGATGAAAATATCTTAAATTTTTAGGATTGTGAAACAAATTTTAGTTGGAAGTGCCAAATTTTAATAAATTTATTTGAATCAAACTTCGATTTTTCGGAGTTTTATGGAGTATTTTTGTTTCAGGATCTACAATTGAGTAAATTTAGATGAAAATAACTTCAATTTTTAGGACTGAGAAAAATATTTTAGTTGGAAGTGTCAAATTTTAATAAATTTATTTGAAACCTACTTCGATTTTTCTCGACTATGTTGAGTTTTTTTGATAGAGAAGCTTAATTTGAGTAATTTCAGTTGAAATAACTTCGATTTTTTGGATTTTGTCACGATTTTTGTCAAATTTTAATAAATTTATTTGAAATCAACTTGGAAAATTTTGGAATTTGTTGAGTATTTATGTTGTAGGATCTATATTTGAGTAAATTTAGATGAAAATATCTTCAATTTTTTGGATTGTGAAAAAATTTTAGTTGGATGTGTCAAATTTTAATAAATTTATTTGAAACCAATTTCGATTATTTGGATTTTCTTGAGTATTTTTGTTGTAGGATCTACAATTGAGTAAATTTAGATGAAAATAACTTCGATTTTTTGGATTTTGTCACGATTTTTGTCAAATTTTAATAAATTTATTTGAAATCAACTTGGATAATTTTGAAATTTGTTGAGTATTTTTGTTGTAGGATCCATATTTGAGTAAATTTAGATGAAAATATCTTCAATTTTTTGGATTGTGAAAAAATTTTAGTTGGAAGTGTCAAATTTTAATAAATTTATTTGAAACCAACTTTGATTTTTTGGATTTTCTTGAGTATTTTTGTTGTAGGATCTACAATTGAGTAAATTTAGATGAAAATAACTTCAATTTTTTGGATTGTGAAAAAAATTTGAGTTGGAAGTGTCAAATTTTAATAAATTTATTTGAAACCAACTTCGATTTTTTGGATTTTCTTGAGTATGTTTGTTGTAGGATCTACAATTGAGTAAATTTAGATGAAAATAACTTCAATTTTGTGGATTGTGAAAAAAATTTTAGTTGGAAGTGTCAAGTTTTAATAAATTTATTTGAAACCAACTTCGATATTTTGGATTTTCTTGAGTATTTTTGTTGTAGGATCTACAATTGAGTAAATTTAGATGAAAATAACTTCAATTTTAAGGATTGTGAAAAAAATTTTAGTTGGAAGTGTCAAATTTTAATAAATTTATTTGAAATCAACTTCGATTTTTTTGGATTTTGTCGAGTATTTTTGGTGTAGGATGTATATTTGAGTAAATTTAGATGAAAATAACTTCAATTTTTTGGATTGTGAAAAAAAGTTTAGTTGGAAGTGTCAAGTTTTAATAAATTTATTTGAAACCAACTTCGATTTTTTGGATTTTCTTGAGTATTTTTGTTGTAGGATCTACAATTGAGTAAATTTAGATGAAAATAACTTCGATTTTTTGGATTTTGTCACGATTTTGGTCAAATTTTAATAAATATATTTGAAATCAACTTGGATAATTTTGGAATTTGTTGAGTATTTTTGTTGTAGGAACTATATTTGAGTAAATTTAGGTGAAAATATCTTCAATTTTTAGGATTGTGCAAAAATTTTAGTTGGAAGTGCCAAATTTTAATAAATTTTTTTGTAACCAACTTCGATTTTTTGGATTTTCTTGAGTATTTTTGGTGTAGGATCTACAATTGAGTAAATTTAGATGAAAATAACTTCGATTTTTTGGATTATGTCACGATTTTTGTCAAATTTTAATAAATTTATTTGAAATCAACTTGGATAATTTTGGAATTTGTTGAGTATTTTTGTTGTAGGATCTATATTTGAGTAAATTTAGATGAAAATATCTTAAATTTTTAGGATTGTGAAAAAATTTTAGTTGGAAGTGTCAAATTTTAATAAATTTATTTGAAACCAACTTTGATTTTTTGGATTTTCTTGAGTATTTTTGTTGTAGGATCTACAATTGAGTAAATTTAGATGAAAATAACTTCAATTTTATGGATTGTGAAAAAAATTTAGTTGGAAGTGTCAAATTTTAATAAATTTATTTGAAATCAATTTGGATTATTTTGGATTTTGTTGACAATTTTTGTTGTAGGATCTATATTTGAGTATATTTAGATGAAAATAACTTAAATTTTTAGGATTGTGAAAAAAATTTTAGTTGGAAGTGCCAAATTTTAATAAATTTATTTGAAACCAACTTCGATTTTTTGGATTTTCTTGAGTATTTTTGTTGTAGGATCTACAATTGAGTAAATTTTGATGAAAATAACTTCAATTTTTTGGATTGTGAAAAAAAATTTAGTTGGAAGTGTCAAATTTTAATAAAATTATTTGAAATCAACTTCGATTTTTTTGGATTTTGTTGAGTATTTTTGTTGTAGGGTCTATATTTGAGTAAATTTGGATGAAAATAACTTCAAATTTGTGGATTGTGAAAAAAATTTTAGTTGGAAGTGTCAAATTTTAATAAATTTATTTGAAATCAACTTCGATTTTTTTGGATTTTGTCGAGTATTTTTGGTGTAGGATGTATATTTGAGTAAATTTAGATGAAAATATCTTAAATTTTTAGGATTGTGAAAAAAATTTTAGTTGGAAGTGCCAAATTTTAATAAATTTATTTGAATCAAACTTCGATTTTTCGGATTTTTATGGAGTATTTTTGTTTCAGGATCTACAATTGAGTAAATTTAGATGAAAATAACTTCAATTTTTAGGACTGAGAAAAATATTTTAGTTGGAAGTGTCAAATTTTAATAAATTTATTTGAAACCTACTTCGATTTTTCTCGACTATGTTGAGTTTTTTTGATAGAGAAGCTTAATTTGAGTAATTTCAGTTGAAATAAATTCGATTTTTTGGATTTTGTCACGATTTTTGTCAAATTTTCATAAATTTATTTGAAATCAACTTGGAAAATTTTGGAATTTGTTGAGTATTTATGTTGTAGGATCTATATTTGAGTAAATTTAGATGAAAATATCTTCAATTTTTTGGATTGTGAAAAAATTTTAGTTGGATGTGTCAAATTTGAATAAATTTATTTGAAACCAACTTTGATTTTTTGGATTTTCTTGAGTATTTTTGTTGTAGGATCTACAATTGAGTAAATTTAGATGAAAATAACTTCAATTTTTTGGATTGTGAAAAAAATTTTAGTTGGAAGTGTCAAATTTTAATAAATTTATTTGAAACCAATTTCGATTATTTGGATTTTCTTGAGTATTTTTGTTGTAGGATCTACAATTGAGTAAATTTAGATGAAAATAACTTCGATTTTTTGGATTTTGTCACGATTTTTGTCAAATTTTAATAAATTTATTTTAAATCAACTTGGATAATTTTGGAATTTGTTGAGTATTTTTGTTGTAGGATGTATATTTGAGTAAATTTAGATGAAAATAACGACAATTTTTTGGATTGTGAAAAAAATTTTAGTTGGAAGTGTCAAATTTTAATAAATTTATTTGAAACCAATTTCGATTATTTGGATTTTCTTGAGTATTTTTGTTGTAGGATCTACAATTGAGTAAATTTAGATGAAAATAACTTCGATTTTTTGGATTTTGTCACGATTTTTGTCAAATTTTAATAAATTTATTTGAAATCAACTTGGATAATTTTGAAATTTGTTGAGTATTTTTGTTGTAGGATCCATATTTGAGTAAATTTAGATGAAAATATCTTCAATTTTTTGGATTGTGAAAAAATTTTAGTTGGAAGTGTCAAATTTTAATAAATTTATTTGAAACCAACTTTGATTTTTTGGATTTTCTTGAGTATTTTTGTTGTAGGATCTACAATTGAGTAAATTTAGATGAAAATAACTTCAATTTTAAGGATTGTGAAAAAAAATTTAGTTGGAAGTGTCAAATTTTAATAAATTTATTTGAAAACAATTTGGATTATTTTGGATTTTGTTGACAATTTTTGTTGTAGGATCTATATTTGAGTAAATTTAGATGAAAATAACTTAAATTTTTAGGATTGTGAAAAAAATGTTAGTTGGAAGTGCCAAATTTTAATAAATTTATTTGAAACCAACTTCGATTTTTTAGATTTTCTTGAGTATTTTTGTTGTAGGATCTACAATTGAGTAAATTTTGATGAAAATAACTTCAATTTTGTGGATTGTGAAAAAAATTTTAGTTGGAAGTGTCCAATTTTAATAAATTTATTTGAAATCAACTTCGATTTTTTTGGATTTTGTCGAGTATTTTTGGTGTAGGATGTATATTTGAGTAAATTTAGATGAAAATAACTTCAATTTTTAGGACTGAGAAAAATATTTTAGTTGGAAGTGTCAAATTTTAATAAATTTATTTGAAACCTACTTCGATTTTTCTCGACTATGTTGAGTTTTTGTGATAGAGAAGCTTAATTTGAGTAATTTCAGTTGAAATAACTTCGATTTTTTGGATTTTGTCACGATTTTTGTCAAATTTTAATAAATTTATTTGAAATCAACTTGGATAATTTTGGAATTTGTTGAGTATTTTTGTTGTAGGATCTATATTTGAGTAAATGTAGATAAATATATCTTCAATTTTTTGGATTGTGAAAAAATTTTAGTTGGAAGTGTCAAATTTTAATAAATTTATTTGAAACCAACTTTGATTTTTTGGATTTTCTTGAGTATTTTTGTTGTAGGATCTACAATTGAGTAAATTTAGATGAAAATAACTTCAATTTTATGGATTGTGAAAAAAAATTTAGTTGGAAGTGTCAAATTTTAATAAATTTATTTGAAATCAATTTGGATTATTTTGGATTTTGTTGACAATTTTTGTTGTAGGATCTATATTTGAGTAAATTTAGATGAAAATAACTTAAATTTTTAGGATTGTGAAAAAAATTTTAGTTGGAAGTGCCAAATTTTAATAAATTTATTTGAAACCAACTTCGATTTTTTGGATTTTCTTGAGTATTTTTGTTGTAGGATCTACAATTGAGTAAATTTTGATGAAAATAACTTCAATTTTTTGGATTGTGAAAAAAAATTTAGTTGGAAGTGTCAAATTTTAATAAAATTATTTGAAACCAACTTCGATTTTTTGGATTTTCTTGAGTATTTTTGGTGTAGGATGTATATTTGAGTAAATTTAGATGAAAATAAAGACAATTTTTTGGATTCTGAAAAAAAAATTTACTTGGAAGTGTAAAATTATAATAAATTTATTTGAAACCAACTTCGATTTTTTTGGATTTTCTTGAGTATTTTTGTTGTAGGATCTACAATTGAGTAAATTTAGATGAAAATAACTTCGATTTTTTGGATTTTGTCACGATTTTTGTCAAATTTTAATAAATTTATTTGAAATCAACTTGGATAATTTTGGAATTTGTTGAGTATTTTTGTTGTAGGATGTATATTTGAGTAAATTTAGATGAAAATAACGACAATTTTTTGGATTGTGAAAAAAATTTTAGTTGGAAGTGTCAAATTTTAATAAATTTATTTGAAACCAATTTCGATTATTTGGATTTTCTTGAGTATTTTTGTTGTAGGATGTATATTTGAGTAAATTTAGATGAAAATAACTTCAATTTTTTGGATTGTGAAAAAAAGTTTAGTTGGAAGGGTCAAGTTTTAATAAATTTATTTGAAACCAACTTCGATTTTTTTGATTTTCTTGAGTATTTTTGTTGTAGGATCTACAATTGAGTAAATTTAGATGAAAATAACTTCGATTTTTTGGATTTTGTCACGATTTTTGTCAAATTTTAATAAATTTATTTGAAATCAACTTGGATAATTTTGAAATTTGTTGAGTATTTTTGTTGTAGGATCCATATTTGAGTAAATTTAGATGAAAATATCTTCAATTTTTTGGATTGTGAAAAAATTTTAGTTGGAAGTGTCAAATTTTAATAAATTTATTTGAAATCAATTTGGATTATTTTGGATTTTGTCGAGTATTTTTGGTGTAGGATGTATATTTGAGTAAATGTAGATGAAAATAACGACAATTTTTTGGATTGTGAAAAAAAAATTTAGTTGGAAGTGTCAAATTTTAACAAATTTATTTGAAACCAACTTCGATTTTTTTGAATTTTGTCGAGTATTTTTGGTGTAGGATGTATATTTGAGTAAATTTAGATGAAAATATCTTAAATTTTTAGGATTGTGAAACAAATTTTAGTTGGAAGTGCCAAATTTTAATAAATTTATTTGAATCAAACTTCGATTTTTCGGAGTTTTATGGAGTATTTTTGTTTCAGGATCTACAATTGAGTAAATTTAGATGAAAATAACTTCAATTTTTAGGACTGAGAAAAATATTTTAGTTGGAAGTGTCAAATTTTAATAAATTTATTTGAAACCTACTTCGATTTTTCTCGACTATGTTGAGTTTTTTTGATAGAGAAGCTTAATTTGAGTAATTTCAGTTGAAATAACTTCGATTTTTTGGATTTTGTCACGATTTTTGTCAAATTTTAATAAATTTATTTGAAATCAACTTGGAAAATTTTGGAATTTGTTGAGTATTTATGTTGTAGGATCTATATTTGAGTAAATTTAGATGAAAATATCTTCAATTTTTTGGATTGTGAAAAAATTTTAGTTGGATGTGTCAAATTTTAATAAATTTATTTGAAACCAATTTCGATTATTTGGATTTTCTTGAGTATTTTTGTTGTAGGATCTACAATTGAGTAAATTTAGATGAAAATAACTTCGATTTTTTGGATTTTGTCACGATTTTTGTCAAATTTTAATAAATTTATTTGAAATCAACTTGGATAATTTTGAAATTTGTTGAGTATTTTTGTTGTAGGATCCATATTTGAGTAAATTTAGATGAAAATATCTTCAATTTTTTGGATTGTGAAAAAATTTTAGTTGGAAGTGTCAAATTTTAATAAATTTATTTGAAACCAACTTTGATTTTTTGGATTTTCTTGAGTATTTTTGTTGTAGGATCTACAATTGAGTAAATTTAGATGAAAATAACTTCAATTTTTTGGATTGTGAAAAAAATTTGAGTTGGAAGTGTCAAATTTTAATAAATTTATTTGAAACCAACTTCGATTTTTTGGATTTTCTTGAGTATGTTTGTTGTAGGATCTACAATTGAGTAAATTTAGATGAAAATAACTTCAATTTTGTGGATTGTGAAAAAAATTTTAGTTGGAAGTGTCAAGTTTTAATAAATTTATTTGAAACCAACTTCGATATTTTGGATTTTCTTGAGTATTTTTGTTGTAGGATCTACAATTGAGTAAATTTAGATGAAAATAACTTCAATTTTAAGGATTGTGAAAAAAATTTTAGTTGGAAGTGTCAAATTTTAATAAATTTATTTGAAATCAACTTCGATTTTTTTGGATTTTGTCGAGTATTTTTGGTGTAGGATGTATATTTGAGTAAATTTAGATGAAAATAACTTCAATTTTTTGGATTGTGAAAAAAAGTTTAGTTGGAAGTGTCAAGTTTTAATAAATTTATTTGAAACCAACTTCGATTTTTTGGATTTTCTTGAGTATTTTTGTTGTAGGATCTACAATTGAGTAAATTTAGATGAAAATAACTTCGATTTTTTGGATTTTGTCACGATTTTGGTCAAATTTTAATAAATATATTTGAAATCAACTTGGATAATTTTGGAATTTGTTGAGTATTTTTGTTGTAGGAACTATATTTGAGTAAATTTAGGTGAAAATATCTTCAATTTTTAGGATTGTGCAAAAATTTTAGTTGGAAGTGCCAAATTTTAATAAATTTTTTTGTAACCAACTTCGATTTTTTGGATTTTCTTGAGTATTTTTGGTGTAGGATCTACAATTGAGTAAATTTAGATGAAAATAACTTCGATTTTTTGGATTATGTCACGATTTTTGTCAAATTTTAATAAATTTATTTGAAATCAACTTGGATAATTTTGGAATTTGTTGAGTATTTTTGTTGTAGGATCTATATTTGAGTAAATTTAGATGAAAATATCTTAAATTTTTAGGATTGTGAAAAAAAATTTAGTTGCAAATGTCAAATTTTAATAAATTTATTTGAAATCAACTTCGATTTTATTGGATTTTGTCGAATATTTTTGTTGTAGGATCTATATTTGAGTAAATTTAGATGAAAATAACTTCAATTTTTAGGACTGAGAAAAATATTTTAGTTGGAAGTGTCAAATTTTAATAAATTTATTTGAAACCTACTTCGATTTTTCTCGACTATGTTGAGTTTTTTTGATAGAGAAGCTTAATTTGAGTGATTTCAGTTGAAATAACTTCGATTTTTTGGATTTTGTCACGATTTTTGTCAAATTTTAATAAATTTATTTGAAATCAACTTGGAAAATTTGGAATTTGTTGAGTATTTATGTTGTAGGATCTATATTAGAGTAAATTTAGATGAAAATATCTTTAATTTTTTGGATTGTGAAAAAATTTTAGTTGGGTGTGTCAAATTTTAATAAATTTATTTGAAACCAACTTTGATTTTTTGGATTTTCTTGAGTATTTTTGTTGTAGGATCTACAATTGAGTAAATTTAGATGAAAATAACTTCAATTTTTTGGATTGTGAAAAAAATTTTAGTTGGAAGTGTCAAATTTTAATAAATTTATTTGAAACCAATTTCGATTATTTGGATTTTCTTGAGTATTTTTGTTGTAGGATCTACAATTGAGTAAATTTAGATGAAAATAACTTCGATTTTTTGGATTTTGTCACGATTTTTGTCAAATTTTAATAAATTTATTTGAAATCAACTTGGATAATTTTGGAATTTGTTGAGTATTTTTGTTGTAGGATGTATATTTGAGTAAATTTAGATGAAAATAACGACAATTTTTTGGATTGTGAAAAAAATTTTAGTTGGAAGTGTCAAATTTTAATAAATTTATTTGAAACCAATTTCGATTATTTGGATTTTCTTGAGTATTTTTGTTGTATGATCTACAATTGAGTAAATTTAGATGAAAATAACTTCAATTTTTTGGATTGTGAATAAAATTTTAGTTGGAAGTGTCAAATTTTAATAAATTTATTTGAATTCAACTTCAATTTTTTTGAATTTTGTCGAGTATTTTTGGTGTAGGCTGTATATTTGAGTAAATTTAGATGAAAATAACTTCGATTTTTTGGATTTTGTCACGATTTTTGTCAAATTTTAATAAATTTATTTGAAATCAACTTGGATAATTTTGGAATTTGTTGAGTATTTTTGTTGTAGGATGTATATTTGAGTAAATTTAGATGAAAATAACGACAATTTTTTGGATTGTGAAAAAAATTTTAGTTGGAAGTGTCAAATTTTAATAAATTTATTTGAAACCAATTTCGATTATTTGGATTTTCTTGAGTATTTTTGTTGTAGGATGTATATTTGAGTAAATTTAGATGAAAATAACTTCAATTTTTTGGATTGTGAAAAAAAGTTTAGTTGGAAGGGTCAAGTTTTAATAAATTTATTTGAAACCAACTTCGATTTTTTTTATTTTCTTGAGTATTTTTGTTGTAGGATCTACAATTGAGTAAATTTAGATGAAAATAACTTCGATTTTTTGGATTTTGTCACGATTTTTGTCAAATTTTAATAAATTTATTTGAAATCAACTTGGATAATTTTGAAATTTGTTGAGTATTTTTGTTGTAGGATCCATATTTGAGTAAATTTAGATGAAAATATCTTCAATTTTTTGGATTGTGAAAAAATTTTAGTTGGAAGTGTCAAATTTTAATAAATTTATTTGAAATCAATTTGGATTATTTTGGATTTTGTCGAGTATTTTTGGTGTAGGATGTATATTTGAGTAAATGTAGATGAAAATAACGACAATTTTTTGGATTGTGAAAAAAAATTTTAGTTGGAAGTGTCAAATTTTAACAAATTTATTTGAAACCAACTTCGATTTTTTTGAATTTTGTCGAGTATTTTTGGTGTAGGATGTATATTTGAGTAAATTTAGATGAAAATATCTTAAATTTTTAGGACTGAGAAAAATATTTTAGTTGGAAGTGTCAAATTTTAATAAATTTATTTGAAACCTACTTCGATTTTTCTCGACTATGTTGAGTTTTTTTGATAGAGAAGCTTAATTTGAGTAATTTCAGTTGAAATAACTTCGATTTTTTGGATTTTGTCACGATTTTTGTCAAATTTTAATAAATTTATTTGAAATCAACTTGGAAAATTTTGGAATTTGTTGAGTATTTATGTTGTAGGATCTATATTTGAGTAAATTTAGATGAAAATATCTTCAATTTTTTGGATTGTGAAAAAATTTTAGTTGGATGTGTCAAATTTTAATAAATTTATTTGAAACCAACTTTGATTTTTTGGATTTTCTTGAGTATTTTTGTTGTAGGATCTACAATTGAGTAAATTTAGATGAAAATAACTTCAATTTTGTGGATTGTGAAAAAAATTTTAGTTGGAAGTGTCAAATTTTAATAAATTTATTTGAAACCAATTTCGATTATTTGGATTTCCTTGAGTATTTTTGTTGTAGGATCTACAATTGAGTAAATTTAGATGAAAATAACTTCGATTTTTTGGATTTTGTCACGATTTTTGTCAAATTTTAATAAATTTATTTTAAATCAACTTGGATAATTTTGGAATTTGTTGAGTATTTTTGTTGTAGGATGTATATTTGAGTAAATTTAGATGAAAATAACTTCAATTTTTTGGATTGTGAAAAAAATTTGAGTTGGAAGTGTCAAATTTTAATAAATTTATTTGAAACCAACTTCGATTTTTTGGATTTTCTTGAGTATGTTTGTTGTAGGATCTACAATTGAGTAAATTTAGATGAAAATAACTTCGATTTTTTGGATTATGTCACGATTTTTGTCAAATTTTAATAAATTTATTTGAAATCAACTTGGATAATTTTGGAATTTGTTGAGTATTTTTGTTGTAGGATCTATATTTGAGTAAATTTAGATGAAAATATCTTAAATTTTTAGGATTGTGAAAAAAAATTTAGTTGCAAGTGTCAAATTTTAATAAATTTATTTGAAATCAACTTCGATTTTATTGGATTTTGTCGAATATTTTTGTTGTAGGATCTATATTTGAGTAAATTTAGATGAAAATAACTTCAATTTTTAGGACTGAGAAAAATATTTTAGTTGGAAGTGTCAAATTTTAATAAATTTATTTGAAACCTACTTCGATTTTTCTGGACTATGTTGAGTTTTTTTTGATAGAGATGCTTAATTTGAGTAATTTCAGTTGAAATAACTTCAATTTTTTGGATTTTGTCACGATTTTTGTCAAATTTTAATAAATTTATTTGAATCAAACTTCGATTTTTCGGATTTTTATGGAGTATTTTTGTTTCAGGATCTACAATTGAGTAAATTTAGATGAAAATAACTTCAATTTTTAGGACTGAGAAAAATATTTTAGTTGGAAGTGTCAAATTTTAATAAATTTATTTGAAACCTACTTCGATTTTTCTCGACTATGTTGAGTTTTTTTGATAGAGAAGCTTAATTTGAGTGATTTCAGTTGAAATAACTTCGATTTTTTGGATTTTGTCACGATTTTTGTCAAATTTTAATAAATTTATTTGAAATCAACTTGGAAAATTTTGGAATTTGTTGAGTATTTATGTTGTAGGATCTATATTAGAGTAAATTTAGATGAAAATATCTTTAATTTTTTGGATTGTGAAAAAATTTTAGTTGGGTGTGTCAAATTTTAATAAATTTATTTGAAACCAACTTTGATTTTTTGGATTTTCTTGAGTATTTTTGTTGTAGGATCTACAATTGAGTAAATTTAGATGAAAATAACTTCAATTTTTTGGATTGTGAAAAAAATTTTAGTTGGAAGTGTCAAATTTTAATAAATTTATTTGAAACCAATTTCGATTATTTGGATTTTCTTGAGTATTTTTGTTGTAGGATCTACAATTGAGTAAATTTAGATGAAAATAACTTCGATTTTTTGGATTTTGTCACGATTTTTGTCAAATTTTAATAAATTTATTTGAAATCAACTTGGATAATTTTGGAATTTGTTGAGTATTTTTGTTGTAGGATGTATATTTGAGTAAATTTAGATGAAAATAACGACAATTTTTTGGATTGTGAAAAAAATTTTAGTTGGAAGTGTCAAATTTTAATAAATTTATTTGAAACCAATTTCGATTATTTGGATTTTCTTGAGTATTTTTGTTGTATGATCTACAATTGAGTAAATTTAGATGAAAATAACTTCAATTTTTTGGATTGTGAATAAAATTTTAGTTGGAAGTGTCAAATTTTAATAAATTTATTTGAATTCAACTTCAATTTTTTTGAATTTTGTCGAGTATTTTTGGTGTAGGCTGTATATTTGAGTAAATTTAGATGAAAATAACTTCGATTTTTTGGATTTTGTCACGATTTTTGTCAAATTTTAATAAATTTATTTGAAATCAACTTGGATAATTTTGGAATTTGTTGAGTATTTTTGTTGTAGGATGTATATTTGAGTAAATTTAGATGAAAATAACGACAATTTTTTGGATTGTGAAAAAAATTTTAGTTGGAAGTGTCAAATTTTAATAAATTTATTTGAAACCAATTTCGATTATTTGGATTTTCTTGAGTATTTTTGTTGTAGGATCCATATTTGAGTAAATTTAGATGAAAATATCTTCAATTTTTTGGATTGTGAAAAAAATTTGAGTTGGAAGTGTCAAATTTTAATAAATTTATTTGAAACCAACTTCGATTTTTTGGATTTTCTTGAGTATGTTTGTTGTAGGATCTACAATTGAGTAAATTTTGATGAAAATAACTTCAATTTTTTGGATTGTGAAAAAAAATTTAGTTGGAAGTGTCAAATTTTAATAAAATTATTCGAAATCAACTTCGATTTTTTTGGATTTTGTTGAGTATTTTTGTTGTAGGGTCTATATTTGAGTAAATTTAGATGAAAATAACTTCAATTTTGTGGATTGTGAAAAAAATTTTAGTTGGAAGTGTCAAATTTTAATAAATTTATTTGATATCAACTTCGATTTTTTTGGATTTTGTCGAGTATTTTTGGTGTAGGATGTATATTTGAGTAAATTTAGATGAAAATAACTTCAATTTTTTGGATTGTGAAAAAAAGTTTATTTGGAAGTGTCAAGTTTTAATAAATTTATTTGAAACCAACTTCGATATTTTGGATTTTCTTGAGTATTTTTGTTGTAGGATCTACAATTGAATAAATTTAGATGAAAATAACTTAAATTTTAAGGATTGTGAAAAAAAATTTAGTTGGAAGTGTCAAATTTTAATAAATTTATTTGAAAACAATTTGGATTATTTTGGATTTTGTTGACAATTTTTGTTGTAGGATCTATATTTGAGTAAATTTAGATGAAAATAACTTAAATTTTTAGGATTGTGAAAAAAATGTTAGTTGGAAGTGCCAAATTTTAATAAATTTATTTGAAACCAACTTCGATTTTTTAGATTTTCTTGAGTATTTTTGTTGTAGGATCTACAATTGAGTAAATTTTGATGAAAATAACTTCAATTTTTTGGATTGTGAAAAAATTTTAGTTGGAAGTGTCAAATTTTAATAAATTTATTTGAAACCAACTTTGATTTTTTGGATTTTCTTGAGTATTTTTGTTGTAGGATCTACAATTGAGTAAATTTAGATGAAAATAACTTCAATTTTATGGATTGTGAAAAAAAATTTAGTTGGAAGTGTCAAATTTTAATAAAATTATTTGAAATCAATTTGGATTATTTTGGATTTTGTTGACAATTTTTGTTGTAGGATCTATATTTGAGTAAATTTAGATGAAAATAACTTAAATTTTTAGGATTGTGAAAAAAATTTTAGTTGGAAGTGCCAAATTTTAATAAATTTATTTGAAACCAAATTCGATTTTTTGGATTTACTTGAGTATTTTTGTTGTAGGATCTACAATTGAGTAAATTTTGATGAAAATAACTTCAATTTTTTGGATTGTGAAAAAAAATTTAGTTGGAAGTGTCAAATTTTAATAAAATTATTTGAAATCAACTTTAATTTTTTTGGATTTTGTTGAGTATTTTTGTTGTAGGGTCTATATTTGAGTAAATTTGGATGAAAATAACTTCAATTTTGTGGATTGTGAAAAAAATTTTAGTTGGAAGTGTCAAATTTTAATAAATTTATTTGAAATCAACTTCGATTTTTTTGGATTTTGTCGAGTATTTTTGGTGTAGGATGTATATTTGAGTAAATTTAGATGAAAATAACTTCAATTTTTTGGATTGTGAAAAAAAGTTTAGTTGGAAGGGTCAAGTTTTAATAAATTTATTTGAAACCAACTTCGATTTTTTTGATTTTCTTGAGTATTTTTGTTGTAGGATCTACAATTGAGTAAATTTAGATGAAAATAACTTCGATTTTTTGGATTTTGTCACGATTTTTGTCAAATTTTAATAAATTTATTTGAAATCAACTTGGATAATTTTGGAATTTGTTGAGTATTTTTGTTGTAGGATCCTTATTTGAGTAAATTTAGATGAAAATATCTTCAATTTTTTGGATTGTGAAAAAATTTTAGTTGGAAGTGTCAAATTTTAATAAATTTATTTGAAACCAACTTTGATTTTTTGGATTTTCTTGAGTATTTTTGTTGTAGGATCTACAATTGAGTAAATTTAGATGAAAATAACTTCAATTTTATGGATTGTGAAAAAAAATTTAGTTGGAAGTGTCAAATTTTAATAAATTTATTTGAAATCAATTTGGATTATTTTGGATTTTGTTGACAATTTTTGTTGTAGGATCTATATTTGAGTAAATTTAGATGAAAATAACTTAAATTTTTAGGATTGTGAAAAAAATTTTAGTTGGAAGTGCCAAATTTTAATAAATTTATTTGAAACCAACTTCGATTTTTTGGATTTTCTTGAGTATTTTTGTTGTAGGATCTACAATTGAGTAAATTTAGATGAAAATAACTTCAATTTTTTGGATTGTGAAAAAAAATTTAGTTGGAAGTGTCAAATTTTAATAAAATTATTTGAAACCAACTTCGATTTTTTGGATTTTCTTGAGTATTTTTGGTGTAGGATGTATATTTGAGTAAATTTAGATGAAAATAAAGACAATTTTTTGGATTCTGAAAAAAAATTTACTTGGAAGTGTAAAATTATAATAAATTTATTTGAAACCAACTTCGATTTTTTTGGATTTTCTTGAGTATTTTTGTTGTAGGATCTACAATTGAGTAAATTTAGATGAAAATAACTTCGATTTTTTGGATTTTGTCACGATTTTTGTCAAATTTTAATAAATTTATTTGAAATCAACTTGGATAATTTTGGAATTTGTTGAGTATTTTTGTTGTAGGATGTATATTTGAGTAAATTTAGATGAAAATAACGACAATTTTTTGGATTGTGAAAAAAATTTTAGTTGGAAGTGTCAAATTTTAATAAATTTATTTGAAACCAATTTCGATTATTTGGATTTTCTTGAGTATTTTTGTTGTAGGATGTATATTTGAGTAAATTTAGATGAAAATAACTTCAATTTTTTGGATTGTGAAAAAAAGTTTAGTTGGAAGTGTCAAGTTTTAATAAATTTATTTGAAACCAACTTCTATATTTTGGATTTTCTTGAGTATTTTTGTTGTAGGATCTACAATTGAGTAAATTTAGATGAAAATAACTTCAATTTTAAGGATTGTGAAAAAAATTTTAGTTGGAAGTGTCAAATTTTAATAAATTTATTTGAAATCAACTTCGATTTTTTTGGATTTTGTCGAGTATTTTTGGTGTAGGATGTATATTTGAGTAAATTTAGATGAAAATAACTTCAATTTTTTGGATTGTGAAAAAAAGTTTAGTTGGAAGTGTCAAGTTTTAATAAATTTATTTGAAACCAACTTCGATTTTTTGGATTTTCTTGAGTATTTTTGTTGTAGGATCTACAATTGAGTAAATTTAGATGAAAATAACTTCGATTTTTTGGATTTTGTCACGATTTTGGTCAAATTTTAATAAATATATTTGAAATCAACTTGGATAATTTTGGAATTTGTTGAGTATTTTTGTTGTAGGAACTATATTTGAGTAAATTTAGGTGAAAATATCTTCAATTTTTAGGATTGTGCAAAAATTTTAGTTGGAAGTGCCAAATTTTAATAAATTTTTTTGTAACCAACTTCGATTTTTTGGATTTTCTTGAGTATTTTTGGTGTAGGATCTACAATTGAGTAAATTTAGATGAAAATAACTTCGATTTTTTGGATTATGTCACGATTTTTGTCAAATTTTAATAAATTTATTTGAAATCAACTTGGATAATTTTGGAATTTGTTGAGTATTTTTGTTGTAGGATCTATATTTGAGTAAATTTAGATGAAAATATCTTAAATTTTTAGGATTGTGAAAAAAAATTTAGTTGCAAATGTCAAATTTTAATAAATTTATTTGAAATCAACTTCGATTTTATTGGATTTTGTCGAATATTTTTGTTGTAGGATCTATATTTGAGTAAATTTAGATGAAAATAACTTCAATTTTTAGGACTGAGAAAAATATTTTAGTTGGAAGTGTCAAATTTTAATAAATTTATTTGAAACCTACTTCGATTTTTCTCGACTATGTTGAGTTTTTTTGATAGAGAAGCTTAATTTGAGTGATTTCAGTTGAAATAACTTCGATTTTTTGGATTTTGTCACGATTTTTGTCAAATTTTAATAAATTTATTTGAAATCAACTTGGATAATTTTGGAATTTGTTGAGTATTTTTGTTGTAGGATCTATATTTGAGTAAATGTAGATAAATATATCTTCAATTTTTTGGATTGTGAAAAAATTTTAGTTGGAAGTGTCAAATTTTAATAAATTTATTTGAAACCAACTTTGATTTTTTGGATTTTCTTGAGTATTTTTGTTGTAGGATCTACAATTGAGTAAATTTAGATGAAAATAACTTCAATTTTATGGATTGTGAAAAAAAATTTAGTTGGAAGTGTCAAATTTTAATAAATTTATTTGAAATGAATTTGGATTATTTTGGATTTTGTTGACAATTTTTGTTGTAGGATCTATATTTGAGTAAATTTAGATGAAAATAACTTAAATTTTTAGGATTGTGAAAAAAATTTTAGTTGGAAGTGCCAAATTTTAATAAATTTATTTGAAACCAACTTCGTTTTTTTGGATATTCTTGAGTATTTTTGTTGTAGGATCTACAATTGAGTAAATTTTGATGAAAATAACTTCAATTTTTTGGATTGTGAAAAAAAATTTAGTTGGAAGTGTCAAATTTTAATAAAATTATTTGAAATCAACTTCGATTTTTTTGGATTTTGTTGAGTATTTTTGTTGTAGGGTCTATATTTGAGTAAATTTGGATGAAAATAACTTCAAATTTGTGGATTATGAAAAAAAATTTAGTTGGAAGTGTCAAATTTTAATAAATTTATTTGAAATCAATTTGGATTATTTTGGATTTTGTCGAGTATTTTTGGTGTAGGATGTATATTTGAGTAAATGTAGATGAAAATAACAACAATTTTTTGGATTGTGAAAAAAATTTTAGTTGGAAGTGTCAAATTTTAATAAAATTATTTGAAACCAACTTCGATTTTTTGGATTTTCTTGAGTATTTTTGGTGTAGGATGTATATTTGAGTAAATTTAGATGAAAATAACTCCAATTTTTTGGATTGTGAAAAAAAGTTTAGTTGGAAGTGTCAAGTTTTAATAAATTTATTTGAAACCAACCTCGATTTTTTGGATTTTCTTGAGTATTTTTGTTGTAGGATCTACAATTGAGTAAATTTAGATGAAAATAACTTCAATTTTTTGGATTGTGAAAAAAAGTTTAGTTGGAAGTGTCAAGTTTTAATAATTTTATTTGAAACCATCTTCGATTTTTTGGATTTTCTTGAGTATTTTTGTTGTAGGATCTACAATTGAGTAAATTTAGATGAAAATAACTTGAATTTTTTGGATTGTGAAAAAAATTTGAGTTGGAAGTGTCAAATTTTAATAAATTTATTTGAAACCAACTTCGATTTTTTGGATTTTCTTGAGTATTTTTGTTGTAGGATCTACAATTGAGTAAATTTAGATGAAAATAACTTCGATTTTTTGGATTTTGTCACGATTTTTGTCAAATTTTAATAAATTTATTTGAAATCAACTTGGATAATTTTGGAATTTGTTGAGTATTTTTGTTGTAGGATCTATATTTGAGTAAATGTAGATAAATATATCTTCAATTTTTTGGATTGTGAAAAAATTTTAGTTGGAAGTGTCAAATTTTAATAAATTTATTTGAAACCAACTTTGATTTTTTGGATTTTCTTGAGTATTTTTGTTGTAGGATCTACAATTGAGTAAATTTAGATGAAAATAACTTCAATTTTATGGATTGTGAAAAAAAATTTAGTTGGAAGTGTCAAATTTTAATAAATTTATTTGAAATGAATTTGGATTATTTTGGATTTTGTTGACAATTTTTGTTGTAGGATCTATATTTGAGTAAATTTAGATGAAAATAACTTAAATTTTTAGGATTGTGAAAAAAATTTTAGTTGGAAGTGCCAAATTTTAATAAATTTATTTGAAACCAACTTCGTTTTTTTGGATTTTCTTGAGTATTTTTGTTGTAGGATCTACAATTGAGTAAATTTTGATGAAAATAACTTCAATTTTTTGGATTGTGAAAAAAAATTTAGTTGGAAGTGTCAAATTTTAATAAAATTATTTGAAATCAACTTCGATTTTTTTGGATTTTGTTGAGTATTTTTGTTGTAGGGTCTATATTTGAGTAAATTTGGATGAAAATAACTTCAAATTTGTGGATTATGAAAAAAAATTTAGTTGGAAGTGTCAAATTTTAATAAATTTATTTGAAATCAATTTGGATTATTTTGGATTTTGTCGAGTATTTTTGGTGTAGGATGTATATTTGAGTAAATGTAGATGAAAATAACAACAATTTTTTGGATTGTGAAAAAAATTTTAGTTGGAAGTGTCAAATTTTAATAAAATTATTTGAAACCAACTTCGATTTTTTGGATTTTCTTGAGTATTTTTGGTGTAGGATGTATATTTGAGTAAATTTAGATGAAAATAACTCCAATTTTTTGGATTGTGAAAAAAAGTTTAGTTGGAAGTGTCAAGTTTTAATAAATTTATTTGAAACCAACTTCGATTTTTTGGATTTTCTTGAGTATTTTTGTTGTAGGATCTACAATTGAGTAAATTTAGATGAAAATAACTTCAATTTTTTGGATTGTGAAAAAAAGTTTAGTTGGAAGTGTCAAATTTTAATAAATTTATTTGAAACCAACTTCGATTTTTTGGATTTTCTTGAGTATTTTTGTTGTAGGATCTACAATTGAGTAAATTTAGATGAAAATAACTTCGATTTTTTGGATTTTGTCACGATTTTTGTCAAATTTTAATAAATTTATTTGAAATCAACTTGGATAATTTTGGAATTTGTTGAGTATTTTTGTTGTAGGATGTATATTTGAGTAAATTTAGATGAAAATAACGACAATTTTTTGGATTGTGAAAAAAATTTTAGTTGGAAGTGTCAAATTTTAATAAATTTATTTGAAACCAATTTCGATTATTTGGATTTTCTTGAGTATTTTTGTTGTAGGATCTACAATTGAGTAAATTTAGATGAAAATAACTTCAATTTTTTGGATTGTGAATAAAATTTTAGTTGGAAGTGTCAAATTTTAATAAATTTATTTGAATTCAACTTCGATTTTTTGGGATTTTGTCCAGTATTTTTGGTGTAGGATGTATATTTGAGTAAATTTAGATGAAAATAACGACAATTTTTTGGATTGTGAAAAAAATTTTAGTTGGAAGTGTCAAATTTTAATAAATTTATTTGAAACCAATTTCGATTATTTGGATTTTCTTGAGTATTTTTGTTGTAGGATCTACAATTGAGTAAATTTAGATGAAAATAACTTCAATTTTTAGGACTGAGAAAAATATTTTAGTTGGAAGTGTCAAATTTTAATAAATTTATTTGAAACCTACTTCGATTTTTCTCGACTATGTTGAGTTTTTGTGATAGAGAAGCTTAATTTGAGTAATTTCAGTTGAAATAACTTCGATTTTTTGGATTTTGTCACGATTTTTGTCAAATTTTAATAAATTTATTTGAAATCAACTTGGATAATTTTGGATTTTGTTGAGTATTTTTGTTGTAGGGTCTATATTTGAGTAAATTTAGATGAAAATATCTTCAATTTTTTGGATTGTGAAAAAATTTTAGTTGGATGTGTCAAATTTTAATAAATTTATTTGAATTCAACTTCGATTTTTTGGGATTTTGTCCAGTATTTTTGGTGTAGGATGTATATTTGAGTAAATTTAGATGAAAATAACGACAATTTTTTGGATTGTGAAAAAAATTTTAGTTGGAAGTGTCAAATTTTAATAAATTTATTTGAAACCAATTTCGATTATTTGGATTTTCTTGAGTATTTTTGTTGTAGGATCCATATTTGAGTAAATTTAGATGAAAATATCTTCAATTTTTTGGATTGTGAAAAAATTTTAGTTGGAAGTGTCAAATTTTAATAAATTTATTTGAAACCAACTTTGATTTTTTGGATTTTCTTGAGTATTTTTGTTGTAGGATCTACAATTGAGTAAATTTAGATGAAAATAACTTCAATTTTTTGGATTGTGAAAAAAATTTGAGTTGGAAGTGTCAAATTTTAATAAATTTATTTGAAACCAAATTCGATTTTTTGGATTTTCTTGAGTATTTTTGTTGTAGGATCTACAATTGAGTAAATTTAGATGAAAATAACTTCAATTTTGTGGATTGTAAAAAAAATTTTAGTTGGAAGTGTCAAATTTTAATAAATTTATTTGAAATCAATTTCGATTTTTTTGGATTTTGTCGAGTATTTTTGGTGTAGGATGTATATTTGAGTAAATTTAGATGAAAATAACTTCAATTTTTTGGATTGTGAAAAAAAGTTTATTTGGAAGTGTCAAGTTTTAATAAATTTATTTGAAACCAACTTCGATATTTTGGATTTTCTTGAGTATTTTTGTTGTAGGATCTACAATTGAGTAAATTTAGATGAAAATAACTTCAATTTTAAGGATTGTGAAAAAAATTTAGTTGGAAGTGTCAAATTTTAATAAATTTATTTGAAAACAATTTGGATTATTTTGGATTTTGTTGACAATTTTTGTTGTAGGATCTATATTTGAGTAAATTTAGATGAAAATAACTTAAATTTTTAGGATTGTGAAAAAAATGTTAGTTGGAAGTGCCAAATTTTAATAAATTTATTTGAAACCAACTTCGATTTTTTAGATTTTCTTGAGTATTTTTGTTGTAGGATCTACAATTGAGTAAATTTTGATGAAAATAACTTCAATTTTGTGGATTGTGAAAAAAATTTTAGTTGGAAGTGTCAAATTTTAATAAATTTATTTGAAATCAACTTCGATTTTTTTGGATTTTGTCGAGTATTTTTGGTGTAGGATGTATATTTGAGTAAATTTAGATGAAAATAACTTCAATTTTTAGGACTGAGAAAAATATTTTAGTTGGAAGTGTCAAATTTTAATAAATTTATTTGAAACCTACTTCGATTTTTCTCGACTATGTTGAGTTTTTGTGATAGAGAAGCTTAATTTGAGTAATTTCAGTTGAAATAACTTCGATTTTTTGGATTTTGTCACGATTTTGGTCAAATTTTAATAAATTTATTTGAAATCAACTTGGATAATTTTGGAATTTGTTGAGTATTTTTGTTGTAGGATCTATATTTGAGTAAATGTAGATAAATATATCTTCAATTTTTTGGATTGTGAAAAAATTTTAGTTGGAAGTGTCAAATTTTAATAAATTTATTTGAAACCAACTTTGATTTTTTGGATTTTCTTGAGTATTTTTGTTGTAGGATCTACAATTGAGTAAATTTAGATGAAAATAACTTCAATTTTATGGATTGTGAAAAAAAATTTAGTTGGAAGTGTCAAATTTTAATAAATTTATTTGAAATCAATTTGGATTATTTTGGATTTTGTTGACAATTTTTGTTGTAGGATCTATATTTGAGTAAATTTAGATGAAAATAACTTAAATTTTTAGGATTGTGAAAAAAATTTTAGTTGGAAGTGCCAAATTTTAATAAATTTATTTGAAACCAACTTCGATTTTTTGGATTTTCTTGAGTATTTTTGTTGTAGGATCTACAATTGAGTAAATTTTGATGAAAATAACTTCAATTTTTTGGATTGTGAAAAAAAATTTAGTTGGAAGTGTCAAATTTTAATAAAATTATTTGAAATCAACTTCGATTTTTTTGGATTTTGTTGAGTATTTTTGTTGTAGGGTCTATATTTGAGTAAATTTGGATGAAAATAACTTCAAATTTGTGGATTATGAAAAAAAATTTAGTTGGAAGTGTCAAATTTTAATAAATTTATTTGAAATCAATTTGGATTATTTTGGATTTTGTCGAGTATTTTTGGTGTAGGATGTATATTTGAGTAAATGTAGATGAAAATAACAACAATTTTTTGGATTGTGAAAAAAATTTTAGTTGGAAGTGTCAAATTTTAATAAAATTATTTGAAATCAACTTCGATTTTTTTGGATTTTGTTGAGTATTTTTGTTGTAGGGTCTATATTTGAGTAAATTTAGATGAAAATAACTTCAATTTTGTGGATTGTGAAAAAAATTTTAGTTGGAAGTGTCATATTGTAATAAATTTTTTTTCATATCAACTTCGATTTTTTTGGATTTTGTCGAGTATTTTTGGTGTAGGATGTATATTTGAGTAAATTTAGATGAAAATAACTTCAATTTTTTGGATTGTGAAAAAAAGTTTAGTTGGAAGTGTCAAGTTTTAATAAATTTATTTGAAACCAACTTCGATTTTTTGGATTTTCTTGAGTATTTTTGTTGTAGGATCTACAATTGAGTAAATTTAGATGAAAATAACTTCGATTTTTTGGATTTTGTCACGATTTTTGTCAAATTTTAATAAATTTATTTGAAATCAACTTGGATAATTTTGGAATTTGTTGAGTATTTTTGTTGTAGGATGTATATTTGAGTAAATTTAGATGAAAATAACGACAATTTTTTGGATTGTGAAAAAAATTTTAGTTGGAAGTGTCAAATTTTAATAAATTTATTTGAAACCAATTTCGATTATTTGGATTTTCTTGAGTATTTTTGTTGTAGGATCTACAATTGAGTAAATTTAGATGAAAATAACTTCAATTTTTTGGATTGTGAATAAAATTTTAGTTGGAAGTGTCAAATTTTAATAAATTTATTTGAATTCAACTTCGATTTTTTGGGATTTTGTCCAGTATTTTTGGTGTAGGATGTATATTTGAGTAAATTTAGATGAAAATAACGACAATTTTTTGGATTGTGAAAAAAATTTTAGTTGGAAGTGTCAAATTTTAATAAATTTATTTGAAACCAATTTCGATTATTTGGATTTTCTTGAGTATTTTTGTTGTAGGATCTACAATTGAGTAAATTTAGATGAAAATAACTTCAATTTTTAGGACTGAGAAAAATATTTTAGTTGGAAGTGTCAAATTTTAATAAATTTATTTGAAACCTACTTCGATTTTTCTCGACTATGTTGAGTTTTTGTGATAGAGAAGCTTAATTTGAGTAATTTCAGTTGAAATAACTTCGATTTTTTGGATTTTGTCACGATTTTTGTCAAATTTTAATAAATTTATTTGAAATCAACTTGGATAATTTTGGAATTTGTTGAGTATTTTTGTTGTAGGATCTATATTTGAGTAAATGTAGATAAATATATCTTCAATTTTTTGGATTGTGAAAAAATTTTAGTTGGAAGTGTCAAATTTTAATAAATTTATTTGAAACCAACTTTGATTTTTTGGATTTTCTTGAGTATTTTTGTTGTAGGATCTACAATTGAGTAAATTTAGATGAAAATAACTTCAATTTTATGGATTGTGAAAAAAAATTTAGTTGGAAGTGTCAAATTTTAATAAATTTATTTGAAATCAATTTGGATTATTTTGGATTTTGTTGACAATTTTTGTTGTAGGATCTATATTTGAGTAAATTTAGATGGAAATAACTTAAATTTTTAGGATTGTGAAAAAAATTTTAGTTGGAAGTGCCAAATTTTAATAAAATTATTTGAAATCAACTTCGATTTTTTTGGATTTTGTTGTAGGGTCTATATTTGAGTAAATTTGGATGAAAATAACTTCAAATTTGTGGATTGTGAAAAAAATTTTAGTTGGAAGTGTCAAATTTTAATAAATTTATTTGAAATCAATTTGGATTATTTTGGATTTTGTCGAGTATTTTTGGTGTAGGATGTATATTTGAGTAAATGTAGATGAAAATAACGACAATTTTTTGGATTGTGAAAAAAAATTTTAGTTGGAAGTGTCAAATTTTAATAAAATTATTTGAAACCAACTTCGATTTTTTGGATTTTCTTGAGTATTTTTGGTGTAGGATGTATATTTGAGTAAATTTAGATGAAAATAACGACAATTTTTTGGATTGTGAAAAAAATTTTAGTTGGAAGTGTCAAATTTTAATAAATTTATTTGAAACCAATTTCGATTATTTGGATTTTCTTGAGTATTTTTGTTGTAGGATCTACAATTGAGTAAATTTAGATGAAAATAACTTCAATTTTTAGGACTGAGAAAAATATTTTAGTTGGAAGTGTCAAATTTTAATAAATTTATTTGAAACCTACTTCGATTTTTCTCGACTATGTTGAGTTTTTGTGATAGAGAAGCTTAATTTGAGTAATTTCAGTTGAAATAACTTCGATTTTTTGGATTTTGTCACGATTTTTGTCAAATTTTAATAAATTTATTTGAAATCAACTTGGATAATTTTGGAATTTGTTGAGTATTTTTGTTGTAGGATCTATATTTGAGTAAATGTAGATAAATATATCTTCAATTTTTTGGATTGTGAAAAAATTTTAGTTGGAAGTGTCAAATTTTAATAAATTTATTTGAAACCAACTTTGATTTTTTGGATTTTCTTGAGTATTTTTGTTGTAGGATCTACAATTGAGTAAATTTAGATGAAAATAACTTCAATTTTATGGATTGTGAAAAAAAATTTAGTTGGAAGTGTCAAATTTTAATAAATTTATTTGAAATCAATTTGGATTATTTTGGATTTTGTTGACAATTTTTGTTGTAGGATCTATATTTGAGTAAATTTAGATGGAAATAACTTAAATTTTTAGGATTGTGAAAAAAATTTTAGTTGGAAGTGCCAAATTTTAATAAAATTATTTGAAATCAACTTCGATTTTTTTGGATTTTGTTGTAGGGTCTATATTTGAGTAAATTTGGATGAAAATAACTTCAAATTTGTGGATTGTGAAAAAAATTTTAGTTGGAAGTGTCAAATTTTAATAAATTTATTTGAAATCAATTTGGATTATTTTGGATTTTGTCGAGTATTTTTGGTGTAGGATGTATATTTGAGTAAATGTAGATGAAAATAACGACAATTTTTTGGATTGTGAAAAAAAATTTTAGTTGGAAGTGTCAAATTTTAATAAAATTATTTGAAACCAACTTCGATTTTTTGGATTTTCTTGAGTATTTTTGGTGTAGGATGTATATTTGAGTAAATTTAGATGAAAATAACTCCAATTTTTTGGATTGTGAAAAAAAGTTTAGTTGGAAGTGTCAAGTTTTAATAATTTTATTTGAAACCAACTTCGATTTTTTGGATTTTCTTGAGTATTTTTGTTGTAGGATCTACAATTGAGTAAATTTAGATGAAAATAACTTCAATTTTTTGGATTGTGAAAAAAATTTGAGTTGGAAGTGTCAAATTTTAATAAATTTATTTGAACCCAACTTCGATTTTTTGGATTTTCTTGAGTATTTTTGTTGTAGGATCTGCAATTGAGTAAATTTTGATGAAAATAACTTCAATTTTTTGGATTGTGAAAAAAAATTTAGTTGGAAGTGTCAAATTTTAATAAAATTATTTGAAATCAACTTCGATTTTTTTGGATTTTGTTGAGTATTTTTGTTGTAGGGTCTATATTTGAGTAAATTTAGATGAAAATATCTTCAATTTTTTGGATTGTGAAAAAATTTTAGTTGGATGTGCCAAATTTTAATAAATTTATTTGAAACCAACTTTGATTTTTTGGATTTTCTTGAGTATTTTTGTTGTAGGATCTACAATTGAGTAAATTTAGATGAAAATAACTTCAATTTTTTGGATTGTGAAAAAAAGTTTAGTTGGAAGTGTCAAGTTTTAATAAATTTATTTGAAACCAACTTCGATTATTTGGATTTTCTTGAGTATTTTTGTTGTAGGGTCTATATTTGAGTAAATTTAGATGAAAATAACTTCAATTTTGTGGATTGTGAAAAAAATTTTAGTTGGAAGTGTCATATTGTAATAAATTTTTTTTCATATCAACTTCGATTTTTTTGGATTTTGTCGAGTATTTTTGGTGTAGGATGTATATTTGAGTAAATTTAGATGAAAATAACTTCAATTTTTTGGATTGTGAAAAAAAGTTTAGTTGGAAGTGTCAAGTTTTAATAAATTTATTTGAAACCAACTTCGATTTTTTGGATTTTCTTGAGTATTTTTGTTGTAGGATCTACAATTGAGTAAATTTAGATGAAAATAACTTCGATTTTTTGGATTTTGTCACGATTTTTGTCAAATTTTAATAAATTTATTTGAAATCAACTTGGATAATTTTGGAATTTGTTGAGTATTTTTGTTGTAGGATGTATATTTGAGTAAATTTAGATGAAAATAACGACAATTTTTTGGATTGTGAAAAAAATTTTAGTTGGAAGTGTCAAATTTTAATAAATTTATTTGAAACCAATTTCGATTATTTGGATTTTCTTGAGTATTTTTGTTGTAGGATCTACAATTGAGTAAATTTAGATGAAAATAACTTCAATTTTTTGGATTGTGAATAAAATTTTAGTTGGAAGTGTCAAATTTTAATAAATTTATTTGAATTCAACTTCGATTTTTTGGGATTTTGTCCAGTATTTTTGGTGTAGGATGTATATTTGAGTAAATTTAGATGAAAATAACGACAATTTTTTGGATTGTGAAAAAAATTTTAGTTGGAAGTGTCAAATTTTAATAAATTTATTTGAAACCAATTTCGATTATTTGGATTTTCTTGAGTATTTTTGTTGTAGGATCTACAATTGAGTAAATTTAGATGAAAATAACTTCAATTTTTAGGACTGAGAAAAATATTTTAGTTGGAAGTGTCAAATTTTAATAAATTTATTTGAAACCTACTTCGATTTTTCTCGACTATGTTGAGTTTTTGTGATAGAGAAGCTTAATTTGAGTAATTTCAGTTGAAATAACTTCGATTTTTTGGATTTTGTCACGATTTTTGTCAAATTTTAATAAATTTATTTGAAATCAACTTGGATAATTTTGGAATTTGTTGAGTATTTTTGTTGTAGGATCTATATTTGAGTAAATGTAGATAAATATATCTTCAATTTTTTGGATTGTGAAAAAATTTTAGTTGGAAGTGTCAAATTTTAATAAATTTATTTGAAACCAACTTTGATTTTTTGGATTTTCTTGAGTATTTTTGTTGTAGGATCTACAATTGAGTAAATTTAGATGAAAATAACTTCAATTTTATGGATTGTGAAAAAAAATTTAGTTGGAAGTGTCAAATTTTAATAAATTTATTTGAAATCAATTTGGATTATTTTGGATTTTGTTGACAATTTTTGTTGTAGGATCTATATTTGAGTAAATTTAGATGGAAATAACTTAAATTTTTAGGATTGTGAAAAAAATTTTAGTTGGAAGTGCCAAATTTTAATAAAATTATTTGAAATCAACTTCGATTTTTTTGGATTTTGTTGTAGGGTCTATATTTGAGTAAATTTGGATGAAAATAACTTCAAATTTGTGGATTGTGAAAAAAATTTTAGTTGGAAGTGTCAAATTTTAATAAATTTATTTGAAATCAATTTGGATTATTTTGGATTTTGTCGAGTATTTTTGGTGTAGGATGTATATTTGAGTAAATGTAGATGAAAATAACGACAATTTTTTGGATTGTGAAAAAAAATTTTAGTTGGAAGTGTCAAATTTTAATAAAATTATTTGAAACCAACTTCGATTTTTTGGATTTTCTTGAGTATTTTTGGTGTAGGATGTATATTTGAGTAAATTTAGATGAAAATAACTCCAATTTTTTGGATTGTGAAAAAAAGTTTAGTTGGAAGTGTCAAGTTTTAATAATTTTATTTGAAACCAACTTCGATTTTTTGGATTTTCTTGAGTATTTTTGTTGTAGGATCTACAATTGAGTAAATTTAGATGAAAATAACTTCAATTTTTTGGATTGTGAAAAAAATTTGAGTTGGAAGTGTCAAATTTTAATAAATTTATTTGAACCCAACTTCGATTTTTTGGATTTTCTTGAGTATTTTTGTTGTAGGATCTGCAATTGAGTAAATTTTGATGAAAATAACTTCAATTTTTTGGATTGTGAAAAAAAATTTAGTTGGAAGTGTCAAATTTTAATAAAATTATTTGAAATCAACTTCGATTTTTTTGGATTTTGTTGAGTATTTTTGTTGTAGGGTCTATATTTGAGTAAATTTAGATGAAAATATCTTCAATTTTTTGGATTGTGAAAAAATTTTAGTTGGATGTGTCAAATTTTAATAAATTTATTTGAAATCAACTTGGATAATTTTGGAATTTGTTGAGTATTTTTGTTGTAGGATGTATATTTGAGTAAATTTAGATGAAAATAACGACAATTTTTTGGATTGTGAAAAAAATTTTAGTTGGAAGTGTCAAATTTTAATAAATTTATTTGAAACCAATTTCGATTATTTGGATTTTCTTGAGTATTTTTGTTGTAGGATCTACAATTGAGTAAATTTAGAGGAAAATAACTTCAATTTTTTGGATTGTGAATAAAATTTTAGTTGGAAGTGTCAAATTTTAATAAATTTATTTGAATTCAACTTCGATTTTTTGGGATTTTGTCCAGTATTTTTGGTGTAGGATGTATATTTGAGTAAATTTAGATGAAAATAACGACAATTTTTTGGATTGTGAAAAAAATTTTAGTTGGAAGTGTCAAATTTTAATAAATTTATTTGAAACCAATTTCGATTATTTGGATTTTCTTGAGTATTTTTGTTGTAGGATGTATATTTGAGTAAATTTAGATGAAAATAACGACAATTTTTTGGATTGTGAATAAAATTTTAGTTGGAAGTGTCAAATTTTAATAAATTTATTTGAATTCAACTTCGATTTTTTGGGATTTTGTACAGTATTTTTGGTGTAGGATGTATATTTGAGTAAATTTAGATGAAAATAACGACAATTTTTTGGATTGTGAAAAAAAATTTAGTTGGAAGTGTCAAATTTTAATAAATTTATTTGAAACCAATTTCGATTATTTGGATTTTCTTGAGTATTTTTGTTGTAGGATCTACAATTGAGTAAATTTTGATGAAAATAACTTCAATTTTTTGGATTGTGAAAAAAAATTTAGTTGGAAGTGTCAAATTTTAATAAAATTATTTGAAATCAACTTCGATTTTTTTGGATTTTGTTGAGTATTTTTGTTGTAGGGTCTATATTTGAGTAAATTTGGATGAAAATAACTTCAAATTTGTGGATTATGAAAAAAAATTTAGTTGGAAGTGTCAAATTTTAATAAATTTATTTGAAATCAATTTGGATTATTTTGGATTTTGTCGAGTATTTTTGGTGTAGGATGTATATTTGAGTAAATGTAGATGAAAATAACAACAATTTTTTGGATTGTGAAAAAAATTTTAGTTGGAAGTGTCAAATTTTAATAAAATTATTTGAAATCAACTTCGATTTTTTTGGATTTTGTTGAGTATTTTTGTTGTAGGGTCTATATTTGAGTAAATTTAGATGAAAATAACTTCAATTTTGTGGATTGTGAAAAAAATTTTAGTTGGAAGTGTCATATTGTAATAAATTTTTTTTCATATCAACTTCGATTTTTTTGGATTTTGTCGAGTATTTTTGGTGTAGGATGTATATTTGAGTAAATTTAGATGAAAATAACTTCAATTTTTTGGATTGTGAAAAAAAGTTTAGTTGGAAGTGTCAAGTTTTAATAAATTTATTTGAAACCAACTTCGATTTTTTGGATTTTCTTGAGTATTTTTGTTGTAGGATCTACAATTGAGTAAATTTAGATGAAAATAACTTCGATTTTTTGGATTTTGTCACGATTTTTGTCAAATTTTAATAAATTTATTTGAAATCAACTTGGATAATTTTGGAATTTGTTGAGTATTTTTGTTGTAGGATGTATATTTGAGTAAATTTAGATGAAAATAACGACAATTTTTTGGATTGTGAAAAAAATTTTAGTTGGAAGTGTCAAATTTTAATAAATTTATTTGAAACCAATTTCGATTATTTGGATTTTCTTGAGTATTTTTGTTGTAGGATCTACAATTGAGTAAATTTAGATGAAAATAACTTCAATTTTTTGGATTGTGAATAAAATTTTAGTTGGAAGTGTCAAATTTTAATAAATTTATTTGAATTCAACTTCGATTTTTTGGGATTTTGTCCAGTATTTTTGGTGTAGGATGTATATTTGAGTAAATTTAGATGAAAATAACGACAATTTTTTGGATTGTGAAAAAAATTTTAGTTGGAAGTGTCAAATTTTAATAAATTTATTTGAAACCAATTTCGATTATTTGGATTTTCTTGAGTATTTTTGTTGTAGGATCTACAATTGAGTAAATTTAGATGAAAATAACTTCAATTTTTAGGACTGAGAAAAATATTTTAGTTGGAAGTGTCAAATTTTAATAAATTTATTTGAAACCTACTTCGATTTTTCTCGACTATGTTGAGTTTTTGTGATAGAGAAGCTTAATTTGAGTAATTTCAGTTGAAATAACTTCGATTTTTTGGATTTTGTCACGATTTTTGTCAAATTTTAATAAATTTATTTGAAATCAACTTGGATAATTTTGGAATTTGTTGAGTATTTTTGTTGTAGGATCTATATTTGAGTAAATGTAGATAAATATATCTTCAATTTTTTGGATTGTGAAAAAATTTTAGTTGGAAGTGTCAAATTTTAATAAATTTATTTGAAACCAACTTTGATTTTTTGGATTTTCTTGAGTATTTTTGTTGTAGGATCTACAATTGAGTAAATTTAGATGAAAATAACTTCAATTTTATGGATTGTGAAAAAAAATTTAGTTGGAAGTGTCAAATTTTAATAAATTTATTTGAAATCAATTTGGATTATTTTGGATTTTGTTGACAATTTTTGTTGTAGGATCTATATTTGAGTAAATTTAGATGGAAATAACTTAAATTTTTAGGATTGTGAAAAAAATTTTAGTTGGAAGTGCCAAATTTTAATAAAATTATTTGAAATCAACTTCGATTTTTTTGGATTTTGTTGAGTATTTTTGTTGTAGGGTCTATATTTGAGTAAATTTGGATGAAAATAACTTCAAATTTGTGGATTGTGAAAAAAATTTTAGTTGGAAGTGTCAAATTTTAATAAATTTATTTGAAATCAATTTGGATTATTTTGGATTTTGTCGAGTATTTTTGGTGTAGGATGTATATTTGAGTAAATGTAGATGAAAATAACGACAATTTTTTGGATTGTGAAAAAAAATTTTAGTTGGAAGTGTCAAATTTTAATAAAATTATTTGAAACCAACTTCGATTTTTTGGATTTTCTTGAGTATTTTTGGTGTAGGATGTATATTTGAGTAAATTTAGATGAAAATAACTCCAATTTTTTGGATTGTGAAAAAAAGTTTAGTTGGAAGTGTCAAGTTTTAATAATTTTATTTGAAACCAACTTCGATTTTTTGGATTTTCTTGAGTATTTTTGTTGTAGGATCTACAATTGAGTAAATTTAGATGAAAATAACTTCAATTTTTTGGATTGTGAAAAAAATTTGAGTTGGAAGTGTCAAATTTTAATAAATTTATTTGAACCCAACTTCGATTTTTTGGATTTTCTTGAGTATTTTTGTTGTAGGATCTGCAATTGAGTAAATTTTGATGAAAATAACTTCAATTTTTTGGATTGTGAAAAAAAATTTAGTTGGAAGTGTCAAATTTTAATAAATTTATTTGAAAACAATTTGGATTATTTTGGATTTTGTTGACAATTTTTGTTGTAGGATCTATATTTGAGTAAATTTAGATGAAAATAACTTAAATTTTTAGGATTGTGAAAAAAATGTTAGTTGGAAGTGCCAAATTTTAATAAATTTATTTGAAACCAACTTCGATTTTTTAGATTTTCTTGAGTATTTTTGTTGTAGGATCTACAATTGAGTAAATTTTGATGAAAATAACTTCAATTTTGTGGATTGTGAAAAAAATTTTAGTTGGAAGTGTCAAATTTTAATAAATTTATTTGAAATCAACTTCGATTTTTTTGGATTTTGTCGAGTATTTTTGGTGTAGGATGTATATTTGAGTAAATTTAGATGAAAATAACTTCAATTTTTAGGACTGAGAAAAATATTTTAGTTGGAAGTGTCAAATTTTAATAAATTTATTTGAAACCAACTTCGATTTTTCTCGACTATGTTGAGTTTTTGTGATAGAGAAGCTTAATTTGAGTAATTTCAGTTGAAATAACTTCGATTTTTTGGATTTTGTCACGATTTTGGTCAAATTTTAATAAATTTATTTGAAATCAACTTGGATAATTTTGGAATTTGTTGAGTATTTTTGTTGTAGGATCTATATTTGAGTAAATGTAGATAAATATATCTTCAATTTTTTGGATTGTGAAAAAATTTTAGTTGGAAGTGACAAATTTTAATAAATTTATTTGAAACCAACTTTGATTTTTTGGATTTTCTTGAGTATTTTTGTTGTAGGATCTACAATTGAGTAAATTTAGATGAAAATAACTTCAATTTTATGGATTGTGAAAAAAAATTTAGTTGGAAGTGTCAAATTTTAATAAATTTATTTGAAATCAATTTGGATTATTTTGGATTTTGTTGACAATTTTTGTTGTAGGATCTATATTTGAGTAAATTTGGATGAAAATAACTTAAATTTTTAGGATTGTGAAAAAAATTTTAGTTGGAAGTGCCAAATTTTAATAAATTTATTTGAAACCAACTTCGATTTTTTGGATTTTCTTGAGTATTTTTGTTGTAGGATCTACAATTGAGTAAATTTTGATGAAAATAACTTCAATTTTTTGGATTGTGAAAAAAAATTTAGTTGGAAGTGTCAAATTTTAATAAAATTATTTGAAATCAACTTCGATTTTTTTGGATTTTGTTGAGTATTTTTGTTGTAGGGTCTATATTTGAGTAAATTTGGATGAAAATAACTTCAAATTTGTGGATTGTGAAAAAAATTTTAGTTGGAAGTGTCAAATTTTAATAAATTTATTTGAAATCAATTTGGATTATTTTGGATTTTGTCGAGTATTTTTGGTGTAGGATGTATATTTGAGTAAATGTAGATGAAAATAACAACAATTTTTTGGATTGTGAAAAAAAATTTTAGTTGGAAGTGTCAAATTTTAATAAAATTATTTGAAACCAACTTCGATTTTTTGGATTTTCTTGAGTATTTTTGGTGTAGGATGTATATTTGAGTAAATTTAGATGAAAATAACTCCAATTCTTTGGATTGTGAAAAAAAGTTTAGTTGGAAGTGTCAAGTTTTAATAAATTTATTTGAAACCAACTTCGATTTTTTGGATTTTCTTGAGTATTTTTGTTGTAGGATCTACAATTGAGTAAATTTAGATGAAAATAACTTCAATTTTTTGGATTGTGAAAAAAAGTTTAGTTGGAAGTGTCAAGTTTTAATAATTTTATTTGAAACCAACTTCGATTTTTTGGATTTTCTTGAGTATTTTTGGTGTAGGATGTATATTTGAGTAAATTTAGATGAAAATAACTCCAATTTTTTGGATTGTGAAAAAAAGTTTAGTTGGAAGTGTCAAGTTTTAATAATTTTATTTGAAACCAACTTCGATTTTTTGGATTTTGTTGAGTATTTTTGTTGTAGGGTCTATATTTGAGTAAATTTAGATGAAAATATCTTCAATTTTTTGGATTGTGAAAAAATTTTAGTTGGATGTGTCAAATTTTAATAAATTTATTTGAAACCAACTTTGATTTTTTGGATTTTCTTGAGTATTTTTGTTGTAGGATCTACAATTGAGTAAATTTAGATGAAAATAACTTCAATTTTTTGGATTGTGAAAAAAAGTTTAGTTGGAAGTGTCAAATTTTAATAAAATTATTTGAAATCAACTTCGATTTTTTTGGATTTTGTTGAGTATTTTTGTTGTAGGGTCTATATTTGAGTAAATTTAGATGAAAATAACTTCAATTTTGTGGATTGTGAAAAAAATTTTAGTTGGAAGTGTCATATTGTAATAAATTTTTTTTCATATCAACTTCGATTTTTTTGGATTTTGTCGAGTATTTTTGGTGTAGGATGTATATTTGAGTAAATTTAGATGAAAATAACTTCAATTTTTTGGATTGTGAAAAAAAGTTTAGTTGGAAGTGTCAAGTTTTAATAAATTTATTTGAAACCAACTTCGATTTTTTGGATTTTCTTGAGTATTTTTGTTGTAGGATCTACAATTGAGTAAATTTAGATGAAAATAACTTCGATTTTTTGGATTTTGTCACGATTTTTGTCAAATTTTAATAAATTTATTTGAAATCAACTTGGATAATTTTGGAATTTGTTGAGTATTTTTGTTGTAGGATGTATATTTGAGTAAATTTAGATGAAAATAACGACAATTTTTTGGATTGTGAAAAAAATTTTAGTTGGAAGTGTCAAATTTTAATAAATTTATTTGAAACCAATTTCGATTATTTGGATCTTCTTGAGTATTTTTGTTGTAGGATGTATATTTGAGTAAATTTAGATGAAAATAACGACAATTTTTTGGATTGTGAATAAAATTTTAGTTGGAAGTGTCAAATTTTAATAAATTTATTTGAATTCAACTTCGATTTTTTGGGATTTTGTACAGTATTTTTGGTGTAGGATGTATATTTGAGTAAATTTAGATGAAAATAACGACAATTTTTTGGATTGTGAAAAAAATTTTAGTTGGAAGTGTCAAATTTTAATAAATTTATTTGAAACCAATTTCGATTATTTGGATTTTCTTGAGTATTTTTGTTGTAGGATCTACAATTGAGTAAATTTAGATGAAAATAACTTCAATTTTTAGGACTGAGAAAAATATTTTAGTTGGAAGTGTCAAATTTTAATAAATTTATTTGAAACCTACTTCGATTTTTCTCGACTATGTTGAGTTTTTGTGATAGAGAAGCTTAATTTGAGTAATTTCAGTTGAAATAACTTCGATTTTTTGGATTTTGTCACGATTTTTGTCAAATTTTAATAAATTTATTTGAAATCAACTTGGATAATTTTGGAATTTGTTGAGTATTTTTGTTGTAGGATGTATATTTGAGTAAATTTAGATGAAAATAACGACAATTTTTTGGATTGTGAAAAAAATTTTAGTTGGAAGTGTCAAATTTTAATAAATTTATTTGAAACCAATTTCGATTATTTGGATTTTCTTGAGTATTTTTGTTGTAGGATCTACAATTGAGTAAATTTAGATGAAAATAACTTCGATTTTTTGGATTTTGTCACGATTTTTGTCAAATTTTAATAAATTTATTTGAAATCAACTTGGATAATTTTGAAATTTGTTGAGTATTTTTGTTGTAGGATCCATATTTGAGTAAATTTAGATGAAAATATCTTCAATTTTTTGGATTGTGAAAAAATTTTAGTTGGAAGTGTCAAATTTTAATAAATTTATTTGAAACCAACTTTGATTTTTTGGATTTTCTTGAGTATTTTTGTTGTAGGATCTACAATTGAGTAAATTTAGATGAAAATAACTTCAATTTTTTGGATTGTGAAAAAAATTTGAGTTGGAAGTGTCAAATTTTAATAAATTTATTTGAAACCAAATTCGATTTTTTGGATTTTCTTGAGTATTTTTGTTGTAGGATCTACAATTGAGTAAATTTAGATGAAAATAACTTCAATTTTGTGGATTGTGAAAAAAATTTTAGTTGGAAGTGTCAAATTTTAATAAATTTATTTGAAATCAATTTCGATTTTTTTGGATTTTGTCGAGTATTTTTGGTGTAGGATGTATATTTGAGTAAATTTAGATGAAAATAACTTCAATTTTTTGGATTGTGAAAAAAAGTTTATTTGGAAGTGTCAAGTTTTAATAAATTTATTTGAAACCAACTTCGATATTTTGGATTTTCTTGAGTATTTTTGTTGTAGGATCTACAATTGAGTAAATTTAGATGAAAATAACTTCAATTTTAAGGATTGTGAAAAAAAATTTAGTCGGAAGTGTCAAATTTTAATAAATTTATTTGAAAACAATTTGGATTATTTTGGATTTTGTTGACAATTTTTGTTGTAGGATCTATATTTGAGTAAATTTAGATGAAAATAACTTAAATTTTTAGGATTGTGAAAAAAATGTTAGTTGGAAGTGCCAAATTTTAATAAATTTATTTGAAACCAACTTCGATTTTTTAGATTTTCTTGAGTATTTTTGTTGTAGGATCTACAATTGAGTAAATTTTGATGAAAATAACTTCAATTTTGTGGATTGTGAAAAAAATGTTAGTTGGAAGTGCCAAATTTTAATAAATTTATTTGAAACCAACTTCGATTTTTTAGATTTTCTTGAGTATTTTTGTTGTAGGATCTACAATTGAGTAAATTTTGATGAAAATAACTTCAATTTTGTGGATTGTGAAAAAAATTTTAGTTGGAAGTGTCAAATTTTAATAAATTTATTTGAAATCAACTTCGATTTTTTTGGATTTTGTCGAGTATTTTTGGTGTAGGATGTATATTTGAGTAAATTTAGATGATAATAACTTCAATTTTTAGGACTGAGAAAAATATTTTAGTTGGAAGTGTCAAATTTTAATAAATTTATTTGAAACCTACTTCGATTTTTCTCGACTATGTTGAGTTTTTGTGATAGAGAAGCTTAATTTGAGTAATTTCAGTTGAAATAACTTCGATTTTTTGGATTTTGTCACGATTTTGGTCAAATTTTAATAAATTTATTTGAAATCAACTTGGATAATTTTGGAATTTGTTGAGTATTTTTGTTGTAGGATCTATATTTGAGTAAATGTAGATAAATATATCTTCAATTTTTTGGATTGTGAAAAAATTTTAGTTGGAAGTGTCAAATTTTAATAAATTTATTTGAAACCAACTTTGATTTTTTGGATTTTCTTGAGTATTTTTGTTGTAGGATCTACAATTGAGTAAATTTAGATGAAAATAACTTCAATTTTATGGATTGTGAAAAAAAATTTAGTTGGAAGTGTCAAATTTTAATAAATTTATTTGAAATCAATTTGGATTATTTTGGATTTTGTTGACAATTTTTGTTGTAGGATCTATATTTGAGTAAATTTAGATGAAAATAACTTAAATTTTTAGGATTGTGAAAAAAATTTTAGTTGGAAGTGCCAAATTTTAATAAATTTATTTGAAACCAACTTCGATTTTTTGGATTTTCTTGAGTATTTTTGTTGTAGGATCTACAATTGAGTAAATTTTGATGAAAATAACTTCAATTTTTTGGATTGTGAAAAAAAATTTAGTTGGAAGTGTCAAATTTTAATAAAATTATTTGAAACCAACTTCGATTTTTTGGATTTTCTTGAGTATTTTTGGTGTAGGATGTATATTTGAGTAAATTTAGATGAAAATAACTCCAATTTTTTGGATTGTGAAAAAAAGTTTAGTTGGAAGTGTCAAGTTTTAATAAATTTATTTGAAACCAACTTCGATTTTTTGGATTTTCTTGAGTATTTTTGTTGTAGGATCTACAATTGAGTAAATTTAGATGAAAATAACTTCAATTTTTTGGATTGTGAAAAAAAGTTTAGTTGGAAGTGTCAAGTTTTAATAATTTTATTTGAAACCAACTTCGATTTTTTGGATTTTCTTGAGTATTTTTGTTGTAGGATCTACAATTGAGTAAATTTAGATGAAAATAACTTCAATTTTTTGGATTGTGAAAAAATTTTAGTTGGATGTGTCAAATTTTAATAAATTTATTTGAAACCAACTTTGATTTTTTGGATTTTCTTGAGTATTTTTGTTGTAGGATCTACAATTGAGTAAATTTAGATGAAAATAACTTCAATTTTTTGGATTGTGAAAAAAAGTTTAGTTGGAAGTGTCAAATTTTAATAAAATTATTTGAAATCAACTTCGATTTTTTTGGATTTTGTTGAGTATTTTTGTTGTAGGGTCTATATTTGAGTAAATTTAGATGAAAATAACTTCAATTTTGTGGATTGTGAAAAAAATTTTAGTTGGAAGTGTCATATTGTAATAAATTTTTTTTCATATCAACTTCGATTTTTTTGGATTTTGTCGAGTATTTTTGGTGTAGGATGTATATTTGAGTAAATTTAGATGAAAATAACTTCAATTTTTTGGATTGTGAAAAAAAGTTTAGTTGGAAGTGTCAAGTTTTAATAAATTTATTTGAAACCAACTTCGATTTTTTGGATTTTCTTGAGTATTTTTGTTGTAGGATCTACAATTGAGTAAATTTAGATGAAAATAACTTCGATTTTTTGGATTTTGTCACGATTTTTGTCAAATTTTAATAAATTTATTTGAAATCAACTTGGATAATTTTGGAATTTGTTGAGTATTTTTGTTGTAGGATGTATATTTGAGTAAATTTAGATGAAAATAACGACAATTTTTTGGATTGTGAAAAAAATTTTAGTTGGAAGTGTCAAATTTTAATAAATTTATTTGAAACCAATTTCGATTATTTGGATCTTCTTGAGTATTTTTGTTGTAGGATGTATATTTGAGTAAATTTAGATGAAAATAACGACAATTTTTTGGATTGTGAATAAAATTTTAGTTGGAAGTGTCAAATTTTAATAAATTTATTTGAATTCAACTTCGATTTTTTGGGATTTTGTACAGTATTTTTGGTGTAGGATGTATATTTGAGTAAATTTAGATGAAAATAACGACAATTTTTTGGATTGTGAAAAAAATTTTAGTTGGAAGTGTCAAATTTTAATAAATTTATTTGAAACCAATTTCGATTATTTGGATTTTCTTGAGTATTTTTGTTGTAGGATCTACAATTGAGTAAATTTAGATGAAAATAACTTCAATTTTTAGGACTGAGAAAAATATTTTAGTTGGAAGTGTCAAATTTTAATAAATTTATTTGAAACCTACTTCGATTTTTCTCGACTATGTTGAGTTTTTGTGATAGAGAAGCTTAATTTGAGTAATTTCAGTTGAAATAACTTCGATTTTTTGGATTTTGTCACGATTTTTGTCAAATTTTAATAAATTTATTTGAAATCAACTTGGATAATTTTGGAATTTGTTGAGTATTTTTGTTGTAGGATCTATATTTGAGTAAATGTAGATAAATATATCTTCAATTTTTTGGATTGTGAAAAAATTTTAGTTGGAAGTGTCAAATTTTAATAAATTTATTTGAATTCAACTTCGATTTTTTGGGATTTTGTCCAGTATTTTTGGTGTAGGATGTATATTTGAGTAAATTTAGATGAAAATAACGACAATTTTTTGGATTGTGAAAAAAATTTTAGTTGGAAGTGTCAAATTTTAATAAATTTATTTGAAACCAATTTCGATTATTTGGATTTTCTTGAGTATTTTTGTTGTAGGATCTACAATTGAGTAAATTTAGATGAAAATAACTTCAATTTTATGGATTGTGAAAAAAAATTTAGTTGGAAGTGTCAAATTTTAATAAATTTATTTGAAATCAATTTGGATTATTTTGGATTTTGTTGACAATTTTTGTTGTAGGATCTATATTTGAGTAAATTTAGATGGAAATAACTTAAATTTTTAGGATTGTGAAAAAAATTTTAGTTGGAAGTGCCAAATTTTAATAAATTTATTTGAAACCAACTTCGATTTTTTGGATTTTCTTGAGTATTTTTGTTGTAGGATCTACAATTGAGTAAAATTTGATGAAAATAACTTCAATTTTTTGGATTGTGAAAAAAAATTTAGTTGGAAGTGTCAAATTTTAATAAAATTATTTGAAATCAACTTCGATTTTTTTGGATTTTGTTGAGTATTTTTGTTGTAGGGTCTATATTTGAGTAAATTTGGATGAAAATAACTTCAAATTTGTGGATTGTGAAAAAAATTTTAGTTGGAAGTGTCAAATTTTAATAAATTTATTTGAAATCAACTTCGATTTTTTTGGATTTTGTCGAGTATTTTTGGTGTAGGATGTATATTTGAGTAAATTTAGAGGAAAATATCTTAATTTTTTAGGATTGTGAAAAAATTTTTAGTTGGAAGTGCCAAATTTTAATAAATTTATTTGAATCAAACTTCGATTTTTCGGATTTTTATGGAGTATTTTTGTTTCAGGATCTACAATTGAGTAAATTTAGATGAAAATAACTTCAATTTTTAGGACTGAGAAAAATATTTTAGTTGGAAGTGTCAAATTTTAATAAATTTATTTGAAACCTACTTCGATTTTTCTCGACTATGTTGAGTTTTTTTGATAGAGAAGCTTAATTTGAGTAATTTCAGTTGAAATAAATTCGATTTTTTGGATTTTGTCACGATTTTTGTCAAATTTTCATAAATTTATTTGAAATCAACTTGGAAAATTTTGGAATTTGTTGAGTATTTATGTTGTAGGATCTATATTTGAGTAAATTTAGATGAAAATATCTTCAATTTTTTGGATTGTGAAAAAATTTTAGTTGGATGTGTCAAATTTTAATAAATTTATTTGAAACCAACTTTGATTTTTTTGATTTTCTTGAGTATTTTTGTTGTAGGATCTACAATTGAGTAAATTTAGATGAAAATAACTTCAATTTTTTGGATTGTGAAAAAAATTTTAGTTGGAAGTGTCAAATTTTAATAAATTTATTTGAAACCAATTTCGATTATTTGGATTTTCTTGAGTATTTTTGTTGTAGGATCTACAATTGAGTAAATTTAGATGAAAATAACTTCGATTTTTTGGATTTTGTCACGATTTTTGTCAAATTTTAATAAATTTATTTGAAATCAACTTGGATAATTTTGGAATTTGTTGAGTATTTTTGTTGTAGGATGTATATTTGAGTAAATTTAGATGAAAATAACGACAATTTTTTGGATTGTGAAAAAAATTTTAGTTGGAAGTGTCAAATTTTAATAAATTTATTTGAAACCAATTTCGATTATTTGGATTTTCTTGAGTATTTTTGTTGTAGGATCTACAATTGAGTAAATTTAGATGAAAATAACTTCGATTTTTTGGATTTTGTCACGATTTTTGTCAAATTTTAATAAATTTATTTGAAATCAACTTGGATAATTTTGAAATTTGTTGAGTATTTTTGTTGTAGGATCCATATTTGAGTAAATTTAGATGAAAATATCTTCAATTTTTTGGATTGTGAAAAAATTTTAGTTGGAAGTGTCAAATTTTAATAAATTTATTTGAAACCAACTTTGATTTTTTGGATTTTCTTGAGTATTTTTGTTGTAGGATCTACAATTGAGTAAATTTAGATGAAAATAACTTCAATTTTTTGGATTGTGAAAAAAATTTGAGTTGGAAGTGTCAAATTTTAATAAATTTATTTGAAACCAAATTCGATTTTTTGGATTTTCTTGAGTATTTTTGTTGTAGGATCTACAATTGAGTAAATTTAGATGAAAATAACTTCAATTTTGTGGATTGTGAAAAAAATTTTAGTTGGAAGTGTCAAATTTTAATAAATTTATTTGAAATCAATTTCGATTTTTTTGGATTTTGTCGAGTATTTTTGGTGTAGGATGTATATTTGAGTAAATTTAGATGAAAATAACTTCAATTTTTTGGATTGTGAAAAAAAGTTTATTTGGAAGTGTCAAGTTTTAATAAATTTATTTGAAACCAACTTCGATATTTTGGATTTTCTTGAGTATTTTTGTTGTAGGATCTACAATTGAGTAAATTTAGATGAAAATAACTTCAATTTTAAGGATTGTGAAAAAAAATTTAGTTGGAAGTGTCAAATTTTAATAAATTTATTTGAAAACAATTTGGATTATTTTGGATTTTGTTGACAATTTTTGTTGTAGGATCTATATTTGAGTAAATTTAGATGAAAATAACTTAAATTTTTAGGATTGTGAAAAAAATGTTAGTTGGAAGTGCCAAATTTTAATAAATTTATTTGAAACCAACTTCGATTTTTTAGATTTTCTTGAGTATTTTTGTTGTAGGATCTACAATTGAGTAAATTTTGATGAAAATAACTTCAATTTTGTGGATTGTGAAAAAAATTTTAGTTGGAAGTGTCAAATTTTAATAAATTTATTTGAAATCAACTTCGATTTTTTTGGATTTTGTCGAGTATTTTTGGTGTAGGATGTATATTTGAGTAAATTTAGATGAAAATAACTTCAATTTTTAGGACTGAGAAAAATATTTTAGTTGGAAGTGTCAAATTTTAATAAATTTATTTGAAACCTACTTCGATTTTTCTCGACTATGTTGAGTTTTTGTGATAGAGAAGCTTAATTTGAGTAATTTCAGTTGAAATAACTTCGATTTTTTGGATTTTGTCACGATTTTGGTCAAATTTTAATAAATTTATTTGAAATCAACTTGGATAATTTTGGAATTTGTTGAGTATTTTTGTTGTAGGATCTATATTTGAGTAAATGTAGATAAATATATCTTCAATTTTTTGGATTGTGAAAAAATTTTAGTTGGAAGTGTCAAATTTTAATAAATTTATTTGAAACCAACTTTGATTTTTTGGATTTTCTTGAGTATTTTTGTTGTAGGATCTACAATTGAGTAAATTTAGATGAAAATAACTTCAATTTTATGGATTGTGAAAAAAAATTTAGTTGGAAGTGTCAAATTTTAATAAATTTATTTGAAATCAATTTGGATTATTTTGGATTTTGTTGACAATTTTTGTTGTAGGATCTATATTTGAGTAAATTTAGATGAAAATAACTTAAATTTTTAGGATTGTGAAAAAAATTTTAGTTGGAAGTGCCAAATTTTAATAAATTTATTTGAAACCAACTTCGATTTTTTGGATTTTCTTGAGTATTTTTGTTGTAGGATCTACAATTGAGTAAATTTTGATGAAAATAACTTCAATTTTTTGGATTGTGAAAAAAAATTTAGTTGGAAGTGTCAAATTTTAATAAAATTATTTGAAATCAACTTCGATTTTTTTGGATTTTGTTGAGTATTTTTGTTGTAGGGTCTATATTTGAGTAAATTTGGATGAAAATAACTTCAAATTTGTGGATTGTGAAAAAAATTTTAGTTGGAAGTGTCAAATTTTAATAAATTTATTTGAAATCAATTTGGATTATTTTGGATTTTGTCGAGTATTTTTGGTGTAGGATGTATATTTGAGTAAATGTAGATGAAAATAACAACAATTTTTTGGATTGTGAAAAAAAATTTTAGTTGGAAGTGTCAAATTTTAATAAAATTATTTGAAACCAACTTCGATTTTTTGGATTTTCTTGAGTATTTTTGGTGTAGGATGTATATTTGAGTAAATTTAGATGAAAATAACTCCAATTTTTTGGATTGTGAAAAAAAGTTTAGTTGGAAGTGTCAAGTTTTAATAAATTTATTTGAAACCAACTTCGATTTTTTGGATTTTCTTGAGTATTTTTGTTGTAGGATCTACAATTGAGTAAATTTAGATGAAAATAACTTCAATTTTTTGGATTGTGAATAAAATTTTAGTTGGAAGTGTCAAATTTTAATAAATTTATTTGAATTCAACTTCGATTTTTTGGGATTTTGTCCAGTATTTTTGGTGTAGGATGTATATTTGAGTAAATTTAGATGAAAATAACGACAATTTTTTGGATTGTGAAAAAAATTTTAGTTGGAAGTGTCAAATTTTAATAAATTTATTTGAAACCAATTTCGATTATTTGGATTTTCTTGAGTATTTTTGTTGTAGGATGTATATTTGAGTAAATTTAGATGAAAATAACGACAATTTTTTGGATTGTGAATAAAATTTTAGTTGGAAGTGTCAAATTTTAATAAATTTATTTGAATTCAACTTCGATTTTTTGGGATTTTGTACAGTATTTTTGGTGTAGGATGTATATTTGAGTAAATTTAGATGAAAATAACGACAATTTTTTGGATTGTGAAAAAAATTTTAGTTGGAAGTGTCAAATTTTAATAAATTTATTTGAAACCAATTTCGATTATTTGGATTTTCTTGAGTATTTTTGTTGTAGGATCTACAATTGAGTAAATTTAGATGAAAATAACTTCAATTTTTAGGACTGAGAAAAATATTTTAGTTGGAAGTGTCAAATTTTAATAAATTTATTTGAAACCTACTTCGATTTTTCTCGACTATGTTGAGTTTTTGTGATAGAGAAGCTTAATTTGAGTAATTTCAGTTGAAATAACTTCGATTTTTTGGATTTTGTCACGATTTTTGTCAAATTTTAATAAATTTATTTGAAATCAACTTGGATAATTTTGGAATTTGTTGAGTATTTTTGTTGTAGGATCTATATTTGAGTAAATGTAGATAAATATATCTTCAATTTTTTGGATTGTGAAAAAATTTTAGTTGGAAGTGTCAAATTTTAATAAATTTATTTGAAACCAACTTTGATTTTTTGGATTTTCTTGAGTATTTTTGTTGTAGGATCTACAATTGAGTAAATTTAGATGAAAATAACTTCAATTTTAAGGATTGTGAAAAAAAATTTAGTTGGAAGTGTCAAATTTTAATAAATTTATTTGAAATCAATTTGGATTATTTTGGATTTTGTTGACAATTTTTGTTGTAGGATCTATATTTGAGTAAATTTAGATGAAAATAACTTAAATTTTTAGGATTGTGAAAAAAATGTTAGTTGGAAGTGCCAAATTTTAATAAATTTATTTGAAACCAACTTCGATTTTTTAGATTTTCTTGAGTATTTTTGTTGTAGGATCTACAATTGAGTAAATTTTGATGAAAATAACTTCAATTTTGTGGATTGTGAAAAAAATTTTAGTTGGAAGTGTCAAATTTTAATAAATTTATTTGAAATCAACTTCGATTTTTTTTGATTTTGTCGAGTATTTTTGGTGTAGGATGTATATTTGAGTAAATTTAGATGAAAATAACTTCAATTTTTTGGATTGTGAAAAAAAGTTTAGTTGGAAGTGTCAAGTTTTAATAAATTTATTTGAAACCAACTTCGATTTTTTGGATTTTCTTGAGTATTTTTGTTGTAGGATCTACAATTGAGTAAATTTAGATGAAAATAACTTCGATTTTTTGGATTTTGTCACGATTTTGGTCAAATTTTAATAAATATATTTGAAATCAACTTGGATAATTTTGGAATTTGTTGAGTATTTTTGTTGTAGGAACTATATTTGAGTAAATTTAGGTGAAAATATCTTCAATTTTTAGGATTGTGCAAAAATTTTAGTTGGAAGTGCCAAATTTTAATAAATTTTTTTGTAACCAACTTCGATTTTTTGGATTTTCTTGAGTATTTTTGGTGTAGGATCTACAATTGAGTAAATTTAGATGAAAATAACTTCGATTTTTTGGATTATGTCACGATTTTTGTCAAATTTTAATAAATTTATTTGAAATCAACTTGGATAATTTTGGAATTTGTTGAGTATTTTTGTTGTAGGATCTATATTTGAGTAAATTTAGATGAAAATATCTTAAATTTTTAGGATTGTGAAAAAAAATTTAGTTGCAAGTGTCAAATTTTAATAAATTTATTTGAAATCAACTTCGATTTTATTGGATTTTGTCGAATATTTTTGTTGTAGGATCTATATTTGAGTAAATTTAGATGAAAATAACTTCAATTTTTAGGACTGAGAAAAATATTTTAGTTGGAAGTGTCAAATTTTAATAAATTTATTTGAAACCTACTTCGATTTTTCTGGACTATGTTGAGTTTTTTTTGATAGAGAAGCTTAATTTGAGTAATTTCAGTTGAAATAACTTCAATTTTTTGGATTTTGTCACGATTTTTGTCAAATTTTAATAAATTTATTTGAATCAAACTTCGATTTTTCGGATTTTTATGGAGTATTTTTGTTTCAGGATCTACAATTGAGTAAATTTAGATGAAAATAACTTCAATTTTTAGGACTGAGAAAAATATTTTAGTTGGAAGTGTCAAATTTTAATAAATTTATTTGAAACCTACTTCGATTTTTCTCGACTATGTTGAGTTTTTTTGATAGAGAAGCTTAATTTGAGTGATTTCAGTTGAAATAACTTCGATTTTTTGGATTTTGTCACGATTTTTGTCAAATTTTAATAAATTTATTTGAAATCAACTTGGAAAATTTTGGAATTTGTTGAGTATTTATGTTGTAGGATCTATATTAGAGTAAATTTAGATGAAAATATCTTTAATTTTTTGGATTGTGAAAAAATTTTAGTTGGGTGTGTCAAATTTTAATAAATTTATTTGAAACCAACTTTGATTTTTTGGATTTTCTTGAGTATTTTTGTTGTAGGATCTACAATTGAGTAAATTTAGATGAAAATAACTTCAATTTTTTGGATTGTGAAAAAAATTTTAGTTGGAAGTGTCAAATTTTAATAAATTTATTTGAAACCAATTTCGATTATTTGGATTTTCTTGAGTATTTTTGTTGTAGGATCTACAATTGAGTAAATTTAGATGAAAATAACTTCGATTTTTTGGATTTTGTCACGATTTTTGTCAAATTTTAATAAATTTATTTGAAATCAACTTGGATAATTTTGGAATTTGTTGAGTATTTTTGTTGTAGGATGTATATTTGAGTAAATTTAGATGAAAATAACGACAATTTTTTGGATTGTGAAAAAAATTTTAGTTGGAAGTGTCAAATTTTAATAAATTTATTTGAAACCAATTTCGATTATTTGGATTTTCTTGAGTATTTTTGTTGTATGATCTACAATTGAGTAAATTTAGATGAAAATAACTTCAATTTTTTGGATTGTGAATAAAATTTTAGTTGGAAGTGTCAAATTTTAATAAATTTATTTGAATTCAACTTCAATTTTTTTGAATTTTGTCGAGTATTTTTGGTGTAGGCTGTATATTTGAGTAAATTTAGATGAAAATAACTTCGATTTTTTGGATTTTGTCACGATTTTTGTCAAATTTTAATAAATTTATTTGAAATCAACTTGGATAATTTTGGAATTTGTTGAGTATTTTTGTTGTAGGATGTATATTTGAGTAAATTTAGATGAAAATAACGACAATTTTTTGGATTGTGAAAAAAATTTTAGTTGGAAGTGTCAAATTTTAATAAATTTATTTGAAACCAATTTCGATTATTTGGATTTTCTTGAGTATTTTTGTTGTAGGATGTATATTTGAGTAAATTTAGATGAAAATAACTTCAATTTTTTGGATTGTGAAAAAAAGTTTAGTTGGAAGGGTCAAGTTTTAATAAATTTATTTGAAACCAACTTCGATTTTTTTGATTTTCTTGAGTATTTTTGTTGTAGGATCTACAATTGAGTAAATTTAGATGAAAATAACTTCGATTTTTTGGATTTTGTCACGATTTTTGTCAAATTTTAATAAATTTATTTTAAATCAACTTGGATAATTTTGAAATTTGTTGAGTATTTTTGTTGTAGGATCCATATTTGAGTAAATTTAGATGAAAATATCTTCAATTTTTTGGATTGTGAAAAAATTTTAGTTGGAAGTGTCAAATTTTAATAAATTTATTTGAAATCAATTTGGATTATTTTGGATTTTGTCGAGTATTTTTGGTGTAGGATGTATATTTGAGTAAATGTAGATGAAAATAACGACAATTTTTTGGATTGTGAAAAAAAATTTTAGTTGGAAGTGTCAAATTTTAACAAATTTATTTGAAACCAACTTCGATTTTTTTCGAATTTTGTCGAGTATTTTTGGTGTAGGATGTATATTTGAGTAAATTTAGATGAAAATATCTTAAATTTTTAGGATTGTGAAACAAATTTTAGTTGGAAGTGCCAAATTTTAATAAATTTATTTGAATCAAACTTCGATTTTTCGGAGTTTTATGGAGTATTTTTGTTTCAGGATCTACAATTGAGTAAATTTAGATGAAAATAACTTCAATTTTTAGGACTGAGAAAAATATTTTAGTTGGAAGTGTCAAATTTTAATAAATTTATTTGAAACCTACTTCGATTTTTCTCGACTATGTTGAGTTTTTTTGATAGAGAAGCTTAATTTGAGTAATTTCAGTTGAAATAACTTCGATTTTTTGGATTTTGTCACGATTTTTGTCAAATTTTAATAAATTTATTTTAAATCAACTTGGATAATTTTGGAATTTGTTGAGTATTTTTGTTGTAGGATGTATATTTGAGTAAATTTAGATGAAAATAACGACAATTTTTTGGATTGTGAAAAAAATTTTAGTTGGAAGTGTCAAATTTTAATAAATTTATTTGAAACCAATTTCGATTATTTGGATTTTCTTGAGTATTTTTGTTGTAGGATCTACAATTGAGTAAATTTAGATGAAAATAATTTCGATTTTTTGGATTTTGTCACGATTTTTGTCAAATTTTAATAAATTTATTTGAAATCAACTTGGATAATTTTGAAATTTGTTGAGTATTTTTGTTGTAGGATCCATATTTGAGTAAATTTAGATGAAAATATCTTCAATTTTTTGGATTGTGAAAAAATTTTAGTTGGAAGTGTCAAATTTTAATAAATTTATTTGAAACCAACTTTGATTTTTTGGATTTTCTTGAGTATTTTTGTTGTAGGATCTACAATTGAGTAAATTTAGATGAAAATAACTTCAATTTTTTGGATTGTGAAAAAAATTTGAGTTGGAAGTGTCAAATTTTAATAAATTTATTTGAAACCAACTTCGATTTTTTGGATTTTCTTGAGTATGTTTGTTGTAGGATCTACAATTGAGTAAATTTTGATGAAAATAACTTCAATTTTTTGGATTGTGAAAAAAAATTTAGTTGGAAGTGTCAAATTTTAATAAAATTATTCGAAATCAACTTCGATTTTTTTGGATTTTGTTGAGTATTTTTGTTGTAGGGTCTATATTTGAGTAAATTTAGATGAAAATAACTTCAATTTTGTGGATTGTGAAAAAAATTTTAGTTGGAAGTGTCAAATTTTAATAAATTTATTTGATATCAACTTCGATTTTTTTGGATTTTGTCGAGTATTTTTGGTGTAGGATGTATATTTGAGTAAATTTAGATGAAAATAACTTCAATTTTTTGGATTGTGAAAAAAAGTTTATTTGGAAGTGTCAAGTTTTAATAAATTTATTTGAAACCAACTTCGATATTTTGGATTTTCTTGAGTATTTTTGTTGTAGGATCTACAATTGAGTAAATTTAGATGAAAATAACTTAAATTTTAAGGATTGTGAAAAAAAATTTAGTTGGAAGTGTCAAATTTTAATAAATTTATTTGAAAACAATTTGGATTATTTTGGATTTTGTTGACAATTTTTGTTGTAGGATCTATATTTGAGTAAATTTAGATGAAAATAACTTAAATTTTTAGGATTGTGAAAAAAATGTTAGTTGGAAGTGCCAAATTTTAATAAATTTATTTGAAACCAACTTCGATTTTTTAGATTTTCTTGAGTATTTTTGTTGTAGGATCTACAATTGAGTAAATTTTGATGAAAATAACTTCAATTTTTTGGATTGTGAAAAAAAATTTAGTTGGAAGTGTCAAATTTTAATAAAATTATTTGAAATCAACTTCAATTTTTTTGGATTTTGTTGAGTATTTTTGTTGTAGGGTCTATATTTGAGTAAATTTGGATGAAAATAACTTCAATTTTGTGGATTGTGAAAAAAATTTTAGTTGGAAGTGTCAAATTTTAATAAATTTATTTGAAATCAACTTCGATTTTTTTGGATTTTGTCGAGTATTTTTGGTGTAGGATGTATATTTGAGTAAATTTAGATGAAAATAACTTCAATTTTTTGGATTGTGAAAAAAAGTTTAGTTGGAAGGGTCAAGTTTTAATAAATTTATTTGAAACCAACTTCGATTTTTTTTATTTTCTTGAGAATTTTTGTTGTAGGATCTACAATTGAGTAAATTTAGATGAAAATAACTTCGATTTTTTGGATTTTGTCACGATTTTTGTCAAATTTTAATAAATTTATTTGAAATCAACTTGGATAATTTTGGAATTTGTTGAGTATTTTTGTTGTAGGATCTATATTTGAGTAAATGTAGATAAATATATCTTCAATTTTTTGGATTGTGAAAAAATTTTAGTTGGAAGTGTCAAATTTTAATAAATTTATTTGAAACCAACTTTGATTTTTTGGATTTTCTTGAGTATTTTTATTGTAGGATCTACAATTGAGTAAATTTAGATGAAAATAACTTCAATTTTATGGATTGTGAAAAAAAATTTAGTTGGAAGTGTCAAATTTTAATAAATTTATTTGAAATCAATTTGGATTATTTTGGATTTTGTTGACAATTTTTGTTGTAGGATCTATATTTGAGTAAATTTAGATGAAAATAACTTAAATTTTTAGGATTGTGAAAAAAATTTTAGTTGGAAGTGCCAAATTTTAATAAATTTATTTGAAACCAACTTCGATTTTTTGGATTTTCTTGAGTATTTTTGTTGTAGGATCTACAATTGAGTAAATTTAGATGAAAATAACTTCAATTCTTTGGATTGTGAAAAAAAATTTAGTTGGAAGTGTCAAATTTTAATAAAATTATTTGAAACCAACTTCGATTATTTGGATTTCCTTGAGTATTTTTGTTGTAGGATCTACAATTGAGTAAATTTAGATGAAAATAACTTCAATTTTGTGGATTGTGAAAAAAATTTTAGTTGGAAGTGTCAAATTTTAATAAATTTATTTGAAATCAACTTCGATTTTTTTGGATTTTGTCGAGTATTTTTGGTGTAGGATGTATATTTGAGTAAATTTAGATGAAAATAACTTCAATTTTTTGGATTGTGAAAAAAAGTTTAGTTGGAAGGGTCAAGTTTTAATAAATTTATTTGAAACCAACTTCGATTTTTTTGATTTTCTTGAGTATTTTTGTTGTAGGATCTACAATTGAGTAAATTTAGATGAAAATAACTTCGATTTTTTGGTTTTTGTCACGATTTTTGTCAAATTTTAATAAATTTATTTGAAATTAACTTGGATAATTTTGGAATTTGTTGAGTATTTTTGTTGTAGGATCCATATTTGAGTAAATTTAGATGAAAATATCTTCAATTTTTTGGATTGTGAAAAAATTTTAGTTGGAAGTGTCAAATTTTAATAAATTTATTTGAAACCAACTTTGATTTTTTGGATTTTCTTGAGTATTTTTGTTGTAGGATCTACAATTGAGTAAATTTAGATGAAAATAACTTCAATTTTATGGATTGTGAAAAAAAATTTAGTTGGAAGTGTCAAATTTTAATAAATTTATTTGAAATCAATTTGGATTATTTTGGATTTTGTTGACAATTTTTGTTGTAGGATCTATATTTGAGTAAATTTAGATGAAAATAACTTAAATTTTTAGGATTGTGAAAAAAATTTTAGTTGGAAGTGCCAAATTTTAATAAATTTATTTGAAACCAACTTCGATTTTTTGGATTTTCTTGAGTATTTTTGTTGTAGGATCTACAATTGAGTAAATTTAGATGAAAATAACTTCAATTTTTTGGATTGTGAAAAAAAATTTAGTTGGAAGTGTCAAATTTTAATAAAATTATTTGAAACCAACTTCGATTTTTTGGATTTTCTTGAGTATTTTTGGTGTAGGATGTATATTTGAGTAAATTTAGATGAAAATAAAGACAATTTTTTGGATTCTGAAAAAAAAATTTACTTGGAAGTGTAAAATTATAATAAATTTATTTGAAACCAACTTCGATTTTTTTGGATTTTCTTGAGTATTTTTGTTGTAGGATCTACAATTGAGTAAATTTAGATGAAAATAACTTCGATTTTTTGGATTTTGTCACGATTTTTGTCAAATTTTAATAAATTTATTTGAAATCAACTTGGATAATTTTGGAATTTGTTGAGTATTTTTGTTGTAGGATGTATATTTGAGTAAATTTAGATGAAAATAACGACAATTTTTTGGATTGTGAAAAAAATTTTAGTTGGAAGTGTCAAATTTTAATAAATTTATTTGAAACCAATTTCGATTATTTGGATTTTCTTGAGTATTTTTGTTGTAGGATGTATATTTGAGTAAATTTAGATGAAAATAACTTCAATTTTTTGGATTGTGAAAAAAAGTTTAGTTGGAAGGGTCAAGTTTTAATAAATTTATTTGAAACCAACTTCGATTTTTTTGATTTTCTTGAGTATTTTTGTTGTAGGATCTACAATTGAGTAAATTTAGATGAAAATAACTTCGATTTTTTGGATTTTGTCACGATTTTTGTCAAATTTTAATAAATTTATTTGAAATCAACTTGGATAATTTTGAAATTTGTTGAGTATTTTTGTTGTAGGATCCATATTTGAGTAAATTTAGATGAAAATATCTTCAATTTTTTGGATTGTGAAAAAATTTTAGTTGGAAGTGTCAAATTTTAATAAATTTATTTGAAATCAATTTTGATTATTTTGGATTTTGTCGAGTATTTTTGGTGTAGGATGTATATTTGAGTAAATGTAGATGAAAATAACGACAATTTTTTGGATTGTGAAAAAAAAATTTAGTTGGAAGTGTCAAATTTTAACAATTTTATTTGAAACCAACTTCGATTTTTTTGAATTTTGTCGAGTATTTTTGGTGTAGGATGTATATTTGAGTAAATTTAGATGAAAATATCTTAAATTTTTAGGATTGTGAAACAAATTTTAGTTGGAAGTGCCAAATTTTAATAAATTTATTTGAAACCTACTTCGATTTTTCTCGACTATGTTGAGTTTTTGTGATAGAGAAGCTTAATTTGAGTAATTTCAGTTGAAATAACTTCGATTTTTTGGATTTTGTCACGATTTTTGTCAAATTTTAATAAATTTATTTGAAATCAACTTGGAAAATTTTGGAATTTGTTGAGTATTTATGTTGTAGGATCTATATTTGAGTAAATTTAGATGAAAATATCTTCAATTTTTTGGATTGTGAAAAAATTTTAGTTGGATGTGTCAAATTTTAATAAATTTATTTGAAACCAACTTTGATTTTTTGGATTTTCTTGAATATTTTTGTTGTAGGATCTACAATTGAGTAAATTTAGATGAAAATAACTTCAATTTTGTGGATTGTGAAAAAAATTTTAGTTGGAAGTGTCAAATTTTAATAAATTTATTTGAAACCAATTTCGATTATTTGGATTTTCTTGAGTATTTTTGTTGTAGGATCTACAATTGAGTAAATTTAGATGAAAATAACTTCGATTTTTTGGATTTTGTCACGATTTTTGTCAAATTTTAATAAATTTATTTGAAATCAACTTGGATAATTTTGAAATTTGTTGAGTATTTTTGTTGTAGGATCCATATTTGAGTAAATTTAGATGAAAATATCTTCAATTTTTTGGATTGTGAAAAAATTTTAGTTGGAAGTCTCAAATTTTAATAAATTTATTTGAAACCAACTTTGATTTTTTGGATTTTCTTGAGTATTTTTGTTGTAGGATCTACAATTGAGTAAATTTAGATGAAAATAACTTCAATTTTTTGGATTGTGAAAAAAATTTGAGTTGGAAGTGTCAAATTTTAATAAATTTATTTGAAACCAACTTCGATTTTTTGGATTTTCTTGAGTATGTTTGTTGTAGGATCTACAATTGAGTAAATTTAGATGAAAATAACTTCAATTTTGTGGATTGTGAAAAAAATTTTAGTTGGAAGTGTCAAGTTTTAATAAATTTATTTGAAACCAACTTCGATATTTTGGATTTTCTTGAGTATTTTTGTTGTAGGATCTACAATTGAGTAAATTTAGATGAAAATAACTTCAATTTTAAGGATTGTGAAAACAAATTTAGTTGGAAGTGTCAAATTTTAATAAATTTATTTGAAATCAATTTGGATTATTTTGGATTTTGTTGACAATTTTTGTTGTAGGATCTATATTTGAGTAAATTTAGATGAAAATAACTTAAATTTTTAGGATTGTGAAAAAAATGTTAGTTGGAAGTGCCAAATTTTAATAAATTTATTTGAAACCAACTTCGATTTTTTAGATGTTCTTGAGTATTTTTGTTGTAGGATCTACAATTGAGTAAATTTTGATGAAAATAACTTCAATTTTTTGGATTGTGAAAAAAATTTTAGTTGGAAGTGTCAAATTTTAATAAATTTATTTGAAATCAACTTCGATTTTTTTGGATTTTGTCGAGTATTTTTGGTGTAGGATGTATATTTGAGTAAATTTAGATGAAAATAACTTCAATTTTTTGGATTGTGAAAAAAATTTTAGTTGGAAGTGTCAAATTTTAATAAATTTATTTGAAATCAACTTCGATTTTTTTGGATTTTGTCGAGTATTTTTGGTGTAGGATGTATATTTGAGTAAATTTAGATGAAAATAACTTCAATTTTTTGGATTGTGAAAAAAAGTTTAGTTGGAAGGGTCAAGTTTTAATAAATTTATTTGAAACCAACTTCGATTTTTTTGATTTTCTTGAGAATTTTTGTTGTAGGATCTATATTTGAGTAAATGTAGATAAATATATCTTCAATTTTTTGGATTGTGAAAAAATTTTAGTTGGAAGTGTCAAATTTTAATAAATTTATTTGAAACCAACTTTGATTTTTTGGATTTTCTTGAGTATTTTGGTTGTAGGATCTACAATTGAGTAAATTTAGATGAAAATAACTTCAATTTTATGGATTGTGAAAAAAAATTTAGTTGGAAGTGTCAAATTTTAATAAATTTATTTGAAATCAATTTGGATTATTTTGGATTTTGTTGACAATTTTTGTTGTAGGATCTATATTTGAGTAAATTTAGATGAAAATAACTTAAATTTTTAGGATTGTGAAAAAAATTTTAGTTGGAAGTGCCAAATTTTAATAAATTTATTTGAAACCAACTTCGATTTTTGGGATTTTCTTGAGTATTTTTGTTGTAGGATCTACAATTGAGTAAATTTAGATGAAAATAACTTCAATTTTTTGGATTGTGAAAAAAAATTTAGTTGGAAGTGTCAAATTTTAATAAAATTATTTGAAACCAACTTCGATTATTTGGATTTCCTTGAGTATTTTTGTTGTAGGATCTACAATTGAGTAAATTTAGATGAAAATAACTTCAATTTTGTGGATTGTGAAAAAAATTTTAGTTGGAAGTGTCAAATTTTAATAAATTTATTTGAAATCAACTTCGATTTTTTTGGATTTTGTCGAGTATTTTTGGTGTAGGATGTATATTTGAGTAAATTTAGATGAAAATAACTTCAATTTTTTGGATTGTGAAAAAAAGTTTAGTTGGAAGGGTCAAGTTTTAATAAATTTATTTGAAACCAACTTCGATTTTTTTGATTTTCTTGAGTATTTTTGTTGTAGGATCTACAATTGAGTAAATTTAGATGAAAATAACTTCGATTTTTTGGTTTTTGTCACGATTTTTGTCAAATTTTAATAAATTTATTTGAAATCAACTTGGATAATTTTGGAATTTGTTGAGTATTTTTGTTGTAGGATCCATATTTGAGTAAATTTAGATGAAAATATCTTCAATTTTTTGGATTGTGAAAAAATTTTAGTTGGAAGTGTCAAATTTTAATAAATTTATTTGAAACCAACTTTGATTTTTTGGATTTTCTTGAGTATTTTTGTTGTAGGATCTACAATTGAGTAAATTTAGATGAAAATAACTTCAATTTTATGGATTGTGAAAAAAAATTTAGTTGGAAGTGTCAAATTTTAATAAATTTATTTGAAATCAATTTGGATTATTTTGGATTTTGTTGACAATTTTTGTTGTAGGATCTATATTTGAGTAAATTTAGATGAAAATAACTTAAATTTTTAGGATTGTGAAAAAAATTTTAGTTGGAAGTGCCAAATTTTAATAAATTTATTTGAAACCAACTTCGATTTTTTGGATTTTCTTGAGTATTTTTGTTGTAGGATCTACAATTGAGTAAATTTAGATGAAAATAACTTCAATTTTTTGGATTGTGAAAAAAAATTTAGTTGGAAGTGTCAAATTTTAATAAAATTATTTGAAACCAACTTCGATTTTTTGGATTTTCTTGAGTATTTTTGGTGTAGGATGTATATTTGAGTAAATTTAGATGAAAATAAAGACAATTTTTTGGATTCTGAAAAAAAAATTTACTTGGAAGTGTAAAATTATAATAAATTTATTTGAAACCAACTTCGATTTTTTTGGATTTTCTTGAGTATTTTTGTTGTAGGATCTACAATTGAGTAAATTTAGATGAAAATAACTTCGATTTTTTGGATTTTGTCACGATTTTTGTCAAATTTTAATAAATTTATTTGAAATCAACTTGGATAATTTTGGAATTTGTTGAGTATTTTTGTTGTAGGATGTATATTTGAGTAAATTTAGATGAAAATAACGACAATTTTTTGGATTGTGAAAAAAATTTTAGTTGGAAGTGTCAAATTTTAATAAATTTATTTGAAACCAATTTCGATTATTTGGATTTTCTTGAGTATTTTTGTTGTAGGATGTATATTTGAGTAAATTTAGATGAAAATAACTTCAATTTTTTGGATTGTGAAAAAAAGTTTAGTTGGAAGGGTCAAGTTTTAATAAATTTATTTGAAACCAACTTCGATTTTTTTGATTTTCTTGAGTATTTTTGTTGTAGGATCTACAATTGAGTAAATTTAGATGAAAATAACTTCGATTTTTTGGATTTTGTCACGATTTTTGTCAAATTTTAATAAATTTATTTGAAATCAACTTGGATAATTTTGAAATTTGTTGAGTATTTTTGTTGTAGGATCCATATTTGAGTAAATTTAGATGAAAATATCTTCAATTTTTTGGATTGTGAAAAAATTTTAGTTGGAAGTGTCAAATTTTAATAAATTTATTTGAAATCAATTTTGATTATTTTGGATTTTGTCGAGTATTTTTGGTGTAGGATGTATATTTGAGTAAATGTAGATGAAAATAACGACAATTTTTTGGATTGTGAAAAAAAAATTTAGTTGGAAGTGTCAAATTTTAACAAATTTATTTGAAACCAACTTCGATTTTTTTGAATTTTGTCGAGTATTTTTGGTGTAGGATGTATATTTGAGTAAATTTAGATGAAAATATCTTAAATTTTTAGGATTGTGAAACAAATTTTAGTTGGAAGTGCCAAATTTTAATAAATTTATTTGAATCAAACTTCGATTTTTCGGAGTTTTATGGAGTATTTTTGTTTCAGGATCTACAATTGAGTAAATTTAGATGAAAATAACTTCAATTTTTAGGACTGAGAAAAATATTTTAGTTGGAAGTGTCAAATTTTAATAAATTTATTTGAAACCTACTTCGATTTTTCTCGACTATGTTGAGTTTTTGTGATAGAGAAGCTTAATTTGAGTAATTTCAGTTGAAATAACTTCGATTTTTTGGATTTTGTCACGATTTTTGTCAAATTTTAATAAATTTATTTGAAATCAACTTGGAAAATTTTGGAATTTGTTGAGTATTTATGTTGTAGGATCTATATTTGAGTAAATTTAGATGAAAATATCTTCAATTTTTTGGATTGTGAAAAAATTTTAGTTGGATGTGTCAAATTTTAATAAATTTATTTGAAACCAACTTTGATTTTTTGGATTTTCTTGAATATTTTTGTTGTAGGATCTACAATTGAGTAAATTTAGATGAAAATAACTTCAATTTTGTGGATTGTGAAAAAAATTTTAGTTGGAAGTGTCAAATTTTAATAAATTTATTTGAAACCAATTTCGATTATTTGGATTTTCTTGAGTATTTTTGTTGTAGGATCTACAATTGAGTAAATTTAGATGAAAATAACTTCGATTTTTTGGATTTTGTCACGATTTTTGTCAAATTTTAATAAATTTATTTGAAATCAACTTGGATAATTTTGAAATTTGTTGAGTATTTTTGTTGTAGGATCCATATTTGAGTAAATTTAGATGAAAATATCTTCAATTTTTTGGATTGTGAAAAAATTTTAGTTGGAAGTGTCAAATTTTAATAAATTTATTTGAAACCAACTTTGATTTTTTGGATTTTCTTGAGTATTTTTGTTGTAGGATCTACAATTGAGTAAATTTAGATGAAAATAACTTCAATTTTTTGGATTGTGAAAAAAATTTGAGTTGGAAGTGTCAAATTTTAATAAATTTATTTGAAACCAACTTCGATTTTTTGGATTTTCTTGAGTATGTTTGTTGTAGGATCTACAATTGAGTAAATTTTGATGAAAATAACTTCAATTTTTTGGATTGTGAAAAAAATTTTAGTTGGAAGTGTCAAATTTTAATAAATTTATTTGAAATCAACTTCGATTTTTTTGGATTTTGTCGAGTATTTTTGGTGTAGGATGTATATTTGAGTAAATTTAGATGAAAATAACTTCAATTTTTTGGATTGTGAAAAAAATTTTAGTTGGAAGTGTCAAATTTTAATAAATTTATTTGAAATCAACTTCGATTTTTTTGGATTTTGTCGAGTATTTTTGGTGTAGGATGTATATTTGAGTAAATTTAGATGAAAATAACTTCAATTTTTTGGATTGTGAAAAAAAGTTTAGTTGGAAGGGTCAAGTTTTAATAAATTTATTTGAAACCAACTTCGATTTTTTTGATTTTCTTGAGAATTTTTGTTGTAGGATCTATATTTGAGTAAATGTAGATAAATATATCTTCAATTTTTTGGATTGTGAAAAAATTTTAGTTGGAAGTGTCAAATTTTAATAAATTTATTTGAAACCAACTTTGATTTTTTGGATTTTCTTGAGTATTTTGGTTGTAGGATCTACAATTGAGTAAATTTAGATGAAAATAACTTCAATTTTATGGATTGTGAAAAAAAATTTAGTTGGAAGTGTCAAATTTTAATAAATTTATTTGAAATCAATTTGGATTATTTTGGATTTTGTTGACAATTTTTGTTGTAGGATCTATATTTGAGTAAATTTAGATGAAAATAACTTAAATTTTTAGGATTGTGAAAAAAATTTTAGTTGGAAGTGCCAAATTTTAATAAATTTATTTGAAACCAACTTCGATTTTTTGGATTTTCTTGAGTATTTTTGTTGTAGGATCTACAATTGAGTAAATTTAGATGAAAATAACTTCAATTTTTTGGATTGTGAAAAAAAATTTAGTTGGAAGTGTCAAATTTTAATAAAATTATTTGAAACCAACTTCGATTATTTGGATTTCCTTGAGTATTTTTGTTGTAGGATCTACAATTGAGTAAATTTAGATGAAAATAACTTCAATTTTGTGGATTGTGAAAAAAATTTTAGTTGGAAGTGTCAAATTTTAATAAATTTATTTGAAATCAACTTCGATTTTTTTGGATTTTGTCGAGTATTTTTGGTGTAGGATGTATATTTGAGTAAATTTAGATGAAAATAACTTCAATTTTTTGGATTGTGAAAAAAAGTTTAGTTGGAAGGGTCAAGTTTTAATAAATTTATTTGAAACCAACTTCGATTTTTTTGATTTTCTTGAGTATTTTTGTTGTAGGATCTACAATTGAGTAAATTTAGATGAAAATAACTTCGATTTTTTGGTTTTTGTCACGATTTTTGTCAAATTTTAATAAATTTATTTGAAATCAACTTGGATAATTTTGGAATTTGTTGAGTATTTTTGTTGTAGGATCCATATTTGAGTAAATTTAGATGAAAATATCTTCAATTTTTTGGATTGTGAAAAAATTTTAGTTGGAAGTGTCAAATTTTAATAAATTTATTTGAAACCAACTTTGATTTTTTGGATTTTCTTGAGTATTTTTGTTGTAGGATCTACAATTGAGTAAATTTAGATGAAAATAACTTCAATTTTATGGATTGTGAAAAAAAATTTAGTTGGATGGGTCAAGTTTTAATAAATTTATTTGAAACCAACTTCGATTTTTTTGATTTTCTTGAGTATTTTTGTTGTAGGATCTACAATTGAGTAAATTTAGATGAAAATAACTTCGATTTTTTGGTTTTTGTCACGATTTTTGTCAAATTTTAATAAATTTATTTGAAATCAACTTGGATAATTTTGGAATTTGTTGAGTATTTTTGTTGTAGGATCCATATTTGAGTAAATTTAGATGAAAATATCTTCAATTTTTTGGATTGTGAAAAAATTTTAGTTGGAAGTGTCAAATTTTAATAAATTTATTTGAAACCAACTTTGATTTTTTGGATTTTCTTGAGTATTTTTGTTGTAGGATCTACAATTGAGTAAATTTAGATGAAAATAACTTCAATTTTATGGATTGTGAAAAAAAATTTAGTTGGAAGTGTCAAATTTTAATAAATTTATTTGAAATCAATTTGGATTATTTTGGATTTTGTTGACAATTTTTGTTGTAGGATCTATATTTGAGTAAATTTAGATGAAAATAACTTAAATTTTTAGGATTGTGAAAAAAATTTTAGTTGGAAGTGCCAAATTTTAATAAATTTATTTGAAACCAACTTCGATTTTTTGGATTTTCTTGAGTATTTTTGTTGTAGGATCTACAATTGAGTAAATTTAGATGAAAATAACTTCAATTTTTTGGATTGTGAAAAAAAATTTAGTTGGAAGTGTCAAATTTTAATAAAATTATTTGAAACCAACTTCGATTTTTTGGATTTTCTTGAGTATTTTTGGTGTAGGATGTATATTTGAGTAAATTTAGATGAAAATAAAGACAATTTTTTGGATTCTGAAAAAAAAATTTACTTGGAAGTGTAAAATTATAATAAATTTATTTGAAACCAACTTCGATTTTTTTGGATTTTCTTGGGTATTTTTGTTGTAGGATCTACAATTGAGTAAATTTAGATGAAAATAACTTCGATTTTTTGGATTTTGTCACGATTTTTGTCAAATTTTAATAAATTTATTTGAAATCAACTTGGATAATTTTGGAATTTGTTGAGTATTTTTGTTGTAGGATGTATATTTGAGTAAATTTAGATGAAAATAACGACAATTTTTTGGATTGTGAAAAAAATTTTAGTTGGAAGTGTCAAATTTTAATAAATTTATTTGAAACCAATTTCGATTATTTGGATTTTCTTGAGTATTTTTGTTGTAGGATGTATATTTGAGTAAATTTAGATGAAAATAACTTCAATTTTTTGGATTGTGAAAAAAAGTTTAGTTGGAAGGGTCAAGTTTTAATAAATTTATTTGAAACCAACTTCGATTTTTTTGATTTTCTTGAGTATTTTTGTTGTAGGATCTACAATTGAGTAAATTTAGATGAAAATAACTTCGATTTTTTGGATTTTGTCACGATTTTTGTCAAATTTTAATAAATTTATTTGAAATCAACTTGGATAATTTTGAAATTTGTTGAGTATTTTTGTTGTAGGATCCATATTTGAGTAAATTTAGATGAAAATATCTTCAATTTTTTGGATTGTGAAAAAATTTTAGTTGGAAGTGTCAAATTTTAATAAATTTATTTGAAATCAATTTTGATTATTTTGGATTTTGTCGAGTATTTTTGGTGTAGGATGTATATTTGAGTAAATGTAGATGAAAATAACGACAATTTTTTGGATTGTGAAAAAAAAATTTAGTTGGAAGTGTCAAATTTTAACAAATTTATTTGAAACCAACTTCGATTTTTTTGAATTTTGTCGAGTATTTTTGGTGTAGGATGTATATTTGAGTAAATTTAGATGAAAATATCTTAAATTTTTAGGATTGTGAAACAAATTTTAGTTGGAAGTGCCAAATTTTAATAAATTTATTTGAATCAAACTTCGATTTTTCGGAGTTTTATGGAGTATTTTTGTTTCAGGATCTACAATTGAGTAAATTTAGATGAAAATAACTTCAATTTTTAGGACTGAGAAAAATATTTTAGTTGGAAGTGTCAAATTTTAATAAATTTATTTGAAACCTACTTCGATTTTTCTCGACTATGTTGAGTTTTTGTGATAGAGAAGCTTAATTTGAGTAATTTCAGTTGAAATAACTTCGATTTTTTGGATTTTGTCACGATTTTTGTCAAATTTTAATAAATTTATTTGAAATCAACTTGGAAAATTTTGGAATTTGTTGAGTATTTATGTTGTAGGATCTATATTTGAGTAAATTTAGATGAAAATATCTTCAATTTTTTGGATTGTGAAAAAATTTTAGTTGGATGTGTCAAATTTTAATAAATTTATTTGAAACCAACTTTGATTTTTTGGATTTTCTTGAATATTTTTGTTGTAGGATCTACAATTGAGTAAATTTAGATGAAAATAACTTCAATTTTGTGGATTGTGAAAAAAATTTTAGTTGGAAGTGTCAAATTTTAATAAATTTATTTGAAACCAATTTCGATTATTTGGATTTTCTTGAGTATTTTTGTTGTAGGATCTACAATTGAGTAAATTTAGATGAAAATAACTTCGATTTTTTGGATTTTGTCACGATTTTTGTCAAATTTTAATAAATTTATTTGAAATCAACTTGGATAATTTTGAAATTTGTTGAGTATTTTTGTTGTAGGATCCATATTTGAGTAAATTTAGATGAAAATATCTTCAATTTTTTGGATTGTGAAAAAATTTTAGTTGGAAGTGTCAAATTTTAATAAATTTATTTGAAACCAACTTTGATTTTTTGGATTTTCTTGAGTATTTTTGTTGTAGGATCTACAATTGAGTAAATTTAGATGAAAATAACTTCAATTTTTTGGATTGTGAAAAAAATTTGAGTTGGAAGTGTCAAATTTTAATAAATTTATTTGAAACCAACTTCGATTTTTTGGATTTTCTTGAGTATGTTTGTTGTAGGATCTACAATTGAGTAAATTTAGATGAAAATAACTTCAATTTTGTGGATTGTGAAAAAAATTTTAGTTGGAAGTGTCAAGTTTTAATAAATTTATTTGAAACCAACTTCGATATTTTGGATTTTCTTGAGTATTTTTGTTGTAGGATCTACAATTGTGTAAATTTAGATGAAAATAACTTAAATTTTTAGGATTGTGAAAAAAATGTTAGTTGGAAGTGCCAAATTTTAATAAATTTATTTGAAACCAACTTCGATTTTTTAGATTTTCTTGAGTATTTTTGTTGTAGGATCTACAATTGAGTAAATTTTGATGAAAATAACTTCAATTTTGTGGATTGTGAAAAAAATTTTAGTTGGAAGTGTCAAATTTTAATAAATTTATTTGAAATCAACTTCGATTTTTTTGGATTTTGTCGAGTATTTTTGGTGTAGGATGTATATTTGAGTAAATTTAGATGAAAATAACTTCAATTTTTTGGATTGTGAAAAAAAGTTTAGTTGGAAGTGTCAAGTTTTAATAAATTTATTTGAAACCAACTTCGATTTTTTGGATTTTCTTGAGTATTTTTGTTGTAGGATCTACAATTGAGTAAATTTAGATGAAAATAACTTCGATTTTTTGGATTTTGTCACGATATTGGTCAAATTTTAATAAATATATTTGAAATCAACTTGGATAATTTTGGAATTTGTTGAGTATTTTTGTTGTAGGAACTATATTTGAGTAAATTTAGGTGAAAATATCTTCAATTTTTAGGATTGTGCAAAAATTTTAGTTGGAAGTGCCAAATTTTAATAAATTTTTTTGTAACCAACTTCGATTTTTTGGATTTTCTTGAGTATTTTTGGTGTAGGATCTACAATTGAGTAAATTTAGATGAAAATAACTTCGATTTTTTGGATTATGTCACGATTTTTGTCAAATTTTAATAAATTTATTTGAAATCAACTTGGATAATTTTGGAATTTGTTGAGTATTTTTGTTGTAGGATCTATATTTGAGTAAATTTAGATGAAAATATCTTAAATTTTTAGGATTGTGAAAAAAAATTTAGTTGCAAGTGTCAAATTTTAATAAATTTATTTGAAATCAACTTCGATTTTATTGGATTTTGTCGAATATTTTTGTTGTAGGATCTATATTTGAGTAAATTTAGATGAAAATAACTTCAATTTTTAGGACTGAGAAAAATATTTTAGTTGGAAGTGTCAAATTTTAATAAATTTATTTGAAACCTACTTCGATTTTTCTGGACTATGTTGAGTTTTTTTTGATAGAGAAGCTTAATTTGAGTAATTTCAGTTGAAATAACTTCAATTTTTTGGATTTTGTCACGATTTTTGTCAAATTTTAATAAATTTATTTGAATCAAACTTCGATTTTTCGGATTTTTATGGAGTATTTTTGTTTCAGGATCTACAATTGAGTAAATTTAGATGAAAATAACTTCAATTTTTAGGACTGAGAAAAATATTTTAGTTGGAAGTGTCAAATTTTAATAAATTTATTTGAAACCTACTCCGATTTTTCTCGACTATGTTGAGTTTTTTTTATAGAGAAGCTTAATTTGAGTGATTTCAGTTGAAATAACTTCGATTTTTTGGATTTTGTCACGATTTTTGTCAAATTTTAATAAATTTATTTGAAATCAACTTGGAAAATTTTGGAATTTGTTGAGTATTTATGTTGTAGGATCTATATTAGAGTAAATTTAGATGAAAATATCTTTAATTTTTTGGATTGTGAAAAAATTTTAGTTGGGTGTGTAAAATTTTAATAAATTTATTTGAAACCAACTTTGATTTTTTGGATTTTCTTGAGTATTTTTGTTGTAGGATCTACAATTGAGTAAATTTAGATGAAAATAACTTCAATTTTTTGGATTGTGAAAAAAATTTTAGTTGGAAGTGTCAAATTTTAATAAATTTATTTGAAACCAATTTCGATTATTTGGATTTTCTTGAGTATTTTTGTTGTAGGATCTACAATTGAGTAAATTTAGATGAAAATAACTTCGATTTTTTGGATTTTGTCACGATTTTTGTCAAATTTTAATAAATTTATTTGAAATCAACTTGGATAATTTTGGAATTTGTTGAGTATTTTGGTTGTAGGATGTATATTTGAGTTAATTTAGATGAAAATAACGACAATTTTTTGGATTGTGAAAAAAATTTTAGTTGGAAGTGTCAAATTTTAATAAATTTATTTGAAACCAATTTCGATTATTTGGATTTTCTTGAGTATTTTTGTTGTATGATCTACAATTGAGTAAATTTAGATGAAAATAACTTCAATTTTTTGGATTGTGAATAAAATTTTAGTTGGAAGTGTCAAATTTTAATAAATTTATTTGAATTCAACTTCGATTTTTTTGAATTTTGTCGAGTATTTTTGGTGTAGGATGTATATTTGAGTAAATTTAGATGAAAATAACTTCGATTTTTTGGATTTTGTCACGATTTTTGTCAAATTTTAATAAATTTATTTGAAATCAACTTGGATAATTTTGGAATTTGTTGAGTATTTTTGTTGTAGGAACTATATTTGAGTAAATTTAGGTGAAAATATCTTCAATTTTTAGGATTGTGAAAAAAATTTTAGTTGGAAGTGCCAAATTTTAATAAATTTTTTTGTTACCAACTTCGATTTTTTGGATTTTCTTGAGTATTTTTGGTGTAGGATCTACAATTGAGTAAATTTAGATGAAAATAACTTCGATTTTTTGGATTATGTCACGATGTTTGTCCAATTTTAATAAATTTATTTGAAATCAACTTGGATAATTTTGGAATTTGTTGAGTATTTATGTTGTAGGATCTATATTTGAGTAAATTTAGATGAAAATATCTTCAATTTTTTGGATTGTGAAAAAATTTTAGTTGGAAGTGTCAAATTTTAATAAATTTATTTGAAACCAACTTTGATTTTTTGGATTTTCTTGAGTATTTTTGTTGTAGGATCTACAATTGAGTAAATTTAGATGAAAATAACTTCAATTTTTTGGATTGTGAATATAATTTTAGTTGGAAGTGTCAAATTTTAATAAATTTATTTGAAACCAACTTCAATTTTTTGGATTTTCTTGAGTATTTTTGTTGTAGGATCTACAATTGAGTAAATTTAGATGAAAATAACTTCGATTTTTTGGATTTTGTCACGATTTTTGTCAAATTTTAATAAATTTATTTGAAATCAACTTGGATAATTTTGGAATTTGTTGAGTATTTTTGTTGTAGGATGTATATTTGAGTAAATTTAGATGAAAATAACGACAATTTTTTGGATCCTGAAAAAAATTTTAGTTGGAAGTGTCAAATTTTAATAAATTTATTTGAAACCAATTTCGATTATTTGGATTTTCTTGAGTATTTTTGTTGTAGGATGTATATTTGAGTAAATTTAGATGAAAATAACGACAATTTTTTGGATTGTGAATAAAATTTTAGTTGGAAGTGTCAAATTTTAATAAATTTATTTGAATTCAACTTCGATTTTTTGGGATTTTGTCCAGTATTTTTGGTGTAGGATGTATATTTGAGTAAATTTAGATGAAAATATCTTAAATTTTTTGGATTGTGAAAAAAATTTTAGTTGGAAGTGTCAAATTTTAATAAATTTATTTGAAACCAATTTCGATTATTTGGATTTTCTTGAGTATTTTTGTTGTAGGATCTACAATTGAGTAAATTTAGATGAAAATAACTTCAATTTTTAGGACTGAGAAAAATATTTTCGTTGGAAGTGTCAAATTTTAATAAATTTATTTGAAACCTACTTCTATTTTTCTCGACTATGTTGAGTTTTTGTGATAGAGAAGCTTAATTTGAGTAATTTCAGTTGAAATAACTTCGATTTTTTGGATTTTGTCACGATTTTTTTCAAATTTTAATAAATTTATTTGAAATCAACTTGGATAATTTTGGAATTTGTTGAGTATTTTTGTTGTAGGATCTATATTTGAGTAAATGTAGATAAATATATCTTCAATTTTTTGGATTGTGAAAAAATTTTAGTTGGAAGTGTCAAATTTTAATAAATTTATTTGAAACCAACTTTGATTTTTTGGATTTTCTTGAGTATTTTTGTTGTAGGATCTACAATTGAGTAAATTTAGATGAAAATAACTTCAATTTTATGGATTGTGAAAAAAAATTTAGTTGGAAGTGTCAAATTTTAATAAATTTATTTGAAATCAATTTGGATTATTTTGGATTTTGTTGACAATTTTTGTTGTAGGATCTATATTTGAGTAAATTTAGATGGAAATAACTTAAATTTTTAGGATTGTGAAAAAAATTTTAGTTGGAAGTGCCAAATTTTAATAAATTTATTTGAAACCAACTTCGATTTTTTGGATTTTCTTGAGTATTTTTGTTGTAGGATCTACAATTGAGTAAATTTTGATGAAAATAACTTCAATTTTTTGGATTGTGAAAAAAAATTTAGTTGGAAGTGTCAAATTTTAATAAAATTATTCGAAATCAACTTCGATTTTTTTGGATTTTGTTGAGTATTTTTGTTGTAGGGTCTATATTTGAGTAAATTTAGATGAAAATAACTTCAATTTTGTGGATTGTGAAAAAAATTTTAGTTGGAAGTGTCAAATTTTTATAAATTTATTTGATATCAACTTCGATTTTTTTGGATTTTGTCGAGTATTTTTGGTGTAGGATGTATATTTGAGTAAATTTAGATGAAAATAACTTCAATTTTTTGGATTGTGAAAAAAAGTTTAGTTGGAAGTGTCAAGTTTTAATCAATTTATTTGAAACCAACTTCGATATTTTGGATTTTCTTGAGTATTTTGGTTGTAGGATCTACAATTGAGTAAATTTAGATGAAAATAACGACAATTTTTTGGATTGTGAAAAAAAATTTTAGTTGGAAGTGTCAAATTTTAATAAATTTATTTGAAATCAATTTGGATTATTTTGGATTTTGTTGACAATTTTTGTTGTAGGATCTATATTTGAGTAAATTTAGATGAAAATAACTTAAATTTTTAGGATTGTGAAAAAAATGTTAGTTGGAAGTGCCAAATTTTAATAAATTTATTTGAAACCAACTTCGATTTTTTGGATTTTCTTGAGTATTTTTGTTGTAGGATCTACAATTGAGTAAATTTTGATGAAAATAACTTCAATTTTGTGGATTGTGAAAAAAATTTTAGTTGGAAGTGTCAAATTTTAATAAATTTATTTGAAATCAACTTCGATTTTTTTGGATTTTGTCGAGTATTTTTGGTGTAGGATGTATATTTGAGTAAATTTAGATGAAAATAACTTCAATTTTTTGGATTGTGAAAAAAAGTTTAGTTGGAAGGGTCAAGTTTTAATAAATTTATTTGAAACCAACTTCGATTTTTTTGATTTTCTTGAGTATTTTTGTTGTAGGATCTACAATTGAGTAAATTTAGATGAAAATAACTTCGATTTTTTGGATTTTGTCACGATTTTTGTCAAATTTTAATAAATTTATTTGAAATCAACTTGGATAATTTTGAAATTTGTTGAGTATTTTTGTTGTAGGATCCATATTTGAGTAAATTTAGATGAAAATATCTTCAATTTTTTGGATTGTGAAAAAATTTTAGTTGGAAGTGTCAAATTTTAATAAATTTATTTGAAACCAACTTTGATTTTTTGGATTTTCTTGAGTATTTTTGTTGTAGGATCTACAATTGAGTAAATTTAGATGAAAATAACTTCAATTTAATGGATTGTGAAAAAAAATTTAGTTGGAAGTGTCAAATTTTAATAAATTTATTTGAAATCAATTTGGATTATTTTGGATTTTGTTGACAATTTTTGTTGTAGGATCTATATTTGAGTAAATTTAGATGAAAATAACTTAAATTTTTAGGATTGTGAAAAAAATTTTAGTTGGAAGTGCCAAATTTTAATAAATTTATTTGAAACCAACTTCGATTTTTTGGATTTTCTTGAGTATTTTTGTTGTAGGATCTACAATTGAGTAAATTTAGATGAAAATAACTTCAATTTTTTGGATTGTGAAAAAAATTTGAGTTGGAAGTGTCAAATTTTAATAAATTTATTTGAAACCAACTTCGATTTTTTGGATTTTCTTGAGTATTTTTGTTGTAGGATCTACAATTGAGTAAATTTTGATGAAAATAACTTCAATTTTTTGGATTGTGAAAAAAAATTTAGTTGGAAGTGTCAAATTTTAATAAAATTATTCGAAATCAACTTCGATTTTTTTGGATTTTGTTGAGTATTTTTGTTGTAGGGTCTATATTTGAGTAAATTTAGATGAAAATAACTTCAATTTTGTGGATTGTGAAAAAAATTTTAGTTGGAAGTGTCAAATTTTTATAAATTTATTTGATATCAACTTCGATTTTTTTGGATTTTGTCGAGTATTTTTGGTGTAGGATGTATATTTGAGTAAATTTAGATGAAAATAACTTCAATTTTTTGGATTGTGAAAAAAAGTTTAGTTGGAAGTGTCAAGTTTTAATCAATTTATTTGAAACCAACTTCGATATTTTGGATTTTCTTGAGTATTTTGGTTGTAGGATCTACAATTGAGTAAATTTAGATGAAAATAACGACAATTTTTTGGATTGTGAAAAAAAATTTTAGTTGGAAGTGTCAAATTTTAATAAATTTATTTGAAATCAATTTGGATTATTTTGGATTTTGTTGACAATTTTTGTTGTAGGATCTATATTTGAGTAAATTTAGATGAAAATAACTTAAATTTTTAGGATTGTGAAAAAAATGTTAGTTGGAAGTGCCAAATTTTAATAAATTTATTTGAAACCAACTTCGATTTTTTGGATTTTCTTGAGTATTTTTGTTGTAGGATCTACAATTGAGTAAATTTTGATGAAAATAACTTGAATTTTTTGGATTGTGAAAAAAAATTTAGTTGGAAGTGTCAAATTTTAATAAATTTATTTGAAACCAATTTCGATTATTTGGATTTTCTTGAGTATTTTTGTTGAAGGATCTACAATTGAGTAAATTTAGATGAAAATAACTTCAATTTTTTGGATTGTGAAAAAAAGTTTAGTTGGAAGTGTCAAATTTTAATAAAATTATTCGAAATCAACTTCGATTTTTTTGGATTTTGTTGAGTATTTTTGTTGTAGGGTCTATATTTGAGTAAATTTAGATGAAAATATCTTCAATTTTTTGGATTGTGAAAAAATTTTAGTTGGAAGTGTCAAATTTTAATAAATTTATTTGAAACCAACTTTGATTTTTTGGATTTTCTTGAGTATTTTTGTTGTAGGATCTACAATTGAGTAAATTTAGATGAAAATAACTTCAATTTTTTGGATTGTGAAAAAAATTTGAGTTGGAAGTGTCAAATTTTAATAAATTTATTTGAAACCAACTTCGATTTTTTGGATTTTCTTGAGTATGTTTGTTGTAGGATCTACAATTGAGTAAATTTTGATGAAAATAACTTCAATTTTTTGGATTGTGAAAAAAATGTTAGTTGGAAGTGCCAAATTTTAATAAATTTATTTGAAACCAACTTCGATTTTTTAGATTTTCTTGAGTATTTTTGTTGTAGGATCTACAATTGAGTAAATTTTGATGAAAATAACTTCAATTTTGTGGATTGTGAAAAAAATTTTAGTTGGAAGTGTCAAATTTTAATAAATTTATTTGAAATCAACTTCGATTTTTTTGGATTTTGTCGAGTATTTTTGGTGTAGGATGTATATTTGAGTAAATTTAGATGAAAATAACTTCAATTTTTTGGATTGTGAAAAAAAGTTTAGTTGGAAGTGTCAAGTTTTAATAAATTTATTTGAAACCAACTTCGATTTTTTGGATTTTCTTGAGTATTTTTGTTGTAGGATCTACAATTGAGTAAATTTAGATGAAAATAACTTCGATTTTTTGGATTTTGTCACGATTTTTGTCAAATTTTAATAAATATATTTGAAATCAACTTGGATAATTTAGGAATTTGTTGAGTATTTTTGTTGTAGGAACTATATTTGAGTAAATTTAGGTGAAAATATCTTCAATTTTTAGGATTGTGAAAAAAATTTTAGTTGGAAGTGCCAAATTTTAATAAATTTTTTTGTAACCAACTTCGATTTTTTGGATTTTCTTGAGTATTTTTGGTGTAGGATCTACAATTGAGTAAATTTAGATGAAAATAACTTCGATTTTTTGGATTATGTCACGATTTTTGTCAAATTTTAATAAATTTATTTGAAATCAACTTGGATAATTTTGGAATTTGTTGAGTATTTTTGTTGTAGGATCTATATTTGAGTAAATTTAGATGAAAATATCTTCAATTTTTAGGATTGTGAAAAAAAATTTAGTTGCAAGTGTCAAATTTTAATAAATTTATTTGAAATCAACTTCGATTTTATTGGATTTTGTCGAATATTTTTGTTGTAGGATCTATATTTGAGTAAATTTAGATGAAAATAACTTCAATTTTTAGGACTGAGAAAAATATTTTAGTTGGAAGTGTCAAATTTTAATAAATTTATTTGAAACCTACTTCGATTTTTCTGGACTATGTTGAGTTTTTTTTGATAGAGAAGCTTAATTTGAGTAATTTCAGTTGAAATAACTTCAATTTTTTGGATTTTGTCACGATTTTTGTCAAATTTTAATAAATTTATTTGAATCAAACTTCGATTTTTCGGATTTTTATGGAGTATTTTTGTTTCAGGATCTACAATTGAGTAAATTTAGATGAAAATAACTTCAATTTTTAGGACTGAGAAAAATATTTTAGTTGGAAGTGTCAAATTTTAATAAATTTATTTGAAACCTACTTCGATTTTTCTCGACTATGTTGAGTTTTTTTGATAGAGAAGCTTAATTTGAGTAATTTCAGTTGAAATAACTTCGATTTTTTGGATTTTGTCACGATTTTTGTCAAATTTTAATAAATTTATTTGAAATCAACTTGGAAAATTTTGGAATTTGTTGAGTATTTATGTTGTAGGATCTATATTAGAGTAAATTTAGATGAAAATATCTTTAATTTTTTGGATTGTGAAAAAATTTTAGTTGGGTGTGTCAAATTTTAATAAATTTATTTGAAATCAACTTGGATAATTTTGGAATTTGTTGAGTATTTTTGTTGTAGGATGTATATTTGAGTAAATTTAGATGAAAATAACGACAATTTTTTGGATTGTGAAAAAAATTTTAGTTGGAAGTGTCAAATTTTAATAAATTTATTTGAAACCAATTTCGATTATTTGGATTTTCTTGAGTATTTTTGTTGTTTGATCTACAATTGAGTAAATTTAGATGAAAATAACTTCAATTTTTTGGATTGTGAATAAAATTTTAGTTGGAAGTGTCAAATTTTAATAAATTTATTTGAATTCAACTTCGATTTTTTTGAATTTTGTCGAGTATTTTTGGTGTAGGATGTATATTTGAGTAAATTTAGATGAAAATAACTTCGATTTTTTGGATTTTGTCACGATTTTTGTCAAATTTTAATAAATTTATTTGAAATCAACTTGGATAATTTGGGAATTTGTTGAGTATTTTTGTTGTAGGAACTATATTTGAGTAAATTTAGGTGAAAATATCTTCAATTTTTAGGATTGTGAAAAAAATTTTAGTTGGAAGTGCCAAATTTTAATAAATTTTTTTGTAACCAACTTCGATTTTTTGGATTTTCTTGAGTATTTTTGGTGTAGGATCTACAATTGAGTAAATTTAGATGAAAATAACTTCGATTTTTTGGATTATGTCACGATGTTTGTCCAATTTTAATAAATTTATTTGAAATCAACTTGGATAATTTTGGAATTTGTTGAGTATTTATGTTGTAGGATCTATATTTGAGTAAATTTAGATGAAAATATCTTCAATTTTTTGGATTGTGAAAAAATTTTAGTTGGAAGTGTCAAATTTTAATAAATTTATTTGAAACCAACTTTGATTTTTTGGATTTTCTTGAGTATTTTTGTTGTAGGATCTACAATTGAGTAAATTTAGATGAAAATAACTTCAATTTTTTGGATTGTGAATATAATTTTAGTTGGAAGTGTCAAATTTTAATAAATTTATTTGAAACCAACTTCAATTTTTTGGATTTTCTTGAGTATTTTTGTTGTAGGATCTACAATTGAGTAAATTTAGATGAAAACAACTTCGATTTTTTGGATTTTGTCACGATTTTTGTCAAATTTTAATAAATTTATTTGAAATCAACTTGGATAATTTTGGAATTTGTTGAGTATTTTTGTTGTAGGATGTATATTTGAGTAAATTTAGATGAAAATAACGACAATTTTTTGGATTATGAAAAAAATTTTAGTTGGAAGTGTCAAATTTTAATAAATTTATTTGAAACCAATTTCGATTATTTGGATTTTCTTGAGTATTTTTGTTGTAGGATGTATATTTGAGTAAATTTAGATGAAAATAACGACAATTTTTTGGATTGTGAATAAAATTTTAGTTGGAAGTGTCAAATTTTAATAAAATTATTCGAAATCAACTTCGATTTTTTTGGATTTTGTCGAGTATTTTTGGTGTAGGATGTATATTTGAGTAAATTTAGATGAAAATAACTTCAATTTTTTGGATTGTGAAAAAAAATTTAGTTGGAAGTGTCAAGTTTTAATCAATTTATTTGAAACCAACTTCGATATTTTGGATTTTCTTGAGTATTTTTGTTGTAGGATCTACAATTGAGTAAATTTAGATGAAAATAACGACAATTTTTTGGATTGTGAAAAAAAATTTTAGTTGGAAGTGTCAAATTTTAATAAATTTATTTGAAATCAATTTGGATTATTTTGGATTTTGTTGACAATTTTTGATGTAGGATCTATATTTGAGTAAATTTAGATGAAAATAACTTAAATTTTTAGGATTGTGAAAAAAATGTTAGTTGGAAGTGCCAAATTTTAATAAATTTATTTGAAACCAACTTCGATTATTTGGATTTTCTTGAGTATTTTTGTTGTAGGATCTACAATTGAGTAAATTTTGATGAAAATAACTTCAATTTTTTGGATTGTGAAAAAAAATTTAGTTGGAAGTGTCAAATTTTAATAAATTTATTTGAAACCAATTTCGATTATTTGGATTTTCTTGAGTATTTTTGTTGTAGGATCTACAATTGAGTAAATTTAGATGAAAATAACTTCAATTTTTTGGATTGTGAATATAATTTTAGTTGGAAGTGTCAAATTTTAATAAATTTATTTGAAACCAACTTCAATTTTTTGGATTTTCTTGAGTATTTTTGTTGTAGGATCTACAATTGAGTAAATTTAGATGAAAATAACTTCGATTTTTTGGATTTTGTCACGATTTTTGTCAAATTTTAATAAATTTATTTGAAATCAACTTGGATAATTTTGGAATTTGTTGAGTATTTTTGTTGTAGGATGTATATTTGAGTAAATTTAGATGAAAATAACGACAATTTTTTGGATTATGAAAAAAAATTTAGTTGGAAGTGTCAAATTTTAATAAATTTATTTGAAACCAATTTCGATTATTTGGATTTTCTTGAGTATTTTTGTTGTAGGATGTATATTTGAGTAAATTTAGAGGAAAATAACGACAATTTTTTGGATTGTGAATAAAATTTTAGTTGGAAGTGTCAAATTTTAATAAAATTATTCGAAATCAACTTCGATTTTTTTGGATTTTGTTGAGTATTTTTGTTGTAGGGTCTATATTTGAGTAAATTTAGATGAAAATAACTTCAATTTTGTGGATTGGGAAAAAAATTTTAGTTGGAAGTGTCAAATTTTTATAAATTTATTTGATATCAACTTCGATTTTTTTGGATTTTGTCGAGTATTTTTGGTGTAGGATGTATATTTGAGTAAATTTAGATGAAAATAACTTCAATTTTTTGGATTGTGAAAAAAAGTTTAGTTGGAAGTGTCAAGTTTTAATCAATTTATTTGAAACCAACTTCGATATTTTGGATTTTCTTGAGTATTTTTGTTGTAGGATCTACAATTGAGTAAATTTAGATGAAAATAACGACAATTTTTTGGATTGTGAAAAAAAATTTTAGTTGGAAGTGTCAAATTTTAATAAATTTATTTGAAATCAATTTGGATTATTTTGGATTTTGTTGACAATTTTTGTTGTAGGATCTATATTTGAGTAAATTTAGATGAAAATAACTTAAATTATTAGGATTGTGAAAAAAATGTTAGTTGGAAGTGCCAAATTTTAATAAATTTATTTGAAACCAACTTCGATTATTTGGATTTTCTTGAGTATTTTTGTTGTAGGATCTACAATTGAGTAAATTTTGATGAAAATAACTTCAATTTTTTGGATTGTGAAAAAAAATTTAGTTGGAAGTGTCAAATTTTAATAAATTTATTTGAAACCAATTTCGATTATTTGGATTTTCTTGAGTATTTTTGTTGTAGGATCTACAATTGAGTAAATATAGATGAAAATAACTTCAATTTTTAGGACTGAGAAAAATATTTTAGTTGGAAGTGTCAAATTTTAATAAATTTATTTGAAACCTACTTCGATTTTTCTCGACTATGTTGAGTTTTTGTGATAGAGAAGCTTAATTTGAGTAATTTCAGTTGAAATAACTTCGATTTTTTGGATTTTGTCACGATTTTTGTCAAATTTTAATAAATTTATTTGAAATCAACTTGGATAATTTTGGAATTTGTTGAGTATTTTTGTTGTAGGATCTATATTTGATTAAATTTAGATGAAAATAACTTCAATTTTGTGGATTGTGAAAAAAATTTTAGTTGGAAGTGTCAAATTTTTATAAATTTATTTGATATCAACTTCGATTTTTTTGGATTTTGTCGAGTATTTTTGGTGTAGGATGTATATTTGAGTAAATTTAGATGAAAATAACTTCAATTTTTTGGATTGTGAAAAAAAGTTTAGTTGGAAGTGTCAAGTTTTAATCAATTTATTTGAAACCAACTTCGATATTTTGGATTTTCTTGAGTATTTTTGTTGTAGGATCTACAATTGAGTAAATTTAGATGAAAATAACGACAATTTTTTGGATTGTGAAAAAAAATTTTAGTTGGAAGTGTCAAATTTTAATAAATTTATTTGAAATCAATTTGGATTATTTGGATTTTCTTGAGTATTTTTGTTGTAGGATCTACAATTGAGTAAATTTAGATGAAAATAACTTAAATTTTTAGGATTGTGAAAAAAATGTTAGTTGGAAGTGCCAAATTTTAATAAATTTATTTGAAACCAACTTCGATTTTTTGGATTTTCTTGAGTATTTTTGTTGTAGGATCTACAATTGAGTAAATTTAGATGAAAATAACTTCGATTTTTTGGATTTTGTCACGATTTTTGTCAAATTTTAATAAATTTATTTGAAATCAACTTGGATAATTTTGGAATTTGTTGAGTATTTTTGTTGTAGGAACTATATTTGAGTAAATTTAGGTGAAAATATCTTCAATTTTTAGGATTGTGAAAAAAATTTTAGTTGGAAGTGCCAAATTTTAATAAATTTTTTTGTAACCAACTTCGATTTTTTGGATTTTCTTGAGTATTTTTGGTGTAGGATCTACAATTGAGTAAATTTAGATGAAAATAACTTCGATTTTTTGGATTATGTCTCGATTTTTGTCAAATTTTAATAAATTTATTTGAAATCAACTTGGATAATTTTGGAATTTGTTGAGTATTTTTGTTGTAGGATCTATATTTGAGTAAATTTAGATGAAAATATCTTCAATTTTTAGGATTGTGAAAAAAAATTTAGTTGCAAGTGTCAAATTTTAATAAATTTATTTGAAATCAACTTCGATTTTATTGGATTTTGTCGAATATTTTTGTTGTAGGATCTATATTTGAGTAAATTTATATGAAAATAACTTCAACTTTTAGGACTGAGAAAAATATTTTAGTTGGAAGTGTCAAATTTTAATAAATTTATTTGAAACCTACTTCGATTTTTCTGGTTTATGTTGAGTTTTTTTGATAGAGAAGCTTAATTTGAGTAATTTCAGTTGAAATAACTTCAATTTTTTGGATTTTGTCACGATTTTTGTCAAATTTTAATAAATTTATTTGAAATCAACTTGGATAATTTTGGAATTTGTTGAGTATTTTTGTTGTAGGATGTATATTTGAGTAAATTTAGATGAAAATAACGACAATTTTTTGGATTGTGAAAAAAATTTTAGTTGGAAGTGTCAAATTTTAATAAAATTATTCGAAATCAATTTCGATTATTTGGATTTTCTTGAGTATTTTTGTTGTAGGATGTATATTTGAGTAAATTTAGATGAAAATAACTTCAATTTTGTGGATTGGGAAAAAAAATTTAGTTGGAAGTGTCAAATTTTAATAAATTTATTTGAAACCAATTTCGATTATTTGGATTTTCTTGAGTATTTTTGTTGTAGGATGTATATTTGAGTAAATTTAGATGAAAATAACGACAATTTTTAGGATTGTGAAAAAAATGTTAGTTGGAAGTGCCAAATTTTAATAAATTTATTTGAAACCAACTTCGATTTTATTGGATTTTGTCGAATATTTTTGTTGTAGGATCTATATTTGAGTAAATTTAGATGAAAATAACTTCAATTTTTAGGACTGAGAAAAATATTTTAGTTGGAAGTGTCAAATTTTAATAAATTTATTTGAAACCTACTTCGATTTTTCTGGTTTATGTTGAGTTTTTTTGATAGAGAAGCTTAATTTGAGTAATTTCAGTTGAAATAACTTCAATTTTTTGGATTTTGTCACGATTTTTGTCAAATTTTAATAAATTTATTTGAAATCAACTTGGATAATTTTGGAATTTGTTGAGTATTTAGTTGTAGGATGTATATTTGAGTAAATTTAGATGAAAATAACGACAATTTTTTTGATTGTGAAAAAAATTTTAGTTGGAAGTGTCAAATTTTAATAAATTTATTTGAAACCAATTTCGATTATTTGGATTTTCTTGAGTATTTTTGTTGTAGGATGTATATTTGAGTAAATTTAGATGAAAATAACGACAATTTTTTGGATTGTGAATAAAATTTTAGTTGGAAGTGTCAAATTTTAATAAAATTATTCGAAATCAACTTCGATTTTTTTGGATTTTGTTGAGTATTTTTGTTGTAGGGTCTATATTTGAGTAAATTTAGATGAAAATAACTTCAATTTTTTGGATTGTGAAAAAAAGTTTAGTTGGAAGTGTCAAGTTTTAATCAATTTATTTGAAACCAACTTCGATATTTTGGATTTTCTTGAGTATTTTTGTTGTAGGATCTACAATTGAGTAAATTTAGATGAAAATAACGACAATTTTTTGGATTGTGAAAAAAAATTTTAGTTGGAAGTGTCAAATTTTAATAAATTTATTTGAAATCAATTTGGATTATTTTGGATTTTGTTGACAATTTTTGTTGTAGGATCTATATTTGAGTAAATTTAGATGAAAATAACTTAAATTTTTAGGATTGTGAAAAAAATGTTAGTTGGAAGTGCCAAATTTTAATAAATTTATTTGAAACCAACTTCGATTTTTTGGATTTTCTTGAGTATTTTTGTTGTAGGATCTACAATTGAGTAAATTTTGATGAAAATAACTTCAATTTTTTGGATTGTGAAAAAAAATTTAGTTGGAAGTGTCAAATTTTAATAAATTTATTTGAAACCAATTTCGATTATTTGGATTTTCTTGAGTATTTTTGTTGTAGGATCTACAATTGAGTAAATATAGATGAAAATAACTTCAATTTTTAGGACTGAGAAAAATATTTTAGTTGGAAGTGTCAAATTTTAATAAATTTATTTGAAACCTACTTCGATTTTTCTCGACTATGTTGAGTTTTTGTGATAGAGAAGCTTAATTTGAGTAATTTCAGTTGAAATAACTTCGATTTTTTGGATTTTGTCACGATTTTTGTCAAATTTTAATAAATTTATTTGAAATCAACTTGGATAATTTTGGAATTTGTTGAGTATTTTTGTTGTAGGATCTATATTTGAGTAAATTTAGATGAAAATAACTTCAATTTTGTGGATTGTGAAAAAAATTTTAGTTGGAAGTGTCAAATTTTTATAAATTTATTTGATATCAACTTCGATTTTTTTGGATTTTGTCGAGTATTTTTGGTGTAGGATGTATATTTGAGTAAATTTAGATGAAAATAACTTCAATTTTTTGGATTGTGAAAAAAAGTTTAGTTGGAAGTGTCAAGTTTTAATCAATTTATTTGAAACCAACTTCGATATTTTGGATTTTCTTGAGTATTTTTGTTGTAGGATCTACAATTGAGTAAATTTAGATGAAAATAACGACAATTTTTTGGATTGTGAAAAAAAATTTTAGTTGGAAGTGTCAAATTTTAATAAATTTATTTGAAATCAATTTGGATTATTTTGGATTTTGTTGACAATTTTTGTTGTAGGATCTATATTTGAGTAAATTTAGATGAAAATAACTTAAATTTTTAGGATTGTGAAAAAAATGTTAGTTGGAAGTGCCAAATTTTAATAAATTTTTTTGTAACCAACTTCGATTTTTTGGATTTTCTTGAGTATTTTTGGTGTAGGATCTACAATTGAGTAAATTTAGATGAAAATAACTTCGATTTTTTGGATTATGTCACGATTTTTGTCAAATTTTAATAAATTTATTTGAAATCAACTTGGATAATTTTGGAATTTGTTGAGTATTTTTGTTGTAGGATCTATATTTGAGTAAATTTAGATGAAAATATCTTCAATTTTTAGGATTGTGAAAAAAAATTTAGTTGCAAGTGTCAAATTTTAATAAATTTATTTGAAATCAACTTCGATTTTATTGGATTTTGTCGAATATTTTTGTTGTAGGATCTATATTTGAGTAAATTTAGATGAAAATAACGACAATTTTTTGGATTGTGAATAAAATTTTAGTTGGGAGTGTCAAATTTTAATAAATTTATTTGAATTCAACTTCGATTTTTTGGGATTTTGTCCAGTATTTTTGGTGTAGGATGTATATTTGAGTAAATTTAGATGAAAATAACGACAATTTTTTGGATTGTGAAAAAAATTTTAGTTGGAAGTGTCAAATTTTAATAAATTTATTTGAAACCAATTTCGATTATTTGGATTTTCTTGAGTATTTTTGTTGTAGGATCTACAATTGAGTAAATTTAGATGAAAATAACTTCAATTTTTAGGACTGAGAAAAATATTTTAGTTGGAAGTGTCAAATTTTAATAAATTTATTTGAAACCTACTTCGATTTTTCTCGACTATGTTGAGTTTTTGTGATAGAGAAGCTTAATTTGAGTAATTTCAGTTGAAATAACTTCGATTTTTTGGATTTTGTCACGATTTTTGTCAAATTTTAATAAATTTATTTGAAATCAACTTGGATAATTTTGGAATTTGTTGAGTATTTTTGTTGTAGGATCTATATTTGAGTAAATTTAGATGAAAATATCTTCAATTTTTAGGATTGTGAAAAAAAATTTAGTTGCAAGTGTCAAATTTTAATAAATTTATTTGAAATCAACTTCGATTTTATTGGATTTTGTCGAATATTTTTGTTGTAGGATCTATATTTGAGTAAATTTAGATGAAAATAACGACAATTTTTTGGATTGTGAATAAAATTTTAGTTGGGAGTGTCAAATTTTAATAAATTTATTTGAATTCAACTTCGATTTTTTGGGATTTTGTCCAGTATTTTTGGTGTAGGATGTATATTTGAGTAAATTTAGATGAAAATAACGACAATTTTTTGGATTGTGAAAAAAATTTTAGTTGGAAGTGTCAAATTTTAATAAATTTATTTGAAACCAATTTCGATTATTTGGATTTTCTTGAGTATTTTTGTTGTAGGATCTACAATTGAGTAAATTTAGATGAAAATAACTTCAATTTTTAGGACTGAGAAAAATATTTTAGTTGGAAGTGTCAAATTTTAATAAATTTATTTGAAACCTACTTCGATTTTTCTCGACTATGTTGAGTTTTTGTGATAGAGAAGCTTAATTTGAGTAATTTCAGTTGAAATAACTTCGATTTTTTGGATTTTGTCACGATTTTTGTCAAATTTTAATAAATTTATTTGAAATCAACTTGGATAATTTTGGAATTTGTTGAGTATTTTTGTTGTAGGATCTATATTTGAGTAAATGTAGATAAATATATCTTCAATTTTTTGGAAAATGAAAAAATTTTAGTTGGATGTGTCAAATTTTAATAAATTTATTTGAAACCAACTTTGATTTTTTGGATTTTCTTGAGTATTTTTGTTGTAGGATCTACAATTGAGTAAATTTAGATGAAAATAACTTTAATTTTTTGGATTGTGAATATAATTTTAGTTGGAAGTGTCAAATTTTAATAAATTTATTTGAAACCAACTTCGATTTTTTGGATTTTCTTGAGTATTTTTGTTGTAGGATCTACAATTGAGTAAATTTAGATGAAAATAACTTCAATTTTTAGGACTGAGAAAAATATTTTAGTTGGAAGTGTCAAATTTTAATAAATTTATTTGAAACCTACTTCGATTTTTCTCGACTATGTTGAGTTTTTGTGATAGAGAAGCTTAATTTGAGTAATTTCAGTTGAAATAACTTCGATTTTTTGGATTTTGTCACGATTTTTGTCAAATTTTAATAAATTTATTTGAAATCAACTTGGATAATTTTGGAATTTGTTGAGTATTTTTGTTGTAGGATCTATATTTGAGTAAATTTAGATGAAAATAACTTCAATTTTGTGGATTGTGAAAAAAATTTTAGTTGGAAGTGTCAAATTTTTATAAATTTATTTGATATCAACTTCGATTTTTTTGGATTTTGTCGAGTATTTTTGGTGTAGGATGTATATTTGAGTAAATTTAGATGAAAATAACTTCAATTTTTTGGATTGTGAAAAAAAGTTTAGTTGGAAGTGTCAAGTTTTAATCAATTTATTTGAAACCAACTTCGATATTTTGGATTTTCTTGAGTATTTTTGTTGTAGGATGTACAATTGAGTAAATTTAGATGAAAATAACGACAATTTTTTGGATTGTGAAAAAAAATTTTAGTTGGAAGTGTCAAATTTTAATAAATTTATTTGAAATCAATTTGGATTATTTTGGATTTTGTTGACAATTTTTGTTGTAGGATCTATATTTGAGTAAATTTAGATGAAAATAACTTAAATTTTTAGGATTGTGAAAAAAATGTTAGTTGGAAGTGCCAAATTTTAATAAATTTATTTGAAACCAACTTCGATTTTTTGGATTTTCTTGAGTATTTTTGTTGTAGGATCTACAATTGAGTAAATTTTGATGAAAATAACTACAATTTTTTGGATTGTGAAAAAAAATTTAGTTGGAAGTGTCAAATTTTAATAAATTTATTTGAAACCAATTTCGATTATTTGGATTTTCTTGAGTATTTTTGTTGTAGGATCTACAATTGAGTAAATATAGATGAAAATAACTTCAATTTTTAGGACTGAGAAAAATATTTTAGTTGGAAGTGTCAAATTTTAATAAATTTATTTGAAACCTACTTCGATTTTTCTCGACTATGTTGAGTTTTTGTGATAGAGAAGCTTAATTTGAGTAATTTCAGTTGAAATAACTTCGATTTTTTGGATTTTGTCACGATTTTTGTCAAATTTTAAAAAATTTATTTGAAATCAACTTGGATAATTTTGGAATTTGTTGAGTATTTTTGTTGTAGGATCTATATTTGAGTAAATTTAGATGAAAATAACTTCAATTTTGTGGATTGTGAAAAAAAATTTAGTTGGAAGTGTCAAATTTTTATAAATTTATTTGATATCAACTTCGATTTTTTTGGATTTTGTCGAGTATTTTTGGTGTAGGATGTATATTTGAGTAAATTTATATGAAAATAACTTCAATTTTTTGGATTGTGAAAAAAAGTTTAGTTGGAAGTGTCAAGTTTTAATCAATTTATTTGAAACCAACTTCGATATTTTGGATTTTCTTGAGTATTTTTGTTGTAGGATCTACAATTGAGTAAATTTAGATGAAAATAACGACAATTTTTTGGATTGTGAAAAAAAATTTTAGTTGGAAGTGTCAAATTTTAATAAATTTATTTGAAATCAATTTGGATTATTTTGGATTTTGTTGACAATTTTTGTTGTAGGATCTATATTTGAGTAAATTTAGATGAAAATAACTTAAATTTTTAGGATTGTGAAAAAAATGTTAGTTGGAAGTGCCAAATTTTAATAAATTTATTTGAAACCAACTTCGATTTTTTGGATTTTCTTGAGTATTTTTGTTGTAGGATCTACAATTGAGTAAATTTAGATGAAAATAACTTCGATTTTTTGGATTTTGTCACGATTTTTGTCAAATTTTAATAAATTTATTTGAAATCAACTTGGATAATTTTGGAATTTGTTGAGTATTTTTGTTGTAGGATGTATATTGGAGTAAATTTAGATGAAAATAACGACAATTTTTTGGATTGTGAAAAAAATTTTAGTTGGAAGTGTCAAATTTTAATAAATTTATTTGAATTCAACTTCGATTTTTTGGGATTTTGTCCAGTATTTTTGGTGTAGGATGTATATTTGAGTAAATTTAGATGAAAATAACGACAATTTTTTGGATTGTGAAAAAAATTTTAGTTGGAAGTGTCAAATTTTAATAAATTTATTTGAAACCAATTTCGATTATTTGGATTTTCTTGAGTATTTTTGTTGTAGGATCTACAATTGAGTAAATTTAGATGAAAATAACTTCAATTTTTAGGACTGAGAAAAATATTTTAGTTGGAAGTGTCAAATTTTAATAAATTTATTTGAAACCTACTTCGATTTTTCTCGACTATGTTGAGTTTTTGTGATAGAGAAGCTTAATTTGAGTAATTTCAGTTGAAATAACTTCGATTTTTTGGATTTTGTCCCGATTTTTGTCAAATTTTAATAAATTTATTTGAAATCAACTTGGATAATTTTGGAATTTGTTGAGTATTTTTGTTGTAGGATCTATATTTGAGTAAATGTAGATAAATATATCTTCAATTTTTTGGATTGTGAAAAAATTTTAGTTGGAAGTGTCAAATTTTAATAAATTTATTTGAAACCAACTTTGATTTTTTGGATTTTCTTGAGTATTTTTGTTGTAGGATCTACAATTGAGTAAATTTAGATGAAAATAACTTCAATTTTATGGATTGTGAAAAAAAATTTAGTTGGAAGTGTCAAATTTTAATAAATTTATTTGAAATCAATTTGGATTATTTTGGATTTTGTTGACAATTTTTGTTGTAGGATCTATATTTGAGTAAATTTAGATGAAAATAACTTAAATTTTTAGGATTGTGAAAAAAAATTTAGTTGGAAGTGTCAAATTTTAATAAAATTATTTGAAATCAACTTCGATTTTTTTGGATTTTGTTGAGTATTTTTGTTGTAGGGTCTATATTTGAGTAAATTTGGATGAAAATAACTTCAATTTTGTGGATTGTGAAAAAAATTTTAGTTGGAAGTGTCAAATTTTAAAAAATTTATTTGAAATCAACTTCGATTTTTTTGGATTTTGTCGAGTATTTTTGGTGTAGGATGTATATTTGAGTAAATTTAGATGAAAATAACTTCAATTTTTTGGATTGTGAAAAAAAGTTTAGTTGGAAGTGTCAAGTTTTAATAAATTTATTTGAAACCAACTTCGATTTTTTGGATTTTCTTGAGTATTTTTGTTGTAGGATCTACAATTGAGTAAATTTAGATGAAAATAACTTCGATTTTTTGGATTTTGTCACGATTTTTGTCAAATTTTAATAAATTTATTTGAAATCAACTTGGATAATTTTGGAATTTGTTGAGTATTTTTGTTGTAGGATCTATATTTGAGTAAATTTAGATGAAAATATCTTCAATTTTTAGGATTGTGAAAAAAAATTTAGTTGCAAGTGTCAAATTTTAATAAATTTATTTGAAATCAACTTCGATTTTATTGGATTTTGTCGAATATTTTTGTTGTAGGATCTATATTTGAGTAAATTTAGATGAAAATAACGACAATTTTTTGGATTGTGAATAAAATTTTAGTTGGGAGTGTCAAATTTTAATAAATTTATTTGAATTCAACTTCGATTTTTTGGGATTTTGTCCAGTATTTTTGGTGTAGGATGTATATTTGAGTAAATTTAGATGAAAATAACGACAATTTTTTGGATTGTGAAAAAAATTTTAGTTGGAAGTGTCAAATTTTAATAAATTTATTTGAAACCAATTTCGATTATTTGGATTTTCTTGAGTATTTTTGTTGTAGGATCTACAATTGAGTAAATTTAGATGAAAATAACTTCAATTTTTAGGACTGAGAAAAATATTTTAGTTGGAAGTGTCAAATTTTAATAAATTTATTTGAAACCTACTTCGATTTTTCTCGACTATGTTGAGTTTTTGTGATAGAGAAGCTTAATTTGAGTAATTTCAGTTGAAATAACTTCGATTTTTTGGATTTTGTCACGATTTTTGTCAAATTTTAATAAATTTATTTGAAATCAACTTGGATAATTTTGGAATTTGTTGAGTATTTTTGTTGTAGGATCTATATTTGAGTAAATTTAGATGAAAATATCTTCAATTTTTAGGATTGTGAAAAAAAATTTAGTTGCAAGTGTCAAATTTTAATAAATTTATTTGAAATCAACTTCGATTTTATTGGATTTTGTCGAATATTTTTGTTGTAGGATCTATATTTGAGTAAATTTAGATGAAAATAACGACAATTTTTTGGATTGTGAATAAAATTTTAGTTGGGAGTGTCAAATTTTAATAAATTTATTTGAATTCAACTTCGATTTTTTGGGATTTTGTCCAGTATTTTTGGTGTAGGATGTATATTTGAGTAAATTTAGATGAAAATAACGACAATTTTTTGGATTGTGAAAAAAATTTTAGTTGGAAGTGTCAAATTTTAATAAATTTATTTGAAACCAATTTCGATTATTTGGATTTTCTTGAGTATTTTTGTTGTAGGATCTACAATTGAGTAAATTTAGATGAAAATAACTTCAATTTTTAGGACTGAGAAAAATATTTTAGTTGGAAGTGTCAAATTTTAATAAATTTATTTGAAACCTACTTCGATTTTTCTCGACTATGTTGAGTTTTTGTGATAGAGAAGCTTAATTTGAGTAATTTCAGTTGAAATAACTTCGATTTTTTGGATTTTGTCACGATTTTTGTCAAATTTTAATAAATTTATTTGAAATCAACTTGGATAATTTTGGAATTTGTTGAGTATTTTTGTTGTAGGATCTATATTTGAGTAAATGTAGATAAATATATCTTCAATTTTTTGGAAAATGAAAAAATTTTAGTTGGATGTGTCAAATTTTAATAAATTTATTTGAAACCAACTTTGATTTTTTGGATTTTCTTGAGTATTTTTGTTGTAGGATCTACAATTGAGTAAATTTAGATGAAAATAACTTTAATTTTTTGGATTGTGAATATAATTTTAGTTGGAAGTGTCAAATTTTAATAAATTTATTTGAAACCAACTTCGATTTTTTGGATTTTCTTGAGTATTTTTGTTGTAGGATCTACAATTGAGTAAATTTAGATGAAAATAACTTCAATTTTTAGGACTGAGAAAAATATTTTAGTTGGAAGTGTCAAATTTTAATAAATTTATTTGAAACCTACTTCGATTTTTCTCGACTATGTTGAGTTTTTGTGATAGAGAAGCTTAATTTGAGTAATTTCAGTTGAAATAACTTCGATTTTTTGGATTTTGTCACGATTTTTGTCAAATTTTAATAAATTTATTTGAAATCAACTTGGATAATTTTGGAATTTGTTGAGTATTTTTGTTGTAGGATCTATATTTGAGTAAATTTAGATGAAAATAACTTCAATTTTGTGGATTGTGAAAAAAATTTTAGTTGGAAGTGTCAAATTTTTATAAATTTATTTGATATCAACTTCGATTTTTTTGGATTTTGTCGAGTATTTTTGGTGTAGGATGTATATTTGAGTAAATTTAGATGAAAATAACTTCAATTTTTTGGATTGTGAAAAAAAGTTTAGTTGGAAGTGTCAAGTTTTAATCAATTTATTTGAAACCAACTTCGATATTTTGGATTTTCTTGAGTATTTTTGTTGTAGGATGTACAATTGAGTAAATTTAGATGAAAATAACGACAATTTTTTGGATTGTGAAAAAAAATTTTAGTTGGAAGTGTCAAATTTTAATAAATTTATTTGAAATCAATTTGGATTATTTTGGATTTTGTTGACAATTTTTGTTGTAGGATCTATATTTGAGTAAATTTAGATGAAAATAACTTAAATTTTTAGGATTGTGAAAAAAATGTTAGTTGGAAGTGCCAAATTTTAATAAATTTATTTGAAACCAACTTCGATTTTTTGGATTTTCTTGAGTATTTTTGTTGTAGGATCTACAATTGAGTAAATTTTGATGAAAATAACTACAATTTTTTGGATTGTGAAAAAAATTTAGTTGGAAGTGTCAAATTTTAATAAATTTATTTGAAACCAAATTTCGATTATTTGGATTTTCTTGAGTATTTTTGTTGTAGGATCTACAATTGAGTAAATATAGATGAAAATAACTTCAATTTTTAGGACTGAGAAAAATATTTTAGTTGGAAGTGTCAAATTTTAATAAATTTATTTGAAACCTACTTCGATTTTTCTCGACTATGTTGAGTTTTTGTGATAGAGAAGCTTAATTTGAGTAATTTCAGTTGAAATAACTTCGATTTTTTGGATTTTGTCACGATTTTTGTCAAATTTTAAAAAATTTATTTGAAATCAACTTGGATAATTTTGGAATTTGTTGAGTATTTTTGTTGTAGGATCTATATTTGAGTAAATTTAGATGAAAATAACTTCAATTTTGTGGATTGTGAAAAAAAATTTAGTTGGAAGTGTCAAATTTTTATAAATTTATTTGATATCAACTTCGATTTTTTTGGATTTTGTCGAGTATTTTTGGTGTAGGATGTATATTTGAGTAAATTTATATGAAAATAACTTCAATTTTTTGGATTGTGAAAAAAAGTTTAGTTGGAAGTGTCAAGTTTTAATCAATTTATTTGAAACCAACTTCGATATTTTGGATTTTCTTGAGTATTTTTGTTGTAGGATCTACAATTGAGTAAATTTAGATGAAAATAACGACAATTTTTTGGATTGTGAAAAAAAATTTTAGTTGGAAGTGTCAAATTTTAATAAATTTATTTGAAATCAATTTGGATTATTTTGGATTTTGTTGACAATTTTTGTTGTAGGATCTATATTTGAGTAAATTTAGATGAAAATAACTTAAATTTTTAGGATTGTGAAAAAAATGTTAGTTGGAAGTGCCAAATTTTAATAAATTTATTTGAAACCAACTTCGATTTTTTGGATTTTCTTGAGTATTTTTGTTGTAGGATCTACAATTGAGTAAATTTAGATGAAAATAACTTCGATTTTTTGGATTTTGTCACGATTTTTGTCAAATTTTAATAAATTTATTTGAAATCAACTTGGATAATTTTGGAATTTGTTGAGTATTTTTGTTGTAGGATGTATATTGGAGTAAATTTAGATGAAAATAACGACAATTTTTTGGATTGTGAAAAAAATTTTAGTTGGAAGTGTCAAATTTTAATAAATTTATTTGAATTCAACTTCGATTTTTTGGGATTTTGTCCAGTATTTTTGGTGTAGGATGTATATTTGAGTAAATTTAGATGAAAATAACGACAATTTTTTGGATTGTGAAAAAAATTTTAGTTGGAAGTGTCAAATTTTAATAAATTTATTTGAAACCAATTTCGATTATTTGGATTTTCTTGAGTATTTTTGTTGTAGGATCTACAATTGAGTAAATTTAGATGAAAATAACTTCAATTTTTAGGACTGAGAAAAATATTTTAGTTGGAAGTGTCAAATTTTAATAAATTTATTTGAAACCTACTTCGATTTTTCTCGACTATGTTGAGTTTTTGTGATAGAGAAGCTTAATTTGAGTAATTTCAGTTGAAATAACTTCGATTTTTTGGATTTTGTCACGATTTTTGTCAAATTTTAATAAATTTATTTGAAATCAACTTGGATAATTTTGGAATTTGTTGAGTATTTTTGTTGTAGGATCTATATTTGAGTAAATGTAGATAAATATATCTTCAATTTTTTGGATTGTGAAAAAATTTTAGTTGGAAGTGTCAAATTTTAATAAATTTATTTGAAACCAACTTTGATTTTTTGGATTTTCTTGAGTATTTTTGTTGTAGGATCTACAATTGAGTAAATTTAGATGAAAATAACTTCAATTTTATGGATTGTGAAAAAAAATTTAGTTGGAAGTGTCAAATTTTAATAAATTTATTTGAAATCAATTTGGATTATTTTGGATTTTGTTGACAATTTTTGTTGTAGGATCTATATTTGAGTAAATTTAGATGAAAATAACTTAAATTTTTAGGATTGTGAAAAAAAATTTAGTTGGAAGTGTCAAATTTTAATAAAATTATTTGAAATCAACTTCGATTTTTTTGGATTTTGTTGAGTATTTTTGTTGTAGGGTCTATATTTGAGTAAATTTGGATGAAAATAACTTCAATTTTGTGGATTGTGAAAAAAATTTTAGTTGGAAGTGTCAAATTTTAAAAAATTTATTTGAAATCAACTTCGATTTTTTTGGATTTTGTCGAGTATTTTTGGTGTAGGATGTATATTTGAGTAAATTTAGATGAAAATAACTTCAATTTTTTGGATTGTGAAAAAAAGTTTAGTTGGAAGTGTCAAGTTTTAATAAATTTATTTGAAACCAACTTCGATTTTTTGGATTTTCTTGAGTATTTTTGTTGTAGGATCTACAATTGAGTAAATTTAGATGAAAATAACTTCGATTTTTTGGATTTTGTCACGATTTTTGTCAAATTTTAATAAATTTATTTGAAATCAACTTGGATAATTTTGGAATTTGTTGAGTATTTTTGTTGTAGGATCTATATTTGAGTAAATGTAGATAAATATATCTTCAATTTTTTGGATTGTGAAAAAATTTTAGTTGGAAGTGTCAAATTTTAATAAATTTATTTGAAACCAACTTTGATTTTTTGGATTTTCTTGAGTATTTTTGTTGTAGGATCTACAATTGAGTAAATTTAGATGAAAATAACTTCAATTTTATGGATTGTGAAAAAAAATTTAGTTGGAAGTGTCAAATTTTAATAAATTTATTTGAAATCAATTTGGATTATTTTGGATTTTGTTGACAATTTTTGTTGTAGGATCTATATTTGAGTAAATTTAGATGAAAATAACTTAAATTTTTAGGATTGTGAAAAAAAATTTAGTTGGAAGTGTCAAATTTTAATAAAATTATTTGAAATCAACTTCGATTTTTTTGGATTTTGTTGAGTATTTTTGTTGTAGGGTCTATATTTGAGTAAATTTGGATGAAAATAACTTCAATTTTGTGGATTGTGAAAAAAATTTTAGTTGGAAGTGTCAAATTTTAAAAAATTTATTTGAAATCAACTTCGATTTTTTTGGATTTTGTCGAGTATTTTTGGTGTAGGATGTATATTTGAGTAAATTTAGATGAAAATAACTTCAATTTTTTGGATTGTGAAAAAAAGTTTAGTTGGAAGTGTCAAGTTTTAATAAATTTATTTGAAACCAACTTCGATTTTTTGGATTTTCTTGAGTATTTTTGTTGTAGGATCTACAATTGAGTAAATTTAGATGAAAATAACTTCGATTTTTTGGATTTTGTCACGATTTTTGTCAAATTTTAATAAATTTATTTGAAATCAATTTGGATAATTTTGGAATTTGTTGAGTATTTTTGTTGTAGGAACTATATTTGAGTAAATTTAGGTGAAAATATCTTCAATTTTTAGGATTGTGAAAAAAATTTTAGTTGGAAGTGCCAAATTTTAATAAATTTTTTTGTAACCAACTTCGATTTTTTGGATTTTCTTGAGTATTTTTGGTGTAGGATCTACAATTGAGAAAATTTAGATGAAAATAACTTCGATTTTTTGGATTATGTCACGATTTTTGTCAAATTATAATAAATTTATTTGAAATCAACTTGGATAATTTTGGAATTTGTTGAGTATTTTTGTTGTAGGATCTATATTTGAGTAAATGTAGATAAATATATCTTCAATTTTTTGGATTGTGAAAAAATTTTAGTTGGAAGTGTCAAATTTTAATAAATTTATTTGAAACCAACTTTGATTTTTTGGATTTTCTTGAGTATTTTTGTTGTAGGATCTACAATTGAGTAAATTTAGATGAAAATAACTTCAATTTTTTGGATTGTGAATATAATTTTAGTTGGAAGTGTCAAATTATAATAAATTTATTTGAAACCAACTTCGATTTTTTTGGATTTTGTTGAGTATTTTTGTTGTAGGGTCTATATTTGAGTAAATTTGGATGAAAATAACTTCAATTTTGTGGATTGTGAAAAAAATTTTAGTTGGAAGTGTCAAATTTTAAAAAATTTATTTGAAATCAACTTCGATTTTTTTGGATTTTGTCGAGTATTTTTGGTGTAGGATGTATATTTGAGTAAATTTAGATGAAAATAACTTCAATTTTTTGGATTGTGAAAAAAAGTTTAGTTGGAAGTGTCAAGTTTTAATAAATTTATTTGAAACCAACTTCGATTTTTTGGATTTTCTTGAGTATTTTTGTTGTAGGATCTACAATTGAGTAAATTTAGATGAAAATAACTTCGATTTTTTGGATTTTGTCACGATTTTTGTCAAATTTTAATAAATTTATTTGAAATCAATTTGGATAATTTTGGAATTTGTTGAGTATTTTTGTTGTAGGAACTATATTTGAGTAAATTTAGGTGAAAATATCTTCAATTTTTAGGATTGTGAAAAAAATTTTAGTTGGAAGTGCCAAATTTTAATAAATTTTTTTGTAACCAACTTCGATTTTTTGGATTTTCTTGAGTATTTTTGGTGTAGGATCTACAATTGAGAAAATTTAGATGAAAATAACTTCGATTTTTTGGATTATGTCACGATTTTTGTCAAATTATAATAAATTTATTTGAAATCAACTTGGATAATTTTGGAATTTGTTGAGTATTTTTGTTGTAGGATCTATATTTGAGTAAATGTAGATAAATATATCTTCAATTTTTTGGATTGTGAAAAAATTTTAGTTGGAAGTGTCAAATTTTAATAAATTTATTTGAAACCAACTTTGATTTTTTGGATTTTCTTGAGTATTTTTGTTGTAGGATCTACAATTGAGTAAATTTAGATGAAAATAACTTCAATTTTTTGGATTGTGAATATAATTTTAGTTGGAAGTGTCAAATTATAATAAATTTATTTGAAACCAACTTCGATTTTTTGGATTTTCTTGAGTATTTTTGTTGTAGGATCTACAATTGAGTAAATTTAGATGAAAATAACTTCGATTTTTTGGATTTTGTCACGATTTTTGTCAAATTTTAATAAATTTATTTGAAATCAATTTGGATAATTTTGGAATTTGTTGAGTATTTTTGTTGTAGGATGTATATTTGAGTAAATTTAGATGAAAATAACGACAATTTTTTGGATTGTGAATAAAATTTTAGTTGGAAGTGTCAAATTTTAATAAATTTATTTGAAACCAATTTCGATTATTTGGATTTTCTTGAGTATTTTTGTTGTAGGATCTACAATTGAGTAAATTTAGATGAAAATAACTTCAATTTTTTGGATTGTGAATATAATTGTAGTTGGAAGTGTCAAATTTTAATAAATTTATTTGAAACCAACTTCGATTTTTTTGATTTTCTTGAGTATTTTTGTTGTAGGATCTACAATTGAGTAAATTTAGATGAAAATAACTTCGATTTTTTGGATTTTGTCACGATTTTTGTCAAATTTTAATAAGTTTATTTGAAATCAACTTGGATAATTTTGGAATTTGTTGAGTATTTTTGTTGTAGGATGTATATTTGAGTAAATTTAGATGAAAATAACGACAATTTTTTGGATTGTGAAAAAAATTTTAGTTGGAAGTGTCAAATTTTAATAAATTTATTTGAAACCAATTTCGATTATTTGGATTTTCTTGAGTATTTTTGTTGTAGGATGTATATTTGAGTAAATTTAGATGAAAATAACGACAATTTTTTGGATTGTGAATAAAATTTTAGTTGGAAGTGTCAAATTTTAATAAATTTATTTGAATTCAACTTCGATTTTTTGGGATTTTGTCCAGTATTTTTGGTGTAGGATGTATATTTGAGTAAATTTAGATGAAAATAACGACAATTTTTTGGATTGTGAAAAAAATTTTAGTTGGAAGTGTCAAATTTTAATAAATTTATTTGAAACCAATTTCGATTATTTGGATTTTCTTGAGTATTTTTGTTGTAGGATCTACAATTGAGTAAATTTAGATGAAAATAACTTCAATTTTTAGGACTGAGAAAAATATTTTAGTTGGAAGTGTCAAATTTTAATAAATTTATTTGAAACCTACTTCGATTTTTCTCGACTATGTTGAGTTTTTGTGATAGAGAAGCTTAATTTGAGTAATTTCAGTTGAAATAACTTCGATTTTTTGGATTTTGTCACGATTTTTGTCAAATTTTAATAAATTTATTTGAAATCAACTTGGAAAATTTTGGAATTTGTTGAGTATTTATGTTGTAGGATCTATATTTGAGTAAATTTAGATGAAAATATCTTCAATTTTTTGGATTGTGAAAAAATTTTAGTTGGATGTGTCAAATTTTAATAAATTTATTTGAAACCAACTTTGATTTTTTGGATTTTCTGGAGTATTTTTGTTGTAGGATCTACAATTGAGTAAATTTAGATGAAAATAACTTCGATTTTTTGGATTATGTCACGATGTTTGTCAAATTTTAATAAATTTATTTGAAATCAACTTGGATAATTTTGGAATTTGTTGAGTATTTATGTTGTAGGATCTATATTTGAGTAAATTTAGATGAAAATATCTTCAATTTTTTGGATTGTGAAAAAATTTTAGTTGGAAGTGTCAAATTTTAATAAATTTATTTGAAACCAACTTTGATTTTTTGGATTTTCTTGAGTATTTTTGTTGTAGGATCTACAATTGAGTAAATTTAGATGAAAATAACTTCAATTTTTTGGATTGTGAATATAATTTTAGTTGGAAGTGTCAAATTTTAATAAATTTATTTGAAACCAACTTCGATTTTTTTGATTTTCTTGAGTATTTTTGTTGTAGGATCTACAATTGAGTAAATTTAGATGAAAATAACTTCGATTTTTTGGATTTTGTCACGATTTTTGACAAATTTTAATAAATTTATTTGAAATCAACTTGGATAATTTTGGAATTTGTTGAGTATTTTTGTTGTAGGATGTATATTTGAGTAAATTTAGATGAAAATAACGACAATTTTTTGGATTGTGATAAAATTTTAGTTGGAAGTGTCAAATTTTAATAAATTTATTTGAAACCAATTTCGATATTTGGATTTTCTTGAGTATTTTTGTTGTAGGATCTACAATTGAGTAAATTTAGATGAAAATAACTTCAATTTTTTGGATTGTGAATATAATTTTAGTTGGAAGTGTCAAATTTTAATAAATTTATTTGAAACCAACTTCGATTTTTTTTGATTTTCTTGAGTATTTTTGTTGTAGGATCTACAATTGAGTAAATTTAGATGAAAATAACTTCGATTTTTTGGATTTTGTCACGATTTTTTGTCAAATTTTAATAAGTTATTTGAAATCAACTTGGATAATTTTGGAATTTGTTGAGTATTTTTGTTGTAGGATGTATATTTGAGTAAATTTAGATGAAAATAACGACAATTTTTTGGATTGTGAAAAAAATTTTAGTTGGAAGTGTCAATTTTAATAAATTTATTTGAAACCAATTTCGATTATTTTGGATTTTCTTGAGTATTTTTGTTGTAGGATGTATATTTGAGTAAATTTAGATGAAAATAACGACAATTTTTTGGATTGTGAATAAAATTTTAGTTGGAAGTGTCAAATTTTAATAAATTTATTTGAATTCAACTTCGATTTTTTGGGATTTTGTCCAGTATTTTTGGTGTAGGATGTATATTTGAGTAAATTTAGATGAAAATAACGACAATTTTTTGGATTGTGAAAAAAATTTTAGTTGGAAGTGTCAAATTTTAATAAATTTATTTGAAACCAATTTCGATTATTTGGATTTTCTTGAGTATTTTTGTTGTAGGATCTACAATTGAGTAAATTTAGATGAAAATAACTTCAATTTTTAGGACTGAGAAAAATATTTTAGTTGGAAGTGTCAAATTTTAATAAATTTATTTGAAACCTACTTCGATTTTTCTCGACTATGTTGAGTTTTTGTGATAGAGAAGCTTAATTTGAGTAATTTCAGTTGAAATAACTTCGATTTTTTGGATTTTGTCACGATTTTTGTCAAATTTTAATAAATTTATTTGAAATCAACTTGGAAAATTTTGGAATTTGTTGAGTATTTATGTTGTAGGATCTATATTTGAGTAAATTTAGATGAAAATATCTTCAATTTTTTGGATTGTGAAAAAATTTTAGTTGGATGTGTCAAATTTTAATAAATTTATTTGAAACCAACTTTGATTTTTTGGATTTTCTGGAGTATTTTTGTTGTAGGATCTACAATTGAGTAAATTTAGATGAAAATAACTTCAATTTTTTGGATTGTGAAAAAAATTTTAGTTGGAAGTGTCAAATTTTAATAAATTTATTTGAAACCAATTTCGATTATTTGGATTTTCTTGAGTATTTTTGTTGTAGGATCTACAATTGAGTAAATTTAGATGAAAATAACTTCAATTTTTTGGATTGTGAATAAAATTTTAGTTGGAAGTGTCAAATTTTAATAAATTTATTTGAATTCAACTTCGATTTTTTTGAATTTTGTCGAGTATTTTTGGTGTAGGATGTATATTTGAGTAAATTTAGATGAAAATAACTTCGATTTTTTGGATTTTGTCACGATTTTTGTCATATTTTAATAAATTTATTTGAAATCAACTTGGATAATTTTGGAATTTGTTGAGTATTTTTGTTGTAGGAACTATATTTGAGTAAATTTAGGTGAAAATATCTTCAATTTTTAGGATTGTGAAAAAAATTTTAGTTGGAAGTGTCAAATTTTAATAAATTTTTTTGTAACCAACTTCGATTTTTTTGATTTTCTTGAGTATTTTTGGTGTAGGATCTACAATTGAGTAAATTTAGATGAAAATAACTTCGATTTTTTGGATTTTGTCACGATTTTTGTCAAATTTTAATAAATTTATTTGAAATCAATTTGGATAATTTTGGAATTTGTTGAGTATTTTTGTTGTAGGATGTATATTTGAGTAAATTTAGATGAAAATAACGACAATTTTTTGGATTGTGAATAAAATTTTAGTTGGAAGTGTCAAATTTTAATAAATTTATTTGAAACCAATTTCGATTATTTGGATTTTCTTGAGTATTTTTGTTGTAGGATCTACAATTGAGTAAATTTAGATGAAAATAACTTCAATTTTTTGGATTGTGAATATAATTTTAGTTGGAAGTGTCAAATTATAATAAATTTATTTGAAACCAACTTCGATTTTTTGGATTTTCTTGAGTATTTTTGTTGTAGGATCTACAATTGAGTAAATTTAGATGAAAATAACTTCGATTTTTTGGATTTTGTCACGATTTTTGTCAAATTTTAATAAATTTATTTGAAATCAATTTGGATAATTTTGGAATTTGTTGAGTATTTTTGTTGTAGGATGTATATTTGAGTAAATTTAGATGAAAATAACGACAATTTTTTGGATTGTGAATAAAATTTTAGTTGGAAGTGTCAAATTTTAATAAATTTATTTGAAACCAATTTCGATTATTTGGATTTTCTTGAGTATTTTTGTTGTAGGATCTACAATTGAGTAAATTTAGATGAAAATAACTTCAATTTTTTGGATTGTGAATATAATTTTAGTTGGAAGTGTCAAATTTTAATAAATTTATTTGAAACCAACTTCGATTTTTTTGATTTTCTTGAGTATTTTTTTGTAGGATCTACAATTGAGTAAATTTAGATGAAAATAACTTCAATTTTTTGGATTGTGAATATAATTTTAGTTGGAAGTGTCAAATTATAATAAATTTATTTGAAACCAACTTCGATTTTTTGGATTTTCTTGAGTATTTTTGTTGTAGGATCTACAATTGAGTAAATTTAGATGAAAATAACTTCGATTTTTTGGATTTTGTCACGATTTTTGTCAAATTTTAATAAATTTATTTGAAATCAACTTGGATAATTTTGGAATTTGTTGAGTATTTTTGTTGTAGGATGTATATTTGAGTAAATTTAGATGAAAATAACGACAATTTTTTGGATTGTGAATAAAATTTTAGTTGGAAGTGTCCAATTTTAATAAATTTATTTGAAACCAATTTCGATTATTTGGATTTTCTTGAGTATTTTTGTTGTAGGATCTACAATTGAGTAAATTTAGATGAAAATAACGACAATTTTTTGGATTGTGAATAAAATTTTAGTTGGAAGTGTCAAATTTTAATAAATTTATTTGAATTCAACTTCGATTTTTTGGGATTTTGTCCAGTATTTTTGGTGTAGGATGTATATTTGAGTAAATTTAGATGAAAATAACGACAATTTTTTGGATTGTGAAAAAAATTTTAGTTGGAAGTGTCAAATTTTAATAAATTTATTTGAAACCAATTTCGATTATTTGGATTTTCTTGAGTATTTTTGTTGTAGGATCTACAATTGAGTAAATTTAGATGAAAATAACTTCAATTTTTAGGACTGAGAAAAATATTTTAGTTGGAAGTGTCAAATTTTAATAAATTTATTTGAAACCTACTTCGATTTTTCTCGATTATGTTGAGTTTTTGTGATAGAGAAGCTTAATTTGAGTAATTTCAGTTGAAATAACTTCGATTTTTTGGATTTTGTCACGATTTTTGTCAAATTTTAATAAATTTATTTGAAATCAACTTGGAAAATTTTGGAATTTGTTGAGTATTTATGTTGTAGGATCTATATTTGAGTAAATTTAGATGAAAATATCTTCAATTTTTTGGATTGTGAAAAAATTTTAGTTGGATGTGTCAAATTTTAATAAATTTATTTGAAACCAACTTTGATTTTTTGGATTTTCTGGAGTATTTTTGTTGTAGGATCTACAATTGAGTAAATTTAGATGAAAATAACTTCAATTATTTGGATTGCGAAAAAAATTTTAGTTGGAAGTGTCAAATTTTAATAAATTTATTTGAAACCAATTTCGATTATTTGGATTTTCTTGAGTATTTTTGTTGTAGGATCTACAATTGAGTAAATTTAGATGAAAATAACTTCAATTTTTTGGATTGTGAATAAAATTTTAGTTGGAAGTGTCAAATTTTAATAAATTTATTTGAAATCAACTTGGATAATTTTGGAATTTGTTGAGTATTTTTGTTGTAGGATGTATATTTGAGTAAATTTAGATGAAAATAACGACAATTTTTTGGATTGTGAAAAAAATTTTAGTTGGAAGTGTCAAATTTTAATAAATTTATTTGAAACCAATTTCGATTATTTGGATTTTCTTGAGTATTTTTGTTGTAGGATGTATATTTGAGTAAATTTAGATGAAAATAACGACAATTTTTTGGATTGTGAATAAAATTTTAGTTGGAAGTGTCAAATTTTAATAAATTTATTTGAATTCAACTTCGATTTTTTGGGATTTTGTCCAGTATTTTTGGGGTAGGATGTATATTTGAGTAAATTTAGATGAAAATAACGACAATTTTTTGGATTGTGAAAAAAATTTTAGTTGGAAGTGTCAAATTTTAATAAATTTATTTGAAACCAATTTCGATTATTTGGATTTTCTTGAGTATTTTTGTTGTAGGATCTACAATTGAGTAAATTTAGATGAAAATAACTTCGATTTTTTGGATTATGTCACGATGTTTGTCAAATTTTAATAAATTTATTTGAAATCAACTTGGATAATTTTGGAATTTGTTGAGTATTTATGTTGTAGGATCTATATTTGAGTAAATTTAGATGAAAATATCTTCAATTTTTTGGATTGTGAAAAAATTTTAGTTGGAAGTGTCAAATTTTAATAAATTTATTTGAAACCAACTTTGATTTTTTGGATTTTCTTGAGTATTTTTGTTGTAGGATCTACAATTGAGTAAATTTAGATGAAAATAACTTCAATTTTTTGGATTGTGAATATAATTTTAGTTGGAAGTGTCAAATTATAATAAATTTATTTGAAACCAACTTCGATTTTTTGAATTTTCTTGAGTATTTTTGTTGTAGGATCTACAATTGAGTAAATTTAGATGAAAATAACTTCGATTTTTTGGATTTTGTCACGATTTTTGTCAAATTTTAATAAATTTATTTGAAATCAACTTGGATAATTTTGGAATTTGTTGAGTATTTTTGTTGTAGGATGTATATTTGAGTAAATTTAGATGAAAATAACGACAATTTTTTGGATTGTGAATAAAATTTTAGTTGGAAGTGTCAAATTTTGATAAATTTATTTGAAACCAATTTCGATTATTTGGATTTTCTTGAGTATTTTTGTTGTAGGATCTACAATTGATTAAATTTAGATGAAAATAACTTCAATTTTTTGGATTGTGAATATAATTTTAGTTGGAAGTGTCAAATTTTAATAAATTTATTTGAAACCAACTTCGATTTTTTTGATTTTCTTGAGTATTTTTTTGTAGGATCTACAATTGAGTAAATTTAGATGAAAATAACTTCAATTTTTTGGATTGTGAATATAATTTTTGTCAAATTTTAATAAATTTATTTGAAATCAATTTGGATAATTTTGGAATTTGTTGAGTATTTTTGTTGTAGGATGTATATTTGAGTAAATTTAGATGAAAATAACGACAATTTTTTGGATTGTGAATAAAATTTTAGTTGGAAGTGTCAAATTTTAATAAATTTATTTGAAACCAATTTCGATTATTTGGATTTTCTTGAGTATTTTTGTTGTAGGATCTACAATTGAGTAAATTTAGATGAAAATAACTTCAATTTTTTGGATTGTGAATATAATTTTAGTTGGAAGTGTCAAATTTTAATAAATTTATTTGAAACCAACTTCGATTTTTTTGATTTTCTTGAGTATTTTTTTGTAGGATCTACAATTGAGTAAATTTAGATGAAAATAACTTCAATTTTTTGGATTGTGAATATAATTTTAGTTGGAAGTGTCAAATTATAATAAATTTATTTGAAACCAACTTCGATTTTTTGGATTTTCTTGAGTATTTTTGTTGTAGGATCTACAATTGAGTAAATTTAGATGAAAATAACTTCGATTTTTTGGATTTTGTCACGATTTTTGTCAAATTTTAATAAATTTATTTGAAATCAACTTGGATAATTTTGGAATTTGTTGAGTATTTTTGTTGTAGGATGTATATTTGAGTAAATTTAGATGAAAATAACGACAATTTTTTGGATTGTGAATAAAATTTTAGTTGGAAGTGTCCAATTTTAATAAATTTATTTGAAACCAATTTCGATTCTTTGGATTTTCTTGAGTATTTTTGTTGTAGGATCTACAATTGAGTAAATTTAGATGAAAATAACTTCAATTTTTTGGATTGTGAATATAATTTTAGTTGGAAGTGTCAAATTTTAATAAATTTATTTGAAACCAACTTCGATTTTTTTGATTTTCTTGAGTATTTTTGTTGTAGGATCTACAATTGAGTAAATTTAGATGAAAATAACTTCGATTTTTTGGATTTTGTCACGATTTTTGTCAAATTTTAATAAATTTATTTGAAATCAACTTGGATAATTTTGGAATTTGTTGAGTATTTTTGTTGTAGGATGTATATTTGAGTAAATTTAGATGAAAATAACGACAATTTTTTGGATTGTGAAAAAAATTTTAGTTGGAAGTGTCAAATTTTAATAAATTTATTTGAAACCAATTTCGATTATTTGGATTTTCTTGAGTATTTTTGTTGTAGGATGTATATTTGAGTAAATTTAGATGAAAATAACGACAATTTTTTGGATTGTGAATAAAATTTTAGTTGGAAGTGTCAAATTTTAATAAATTTATTTGAATTCAACTTCGATTTTTTGGGATTTTGTCCAGTATTTTTGGTGTAGGATGTATATTTGAGTAAATTTAGATGAAAATAACGACAATTTTTTGGATTGTGAAAAAAATTTTAGTTGGAAGTGTCAAATTTTAATAAATTTATTTGAAACCAATTTCGATTATTTGGATTTTCTTGAGTATTTTTGTTGTAGGATCTACAATTGAGTAAATTTAGATGAAAATAACTTCAATTTTTAGGACTGAGAAAAATATTTTAGTTGGAAGTGTCAAATTTTAATAAATTTATTTGAAACCTACTTCGATTTTTCTCGACTATGTTGAGTTTTTGTGATAGAGAAGCTTAATTTGAGTAATTTCAGTTGAAATAACTTCGATTTTTTGGATTTTGTCACGATTTTTGTCAAATTTTAATAAATTTATTTGAAATCAACTTGGAAAATTTTGGAATTTGTTGAGTATTTATGTTGTAGGATCTATATTTGAGTAAATTTAGATGAAAATATCTTCAATTTTTTGGATTGTGAAAAAATTTTAGTTGGATGTGTCAAATTTTAATAAATTTATTTGAAACCAACTTTGATTTTTTGGATTTTCTGGAGTATTTTTGTTGTAGGATCTACAATTGAGTAAATTTAGATGAAAATAACTTCAATTATTTGGATTGTGAAAAAAATTTTAGTTGGAAGTGTCAAATTTTAATAAATTTATTTGAAACCAATTTCGATTATTTGGATTTTCTTGAGTATTTTTGTTGTAGGATCTACAATTGAGTAAATTTAGATGAAAATAACTTCAATTTTTTGGATTGTGAATAAAATTTTAGTTGGAAGTGTCAAATTTTAATAAATTTATTTGAAATCAACTTGGATAATTTTGGAATTTGTTGAGTATTTTTGTTGTAGGATGTATATTTGAGTAAATTTAGATGAAAATAACGACAATTTTTTGGATTGTGAAAAAAATTTTAGTTGGAAGTGTCAAATTTTAATAAATTTATTTGAAACCAATTTCGATTATTTGGATTTTCTTGAGTATTTTTGTTGTAGGATGTATATTTGAGTAAATTTAGATGAAAATAACGACAATTTTTTGGATTGTGAATAAAATTTTAGTTGGAAGTGTCAAATTTTAATAAATTTATTTGAAATCAACTTGGATAATTTTGGAATTTGTTGAGTATTTTTGTTGTAGGATGTATATTTGAGTAAATTTAGATGAAAATAACGACAATTTTTTGGATTGTGAAAAAAATTTTAGTTGGAAGTGTCAAATTTTAATAAATTTATTTGAAACCAATTTCGATTATTTGGATTTTCTTGAGTATTTTTGTTGTAGGATGTATATTTGAGTAAATTTAGATGAAAATAACGACAATTTTTTGGATTGTGAATAAAATTTTAGTTGGAAGTGTCAAATTTTAATAAATTTATTTGAATTCAACTTCGATTTTTTGGGATTTTGTCCAGTATTTTTGGGGTAGGATGTATATTTGAGTAAATTTTGATGAAAATAACGACAATTTTTTGGATTGTGAAAAAAATTTTAGTTGGAAGTGTCAAATTTTAATAAATTTATTTGAAACCAATTTCGATTATTTGGATTTTCTTGAGTATTTTTGTTGTAGGATCTACAATTGAGTAAATTTAGATGAAAATAACTTCGATTTTTTGGATTATGTCACGATGTTTGTCAAATTTTAATAAATTTATTTGAAATCAACTTGGATAATTTTGGAATTTGTTGAGTATTTATGTTGTAGGATCTATATTTGAGTAAATTTAGATGAAAATATCTTCAATTTTTTGGATTGTGAAAAAATTTTAGTTGGAAGTGTCAAATTTTAATAAATTTATTTGAAACCAACTTTGATTTTTTGGATTTTCTTGAGTATTTTTGTTGTAGGATCTACAATTGAGTAAATTTAGATGAAAATAACTTCAATTTTTTGGATTGTGAATATAATTTTAGTTGGAAGTGTCAAATTATAATAAATTTATTTGAAACCAACTTCGATTTTTTGGATTTTCTTGAGTATTTTTGTTGTAGGATCTACAATTGAGTAAATTTAGATGAAAATAACTTCGATTTTTTGGATTTTGTCACGATTTTTGTCAAATTTTAATAAATTTATTTGAAATCAACTTGGATAATTTTGGAATTTGTTGAGTATTTTTGTTGTAGGATGTATATTTGAGTAAATTTAGATGAAAATAACGACAATTTTTTGGATTGTGAATAAAATTTTAGTTGGAAGTGTCAAATTTTAATAAATTTATTTGAAACCAATTTCGATTATTTGGATTTTCTTGAGTATTTTTGTTGTAGGATCTACAATTGAGTAAATTTAGATGAAAATAACTTCAATTTTTTGGATTGTGAATATAATTTTAGTTGGAAGTGTCAAATTTTAATAAATTTATTTGAAACCAACTTCGATTTTTTTTATTTTCTTGAGTATTTTTGTTGTAGGATCTACAATTGAGTAAATTTAGATGAAAATAACTTCGATTTTTTGGATTTTGTCACGATTTTTGTCAAATTTTAATAAATTTATTTGAAATCAACTTGGATAATTTTGGAATTTGTTGAGTATTTTTGTTGTAGGATGTATATTTGAGTAAATTTAGATGAAAATAACGACAATTTTTTGGATTGTGAAAAAAATTTTAGTTGGAAGTGTCAAATTTTAATAAATTTATTTGAAACCAATTTCGATTATTTGGATTTTCTTGAGTATTTTTGTTGTAGGATGTATATTTGAGTAAATTTAGATGAAAATAACGACAATTTTTTGGATTGTGAATAAAATTTTAGTTGGAAGTGTCAAATTTTAATAAATTTATTTGAATTCAACTTCGATTTTTTGGGATTTTGTCCAGTATTTTTGGTGTAGGATGTATATTTGAGTAAATTTAGATGAAAATAACGACAATTTTTTGGATTGTGAAAAAAATTTTAGTTGGAAGTGTCAAATTTTAATAAATTTATTTGAAACCAATTTCGATTATTTGGATTTTCTTGAGTATTTTTGTTGTAGGATCTACAATTGAGTAAATTTAGATGAAAATAACTTCAATTTTTAGGACTGAGAAAAATATTTTATTTGGAAGTGTCAAATTTTAATAAATTTATTTGAAACCTACTTCGATTTTTCTCGACTATGTTGAGTTTTTGTGATAGAGAAGCTTAATTTGAGTAATTTCAGTTGAAATAACTTCGATTTTTTGGATTTTGTCACGATTTTTGTCAAATTTTAATAAATTTATTTGAAATCAACTTGGAAAATTTTGGAATTTGTTGAGTATTTATGTTGTAGGATCTATATTTGAGTAAATTTAGATGAAAATATCTTCAATTTTTTGGATTGTGAAAAAATTTTAGTTGGATGTGTCAAATTTTAATAAATTTATTTGAAACCAACTTTGATTTTTTGGATTTTCTTGAGTATTTTTGTTGTAGGATCTACAATTGAGTAAATTTAGATGAAAATAACTTCAATTTTTTGGATTGTGAATATAATTTTAGTTGGAAGTGTCAAATTATAATAAATTTATTTGAAACCAACTTCGATTTTTTGGATTTTCTTGAGTATTTTTGTTGTAGGATCTACAATTGAGTAAATTTAGATGAAAATAACTTCGATTTTTTGGATTTTGTCACGATTTTTGTCAAATTTTAATAAATTTATTTGAAATCAACTTGGATAATTTTGGAATTTGTTGAGTATTTTTGTTGTAGGATGTATATTTGAGTAAATTTAGATGAAAATAACGACAATTTTTTGGATTGTGAATAAAATTTTAGTTGGAAGTGTCAAATTTTAATAAATTTATTTGAAACCAATTTCGATTATTTGGATTTTCTTGAGTATTTTTGTTGTAGGATCTACAATTGAGTAAATTTAGATGAAAATAACTTCAATTTTTTGGATTGTGAATATAATTTTAGTTGGAAGTGTCAAATTTTAATAAATTTATTTGAAACCAACTTCGATTTTTTTGATTTTCTTGAGTATTTTTGTTGTAGGATCTACAATTGAGTAAATTTAGATGAAAATAACTTCGATTTTTTGGATTTTGTCACGATTTTTGTCAAATTTTAATAAATTTATTTGAAATCAACTTGGATAATTTTGGAATTTGTTGAGTATTTTTGTTGTAGGATGTATATTTGAGTAAATTTAGATGAAAATAACGACAATTTTTTGGATTGTGAAAAAAATTTTAGTTGGAAGTGTCAAATTTTAATAAATTTATTTGAAACCAATTTCGATTATTTGGATTTTCTTGAGTATTTTTGTTGTAGGATGTATATTTGAGTAAATTTAGATGAAAATAACGACAATTTTTTGGATTGTGAATAAAATTTTAGTTGGAAGTGTCAAATTTTAATAAATTTATTTGAATTCAACTTCGATTTTTTGGGATTTTGTCCAGTATTTTTGGTGTAGGATGTATATTTGAGTAAATTTAGATGAAAATAACGACAATTTTTTGGATTGTGAAAAAAATTTTAGTTGGAAGTCAAATTTTAATAAATTTATTTGAAACCAATTTCGATTATTTGGATTTTCTTGAGTATTTTTGTTGTAGGATCTACAATTGAGTAAATTTAGATGAAAATAACTTCAATTTTTAGGACTGAGAAAAATATTTTAGTTGGAAGTGTCAAATTTTAATAAATTTATTTGAAACCTACTTCGATTTTTCTCGACTATGTTGAGTTTTTGTGATAGAGAAGCTTAATTTGAGTAATTTCAGTTGAAATAACTTCGATTTTTTGGATTTTGTCTCGATTTTTGTCAAATTTTAATAAATTTATTTGAAATCAACTTGGAAAATTTTGGAATTTGTTGAGTATTTATGTTGTAGGATCTATATTTGAGTAAATTTAGATGAAAATATCTTCAATTTTTTGGATTGTGAAAAAATTTTAGTTGGATGTGTCAAATTTTAATAAATTTATTTGAAACCAACTTTGATTTTTTGGATTTTCTGGAGTATTTTTGTTGTAGGATCTACAATTGAGTAAATTTAGATGAAAATAACTTCAATTTTTTGGATTGTGAAAAAAATTTTAGTTGGAAGTGTCAAATTTTAATAAATTTATTTGAAACCAATTTCGATTATTTGGATTTTCTTGAGTATTTTTGTTGTAGGATCTACAATTGAGTAAATTTAGATGAAAATAACTTCAATTTTTTGGATTGTGAATAAAATTTTAGTTGGAAGTGTCAAATTTTAATAAATTTATTTGAATTCAACTTCGATTTTTTTGAATTTTGTCGAGTATTTTTGGTGTAGGATGTATATTTGAGTAAATTTAGATGAAAATAACTTCGATTTTTTGGATTTTGTCACGATTTTTGTCATATTTTAATAAATTTATTTGAAATCAACTTGGATAATTTTGGAATTTGTTGAGTATTTTTGTTGTAGGAACTATATTTGAGTAAATTTAGGTGAAAATATCTTCAATTTTTAGGATTGTGAAAAAAATTTTAGTTGGAAGTGCCAAATTTTAATAAATTTTTTTGTAACCAACTTCGATTTTTTTGATTTTCTTGAGTATTTTTGGTGTAGGATCTACAATTGAGTAAATTTAGATGAAAATAACTTCGATTTTTTGGATTATGTCACGATGTTTGTCAAATTTTAATAAATTTATTTGAAATCAACTTGGATAATTTTGGAATTTGTTGAGTATTTATGTTGTAGGATCTATATTTGAGTAAATTTAGATGAAAATATCTTCAATTTTTTGGATTGTGAAAAAATTTTAGTTGGAAGTGTCAAATTTTAATAAATTTATTTGAAACCAACTTTGATTTTTTGGATTTTCTTGAGTATTTTTGTTGTAGGATCTACAATTGAGTAAATTTAGATGAAAATAACTTCAATTTTTTGGATTGTGAATATAATTTTAGTTGGAAGTGTCAAATTATAATAAATTTATTTGAAACCAACTTCGATTTTTTGGATTTTCTTGAGTATTTTTGTTGTAGGATCTACAATTGAGTAAATTTAGATGAAAATAACTTCGATTTTTTGGATTTTGTCACGATTTTTGTCAAATTTTAATAAATTTATTTGAAATCAATTTGGATAATTTTGGAATTTGTTGAGTATTTTTGTTGTAGGATGTATATTTGAGTAAATTTAGATGAAAATAACGACAATTTTTTGGATTGTGAATAAAATTTTAGTTGGAAGTGTCAAATTTTAATAAATTTATTTGAAACCAATTTCGATTATTTGGATTTTCTTGAGTATTTTTGTTGTAGGATCTACAATTGAGTAAATTTAGATGAAAATAACTTCAATTTTTTGGATTGTGAATATAATTTTAGTTGGAAGTGTCAAATTTTAATAAATTTATTTGAAACCAACTTCGATTTTTTTGATTTTCATGAGTATTTTTGTTGTAGGATCTACAATTGAGTAAATTTAGATGAAAATAACTTCGATTTTTTGGATTTTGTCACGATTTTTGTCAAATTTTAATAAATTTATTTGAAATCAACTTGGATAATTTTGGAATTTGTTGAGTATTTTTGTTGTAGGATGTATATTTGAGTAAATTTAGATGAAAATAACGACAATTTTTTGGATTGTGAATAAAATTTTAGTTGGAAGTGTCAAATTTTAATAAATTTATTTGAAACCAATTTCGATTATTTGGATTTTCTTGAGTATTTTTGTTGTAGGATCTACAATTGAGTAAATTTAGATGAAAATAACTTCAATTTTTTGGATTGTGAATATAATTGTAGTTGGAAGTGTCAAATTTTAATAAATTTATTTGAAACCAACTTTGATTTTTTGGATTTTCTGGAGTATTTTTGTTGTAGGATCTACAATTGAGTAAATTTAGATGAAAATAACTTCAATTTTTTGGATTGTGAAAAAAATTTTAGTTGGAAGTGTCTAATTTTAATAAATTTATTTGAAACCAATTTCGATTATTTGGATTTTCTTGAGTATTTTTGTTGTAGGATCTACAATTGAGTAAATTTAGATGAAAATAACTTCAATTTTTTGGATTGTGAATAAAATTTTAGTTGGAAGTGTCAAATTATAATAAATTTATTTGAAACCAACTTCGATTTTTTGGATTTTCTTGAGTATTTTTGTTGTAGGATCTACAATTGAGTAAATTTAGATGAAAATAACTTCGATTTTTTGGATTATGTCACGATGTTTGTCAAATTTTAATAAATTTATTTGAAATCAACTTGGATAATTTTGGAATTTGTTGAGTATTTATGTTGTAGGATCTATATTTGAGTAAATTTAGATGAAAATATCTTCAATTTTTTGGATTGTGAAAAAATTTTAGTTGGAAGTGTCAAATTTTAATAAATTTATTTGAAACCAACTTTGATTTTTTGGATTTTCTTGAGTATTTTTGTTGTAGGATCTACAATTGAGTAAATTTAGATGAAAATAACTTCAATTTTTTGGATTGTGAATATAATTTTAGTTGGAAGTGTCAAATTATAATAAATTTATTTGAAACCAACTTCGATTTTTTGGATTTTCTTGAGTATTTTTGTTGTAGGATCTACAATTGAGTAAATTTAGATGAAAATAACTTCGATTTTTTGGATTTTGTCACGATTTTTGTCAAATTTTAATAAATTTATTTGAAATCAATTTGGATAATTTTGGAATTTGTTGAGTATTTTTGTTGTAGGATGTATATTTGAGTAAATTTAGATGAAAATAACGACAATTTTTTGGATTGTGAATAAAATTTTAGTTGGAAGTGTCAAATTTTAATAAATTTATTTGAAACCAATTTCGATTATTTGGATTTTCTTGAGTATTTTTGTTGTAGGATCTACAATTGAGTAAATTTAGATGAAAATAACTTCAATTTTTTGGATTGTGAATATAATTTTAGTTGGAAGTGTCAAATTTTAATAAATTTATTTGAAACCAACTTCGATTTTTTTTATTTTCTTGAGTATTTTTGTTGTAGGATCTACAATTGAGTAAATTTAGATGAAAATAACTTCAATTTTTTGGATTGTGAATATAATTTTAGTTGGAAGTGTCAAATTATAATAAATTTATTTGAAACCAACTTCGATTTTTTGGATTTTCTTGAGTATTTTTGTTGTAGGATCTACAATTGAGTAAATTTAGATGAAAATAACTTCGATTTTTTGGATTTTGTCACGATTTTTGACAAATTTTAATAAATTTATTTGAAATCAACTTGGATAATTTTGGAATTTGTTGAGTATTTTTGTTGTAGGATGTATATTTGAGTAAATTTAGATGAAAATAACGACAATTTTTTGGATTGTGAATAAAATTTTAGTTGGAAGTGTCAAATTTTAATAAATTTATTTGAAACCAATTTCGATTATTTGGATTTTCTTGAGTATTTTTGTTGTAGGATCTACAATTGAGTAAATTTAGATGAAAATAACTTCAATTTTTTGGATTGTGAATATAATTTTAGTTGGAAGTGTCAAATTTTAATAAATTTATTTGAAACCAACTTCGATTTTTTTGATTTTCTTGAGTATTTTTGTTGTAGGATCTACAATTGAGTAAATTTAGTTGAAAATAACTTCGATTTTTTGGATTTTGTCACGATTTTTGTCAAATTTTAATAAGTTTATTTGAAATCAACTTGGATAATTTTGGAATTTGTTGAGTATTTTTGTTGTAGGATGTATATTTGAGTAAATTTAGATGAAAATAACGACAATTTTTTGGATTGTGAAAAAAATTTTAGTTGGAAGTGTCAAATTTTAATAAATTTATTTGAAACCAATTTCGATTATTTGGATTTTCTTGAGTATTTTTGTTGTAGGATGTATATTTGAGTAAATTTAGATGAAAATAACGACAATTTTTTGGATTGTGAATAAAATTTTAGTTGGAAGTGTCAAATTTTAATAAATTTATTTGAATTCAACTTCGATTTTTTGGGATTTTGTCCAGTATTTTTGGTGTAGGATGTATATTTGAGTAAATTTAGATGAAAATAACGACAATTTTTTGGATTGTGAAAAAAATTTTAGTTGGAAGTGTCAAATTTTAATAAATTTATTTGAAACCAATTTCGATTATTTGGATTTTCTTGAGTATTTTTGTTGTAGGATCTACAATTGAGTAAATTTAGATGAAAATAACTTCAATTTTTAGGACTGAGAAAAATATTTTAGTTGGAAGTGTCAAATTTTAATAAATTTATTTGAAACCTACTTCGATTTTTCTCGACTATGTTGAGTTTTTGTGATAGAGAAGCTTAATTTGAGTAATTTCAATAAATTTATTTGAAACCAACTTCGATTTTTTTGATTTTCTTGAGTATTTTTGTTGTAGGATCTACAATTGAGTAAATTTAGATGAAAATAACTTCGATTTTTTGGATTTTGTCACGATTTTTGTCAAATTTTAATAAATTTATTTGAAATCAACTTGGATAATTTTGGAATTTGTTGAGTATTTTTGTTGTAGGATGTATATTTGAGTAAATTTAGATGAAAATAACGACAATTTTTTGGATTGTGAAAAAAATTTTAGTTGGAAGTGTCAAATTTTAATAAATTTATTTGAAACCAATTTCGATTATTTGGATTTTCTTGAGTATTTTTGTTGTAGGATGTATATTTGAGTAAATTTAGATGAAAATAACGACAATTTTTTGGATTGTGAATAAAATTTTAGTTGGAAGTGTCAAATTTTAATAAATTTATTTGAATTCAACTTCGATTTTTTGGGATTTTGTCCAGTATTTTTGGTGTAGGATGTATATTTGAGTAAATTTAGATGAAAATAACGACAATTTTTTGGATTGTGAAAAAAATTTTAGTTGGAAGTGTCAAATTTTAATAAATTTATTTGAAACCAATTTCGATTATTTGGATTTTCTTGAGTATTTTTGTTGTAGGATCTACAATTGAGTAAATTTAGATGAAAATAACTTCAATTTTTAGGACTGAGAAAAATATTTTAGTTGGAAGTGTCAAATTTTAATAAATTTATTTGAAACCTACTTCGATTTTTCTCGACTATGTTGAGTTTTTGTGATAGAGAAGCTTAATTTGAGTAATTTCAGTTGAAATAACTTCGATTTTTTGGATTTTGTCACGATTTTTGTCAAATTTTAATAAATTTATTTGAAATCAACTTGGAAAATTTTGGAATTTGTTGAGTATTTATGTTGTAGGATCTATATTTGAGGAAATTTAGATGAAAATATCTTCAATTTTTTGGATTGTGAAAAAATTTTAGTTGGATGTGTCAAATTTTAATAAATTTATTTGAAACCAACTTTGATTTTTTGGATTTTCTGGAGTATTTTTGTTGTAGGATCTACAATTGAGTAAATTTAGATGAAAATAACTTCAATTATTTGGATTGTGAAAAAAATTTTAGTTGGAAGTGTCAAATTTTAATAAATTTATTTGAAACCAATTTCGATTATTTGGATTTTCTTGAGTATTTTTGTTGTAGGATCTACAATTGAGTAAATTTAGATGAAAATAACTTCAATTTTTTGGATTGTGAATAAAATTTTAGTTGGAAGTGTCAAATTTTAATAAATTTATTTGAAATCAACTTGGATAATTTTGGAATTTGTTGAGTATTTTTGTTGTAGGATGTATATTTGAGTAAATTTAGATGAAAATAACGACAATTTTTTGGATTGTGAAAAAAATTTTAGTTGGAAGTGTCAAATTTTAATAAATTTATTTGAAACCAATTTCGATTATTTGGATTTTCTTGGGTATTTTTGTTGTAGGATGTATATTTGAGTAAATTTAGATGAAAATAACGACAATTTTTTGGATTGTGAATAAAATTTTAGTTGGAAGTGTCAAATTTTAATAAATTTATTTGAATTCAACTTCGATTTTTTGGGATTTTGTCCAGTATTTTTGGGGTAGGATGTATATTTGAGTAAATTTAGATGAAAATAACGACAATTTTTTGGATTGTGAAAAAAATTTTAGTTGGAAGTGTCAAATTTTAATAAATTTATTTGAAACCAATTTCGATTATTTGGATTTTCTTGAGTATTTTTGTTGTAGGATCTACAATTGAGTAAATTTAGATGAAAATAACTTCGATTTTTTGGATTATGTCACGATGTTTGTCAAATTTTAATAAATTTATTTGAAATCAACTTGGATAATTTTGGAATTTGTTGAGTATTTATGTTGTAGGATCTATATTTGAGTAAATTTAGATGAAAATATCTTCAATTTTTTGGATTGTGAAAAAATTTTAGTTGGAAGTGTCAAATTTTAATAAATTTATTTGAAACCAACTTTGATTTTTTGGATTTTCTTGAGTATTTTTGTTGTAGGATCTACAATTGAGTAAATTTAGATGAAAATAACTTCAATTTTTTGGATTGTGAATATAATTTTAGTTGGAAGTGTCAAATTATAATAAATTTATTTGAAACCAACTTCGATTTTTTGGATTTTCTTGAGTATTTTTGTTGTAGGATCTACAATTGAGTAAATTTAGATGAAAATAACTTCGATTTTTTGGATTTTGTCACGATTTTTGTCAAATTTTAATAAATTTATTTGAAATCAACTTGGATAATTTTGGAATTTGTTGAGTATTTTTGTTGTAGGATGTATATTTGAGTAAATTTAGATGAAAATAACGACAATTTTTTGGATTGTGAAAAAAATTTTAGTTGGAAGTGTCAAATTTTAATAAATTTATTTGAAACCAATTTCGATTATTTGGATTTTCTTGAGTATTTTTGTTGTAGGATGTATATTTGAGTAAATTTAGATGAAAATAACGACAATTTTTTGGATTGTGAATAAAATTTTAGTTGGAAGTGTCAAATTTTAATAAATTTATTTGAATTCAACTTCGATTTTTTGGGATTTTGTCCAGTATTTTTGGGGTAGGATGTATATTTGAGTAAATTTAGATGAAAATAACGACAATTTTTTGGATTGTGAAAAAAATTTTAGTTGGAAGTGTCAAATTTTAATAAATTTATTTGAAACCAATTTCGATTATTTGGATTTTCTTGAGTATTTTTGTTGTAGGATCTACAATTGAGTAAATTTAGATGAAAATAACTTCGATTTTTTGGATTATGTCACGATGTTTGTCAAATTTTAATAAATTTATTTGAAATCAACTTGGATAATTTTGGAATTTGTTGAGTATTTATGTTGTAGGATCTATATTTGAGTAAATTTAGATGAAAATATCTTCAATTTTTTGGATTGTGAAAAAATTTTAGTTGGAAGTGTCAAATTTTAATAAATTTATTTGAAACCAACTTTGATTTTTTGGATTTTCTTGAGTATTTTTGTTGTAGGATCTACAATTGAGTAAATTTAGATGAAAATAACTTCAATTTTTTGGATTGTGAATATAATTTTAGTTGGAAGTGTCAAATTATAATAAATTTATTTGAAACCAACTTCGATTTTTTGGATTTTCTTGAGTATTTTGGTTGTAGGATCTACAATTGAGTAAATTTAGATGAAAATAACTTCGATTTTTTGGATTTTGTCACGATTTTTGTCAAATTTTAATAAATTTATTTGAAATCAACTTGGATAATTTTGGAATTTGTTGAGTATTTTTGTTGTAGGATGTATATTTGAGTAAATTTAGATGAAAATAACGACAATTTTTTGGATTGTGAATAAAATTTTAGTTGGAAGTGTCAAATTTTAATAAATTTATTTGAAACCAATTTCGATTATTTGGATTTTCTTGAGTATTTTTGTTGTAGGATCTACAATTGAGTAAATTTAGATGAAAATAACTTCAATTTTTTGGATTGTGAAAAAAATTTGAGTTGGAAGTGTCAAATTTTAATAAATTTATTTGAAACCAACTTCGATTTTTTGGATTTTCTTGAGTATTTTTGTTGTAGGGTCTATATTTGAGTAAATTTAGATGAAAATAACTTCAATTTTGTGGATTGTGAAAAAAATTTTAGTTGGAAGTGTCAAATTTTAATAAATTTATTTGATATCAACTTCGATTTTTTTGGATTTTGTCGAGTATTTTTGGTGTAGGATGTATATTTGAGTAAATTTAGATGAAAATAACTTCAATTTTTTGGATTGTGAAAAAAAATTTAGTTGGAAGTGTCAAATTTTAATAAATTTATTTGAAATCAATTTGGATTATTTTGGATTTTGTTGACAATTTTTGTTGTAGGATCTATATTTGAGTAAATTTAGATGAAAATAACTTAAATTTTTAGGATTGTGAAAAAAATTTTAGTTGGAAGTGCCAAATTTTAATAAATTTATTTGAAACCAACTTCGATTTTTTGGATTTTCTTGAGTATTTTTGTTGTAGGATCTACAATTGAGTAAATTTAGATGAAAATAACTTCAATTTTGTGGATTGTGAATATAATTTTAGTTGGAAGTGTCAAATTTTAATAAATTTATTTGAAATCAACTTCGATTTTTTTGGATTTTGTTGAGTATTTTTGTTGTAGGGTCTATATTTGAGTAAATTTAGATGAAAATAACTTCAATTTTGTGGATTGTGAAAAAAATTTTAGTTGGAAGTGTCAAATTTTAATAAATTTATTTGATATCAACTTCGATTTTTTTGGATTTTGTCGAGTATTTTTGGTGTAGGATGTATATTTGAGTAAATTTAGATGAAAATAACTTCAATTTTTTGGATTGTGAAAAAAAGTTAAGTTGGAAGTGTCAAGTTTTAATAAATTTATTTGAAACCAACTTCGATTTTTTGGATTTTCTTGAGTATTTTTGTTGTAGGATCTACAATTGAGTAAATTTAGATGAAAATAACTTCAATTTTTTGGATTGTGAAAAAAATTTGAGTTTGAAGTGTCAAATTTTAATAAATTTATTTGAAACCAACTTCGATTTTTTGGATTTTCTTGAGTATTTTTGTTGTAGGATCTACAATTGAGTAAATTTTGATGAAAATAACTTCAATTTTTTGGATTGTGAAAAAAAATTTAGTTGGAAGTGTCAAATTTTAATAAAATTATTTGAAATCAACTTCGATTTTTTTGGATTTTGTTGAGTATTTTTGTTGTAGGGTCTATATTTGAGTAAATTTAGATGAAAATAACTTCAATTTTGTGGATTGTGAAAAAAATTTTAATTGGAAGTGTCAAATTTTAATAAATTTATTTGATATCAACTTCGATTTTTTTGGATTTTGTCGAGTATTTTTGGTGTAGGATGTATATTTGAGTAAATTTAGATGAAAATAACTTCAATTTTTTGGATTGTGAAAAAAAGTTTAGTTGGAAGTGTCAAGTTTTAATAAATTTATTTGAAACCAACTTCGATTTTTTGGATTTTCTTGAGTATTTTTATTGTAGGATCTACAATTGAGTAAATTTAGATGAAAATAACTTCAATTTTATGGATTGTGAATATAATTTTAGTGGGAAGTGTCAAATTTTAATAAATTTATTTGAAATCAACTTCGATTTTTTTGGATTTTGTTGAGTATTTTTGTTGTAGGGTCTATATTTGAGTAAATTTAGATGAAAATAACTTCAATTTTGTGGATTGTGAAAAAAATTTTAGTTGGAAGTGTCAAATTTTAATAAATTTATTTGATATCAACTTCGATTTTTTTGGATTTTGTCGAATATTTTTGGTGTAGGATGTATATTTGAGTAAATTTAGATGAAAATAACTTCAATTTTTTGGATTGTGAAAAAAAGTTTAGTTGGAAGTGTCAAGTTATAATAAATTTATTTGAAACCAACTTCGATTTTTTGGATTTTCTTGAGTATTTTTGTTGTAGGATCTACAATTGAGTAAATTTAGATGAAAATAACTTCAATTTTTTGGATTGTGAAAAAAATTTGAGTTGGAAGTGTCAAATTTTAATAAATTTATTTGAAACCAACTTCGATTTTTTGGATTTTCTTGAGTATTTGTGTTGTAGGATCTACAATTGAGTAAATTTTGATGAAAATAACTTCAATTTTTTGGATTGTGAAAAAAAATTTAGTTGGAAGTGTCAAATTTTAATAAAATTATTTGAAATCAACTTCGATTTTTTTGGATTTTGTTGAGTATTTTTGTTGTAGGGTCTATATTTGAGTAAATTTAGATGAAAATAACTTCAATTTTGTGGATTGTGAATATAATTTTAGTTGGAAGTGTCAAATTTTAATAAATTTATTTGAAATCAACTTCGATTTTTTTGGATTTTGTTGAGTATTTTTGTTGTAGGGTCTATATTTGAGTAAATTTAGATGAAAATAACTTCAATTTTGTGGATTGTGAAAAAAATTTTAGTTGGAAGTGTCAAATTTTAATAAATTTATTTGATATCAACTTCGATTTTTTTGGATTTTGTCGAGTATTTTTGGTGTAGGATGTATATTTGAGTAAATTTAGATGAAAATAACTTCAATTTTTTGGATTGTGAAAAAAAGTTAAGTTGGAAGTGTCAAGTTTTAATAAATTTATTTGAAACCAACTTCGATTTTTTGGATTTTCTTGAGTATTTTTGTTGTAGGATCTACAATTGAGTAAATTTAGATGAAAATAACTTCAATTTTTTGGATTGTGAAAAAAATTTGAGTTTGAAGTGTCAAATTTTAATAAATTTATTTGAAACCAACTTCGATTTTTTGGATTTTCTTGAGTATTTTTGTTGTAGGATCTACAATTGAGTAAATTTTGATGAAAATAACTTCAATTTTTTGGATTGTGAAAAAAAATTTAGTTGGAAGTGTCAAATTTTAATAAAATTATTTGAAATCAACTTCGATTTTTTTGGATTTTGTTGAGTATTTTTGTTGTAGGGTCTATATTTGAGTAAATTTAGATGAAAATAACTTCAATTTTGTGGATTGTGAAAAAAATTTTAATTGGAAGTGTCAAATTTTAATAAATTTATTTGATATCAACTTCGATTTTTTTGGATTTTGTCGAGTATTTTTGGTGTAGGATGTATATTTGAGTAAATTTAGATGAAAATAACTTCAATTTTATGGATTGTGAATATAATTTTAGTGGGAAGTGTCAAATTTTAATAAATTTATTTGAAATCAACTTCGATTTTTTTGGATTTTGTTGAGTATTTTTGTTGTAGGGTCTATATTTGAGTAAATTTAGATGAAAATAACTTCAATTTTGTGGATTGTGAAAAAAATTTTAGTTGGAAGTGTCAAATTTTAATAAATTTATTTGATATCAACTTCGATTTTTTTGGATTTTGTCGAATATTTTTGGTGTAGGATGTATATTTGAGTAAATTTAGATGAAAATAACTTCAATTTTTTGGATTGTGAAAAAAAGTTTAGTTGGAAGTGTCAAGTTTTAATAAATTTATTTGAAACCAACTTCGATTTTTTGGATTTTCTTGAGTATTTTTGTTGTAGGATCTACAATTGAGTAAATTTAGATGAAAATAACTTCAATTTTTTGGATTGTGAAAAAAAATTTAGTTGGAAGTGTCAAATTTTAATAAAATTATTTGAAATCAACTTCGATTTTTTTGGATTTTGTTGAGTATTTTTGTTGTAGGGTCTATATTTGAGTAAATTTAGATGAAAATAACTTCAATTTTGTGGATTGTGAATATAATTTTAGTTGGAAGTGTCAAATTTTAATAAATTTATTTGAAATCAACTTCGATTTTTTTGGATTTTGTTGAGTATTTTTGTTGTAGGGTCTATATTTGAGTAAATTTAGATGAAAATAACTTCAATTTTGTGGATTGTGAAAAAAATTTTAGTTGGAAGTGTCAAATTTTAATAAATTTATTTGATATCAACTTCGATTTTTTTGGATTTTGTCGAGTATTTTTGGTGTAGGATGTATATTTGAGTAAATTTAGATGAAAATAACTTCAATTTTTTGGATTGTGAAAAAAAGTTAAGTTGGAAGTGTCAAGTTTTAATAAATTTATTTGAAACCAACTTCGATTTTTTGGATTTTCTTGAGTATTTTTGTTGTAGGATCTACAATTGAGTAAATTTAGATGAAAATAACTTCAATTTTTTGGATTGTGAAAAAAATTTGAGTTTGAAGTGTCAAATTTTAATAAATTTATTTGAAACCAACTTCGATTTTTTGGATTTTCTTGAGTATTTTTGTTGTAGGATCTACAATTGAGTAAATTTTGATGAAAATAACTTCAATTTTTTGGATTGTGAAAAAAAATTTAGTTGGAAGTGTCAAATTTTAATAAAATTATTTGAAATCAACTTCGATTTTTTTGGATTTTGTTGAGTATTTTTGTTGTAGGGTCTATATTTGAGTAAATTTAGATGAAAATAACTTCAATTTTGTGGATTGTGAAAAAAATTTTAATTGGAAGTGTCAAATTTTAATAAATTTATTTGATATCAACTTCGATTTTTTTGGATTTTGTCGAGTATTTTTGGTGTAGGATGTATATTTGAGTAAATTTAGATGAAAATAACTTCAATTTTTTGGATTGTGAAAAAAAGTTTAGTTGGAAGTGTCAAGTTTTAATAAATTTATTTGAAACCAACTTCGATTTTTTGGATTTTCTTGAGTATTTTTATTGTAGGATCTACAATTGAGTAAATTTAGATGAAAATAACTTCAATTTTATGGATTGTGAATATAATTTTAGTGGGAAGTGTCAAATTTTAATAAATTTATTTGAAATCAACTTCGATTTTTTTGGATTTTGTTGAGTATTTTTGTTGTAGGGTCTATATTTGAGTAAATTTAGATGAAAATAACTTCAATTTTGTGGATTGTGAAAAAAATTTTAGTTGGAAGTGTCAAATTTTAATAAATTTATTTGATATCAACTTCGATTTTTTTGGATTTTGTCGAATATTTTTGGTGTAGGATGTATATTTGAGTAAATTTAGATGAAAATAACTTCAATTTTTTGGATTGTGAAAAAAAGTTTAGTTGGAAGTGTCAAGTTTTAATAAATTTATTTGAAACCAACTTCGATTTTTTGGATTTTCTTGAGTATTTTTGTTGTAGGATCTACAATTGAGTAAATTTAGATGAAAATAACTTCAATTTTTTGGATTGTGAAAAAAATTTGAGTTGGAAGTGTCAAATTTTAATAAATTTATTTGAAACCAACTTCGATTTTTTGGATTTTCTTGAGTATTTGTGTTGTAGGATCTACAATTGAGTAAATTTTGATGAAAATAACTTCAATTTTTTGGATTGTGAAAAAAAATTTAGTTGGAAGTGTCAAATTTTAATAAAATTATTTGAAATCAACTTCGATTTTTTTGGATTTTGTTGAGTATTTTTGTTGTAGGGTCTATATTTGAGTAAATTTAGATGAAAATAACTTCAATTTTGTGGATTGTGAATATAATTTTAATTGGAAGTGTCAAATTTTAATAAATTTATTTGAAATCAACTTCGATTTTTTTGGATTTTGTTGAGTATTTTTGTTGTAGGGTCTATATTTGAGTAAATTTAGATGAAAATAACTTCAATTTTGTGGATTGTGAAAAAAATTTTAGTTGGAAGTGTCAAATTTTAATAAATTTATTTGATATCAACTTCGATTTTTTTGGATTTTGTCGAGTATTTTTGGTGTAGGATGTATATTTGAGTAAATTTAGATGAAAATAACTTCAATTTTTTGGATTGTGAAAAAAAGTTAAGTTGGAAGTGTCAAGTTTTAATAAATTTATTTGAAACCAACTTCGATTTTTTGGATTTTCTTGAGTATTTTTGTTGTAGGATCTACAATTGAGTAAATTTAGATGAAAATAACTTCAATTTTTTGGATTGTGAAAAAAATTTGAGTTTGAAGTGTCAAATTTTAATAAATTTATTTGAAACCAACTTCGATTTTTTGGATTTTCTTGAGTATTTTTGTTGTAGGATCTACAATTGAGTAAATTTTGATGAAAATAACTTCAATTTTTTGGATTGTGAAAAAAAATTTAGTTGGAAGTGTCAAATTTTAATAAAATTATTTGAAATCAACTTCGATTTTTTTGGATTTTGTTGAGTATTTTTGGTGTAGGGTCTATATTTGAGTAAATTTAGATGAAAATAACTTCAATTTTGTGGATTGTGAAAAAAATTTTAATTGGAAGTGTCAAATTTTAATAAATTTATTTGATATCAACTTCGATTTTTTTGGATTTTGTCGAGTATTTTTGGTGTAGGATGTATATTTGAGTAAATTTAGATGAAAATAACTTCAATTTTATGGATTGTGAATATAATTTTAGTGGGAAGTGTCAAATTTTAATAAATTTATTTGAAATCAACTTCGATTTTTTTGGATTTTGTTGAGTATTTTTGTTGTAGGGTCTATATTTGAGTAAATTTAGATGAAAATAACTTCAATTTTGTGGATTGTGAAAAAAATTTTAGTTGGAAGTGTCAAATTTTAATAAATTTATTTGATATCAACTTCGATTTTTTTGGATTTTGTCGAATATTTTTGGTGTAGGATGTATATTTGAGTAAATTTAGATGAAAATAACTTCAATTTTTTGGATTGTGAAAAAAATTTTAGTTGGAAGTGTCAAATTTTAATAAATTTATTTGATATCAACTTCGATTTTTTTGGATTTTGTTGAGTATTTTTGTTGTAGGGTCTATATTTGAGTAAATTTAGATGAAAATAACTTCAATTTTGTGGATTGTGAAAAAAATTTTAGTTGGAAGTGTCAAATTTTAATAAATTTATTTGATATCAACTTCGATTTTTTTGGATTTTGTCGAGTATTTTTGGTGTAGGATGTATATTTGAGTAAATTTAGATGAAAATAACTTCAATTTTTTGGATTGTGAAAAAAAGTTAAGTTGGAAGTGTCAAGTTTTAATAAATTTATTTGAAACCAACTTCGATTTTTTGGATTTTCTTGAGTATTTTTGTTGTAGGATCTACAATTGAGTAAATTTAGATGAAAATAACTTCAATTTTTTGGATTGTGAAAAAAATTTGAGTTTGAAGTGTCAAATTTTAATAAATTTATTTGAAACCAACTTCGATTTTTTGGATTTTCTTGAGTATTTTTGTTGTAGGATCTACAATTGAGTAAATTTTGATGAAAATAACTTCAATTTTTTGGATTGTGAAAAAAAATTTAGTTGGAAGTGTCAAATTTTAATAAAATTATTTGAAATCAACTTCGATTTTTTTGGATTTTGTTGAGTATTTTTGTTGTAGGGTCTATATTTGAGTAAATTTAGATGAAAATAACTTCAATTTTGTGGATTGTGAAAAAAATTTTAATTGGAAGTGTCAAATTTTAATAAATTTATTTGATATCAACTTCGATTTTTTTGGATTTTGTCGAGTATTTTTGGTGTAGGATGTATATTTGAGTAAATTTAGATGAAAATAACTTCAATTTTATGGATTGTGAATATAATTTTAGTGGGAAGTGTCAAATTTTAATAAATTTATTTGAAATCAACTTCGATTTTTTTGGATTTTGTTGAGTATTTTTGTTGTAGGGTCTATATTTGAGTAAATTTAGATGAAAATAACTTCAATTTTGTGGATTGTGAAAAAAATTTTAGTTGGAAGTGTCAAATTTTAATAAATTTATTTGATATCAACTTCGATTTTTTTGGATTTTGTCGAATATTTTTGGTGTAGGATGTATATTTGAGTAAATTTAGATGAAAATAACTTCAATTTTTTGGATTGTGAAAAAAAGTTTAGTTGGAAGTGTCAAGTTTTAATAAATTTATTTGAAACCAACTTCGATTTTTTGGATTTTCTTGAGTATTTTTGTTGTAGGATCTACAATTGAGTAAATTTAGATGAAAATAACTTCAATTTTATGGATTGTGAAAAAAAATTTAGTTGGAAGTGTCAAATTTTAATAAATTTATTTGAAATCAATTTGGATTATTTTGGATTTTGTTGACAATTTTTGTTGTAGGATCTATATTTGAGTAAATTTAGATGAAAATAACTTAAATTTTTAGGATTGTGAAATAAGTTTTAGTTGGAAGTGCCAAATTTTAATAAATTTATTTGAAACCAACTTCGAATTTTGGGATTTTCTTGAGTATTTTTGTTGTAGGATCTACAATTGAGTAAATTTAGATGAAAATAACTTCAATTTTTTGGATTGTGAAAAAAATTTGAGTTGGAAGTGTCAAATTTTAATAAATTTATTTGATATCAACTTCGATTTTTTTGGATTTTGTCGAGTATTTTTGGTGTAGGATGTATATTTGAGTAAATTTAGATGAAAATAACTTCAATTTTTTGGATTGTGAAAAAAAGTTAAGTTGGAAGTGTCAAGTTTTAATAAATTTATTTGAAACCAACTTCGATTTTTTGGATTTTCTTGAGAATTTTTGTTGTAGGATCTACAATTGAGTAAATTTAGATGAAAATAACTTCAATTTTTTGGATTGTGAAAAAAATTTGAGTTTGAAGTGTCAAATTTTAATAAATTTATTTGAAACCAACTTCGATTTTTTGGATTTTCTTGAGTATTTTTGTTGTAGGATCTACAATTGAGTAAATTTTGATGAAAATAACTTCAATTTTTTGGATTGTGAAAAAAAATTTAGTTGGAAGTGTCAAATTTTAATAAAATTATTTGAAATCAACTTCGATTTTTTTGGATTTTGTTGAGTATTTTTGTTGTAGGGTCTATATTTGAGTAAATTTAGATGAAAATAACTTCAATTTTGTGGATTGTGAAAAAAATTTTAATTGGAAGTGTCAAATTTTAATAAATTTATTTGATATCAACTTCGATTTTTTTGGATTTTGTCGAGTATTTTTGGTGTAGGATGTATATTTGAGTAAATTTAGATGAAAATAACTTCAATTTTTTGGATTGTGAAAAAAAGTTTAGTTGGAAGTGTCAAGTTTTAATAAATTTATTTGAAACCAACTTCGATTTTTTGGATTTTCTTGAGTATTTTTATTGTAGGATCTACAATTGAGTAAATTTAGATGAAAATAACTTCAATTTTATGGATTGTGAATATAATTTTAGTGGGAAGTGTCAAATTTTAATAAATTTATTTGAAATCAACTTCGATTTTTTTGGATTTTGTTGAGTATTTTTGTTGTAGGGTCTATATTTGAGTAAATTTAGATGAAAATAACTTCAATTTTGTGGATTGTGAAAAAAATTTTAGTTGGAAGTGTCAAATTTTAATAAATTTATTTGATATCAACTTCGATTTTTTTGGATTTTGTCGAGTATTTTTGGTGTAGGATGTATATTTGAGTAAATTTAGATGAAAATAACTTCAATTTTATGGATTGTGAATATAATTTTAGTGGGAAGTGTCAAATTTTAATAAATTTATTTGAAATCAACTTCGATTTTTTTGGATTTTGTTGAGTATTTTTGTTGTAGGGTCTATATTTGAGTAAATTTAGATGAAAATAACTTCAATTTTGTGGATTGTGAAAAAAATTTTAGTTGGAAGTGTCAAATTTTAATAAATTTATTTGATATCAACTTCGATTTTTTTGGATTTTGTCGAATATTTTTGGTGTAGGATGTATATTTGAGTAAATTTAGATGAAAATAACTTCAATTTTTTGGATTGTGAAAAAAAGTTTAGTTGGAAGTGTCAAGTTTTAATAAATTTATTTGAAACCAACTTCGATTTTTTGGATTTTCTTGAGTATTTTTGTTGTAGGATCTACAATTGAGTAAATTTAGATGAAAATAACTTCAATTTTTTGGATTGTGAAAAAAAATTTAGTTGGAAGTGTCAAATTTTAATAAAATTATTTGAAATCAACTTCGATTTTTTTGGATTTTGTTGAGTATTTTTGTTGTAGGGTCTATATTTGAGTAAATTTAGATGAAAATAACTTCAATTTTGTGGATTGTGAATATAATTTTAGTTGGAAGTGTCAAATTTTAATAAATTTATTTGAAATCAACTTCGATTTTTTTGGATTTTGTTGAGTATTTTTGTTGTAGGGTCTATATTTGAGTAAATTTAGATGCAAATAACTTCAATTTTGTGGATTGTGAAAAAAATTTTAGTTGGAAGTGTCAAATTTTAATAAATTTATTTGATATCAACTTCGATTTTTTTGGATTTTGTCGAGTATTTTTGGTGTAGGATGTATATTTGAGTAAATTTAGATGAAAATAACTTCAATTTTTTGGATTGTGAAAAAAAGTTTAGTTGGAAGTGTCAAGTTTTAATAAATTTATTTGAAACCAACTTCGATTTTTTGGATTTTCTTGAGTATTTTTGTTGTAGGATCTACAATTGAGTAAATTTAGATGAAAATAACTTCAATTTTATGGATTGTGAAAAAAAATTTAGTTGGAAGTGTCAAATTTTAATAAATTTATTTGAAATCAATTTGGATTATTTTGGATTTTGTTGACAATTTTTGTTGTAGGATCTATATTTGAGTAAATTTAGATGAAAATAACTTAAATTTTTAGGATTGTGAAATAAGTTTTAGTTGGAAGTGCCAAATTTTAATAAATTTATTTGAAACCAACTTCGAATTTTGGGATTTTCTTGAGTATTTTTGTTGTAGGATCTACAATTGAGTAAATTTAGATGAAAATAACTTCAATTTTTTGGATTGTGAAAAAAATTTGAGTTGGAAGTGTCAAATTTTAATAAATTTATTTGAAACCAACTTCGATTTTTTGGATTTTCTTGAGTATTTTTGTTGTAGGGTCTATATTTGAGTAAATTTAGATGAAAATAACTTCAATTTTGTGGATTGTGAAAAAAATTTTAGTTGGAAGTGTCAAATTTTAATAAATTTATTTGATATCAACTTCGATTATTTTGGATTTTGTCGAGTATTTTTGGTGTAGGATGTATATTTGAGTAAATTTAGATGAAAATAACTTCAATTTTTTGGATTGTGAAAAAAAATTTAGTTGGAAGTGTCAAATTTTAATAAATTTATTTGAAATCAATTTGGATTATTTTGGATTTTGTTGACAATTTTTGTTGTAGGATCTATATTTGAGTAAATTTAGATGAAAATAACTTAAATTTTTAGGATTGTGAAAAAAATTTTAGTTGGAAGTGCCAAATTTTAATAAATTTATTTGAAACCAACTTCGATTTTTTTTATTTTCTTGAGTATTTTTGTTGTAGGATCTACAATTGAGTAAATTTAGATGAAAATAACTTCAATTTTGTGGATTGTGAATATAATTTTAGTTGGAAGTGTCAAATTTTAATAAATTTATTTGAAATCAACTTCGATTTTTTTGGATTTTGTTGAGTATTTTTGTTGTAGGGTCTATATTTGAGTAAATTTAGATGAAAATAACTTCAATTTTGTGGATTGTGAAAAAAATTTTAGTTGGAAGTGTCAAATTTTAATAAATTTATTTGATATCAACTTCGATTTTTTTGGATTTTGTAGAGTATTTTTGGTGTAGGATGTATATTTGAGTAAATTTAGATGAAAATAACTTCAATTTTTTGGATTGTGAAAAAAAGTTTAGTTGGAAGTGTCAAGTTTTAATAAATTTATTTGAAACCAACTTCGATTTTTTGGATTTTCTTGAGTATTTTTGTTGTAGGGTCTATATTTGAGTAAATTTAGATGAAAATAACTTCAATTTTGTGGATTGTGAAAAAAATTTTAGTTGGAAGTGTCAAATTTTAATAAATTTATTTGATATCAACTTCGATTATTTTGGATTTTGTCGAGTATTTTTGGTGTAGGATGTATATTTGAGTAAATTTAGATGAAAATAACTTCAATTTTTTGGATTGTGAAAAAAAATTTAGTTGGAAGTGTCAAATTTTAATAAATTTATTTGAAATCAATTTGGATTATTTTGGATTTTGTTGACAATTTTTGTTGTAGGATCTATATTTGAGTAAATTTAGATGAAAATAACTTAAATTTTTAGGATTGTGAAAAAAATTTTAGTTGGAAGTGCCAAATTTTAATAAATTTATTTGAAACCAACTTCGATTTTTTTTATTTTCTTGAGTATTTTTGTTGTAGGATCTACAATTGAGTAAATTTAGATGAAAATAACTTCAATTTTGTGGATTGTGAATATAATTTTAGTTGGAAGTGTCAAATTTTAATAAATTTATTTGAAATCAACTTCGATTTTTTTGGATTTTGTTGAGTATTTTTGTTGTAGGGTCTATATTTGAGTAAATTTAGATGAAAATAACTTCAATTTTGTGGATTGTGAAAAAAATTTTAGTTGGAAGTGTCAAATTTTAATAAATTTATTTGATATCAACTTCGATTTTTTTGGATTTTGTCGAGTATTTTTGGTGTAGGATGTATATTTGAGTAAATTTAGATGAAAATAACTTCAATTTTTTGGATTGTGAAAAAAAGTTAAGTTGGAAGTGTCAAGTTTTAATAAATTTATTTGAAACCAACTTCGATTTTTTGGATTTTCTTGAGAATTTTTGTTGTAGGATCTACAATTGAGTAAATTTAGATGAAAATAACTTCAATTTTTTGGATTGTGAAAAAAATTTGAGTTTGAAGTGTCAAATTTTAATAAATTTATTTGAAACCAACTTCGATTTTTTGGATTTTCTTGAGTATTTTTGTTGTAGGATCTACAATTGAGTAAATTTTGATGAAAATAACTTCAATTTTTTGGATTGTGAAAAAAAATTTAGTTGGAAGTGTCAAATTTTAATAAAATTATTTGAAATCAACTTCGATTTTTTTGGATTTTGTTGAGTATTTTTGTTGTAGGGTCTATATTTGAGTAAATTTAGATGAAAATAACTTCAATTTTGTGGATTGTGAAAAAAATTTTAATTGGAAGTGTCAAATTTTAATAAATTTATTTGATATCAACTTCGATTTTTTTGGATTTTGTCGAGTATTTTTGGTGTAGGATGTATATTTGAGTAAATTTAGATGAAAATAACTTCAATTTTTTGGATTGTGAAAAAAAGTTTAGTTGGAAGTGTCAAGTTTTAATAAATTTATTTGAAACCAACTTCGATTTTTTGGATTTTCTTGAGTATTTTTATTGTAGGATCTACAATTGAGTAAATTTAGATGAAAATAACTTCAATTTTATGGATTGTGAATATAATTTTAGTGGGAAGTGTCAAATTTTAATAAATTTATTTGAAATCAACTTCGATTTTTTTGGATTTTGTTGAGTATTTTTGTTGTAGGGTCTATATTTGAGTAAATTTAGATGAAAATAACTTCAATTTTGTGGATTGTGAAAAAAATTTTAGTTGGAAGTGTCAAATTTTAATAAATTTATTTGATATCAACTTCGATTTTTTTGGATTTTGTCGAGTATTTTTGGTGTAGGATGTATATTTGAGTAAATTTAGATGAAAATAACTTCAATTTTATGGATTGTGAATATAATTTTAGTGGGAAGTGTCAAATTTTAATAAATTTATTTGAAATCAACTTCGATTTTTTTGGATTTTGTTGAGTATTTTTGTTGTAGGGTCTATATTTGAGTAAATTTAGATGAAAATAACTTCAATTTTGTGGATTGTGAAAAAAATTTTAGTTGGAAGTGTCAAATTTTAATAAATTTATTTGATATCAACTTCGATTTTTTTGGATTTTGTCGAATATTTTTGGTGTAGGATGTATATTTGAGTAAATTTAGATGAAAATAACTTCAATTTTTTGGATTGTGAAAAAAAGTTTAGTTGGAAGTGTCAAGTTTTAATAAATTTATTTGAAACCAACTTCGATTTTTTGGATTTTCTTGAGTATTTTTGTTGTAGGATCTACAATTGAGTAAATTTAGATGAAAATAACTTCAATTTTTTGGATTGTGAAAAAAAATTTAGTTGGAAGTGTCAAATTTTAATAAAATTATTTGAAATCAACTTCGATTTTTTTGGATTTTGTTGAGTATTTTTGTTGTAGGGTCTATATTTGAGTAAATTTAGATGAAAATAACTTCAATTTTGTGGATTGTGAATATAATTTTAGTTGGAAGTGTCAAATTTTAATAAATTTATTTGAAATCAACTTCGATTTTTTTGGATTTTGTTGAGTATTTTTGTTGTAGGGTCTATATTTGATTAAATTTAGATGCAAATAACTTCAATTTTGTGGATTGTGAAAAAAATTTTAGTTGGAAGTGTCAAATTTTAATAAATTTATTTGATATCAACTTCGATTTTTTTGGATTTTGTCGAGTATTTTTGGTGTAGGATGTATATTTGAGTAAATTTAGATGAAAATAACTTCAATTTTTTGGATTGTGAAAAAAAGTTTAGTTGGAAGTGTCAAGTTTTAATAAATTTATTTGAAACCAACTTCGATTTTTTGGATTTTCTTGAGTATTTTTGTTGTAGGATCTACAATTGAGTAAATTTAGATGAAAATAACTTCAATTTTATGGATTGTGAAAAAAAATTTAGTTGGAAGTGTCAAATTTTAATAAATTTATTTGAAATCAATTTGGATTATTTTGGATTTTGTTGACAATTTTTGTTGTAGGATCTATATTTGAGTAAATTTAGATGAAAATAACTTAAATTTTTAGGATTGTGAAATAAGTTTTAGTTGGAAGTGCCAAATTTTAATAAATTTATTTGAAACCAACTTCGAATTTTGGGATTTTCTTGAGTATTTTTGTTGTAGGATCTACAATTGAGTAAATTTAGATGAAAATAACTTCAATTTTTTGGATTGTGAAAAAAATTTGAGTTGGAAGTGTCAAATTTTAATAAATTTATTTGAAACCAACTTCGATTTTTTGGATTTTCTTGAGTATTTTTGTTGTAGGGTCTATATTTGAGTAAATTTAGATGAAAATAACTTCAATTTTGTGGATTGTGAAAAAAATTTTAGTTGGAAGTGTCAAATTTTAATAAATTTATTTGATATCAACTTCGATTATTTTGGATTTTGTCGAGTATTTTTGGTGTAGGATGTATATTTGAGTAAATTTAGATGAAAATAACTTCAATTTTTTGGATTGTGAAAAAAAATTTAGTTGGAAGTGTCAAATTTTAATAAATTTATTTGAAATCAATTTGGATTATTTTGGATTTTGTTGACAATTTTTGTTGTAGGATCTATATTTGAGTAAATTTAGATGAAAATAACTTAAATTTTTAGGATTGTGAAAAAAATTTTAGTTGGAAGTGCCAAATTTTAATAAATTTATTTGAAACCAACTTCGATTTTTTTTATTTTCTTGAGTATTTTTGTTGTAGGATCTACAATTGAGTAAATTTAGATGAAAATAACTTCAATTTTGTGGATTGTGAATATAATTTTAGTTGGAAGTGTCAAATTTTAATAAATTTATTTGAAATCAACTTCGATTTTTTTGGATTTTGTTGAGTATTTTTGTTGTAGGGTCTATATTTGAGTAAATTTAGATGAAAATAACTTCAATTTTGTGGATTGTGAAAAAAATTTTAGTTGGAAGTGTCAAATTTTAATAAATTTATTTGATATCAACTTCGATTTTTTTGGATTTTGTCGAGTATTTTTGGTGTAGGATGTATATTTGAGTAAATTTAGATGAAAATAACTTCAATTTTTTGGATTGTGAAAAAAAGTTAAGTTGGAAGTGTCAAGTTTTAATAAATTTATTTGAAACCAACTTCGATTTTTTGGATTTTCTTGAGAATTTTTGTTGTAGGATCTACAATTGAGTAAATTTAGATGAAAATAACTTCAATTTTTTGGATTGTGAAAAAAATTTGAGTTTGAAGTGTCAAATTTTAATAAATTTATTTGAAACCAACTTCGATTTTTTGGATTTTCTTGAGTATTTTTGTTGTAGGATCTACAATTGAGTAAATTTTGATGAAAATAACTTCAATTTTTTGGATTGTGAAAAAAAATTTAGTTGGAAGTGTCAAATTTTAATAAAATTATTTGAAATCAACTTTGATTTTTTTGGATTTTGTTGAGTATTTTTGTTGTAGGGTCTATATTTGAGTAAATTTAGATGAAAATAACTTCAATTTTGTGGATTGTGAAAAAAATTTTAATTGGAAGTGTCAAATTTTAATAAATTTATTTGATATCAACTTCGATTTTTTTGGATTTTGTCGAGTATTTTTGGTGTAGGATGTATATTTGAGTAAATTTAGATGAAAATAACTTCAATTTTTTGGATTGTGAAAAAAAGTTTAGTTGGAAGTGTCAAGTTTTAATAAATTTATTTGAAACCAACTTCGATTTTTTGGATTTTCTTGAGTATTTTTATTGTAGGATCTACAATTGAGTAAATTTAGATGAAAATAACTTCAATTTTATGGATTGTGAATATAATTTTAGTGGGAAGTGTCAAATTTTAATAAATTTATTTGAAATCAACTTCGATTTTTTTGGATTTTGTTGAGTATTTTTGTTGTAGGGTCTATATTTGAGTAAATTTAGATGAAAATAACTTCAATTTTGTGGATTGTGAAAAAAATTTTAGTTGGAAGTGTCAAATTTTAATAAATTTATTTGATATCAACTTCGATTTTTTTGGATTTTGTCGAATATTTTTGGTGTAGGATGTATATTTGAGTAAATTTAGATGAAAATAACTTCAATTTTTTGGATTGTGAAAAAAAGTTTAGTTGGAAGTGTCAAGTTTTAATAAATTTATTTGAAACCAACTTCGATTTTTTGGATTTTCTTGAGTATTTTTGTTGTAGGATCTACAATTGAGTAAATTTAGATGAAAATAACTTCAATTTTTTGGATTGTGAAAAAAAATTTAGTTGGAAGTGTCAAATTTTAATAAAATTATTTGAAATCAACTTCGATTTTTTTGGATTTTGTTGAGTATTTTTGTTGTAGGGTCTATATTTGAGTAAATTTAGATGAAAATAACTTCAATTTTGTGGATTGTGAATATAATTTTAGTTGGAAGTGTCAAATTTTAATAAATTTATTTGAAATCAACTTCGATTTTTTTGGATTTTGTTGAGTATTTTTGTTGTAGGGTCTATATTTGAGTAAATTTAGATGAAAATAACTTCAATTTTGTGGATTGTGAAAAAAATTTTAGTTGGAAGTGTCAAATTTTAATAAATTTATTTGATATCAACTTCGATTTTTTTGGATTTTGTCGAGTATTTTTGGTGTAGGATGTATATTTGAGTAAATTTAGATGAAAATAACTTCAATTTTTTGGATTGTGAAAAAAAGTTTAGTTGGAAGTGTCAAGTTTTAATAAATTTATTTGAAACCAACTTCGATTTTTTGGATTTTCTTGAGTATTTTTGTTGTAGGATCTACAATTGAGTAAATTTAGATGAAAATAACTTCAATTTTATGGATTGTGAAAAAAAATTTAGTTGGAAGTGTCAAATTTTAATAAATTTATTTGAAATCAATTTGGATTATTTTGGATTTTGTTGACAATTTTTGTTGTAGGATCTATATTTGAGTAAATTTAGATGAAAATAACTTAAATTTTTAGGATTGTGAAATAAGTTTTAGTTGGAAGTGCCAAATTTTAATAAATTTATTTGAAACCAACTTCGATTTTTGGGATTTTCTTGAGTATTTTTGTTGTAGGATCTACAATTGAGTAAATTTAGATGAAAATAACTTCAATTTTTTGGATTGTGAAAAAAATTTGAGTTGGAAGTGTCAAATTTTAATAAATTTATTTGAAACCAACTTCGATTTTTTGGATTTTCTTGAGTATTTTTGTTGTAGGGTCTATATTTGAGTAAATTTAGATGAAAATAACTTCAATTTTGTGGATTGTGAAAAAAATTTTAGTTGGAAGTGTCAAATTTTAATAAATTTATTTGATATCAACTTCGATTATTTTGGATTTTGTCGAGTATTTTTGGTGTAGGATGTATATTTGAGTAAATTTAGATGAAAATAACTTCAATTTTTTGGATTGTGAAAAAAATTTGAGTTTGAAGTGTCAAATTTTAATAAATTTATTTGAAACCAACTTCGATTTTTTGGATTTTCTTGAGTATTTTTGTTGTAGGATCTACAATTGAGTAAATTTTGATGAAAATAACTTCAATTTTTTGGATTGTGAAAAAAAATTTAGTTGGAAGTGTCAAATTTTAATAAAATTATTTGAAATCAACTTCGATTTTTTTGGATTTTGTTGAGTATTTTTGTTGTAGGGTCTATATTTGAGTAAATTTAGATGAAAATAACTTCAATTTTGTGGATTGTGAAAAAAATTTTAATTGGAAGTGTCAAATTTTAATAAATTTATTTGATATCAACTTCGATTTTTTTGGATTTTGTCGAGTATTTTTGGTGTAGGATGTATATTTGAGTAAATGTAGATGAAAATAACTTCAATTTTTTGGATTGTGAAAAAAAGTTTAGTTGGAAGTGTCAAGTTTTAATAAATTTATTTGAAACCAACTTCGATTTTTTGGATTTTCTTGAGTATTTTTGTTGTAGGATCTACAATTGAGTAAATTTAGATGAAAATAACTTCAATTTTTTGGATTGTGAAAAAAATTTGAGTTGGAAGTGTCAAATTTTAATAAATTTATTTGAAACCAACTTCGATTTTTTGGATTTTCTTGAGTATTTGTGTTGTAGGATCTACAATTGAGTAAATTTTGATGAAAATAACTTCAATTTTTTGGATTGTGAAAAAAAATTTAGTTGGAAGTGTCAAATTTTAATAAAATTATTTGAAATCAACTTCGATTTTTTTGGATTTTGTTGAGTATTTTTGTTGTAGGGTCTATATTTGAGTAAATTTAGATGAAAATAACTTCAATTTTGTGGATTGTGAATATAATTTTAGTTGGAAGTGTCAAATTTTAATAAATTTATTTGAAATCAACTTCGATTTTTTTGGATTTTGTTGAGTATTTTTGTTGTAGGGTCTATATTTGAGTAAATTTAGATGAAAATAACTTCAATTTTGTGGATTGTGAAAAAAATTTTAGTTGGAAGTGTCAAATTTTAATAAATTTATTTTATATCAACTTCGATTTTTTTGGATTTTGTCGAGTATTTTTGGTGTAGGATGTATATTTGAGTAAATTTAGATGAAAATAACTTCAATTTTTTGGATTGTGAAAAAAAGTTAAGTTGGAAGTGTCAAGTTTTAATAAATTTATTTGAAACCAACTTCGATTTTTTGGATTTTCTTGAGTATTTTTGTTGTAGGATCTACAATTGAGTAAATTTAGATGAAAATAACTTCAATTTTTTGGATTGTGAAAAAAATTTGAGTTTGAAGTGTCAAATTTTAATAAATTTATTTGAAACCAACTTCGATTTTTTGGATTTTCTTGAGTATTTTTGTTGTAGGATCTACAATTGAGTAAATTTAGATGAAAATAACTTCAATTTTATGGATTGTGAAAAAAAATTTAGTTGGAAGTGTCAAATTTTAATAAATTTATTTGAAATCAATTTGGATTATTTTGGATTTTGTTGACAATTTTTGTTGTAGGATCTATATTTGAGTAAATTTAGATGAAAATAACTTAAATTTTTAGGATTGTGAAATAAGTTTTAGTTGGAAGTGCCAAATTTTAATAAATTTATTTGAAACCAACTTCGAATTTTGGGATTTTCTTGAGTATTTTTGTTGTAGGATCTACAATTGAGTAAATTTAGATGAAAATAACTTCAATTTTTTGGATTGTGAAAAAAATTTGAGTTGGAAGTGTCAAATTTTAATAAATTTATTTGAAACCAACTTCGATTTTTTGGATTTTCTTGAGTATTTTTGTTGTAGGGTCTATATTTGAGTAAATTTAGATGAAAATAACTTCAATTTTGTGGATTGTGAAAAAAATTTTAGTTGGAAGTGTCAAATTTTAATAAATTTATTTGATATCAACTTCGATTATTTTGGATTTTGTCGAGTATTTTTGGTGTAGGATGTATATTTGAGTAAATTTAGATGAAAATAACTTCAATTTTTTGGATTGTGAAAAAAAATTTAGTTGGAAGTGTCAAATTTTAATAAATTTATTTGAAATCAATTTGGATTATTTTGGATTTTGTTGACAATTTTTGTTGTAGGATCTATATTTGAGTAAATTTAGATGAAAATAACTTAAATTTTTAGGATTGTGAAAAAAATTTTAGTTGGAAGTGCCAAATTTTAATAAATTTATTTGAAACCAACTTCGATTTTTTTTATTTTCTTGAGTATTTTTGTTGTAGGATCTACAATTGAGTAAATTTAGATGAAAATAACTTCAATTTTGTGGATTGTGAATATAATTTTAGTTGGAAGTGTCAAATTTTAATAAATTTATTTGAAATCAACTTCGATTTTTTTGGATTTTGTTGAGTATTTTTGTTGTAGGGTCTATATTTGAGTAAATTTAGATGAAAATAACTTCAATTTTGTGGATTGTGAAAAAAATTTTAGTTGGAAGTGTCAAATTTTAATAAATTTATTTGATATCAACTTCGATTTTTTTGGATTTTGTCGAGTATTTTTGGTGTAGGATGTATATTTGAGTAAATTTAGATGAAAATAACTTCAATTTTTTGGATTGTGAAAAAAAGTTAAGTTGGAAGTGTCAAGTTTTAATAAATTTATTTGAAACCAACTTCGATTTTTTGGATTTTCTTGAGAATTTTTGTTGTAGGATCTACAATTGAGTAAATTTAGATGAAAATAACTTCAATTTTTTGGATTGTGAAAAAAATTTGAGTTTGAAGTGTCAAATTTTAATAAATTTATTTGAAACCAACTTCGATTTTTTGGATTTTCTTGAGTATTTTTGTTGTAGGATCTACAATTGAGTAAATTTTGATGAAAATAACTTCAATTTTTTGGATTGTGAAAAAAAATTTAGTTGGAAGTGTCAAATTTTAATAAAATTATTTGAAATCAACTTCGATTTTTTTGGATTTTGTTGAGTATTTTTGTTGTAGGGTCTATATTTGAGTAAATTTAGATGAAAATAACTTCAATTTTGTGGATTGTGAAAAAAATTTTAATTGGAAGTGTCAAATTTTAATAAATTTATTTGATATCAACTTCGATTTTTTTGGATTTTGTCGAGTATTTTTGGTGTAGGATGTATATTTGAGTAAATTTAGATGAAAATAACTTCAATTTTTTGGATTGTGAAAAAAAGTTTAGTTGGAAGTGTCAAGTTTTAATAAATTTATTTGAAACCAACTTCGATTTTTTGGATTTTCTTGAGTATTTTTATTGTAGGATCTACAATTGAGTAAATTTAGATGAAAATAACTTCAATTTTATGGATTGTGAATATAATTTTAGTGGGAAGTGTCAAATTTTAATAAATTTATTTGAAATCAACTTCGATTTTTTTGGATTTTGTTGAGTATTTTTGTTGTAGGGTCTATATTTGAGTAAATTTAGATGAAAATAACTTCAATTTTGTGGATTGTGAAAAAAATTTTAGTTGGAAGTGTCAAATTTTAATAAATTTATTTGATATCAACTTCGATTTTTTTGGATTTTGTCGAATATTTTTGGTGTAGGATGTATATTTGAGTAAATTTAGATGAAAATAACTTCAATTTTTTGGATTGTGAAAAAAAGTTTAGTTGGAAGTGTCAAGTTTTAATAAATTTATTTGAAACCAACTTCGATTTTTTGGATTTTCTTGAGTATTTTTGTTGTAGGATCTACAATTGAGTAAATTTAGATGAAAATAACTTCAATTTTTTGGATTGTGAAAAAAAATTTAGTTGGAAGTGTCAAATTTTAATAAAATTATTTGAAATCAACTTCGATTTTTTTGGATTTTGTTGAGTATTTTTGTTGTAGGGTCTATATTTGAGTAAATTTAGATGAAAATAACTTCAATTTTGTGGATTGTGAATATAATTTTAGTTGGAAGTGTCAAATTTTAATAAATTTATTTGAAATCAACTTCGATTTTTTTGGATTTTGTTGAGTATTTTTGTTGTAGGGTCTATATTTGAGTAAATTTAGATGAAAATAACTTCAATTTTGTGGATTGTGAAAAAAATTTTAGTTGGAAGTGTCAAATTTTAATAAATTTATTTGATATCAACTTCGATTTTTTTGGATTTTGTCGAGTATTTTTGGTGTAGGATGTATATTTGAGTAAATTTAGATGAAAATAACTTCAATTTTTTGGATTGTGAAAAAAAGTTTAGTTGGAAGTGTCAAGTTTTAATAAATTTATTTGAAACCAACTTCGATTTTTTGGATTTTCTTGAGTATTTTTGTTGTAGGATCTACAATTGAGTAAATTTAGATGAAAATAACTTCAATTTTATGGATTGTGAAAAAAAATTTAGTTGGAAGTGTCAAATTTTAATAAATTTATTTGAAATCAATTTGGATTATTTTGGATTTTGTTGACAATTTTTGTTGTAGGATCTATATTTGAGTAAATTTAGATGAAAATAACTTAAATTTTTAGGATTGTGAAATAAGTTTTAGTTGGAAGTGCCAAATTTTAATAAATTTATTTGAAACCAACTTCGATTTTTGGGATTTTCTTGAGTATTTTTGTTGTAGGATCTACAATTGAGTAAATTTAGATGAAAATAACTTCAATTTTTTGGATTGTGAAAAAAATTTGAGTTGGAAGTGTCAAATTTTAATAAATTTATTTGAAACCAACTTCGATTTTTTGGATTTTCTTGAGTATTTTTGTTGTAGGGTCTATATTTGAGTAAATTTAGATGAAAATAACTTCAATTTTGTGGATTGTGAAAAAAATTTTAGTTGGAAGTGTCAAATTTTAATAAATTTATTTGATATCAACTTCGATTATTTTGGATTTTGTCGAGTATTTTTGGTGTAGGATGTATATTTGAGTAAATTTAGATGAAAATAACTTCAATTTTTTGGATTGTGAAAAAAATTTGAGTTTGAAGTGTCAAATTTTAATAAATTTATTTGAAACCAACTTCGATTTTTTGGATTTTCTTGAGTATTTTTGTTGTAGGATCTACAATTGAGTAAATTTTGATGAAAATAACTTCAATTTTTTGGATTGTGAAAAAAAATTTAGTTGGAAGTGTCAAATTTTAATAAAATTATTTGAAATCAACTTCGATTTTTTTGGATTTTGTTGAGTATTTTTGTTGTAGGGTCTATATTTGAGTAAATTTAGATGAAAATAACTTCAATTTTGTGGATTGTGAAAAAAATTTTAATTGGAAGTGTCAAATTTTAATAAATTTATTTGATATCAACTTCGATTTTTTTGGATTTTGTCGAGTATTTTTGGTGTAGGATGTATATTTGAGTAAATGTAGATGAAAATAACTTCAATTTTTTGGATTGTGAAAAAAAGTTTAGTTGGAAGTGTCAAGTTTTAATAAATTTATTTGAAACCAACTTCGATTTTTTGGATTTTCTTGAGTATTTTTGTTGTAGGATCTACAATTGAGTAAATTTAGATGAAAATAACTTCAATTTTTTGGATTGTGAAAAAAATTTGAGTTGGAAGTGTCAAATTTTAATAAATTTATTTGAAACCAACTTCGATTTTTTGGATTTTCTTGAGTATTTGTGTTGTAGGATCTACAATTGAGTAAATTTTGATGAAAATAACTTCAATTTTTTGGATTGTGAAAAAAAATTTAGTTGGAAGTGTCAAATTTTAATAAAATTATTTGAAATCAACTTCGATTTTTTTGGATTTTGTTGAGTATTTTTGTTGTAGGGTCTATATTTGAGTAAATTTAGATGAAAATAACTTCAATTTTGTGGATTGTGAATATAATTTTAGTTGGAAGTGTCAAATTTTAATAAATTTATTTGAAATCAACTTCGATTTTTTTGGATTTTGTTGAGTATTTTTGTTGTAGGGTCTATATTTGAGTAAATTTAGATGAAAATAACTTCAATTTTGTGGATTGTGAAAAAAATTTTAGTTGGAAGTGTCAAATTTTAATAAATTTATTTTATATCAACTTCGATTTTTTTGGATTTTGTCGAGTATTTTTGGTGTAGGATGTATATTTGAGTAAATTTAGATGAAAATAACTTCAATTTTTTGGATTGTGAAAAAAAGTTAAGTTGGAAGTGTCAAGTTTTAATAAATTTATTTGAAACCAACTTCGATTTTTTGGATTTTCTTGAGTATTTTTGTTGTAGGATCTACAATTGAGTAAATTTAGATGAAAATAACTTCAATTTTTTGGATTGTGAAAAAAATTTGAGTTTGAAGTGTCAAATTTTAATAAATTTATTTGAAACCAACTTCGATTTTTTGGATTTTCTTGAGTATTTTTGTTGTAGGATCTACAATTGAGTAAATTTTGATGAAAATAACTTCAATTTTTTGGATTGTGAAAAAAAATTTAGTTGGAAGTGTCAAATTTTAATAAAATTATTTGAAATCAACTTCGATTTTTTTGGATTTTGTTGAGTATTTTTGTTGTAGGGTCTATATTTGAGTAAATTTAGATGAAAATAACTTCAATTTTGTGGATTGTGAAAAAAATTTTAGTTGGAAGTGTCAAATTTTAATAAATTTATTTGAAACCAACTTCGATTTTTTGGATTTTGTTGAGTATTTTTGTTGTAGGGTCTATATTTGAGTAAATTTAGATGAAAATAACTTCAATTTTGTGGATTGTGAATATAATTTTAGTTGGAAGTGTCAAATTTTAATAAATTTATTTGAAATCAACTTCGATTTTTTTGGATTTTGTTGAGTATTTTTGTTGTAGGGTCTATATTTGAGTAAATTTAGATGAAAATAACTTCAATTTTGTGGATTGTGAAAAAAATTTTAGTTGGAAGTGTCAAATTTTAATAAATTTATTTGATATCAACTTCGATTTTTTTGGATTTTGTCGAATATTTTTGGTGTAGGATGTATATTTGAGTAAATTTAGATGAAAATAACTTCAATTTTTTGGATTGTGAAAAAAAGTTTAGTTGGAAGTGTCAAGTTTTAATAAATTTATTTGAAACCAACTTCGATTTTTTGGATTTTCTTGAGTATTTTTGTTGTAGGATCTACAATTGAGTAAATTTAGATGAAAATAACTTCAATTTTTTGGATTGTGAAAAAAAATTTAGTTGGAAGTGTCAAATTTTAATAAAATTATTTGAAATCAACTTCGATTTTTTTGGATTTTGTTGAGTATTTTTGTTGTAGGGTCTATATTTGAGTAAATTTAGATGAAAATAACTTCAATTTTGTGGATTGTGAATATAATTTTAGTTGGAAGTGTCAAATTTTAATAAATTTATTTGAAATCAACTTCGATTTTTTTGGATTTTGTTGAGTATTTTTGTTGTAGGGTCTATATTTGAGTAAATTTAGATGAAAATAACTTCAATTTTGTGGATTGTGAAAAAAATTTTAGTTGGAAGTGTCAAATTTTAATAAATTTATTTGATATCAACTTCGATTTTTTTGGATTTTGTCGAGTATTTTTGGTGTAGGATGTATATTTGAGTAAATTTAGATGAAAATAACTTCAATTTTTTGGATTGTGAAAAAAAGTTTAGTTGGAAGTGTCAAGTTTTAATAAATTTATTTGAAACCAACTTCGATTTTTTGGATTTTCTTGAGTATTTTTGTTGTAGGATCTACAATTGAGTAAATTTAGATGAAAATAACTTCAATTTTATGGATTGTGAAAAAAAATTTAGTTGGAAGTGTCAAATTTTAATAAATTTATTTGAAATCAATTTGGATTATTTTGGATTTTGTTGACAATTTTTGTTGTAGGATCTATATTTGAGTAAATTTAGATGAAAATAACTTAAATTTTTAGGATTGTGAAATAAGTTTTAGTTGGAAGTGCCAAATTTTAATAAATTTATTTGAAACCAACTTCGATTTTTGGGATTTTCTTGAGTATTTTTGTTGTAGGATCTACAATTGAGTAAATTTAGATGAAAATAACTTCAATTTTTTGGATTGTGAAAAAAATTTGAGTTGGAAGTGTCAAATTTTAATAAATTTATTTGAAACCAACTTCGATTTTTTGGATTTTCTTGAGTATTTTTGTTGTAGGGTCTATATTTGAGTAAATTTAGATGAAAATAACTTCAATTTTGTGGATTGTGAAAAAAATTTTAGTTGGAAGTGTCAAATTTTAATAAATTTATTTGATATCAACTTCGATTATTTTGGATTTTGTCGAGTATTTTTGGTGTAGGATGTATATTTGAGTAAATTTAGATGAAAATAACTTCAATTTTTTGGATTGTGAAAAAAATTTGAGTTTGAAGTGTCAAATTTTAATAAATTTATTTGAAACCAACTTCGATTTTTTGGATTTTCTTGAGTATTTTTGTTGTAGGATCTACAATTGAGTAAATTTTGATGAAAATAACTTCAATTTTTTGGATTGTGAAAAAAAATTTAGTTGGAAGTGTCAAATTTTAATAAAATTATTTGAAATCAACTTCGATTTTTTTGGATTTTGTTGAGTATTTTTGTTGTAGGGTCTATATTTGAGTAAATTTAGATGAAAATAACTTCAATTTTGTGGATTGTGAAAAAAATTTTAATTGGAAGTGTCAAATTTTAATAAATTTATTTGATATCAACTTCGATTTTTTTGGATTTTGTCGAGTATTTTTGGTGTAGGATGTATATTTGAGTAAATGTAGATGAAAATAACTTCAATTTTTTGGATTGTGAAAAAAAGTTTAGTTGGAAGTGTCAAGTTTTAATAAATTTATTTGAAACCAACTTCGATTTTTTGGATTTTCTTGAGTATTTTTGTTGTAGGATCTACAATTGAGTAAATTTAGATGAAAATAACTTCAATTTTTTGGATTGTGAAAAAAATTTGAGTTGGAAGTGTCAAATTTTAATAAATTTATTTGAAACCAACTTCGATTTTTTGGATTTTCTTGAGTATTTGTGTTGTAGGATCTACAATTGAGTAAATTTTGATGAAAATAACTTCAATTTTTTGGATTGTGAAAAAAAATTTAGTTGGAAGTGTCAAATTTTAATAAAATTATTTGAAATCAACTTCGATTTTTTTGGATTTTGTTGAGTATTTTTGTTGTAGGGTCTATATTTGAGTAAATTTAGATGAAAATAACTTCAATTTTGTGGATTGTGAATATAATTTTAGTTGGAAGTGTCAAATTTTAATAAATTTATTTGAAATCAACTTCGATTTTTTTGGATTTTGTTGAGTATTTTTGTTGTAGGGTCTATATTTGAGTAAATTTAGATGAAAATAACTTCAATTTTGTGGATTGTGAAAAAAATTTTAGTTGGAAGTGTCAAATTTTAATAAATTTATTTTATATCAACTTCGATTTTTTTGGATTTTGTCGAGTATTTTTGGTGTAGGATGTATATTTGAGTAAATTTAGATGAAAATAACTTCAATTTTTTGGATTGTGAAAAAAAGTTAAGTTGGAAGTGTCAAGTTTTAATAAATTTATTTGAAACCAACTTCGATTTTTTGGATTTTCTTGAGTATTTTTGTTGTAGGATCTACAATTGAGTAAATTTAGATGAAAATAACTTCAATTTTTTGGATTGTGAAAAAAATTTGAGTTTGAAGTGTCAAATTTTAATAAATTTATTTGAAACCAACTTCGATTTTTTGGATTTTCTTGAGTATTTTTGTTGTAGGATCTACAATTGAGTAAATTTAGATGAAAATAACTTCAATTTTATGGATTGTGAAAAAAAATTTAGTTGGAAGTGTCAAATTTTAATAAATTTATTTGAAATCAATTTGGATTATTTTGGATTTTGTTGACAATTTTTGTTGTAGGATCTATATTTGAGTAAATTTAGATGAAAATAACTTAAATTTTTAGGATTGTGAAATAAGTTTTAGTTGGAAGTGCCAAATTTTAATAAATTTATTTGAAACCAACTTCGAATTTTGGGATTTTCTTGAGTATTTTTGTTGTAGGATCTACAATTGAGTAAATTTAGATGAAAATAACTTCAATTTTTTGGATTGTGAAAAAAATTTGAGTTGGAAGTGTCAAATTTTAATAAATTTATTTGAAACCAACTTCGATTTTTTGGATTTTCTTGAGTATTTTTGTTGTAGGGTCTATATTTGAGTAAATTTAGATGAAAATAACTTCAATTTTGTGGATTGTGAAAAAAATTTTAGTTGGAAGTGTCAAATTTTAATAAATTTATTTGATATCAACTTCGATTATTTTGGATTTTGTCGAGTATTTTTGGTGTAGGATGTATATTTGAGTAAATTTAGATGAAAATAACTTCAATTTTTTGGATTGTGAAAAAAAATTTAGTTGGAAGTGTCAAATTTTAATAAATTTATTTGAAATCAATTTGGATTATTTTGGATTTTGTTGACAATTTTTGTTGTAGGATCTATATTTGAGTAAATTTAGATGAAAATAACTTAAATTTTTAGGATTGTGAAAAAAATTTTAGTTGGAAGTGCCAAATTTTAATAAATTTATTTGAAACCAACTTCGATTTTTTTTATTTTCTTGAGTATTTTTGTTGTAGGATCTACAATTGAGTAAATTTAGATGAAAATAACTTCAATTTTGTGGATTGTGAATATAATTTTAGTTGGAAGTGTCAAATTTTAATAAATTTATTTGAAATCAACTTCGATTTTTTTGGATTTTGTTGAGTATTTTTGTTGTAGGGTCTATATTTGAGTAAATTTAGATGAAAATAACTTCAATTTTGTGGATTGTGAAAAAAATTTTAGTTGGAAGTGTCAAATTTTAATAAATTTATTTGATATCAACTTCGATTTTTTTGGATTTTGTCGAGTATTTTTGGTGTAGGATGTATATTTGAGTAAATTTAGATGAAAATAACTTCAATTTTTTGGATTGTGAAAAAAAGTTAAGTTGGAAGTGTCAAGTTTTAATAAATTTATTTGAAACCAACTTCGATTTTTTGGATTTTCTTGAGAATTTTTGTTGTAGGATCTACAATTGAGTAAATTTAGATGAAAATAACTTCAATTTTTTGGATTGTGAAAAAAATTTGAGTTTGAAGTGTCAAATTTTAATAAATTTATTTGAAACCAACTTCGATTTTTTGGATTTTCTTGAGTATTTTTGTTGTAGGATCTACAATTGAGTAAATTTTGATGAAAATAACTTCAATTTTTTGGATTGTGAAAAAAAATTTAGTTGGAAGTGTCAAATTTTAATAAAATTATTTGAAATCAACTTCGATTTTTTTGGATTTTGTTGAGTATTTTTGTTGTAGGGTCTATATTTGAGTAAATTTAGATGAAAATAACTTCAATTTTGTGGATTGTGAAAAAAATTTTAATTGGAAGTGTCAAATTTTAATAAATTTATTTGATATCAACTTCGATTTTTTTGGATTTTGTCGAGTATTTTTGGTGTAGGATGTATATTTGAGTAAATTTAGATGAAAATAACTTCAATTTTTTGGATTGTGAAAAAAAGTTTAGTTGGAAGTGTCAAGTTTTAATAAATTTATTTGAAACCAACTTCGATTTTTTGGATTTTCTTGAGTATTTTTATTGTAGGATCTACAATTGAGTAAATTTAGATGAAAATAACTTCAATTTTATGGATTGTGAATATAATTTTAGTGGGAAGTGTCAAATTTTAATAAATTTATTTGAAATCAACTTCGATTTTTTTGGATTTTGTTGAGTATTTTTGTTGTAGGGTCTATATTTGAGTAAATTTAGATGAAAATAACTTCAATTTTGTGGATTGTGAAAAAAATTTTAGTTGGAAGTGTCAAATTTTAATAAATTTATTTGATATCAACTTCGATTTTTTTGGATTTTGTCGAATATTTTTGGTGTAGGATGTATATTTGAGTAAATTTAGATGAAAATAACTTCAATTTTTTGGATTGTGAAAAAAAGTTTAGTTGGAAGTGTCAAGTTTTAATAAATTTATTTGAAACCAACTTCGATTTTTTGGATTTTCTTGAGTATTTTTGTTGTAGGATCTACAATTGAGTAAATTTAGATGAAAATAACTTCAATTTTTTGGATTGTGAAAAAAAATTTAGTTGGAAGTGTCAAATTTTAATAAAATTATTTGAAATCAACTTCGATTTTTTTGGATTTTGTTGAGTATTTTTGTTGTAGGGTCTATATTTGAGTAAATTTAGATGAAAATAACTTCAATTTTGTGGATTGTGAATATAATTTTAGTTGGAAGTGTCAAATTTTAATAAATTTATTTGAAATCAACTTCGATTTTTTTGGATTTTGTTGAGTATTTTTGTTGTAGGGTCTATATTTGAGTAAATTTAGATGAAAATAACTTCAATTTTGTGGATTGTGAAAAAAATTTTAGTTGGAAGTGTCAAATTTTAATAAATTTATTTGATATCAACTTCGATTTTTTTGGATTTTGTCGAGTATTTTTGGTGTAGGATGTATATTTGAGTAAATTTAGATGAAAATAACTTCAATTTTTTGGATTGTGAAAAAAAGTTTAGTTGGAAGTGTCAAGTTTTAATAAATTTATTTGAAACCAACTTCGATTTTTTGGATTTTCTTGAGTATTTTTGTTGTAGGATCTACAATTGAGTAAATTTAGATGAAAATAACTTCAATTTTATGGATTGTGAAAAAAAATTTAGTTGGAAGTGTCAAATTTTAATAAATTTATTTGAAATCAATTTGGATTATTTTGGATTTTGTTGACAATTTTTGTTGTAGGATCTATATTTGAGTAAATTTAGATGAAAATAACTTAAATTTTTAGGATTGTGAAATAAGTTTTAGTTGGAAGTGCCAAATTTTAATAAATTTATTTGAAACCAACTTCGATTTTTGGGATTTTCTTGAGTATTTTTGTTGTAGGATCTACAATTGAGTAAATTTAGATGAAAATAACTTCAATTTTTTGGATTGTGAAAAAAATTTGAGTTGGAAGTGTCAAATTTTAATAAATTTATTTGAAACCAACTTCGATTTTTTGGATTTTCTTGAGTATTTTTGTTGTAGGGTCTATATTTGAGTAAATTTAGATGAAAATAACTTCAATTTTGTGGATTGTGAAAAAAATTTTAGTTGGAAGTGTCAAATTTTAATAAATTTATTTGATATCAACTTCGATTATTTTGGATTTTGTCGAGTATTTTTGGTGTAGGATGTATATTTGAGTAAATTTAGATGAAAATAACTTCAATTTTTTGGATTGTGAAAAAAATTTGAGTTTGAAGTGTCAAATTTTAATAAATTTATTTGAAACCAACTTCGATTTTTTGGATTTTCTTGAGTATTTTTGTTGTAGGATCTACAATTGAGTAAATTTTGATGAAAATAACTTCAATTTTTTGGATTGTGAAAAAAAATTTAGTTGGAAGTGTCAAATTTTAATAAAATTATTTGAAATCAACTTCGATTTTTTTGGATTTTGTTGAGTATTTTTGTTGTAGGGTCTATATTTGAGTAAATTTAGATGAAAATAACTTCAATTTTGTGGATTGTGAAAAAAATTTTAATTGGAAGTGTCTAATTTTAATAAATTTATTTGATATCAACTTCGATTTTTTTGGATTTTGTCGAGTATTTTTGGTGTAGGATGTATATTTGAGTAAATGTAGATGAAAATAACTTCAATTTTTTGGATTGTGAAAAAAAGTTTAGTTGGAAGTGTCAAGTTTTAATAAATTTATTTGAAACCAACTTCGATTTTTTGGATTTTCTTGAGTATTTTTGTTGTAGGATCTACAATTGAGTAAATTTAGATGAAAATAACTTCAATTTTTTGGATTGTGAAAAAAATTTGAGTTGGAAGTGTCAAATTTTAATAAATTTATTTGAAACCAACTTCGATTTTTTGGATTTTCTTGAGTATTTGTGTTGTAGGATCTACAATTGAGTAAATTTTGATGAAAATAACTTCAATTTTTTGGATTGTGAAAAAAAATTTAGTTGGAAGTGTCAAATTTTAATAAAATTATTTGAAATCAACTTCGATTTTTTTGGATTTTGTTGAGTATTTTTGTTGTAGGGTCTATATTTGAGTAAATTTAGATGAAAATAACTTCAATTTTGTGGATTGTGAATATAATTTTAGTTGGAAGTGTCAAATTTTAATAAATTTATTTGAAATCAACTTCGATTTTTTTGGATTTTGTTGAGTATTTTTGTTGTAGGGTCTATATTTGAGTAAATTTAGATGAAAATAACTTCAATTTTGTGGATTGTGAAAAAAATTTTAGTTGGAAGTGTCAAATTTTAATAAATTTATTTTATATCAACTTCGATTTTTTTGGATTTTGTCGAGTATTTTTGGTGTAGGATGTATATTTGAGTAAATTTAGATGAAAATAACTTCAATTTTTTGGATTGTGAAAAAAAGTTAAGTTGGAAGTGTCAAGTTTTAATAAATTTATTTGAAACCAACTTCGATTTTTTGGATTTTCTTGAGTATTTTTGTTGTAGGATCTACAATTGAGTAAATTTAGATGAAAATAACTTCAATTTTTTGGATTGTGAAAAAAATTTGAGTTTGAAGTGTCAAATTTTAATAAATTTATTTGAAACCAACTTCGATTTTTTGGATTTTCTTGAGTATTTTTGTTGTAGGATCTACAATTGAGTAAATTTTGATGAAAATAACTTCAATTTTTTGGATTGTGAAAAAAAATTTAGTTGGAAGTGTCAAATTTTAATAAAATTATTTGAAATCAACTTCGATTTTTTTGGATTTTGTTGAGTATTTTTGTTGTAGGGTCTATATTTGAGTAAATTTAGATGAAAATAACTTCAATTTTGTGGATTGTGAAAAAAATTTTAGTTGGAAGTGTCAAATTTTAATAAATTTATTTGATATCAACTTCGATTTTTTTGGATTTTGTCGAATATTTTTGGTGTAGGATGTATATTTGAGTAAATTTAGATGAAAATAACTTCAATTTTTTGGATTGTGAAAAAAAGTTTAGTTGGAAGTGTCAAGTTTTAATAAATTTATTTGAAACCAACTTCGATTTTTTGGATTTTCTTGAGTATTTTTGTTGTAGGATCTACAATTGAGTAAATTTAGATGAAAATAACTTCAATTTTTTGGATTGTGAAAAAAAATTTAGTTGGAAGTGTCAAATTTTAATAAAATTATTTGAAATCAACTTCGATTTTTTTGGATTTTGTTGAGTATTTTTGTTGTAGGGTCTATATTTGAGTAAATTTAGATGAAAATAACTTCAATTTTGTGGATTGTGAATATAATTTTAGTTGGAAGTGTCAAATTTTAATAAATTTATTTGAAATCAACTTCGATTTTTTTGGATTTTGTTGAGTATTTTTGTTGTAGGGTCTATATTTGAGTAAATTTAGATGCAAATAACTTCAATTTTGTGGATTGTGAAAAAAATTTTAGTTGGAAGTGTCAAATTTTAATAAATTTATTTGATATCAACTTCGATTTTTTTGGATTTTGTCGAGTATTTTTGGTGTAGGATGTATATTTGAGTAAATTTAGATGAAAATAACTTCAATTTTTTGGATTGTGAAAAAAAGTTTAGTTGGAAGTGTCAAGTTTTAATAAATTTATTTGAAACCAACTTCGATTTTTTGGATTTTCTTGAGTATTTTTGTTGTAGGATCTACAATTGAGTAAATTTAGATGAAAATAACTTCAATTTTATGGATTGTGAAAAAAAATTTAGTTGGAAGTGTCAAATTTTAATAAATTTATTTGAAATCAATTTGGATTATTTTGGATTTTGTTGACAATTTTTGTTGTAGGATCTATATTTGAGTAAATTTAGATGAAAATAACTTAAATTTTTAGGATTGTGAAATAAGTTTTAGTTGGAAGTGCCAAATTTTAATAAATTTATTTGAAACCAACTTCGATTTTTGGGATTTTCTTGAGTATTTTTGTTGTAGGATCTACAATTGAGTAAATTTAGATGAAAATAACTTCAATTTTTTGGATTGTGAAAAAAATTTGAGTTGGAAGTGTCAAATTTTAATAAATTTATTTGAAACCAACTTCGATTTTTTGGATTTTCTTGAGTATTTTTGTTGTAGGGTCTATATTTGAGTAAATTTAGATGAAAATAACTTCAATTTTGTGGATTGTGAAAAAAATTTTAGTTGGAAGTGTCAAATTTTAATAAATTTATTTGATATCAACTTCGATTATTTTGGATTTTGTCGAGTATTTTTGGTGTAGGATGTATATTTGAGTAAATTTAGATGAAAATAACTTCAATTTTTTGGATTGTGAAAAAAAATTTAGTTGGAAGTGTCAAATTTTAATAAATTTATTTGAAATCAATTTGGATTATTTTGGATTTTGTTGACAATTTTTGTTGTAGGATCTATATTTGAGTAAATTTAGATGAAAATAACTTAAATTTTTAGGATTGTGAAAAAAATTTTAGTTGGAAGTGCCAAATTTTAATAAATTTATTTGAAACCAACTTCGATTTTTTTTATTTTCTTGAGTATTTTTGTTGTAGGATCTACAATTGAGTAAATTTAGATGAAAATAACTTCAATTTTGTGGATTGTGAATATAATTTTAGTTGGAAGTGTCAAATTTTAATAAATTTATTTGAAATCAACTTCGATTTTTTTGGATTTTGTTGAGTATTTTTGTTGTAGGGTCTATATTTGAGTAAATTTAGATGAAAATAACTTCAATTTTGTGGATTGTGAAAAAAATTTTAGTTGGAAGTGTCAAATTTTAATAAATTTATTTGATATCAACTTCGATTTTTTTGGATTTTGTCGATTATTTTTGGTGTAGGATGTATATTTGAGTAAATTTAGATGAAAATAACTTCAATTTTTTGGATTGTGAAAAAAAGTTAAGTTGGAAGTGTCAAGTTTTAATAAATTTATTTGAAACCAACTTCGATTTTTTGGATTTTCTTGAGAATTTTTGTTGTAGGATCTACAATTGAGTAAATTTAGATGAAAATAACTTCAATTTTTTGGATTGTGAAAAAAATTTGAGTTTGAAGTGTCAAATTTTAATAAATTTATTTGAAACCAACTTCGATTTTTTGGATTTTCTTGAGTATTTTTGTTGTAGGATCTACAATTGAGTAAATTTTGATGAAAATAACTTCAATTTTTTGGATTGTGAAAAAAAATTTAGTTGGAAGTGTCAAATTTTAATAAAATTATTTGAAATCAACTTCGATTTTTTTGGATTTTGTTGAGTATTTTTGTTGTAGGGTCTATATTTGAGTAAATTTAGATGAAAATAACTTCAATTTTGTGGATTGTGAAAAAAATTTTAATTGGAAGTGTCAAATTTTAATAAATTTATTTGATATCAACTTCGATTTTTTTGGATTTTGTCGAGTATTTTTGGTGTAGGATGTATATTTGAGTAAATTTAGATGAAAATAACTTCAATTTTTTGGATTGTGAAAAAAAGTTTAGTTGGAAGTGTCAAGTTTTAATAAATTTATTTGAAACCAACTTCGATTTTTTGGATTTTCTTGAGTATTTTTATTGTAGGATCTACAATTGAGTAAATTTAGATGAAAATAACTTCAATTTTATGGATTGTGAATATAATTTTAGTGGGAAGTGTCAAATTTTAATAAATTTATTTGAAATCAACTTCGATTTTTTTGGATTTTGTTGAGTATTTTTGTTGTAGGGTCTATATTTGAGTAAATTTAGATGAAAATAACTTCAATTTTGTGGATTGTGAAAAAAATTTTAGTTGGAAGTGTCAAATTTTAATAAATTTATTTGATATCAACTTCGATTTTTTTGGATTTTGTCGAATATTTTTGGTGTAGGATGTATATTTGAGTAAATTTAGATGAAAATAACTTCAATTTTTTGGATTGTGAAAAAAAGTTTAGTTGGAAGTGTCAAGTTTTAATAAATTTATTTGAAACCAACTTCGATTTTTTGGATTTTCTTGAGTATTTTTGTTGTAGGATCTACAATTGAGTAAATTTAGATGAAAATAACTTCAATTTTTTGGATTGTGAAAAAAAATTTAGTTGGAAGTGTCAAATTTTAATAAAATTATTTGAAATCAACTTCGATTTTTTTGGATTTTGTTGAGTATTTTTGTTGTAGGGTCTATATTTGAGTAAATTTAGATGAAAATAACTTCAATTTTGTGGATTGTGAATATAATTTTAGTTGGAAGTGTCAAATTTTAATAAATTTATTTGAAATCAACTTCGATTTTTTTGGATTTTGTTGAGTATTTTTGTTGTAGGGTCTATATTTGAGTAAATTTAGATGAAAATAACTTCAATTTTGTGGATTGTGAAAAAAATTTTAGTTGGAAGTGTCAAATTTTAATAAATTTATTTGATATCAACTTCGATTTTTTTGGATTTTGTCGAGTATTTTTGGTGTAGGATGTATATTTGAGTAAATTTAGATGAAAATAACTTCAATTTTTTGGATTGTGAAAAAAAGTTTAGTTGGAAGTGTCAAGTTTTAATAAATTTATTTGAAACCAACTTCGATTTTTTGGATTTTCTTGAGTATTTTTGTTGTAGGATCTACAATTGAGTAAATTTAGATGAAAATAACTTCAATTTTATGGATTGTGAAAAAAAATTTAGTTGGAAGTGTCAAATTTTAATAAATTTATTTGAAATCAATTTGGATTATTTTGGATTTTGTTGACAATTTTTGTTGTAGGATCTATATTTGAGTAAATTTAGATGAAAATAACTTAAATTTTTAGGATTGTGAAATAAGTTTTAGTTGGAAGTGCCAAATTTTAATAAATTTATTTGAAACCAACTTCGATTTTTGGGATTTTCTTGAATATTTTTGTTGTAGGATCTACAATTGAGTAAATTTAGATGAAAATAACTTCAATTTTTTGGATTGTGAAAAAAATTTGAGTTGGAAGTGTCAAATTTTAATAAATTTATTTGAAACCAACTTCGATTTTTTGGATTTTCTTGAGTATTTTTGTTGTAGGGTCTATATTTGAGTAAATTTAGATGAAAATAACTTCAATTTTGTGGATTGTGAAAAAAATTTTAGTTGGAAGTGTCAAATTTTAATAAATTTATTTGATATCAACTTCGATTATTTTGGATTTTGTCGAGTATTTTTGGTGTAGGATGTATATTTGAGTAAATTTAGATGAAAATAACTTCAATTTTTTGGATTGTGAAAAAAAATTTAGTTGGAAGTGTCAAATTTTAATAAATTTATTTGAAATCAATTTGGATTATTTTGGATTTTGTTGACAATTTTTGTTGTAGGATCTATATTTGAGTAAATTTAGATGAAAATAACTTAAATTTTTAGGATTGTGAAAAAAATTTTAGTTGGAAGTGCCAAATTTTAATAAATTTATTTGAAACCAACTTCGATTTTTTTTATTTTCTTGAGTATTTTTGTTGTAGGATCTACAATTGAGTAAATTTAGATGAAAATAACTTCAATTTTGTGGATTGTGAATATAATTTTAGTTGGAAGTGTCAAATTTTAATAAAATTATTTGAAATCAACTTCGATTTTTTTGGATTTTGTTGAGTATTTTTGTTGTAGGGTCTATATTTGAGTAAATTTAGATGAAAATAACTTCAATTTTGTGGATTGTGAAAAAAATTTTAATTGGAAGTGTCAAATTTTAATAAATTTATTTGATATCAACTTCGATTTTTTTGGATTTTGTCGAGTATTTTTGGTGTAGGATGTATATTTGAGTAAATTTAGATGAAAATAACTTCAATTTTTTGGATTGTGAAAAAAAGTTTAGTTGGAAGTGTCAAGTTTTAATAAATTTATTTGAAACCAACTTCGATTTTTTGGATTTTCTTGAGTATTTTTATTGTAGGATCTACAATTGAGTAAATTTAGATGAAAATAACTTCAATTTTATGGATTGTGAATATAATTTTAGTGGGAAGTGTCAAATTTTAATAAATTTATTTGAAATCAACTTCGATTTTTTTGGATTTTGTTGAGTATTTTTGTTGTAGGGTCTATATTTGAGTAAATTTAGATGAAAATAACTTCAATTTTGTGGATTGTGAAAAAAATTTTAGTTGGAAGTGTCAAATTTTAATAAATTTATTTGATATCAACTTCGATTTTTTTGGATTTTGTCGAATATTTTTGGTGTAGGATGTATATTTGAGTAAATTTAGATGAAAATAACTTCAATTTTTTGGATTGTGAAAAAAAGTTTAGTTGGAAGTGTCAAGTTTTAATAAATTTATTTGAAACCAACTTCGATTTTTTGGATTTTCTTGAGTATTTTTGTTGTAGGATCTACAATTGAGTAAATTTAGATGAAAATAACTTCAATTTTTTGGATTGTGAAAAAAAATTTAGTTGGAAGTGTCAAATTTTAATAAAATTATTTGAAATCAACTTCGATTTTTTTGGATTTTGTTGAGTATTTTTGTTGTAGGGTCTATATTTGAGTAAATTTAGATGAAAATAACTTCAATTTTGTGGATTGTGAATATAATTTTAGTTGGAAGTGTCAAATTTTAATAAATTTATTTGAAATCAACTTCGATTTTTTTGGATTTTGTTGAGTATTTTTGTTGTAGGGTCTATATTTGAGTAAATTTAGATGAAAATAACTTCAATTTTGTGGATTGTGAAAAAAATTTTAGTTGGAAGTGTCAAATTTTAATAAATTTATTTGATATCAACTTCGATTTTTTTGGATTTTGTCGAGTATTTTTGGTGTAGGATGTATATTTGAGTAAATTTAGATGAAAATAACTTCAATTTTTTGGATTGTGAAAAAAAGTTTAGTTGGAAGTGTCAAGTTTTAATAAATTTATTTGAAACCAACTTCGATTTTTTGGATTTTCTTGAGTATTTTTGTTGTAGGATCTACAATTGAGTAAATTTAGATGAAAATAACTTCAATTTTATGGATTGTGAAAAAAAATTTAGTTGGAAGTGTCAAATTTTAATAAATTTATTTGAAATCAATTTGGATTATTTTGGATTTTGTTGACAATTTTTGTTGTAGGATCTATATTTGAGTAAATTTAGATGAAAATAACTTAAATTTTTAGGATTGTGAAATAAGTTTTAGTTGGAAGTGCCAAATTTTAATAAATTTATTTGAAACCAACTTCGATTTTTGGGATTTTCTTGAGTATTTTTGTTGTAGGATCTACAATTGAGTAAATTTAGATGAAAATAACTTCAATTTTTTGGATTGTGAAAAAAATTTGAGTTGGAAGTGTCAAATTTTAATAAATTTATTTGAAACCAACTTCGATTTTTTGGATTTTCTTGAGTATTTTTGTTGTAGGGTCTATATTTGAGTAAATTTAGATGAAAATAACTTCAATTTTGTGGATTGTGAAAAAAATTTTAGTTGGAAGTGTCAAATTTTAATAAATTTATTTGATATCAACTTCGATTATTTTGGATTTTGTCGAGTATTTTTGGTGTAGGATGTATATTTGAGTAAATTTAGATGAAAATAACTTCAATTTTTTGGATTGTGAAAAAAAATTTAGTTGGAAGTGTCAAATTTTAATAAATTTATTTGAAATCAATTTGGATTATTTTGGATTTTGTTGACAATTTTTGTTGTAGGATCTATATTTGAGTAAATTTAGATGAAAATAACTTAAATTTTTAGGATTGTGAAAAAAATTTTAGTTGGAAGTGCCAAATTTTAATAAATTTATTTGAAACCAACTTCGATTTTTTTGATTTTCTTGAGTATTTTTGTTGTAGGATCTACAATTGAGTAAATTTAGATGAAAATAACTTCAATTTTGTGGATTGTGAATATAATTTTAGTTGGAAGTGTCAAATTTTAATAAATTTATTTGAAATCAACTTCGATTTTTTTGGATTTTGTTGAGTATTTTTGTTGTAGGGTCTATATTTGAGTAAATTTAGATGAAAATAACTTCAATTTTGTGGATTGTGAAAAAAATTTTAGTTGGAAGTGTCAAATTTTAATAAATTTATTTGAAACCAACTTCGATTTTTTGGATTTTCTTGAGTATTTTTGTTGTAGGATCTACAATTGAGTAAATTTTGATGAAAATAACTTCAATTTTTTGGATTGTGAAAAAAAATTTAGTTGGAAGTGTCAAATTTTAATAAAATTATTTGAAATCAACTTCGATTTTTTTGGATTTTGTTGAGTATTTTTGTTGTAGGGTCTATATTTGAGTAAATTTAGATGAAAATAACTTCAATTTTGTGGATTGTGAAAAAAATTTTAATTGGAAGTGTCAAATTTTAATAAATTTATTTGATATCAACTTCGATTTTTTTGGATTTTGTCGAGTATTTTTGGTGTAGGATGTATATTTGAGTAAATTTAGATGAAAATAACTTCAATTTTTTGGATTGTGAAAAAAAGTTTAGTTGGAAGTGTCAAGTTTTAATAAATTTATTTGAAACCAACTTCGATTTTTTGGATTTTCTTGAGTATTTTTGTTGTAGGATCTACAATTGAGTAAATTTAGATGAAAATAACTTCAATTTTATGGATTGTGAAAAAAAATTTAGTTGGAAGTGTCAAATTTTAATAAATTTATTTGAAATCAATTTGGATTATTTTGGATTTTGTTGACAATTTTTGTTGTAGGATCTATATTTGAGTAAATTTAGATGAAAATAACTTAAATTTTTAGGATTGTGAAATAAGTTTTAGTTGGAAGTGCCAAATTTTAATAAATTTATTTGAAACCAACTTCGATTTTTGGGATTTTCTTGAGTATTTTTGTTGTAGGATCTACAATTGAGTAAATTTAGATGAAAATAACTTCAATTTTTTGGATTGTGAAAAAAATTTGAGTTGGAAGTGTCAAATTTTAATAAATTTATTTGAAACCAACTTCGATTTTTTGGATTTTCTTGAGTATTTTTGTTGTAGGGTCTATATTTGAGTAAATTTAGATGAAAATAACTTCAATTTTTTGGATTGTGAAAAAAAATTTAGTTGGAAGTGTCAAATTTTAATAAAATTATTTGAAATCAACTTCGATTTTTTTGGATTTTGTTGAGTATTTTTGTTGTAGGGTCTATATTTGAGTAAATTTAGATGAAAATAACTTCAATTTTGTGGATTGTGAATATAATTTTAGTTGGAAGTGTCAAATTTTAATAAATTTATTTGAAATCAACTTCGATTTTTTTGGATTTTGTTGAGTATTTTTGTTGTAGGGTCTATATTTGAGTAAATTTAGATGAAAATAACTTCAATTTTGTGGATTGTGAAAAAAATTTTAGTTGGAAGTGTCAAATTTTAATAAATTTATTTGATATCAACTTCGATTTTTTTGGATTTTGTCGAGTATTTTTGGTGTAGGATGTATATTTGAGTAAATTTAGATGAAAATAACTTCAATTTTTTGGATTGTGAAAAAAAGTTTAGTTGGAAGTGTCAAGTTTTAATAAATTTATTTGAAACCAACTTCGATTTTTTGGATTTTCTTGAGTATTTTTGTTGTAGGATCTACAATTGAGTAAATTTAGATGAAAATAACTTCAATTTTATGGATTGTGAAAAAAAATTTAGTTGGAAGTGTCAAATTTTAATAAATTTATTTGAAATCAATTTGGATTATTTTGGATTTTGTTGACAATTTTTGTTGTAGGATCTATATTTGAGTAAATTTAGATGAAAATAACTTAAATTTTTAGGATTGTGAAATAAGTTTTAGTTGGAAGTGCCAAATTTTAATAAATTTATTTGAAACCAACTTCGATTTTTGGGATTTTCTTGAATATTTTTGTTGTAGGATCTACAATTGAGTAAATTTAGATGAAAATAACTTCAATTTTTTGGATTGTGAAAAAAATTTGAGTTGGAAGTGTCAAATTTTAATAAATTTATTTGAAACCAACTTCGATTTTTTGGATTTTCTTGAGTATTTTTGTTGTAGGGTCTATATTTGAGTAAATTTAGATGAAAATAACTTCAATTTTGTGGATTGTGAAAAAAATTTTAGTTGGAAGTGCCAAATTTTAATAAATTTTTTTTAAACCAACTTCGATTTTTTGGATATTCTTGAGTATTTTTGGTGTAGGATCTACAATTGAGTAAATTTAGATGAAAATAACTTCGATTTTTTGGATTTTGTCACGATTTTTGTCAAATTTTAATAAATTTATTTGAAATCAACTTGGATAATTTTGGAATTTGTTGAGTATTTTTGTTGTAGGAACTATATTTGAGTAAATTTAGATGAAAATATCTTCAATTTTTAGGATTGTGAAAAAAATTTTAGTTGGAAGTGCCAAATTTTAATAAATTTTTTTTAAACCAACTTCGATTTTTTGGATATTCTTGAGTATTTTTGGTGTAGGATCTACAATTGAGTAAATTTAGATGAAAATAACTTCGATTTTTTGGATTTTGTCACGATTTTTGTCAAATTTTAATAAATTTATTTGAAATCAACTTGGGTAATTTTGGAATTTGTTGAGTATTTTTGTTGTAAGATCTATATTTGAGTAAATTTAGATGAAAATATCTTCAATTTTTAGGATTGTGAAAAAAATTTTAGTTGGAAGTGTCAAATTTTAATAAATTTATTTGAAATCAACTTGAATTATTTTGGATTTTGTCGAGTATTTTTGGTGTAGGATGTATATTTGAGTAAATTTAGATGAAAATAACTTCAATTTTTTGGATTGTGAAAAAAAATTTAGTTGGAAGTGTCAAATTTTAATAAATTTATTTGAAATCAATTTGGATTATTTTGGATTTTGTTGACAATTTTTGTTGTAGGATCTATATTTGAGTAAATTTAGATGAAAATAACTTAAATTTTTAGGATTGTGAAAAAAATTTTAGTTGGAAGTGCCAAATTTTAATAAATTTATTTGAAACCAACTTCGATTTTTTTGATTTTCTTGAGTATTTTTGTTGTAGGATCTACAATTGAGTAAATTTAGATGAAAATAACTTCAATTTTGTGGATTGTGAATATAATTTTAGTTGGAAGTGTCAAATTTTAATAAATTTATTTGAAATCAACTTCGATTTTTTTGGATTTTGTTGAGTATTTTTGTTGTAGGGTCTATATTTGAGTAAATTTAGATGAAAATAACTTCAATTTTGTGGATTGTGAAAAAAATTTTAGTTGGAAGTGTCAAATTTTAATAAATTTATTTGAAACCAACTTCGATTTTTTGGATTTTCTTGAGTATTTTTGTTGTAGGATCTACAATTGAGTAAATTTTGATGAAAATAACTTCAATTTTTTGGATTGTGAAAAAAAATTTAGTTGGAAGTGTCAAATTTTAATAAAATTATTTGAAATCAACTTCGATTTTTTTGGATTTTGTTGAGTATTTTTGTTGTAGGGTCTATATTTGAGTAAATTTAGATGAAAATAACTTCAATTTTGTGGATTGTGAAAAAAATTTTAATTGGAAGTGTCAAATTTTAATAAATTTATTTGATATCAACTTCGATTTTTTTGGATTTTGTCGAGTATTTTTGGTGTAGGATGTATATTTGAGTAAATTTAGATGAAAATAACTTCAATTTTTTGGATTGTGAAAAAAAGTTTAGTTGGAAGTGTCAAGTTTTAATAAATTTATTTGAAACCAACTTCGATTTTTTGGATTTTCTTGAGTATTTTTATTGTAGGATCTACAATTGAGTAAATTTAGATGAAAATAACTTCAATTTTATGGATTGTGAATATAATTTTAGTGGGAAGTGTCAAATTTTAATAAATTTATTTGAAATCAACTTCGATTTTTTTGGATTTTGTTGAGTATTTTTGTTGTAGGGTCTATATTTGAGTAAATTTAGATGAAAATAACTTCAATTTTGTGGATTGTGAAAAAAATTTTAGTTGGAAGTGTCAAATTTTAATAAATTTATTTGATATCAACTTCGATTTTTTTGGATTTTGTCGAATATTTTTGGTGTAGGATGTATATTTGAGTAAATTTAGATGAAAATAACTTCAATTTTTTGGATTGTGAAAAAAAGTTTAGTTGGAAGTGTCAAGTTTTAATAAATTTATTTGAAACCAACTTCGATTTTTTGGATTTTCTTGAGTATTTTTGTTGTAGGATCTACAATTGAGTAAATTTAGATGAAAATAACTTCAATTTTTTGGATTGTGAAAAAAAATTTAGTTGGAAGTGTCAAATTTTAATAAAATTATTTGAAATCAACTTCGATTTTTTTGGATTTTGTTGAGTATTTTTGTTGTAGGGTCTATATTTGAGTAAATTTAGATGAAAATAACTTCAATTTTGTGGATTGTGATTATAATTTTAGTTGGAAGTGTCAAATTTTAATAAATTTATTTGAAATCAACTTCGATTTTTTTGGATTTTGTTGAGTATTTTTGTTGTAGGGTCTATATTTGAGTAAATTTAGATGAAAATAACTTCAATTTTGTGGATTGTGAAAAAAATTTTAGTTGGAAGTGTCAAATTTTAATAAATTTATTTGATATCAACTTCGATTTTTTTGGATTTTGTCGAGTATTTTTGGTGTAGGATGTATATTTGAGTAAATTTAGATGAAAATAACTTCAATTTTTTGGATTGTGAAAAAAAGTTTAGTTGGAAGTGTCAAGTTTTAATAAATTTATTTGAAACCAACTTCGATTTTTTGGATTTTCTTGAGTATTTTTGTTGTAGGATCTACAATTGAGTAAATTTAGATGAAAATAACTTCAATTTTATGGATTTTGAAAAAAAATTTAGTTGGAAGTGTCAAATTTTAATAAATTTATTTGAAATCAATTTGGATTATTTTGGATTTTGTTGACAATTTTTGTTGTAGGATCTATATTTGAGTAAATTTAGATGAAAATAACTTAAATTTTTAGGATTGTGAAATAAGTTTTAGTTGGAAGTGCCAAATTTTAATAAATTTATTTGAAACCAACTTCGATTTTTGGGATTTTCTTGAGTATTTTTGTTGTAGGATCTACAATTGAGTAAATTTAGATGAAAATAACTTCAATTTTTTGGATTGTGAAAAAAATTTGAGTTGGAAGTGTCAAATTTTAATAAATTTATTTGAAACCAACTTCGATTTTTTGGATTTTCTTGAGTATTTTTGTTGTAGGATCTACAATTGAGTAAATTTTGATGAAAATAACTTCAATTTTTTGGATTGTGAAAAAAAATTTAGTTGGAAGTGTCAAATTTTAATAAAATTATTTGAAATCAACTTCGATTTTTTTGGATTTTGTTGAGTATTTTTGTTGTAGGATCTACAATTGAGTAAATTTTGATGAAAATAACTTCAATTTTTTGGATTGTGAAAAAAAATTTAGTTGGAAGTGTCAAATTTTAATAAATTTATTTGAAACCAACTTCGATTTTTTGGATTTTCTTGAGTATTTTTGTTGTAGGATCTACAATTGAGTAAATTTAGATGAAAATAACTTCGATTTTTTGGATTTTGTCACGATTTTTGTCAAATTTTAATAAATTTATTTGAAATCAACTTGGATAATTTTGGAATTTGTTGAGTATTTTTGTTGTAGGAACTATATTTGAGTAAATTTAGGTGAAAATATCTTCAATTTTTAGGATTGTGAAAAAAATTTTATTTGGAAGTGCCAAATTTTAATAAATTTATTTGAAACAAACTTCGATTTTTCGGATTTTTATGGAGTATTTTTGTTGTAGGATCTACAATTGAGTAAATTTAGATGAAAATAACTTCAATTTTTAGGACTGAGAAAAATATTTTAGTTGGAAGTGTCAAATTTTAATAAATTTATTGGAAACCTACTTCGATTTTTCTCGACTATGTTGAGTTTTTTTGATAGAGAAGCTTAATTTGAGTAATTTCAGGTGAAATAACTTCGATTTTTTGGATTTTGTCACGATTTTTGTCAAATTTTATTAAATTTATTTGAAATCAACTTGGATAATTTTGGAATTTGTTGAGTATTTTTGTTGTAGGAACTATATTTGAGTAAATTTAGGTGAAAATATCTTCAATTTTTAGGATTGTGAAAAAAATTTTAGTTGGAAGTGCCAAATTTTAATAAATTTTTTTGTAACCAACTTCGATTTTTTGGAGTTTCTTGAGTATTTTTGTTGTAGGATCTACAATTGAGTAAATTTAGATGAAAATAACTTCAATTTTTTGGATTGTGAAAAAAATTTGAGTTGGAAGTGTCAAATTTTAATAAATTTATTTGAAACCACCTTCGATTTTTTGGATTTTCTTGAGTATTTTTGTTGTAGGATCTACAATTGAGTAAATTTAGATGAAAATAACTTCAATTTTTTGGATTGTGAAAAAAATTTGAGTTGGAAGTGTCAAATTTTAATAAATTTATTTGAAACCAACTTCGATTTTTTGGATTTTCTTGAGTATTTGTGTTGTAGGATCTACAATTGAGTAAATTTTGATGAAAATAACTTCAATTTTTTGGATTGTGAAAAAAAATTTAGTTGGAAGTGTCAAATTTTAATAAAATTATTTGAAATCAACTTCGATTTTTTTGGATTTTGTTGAGTATTTTTGTTGTAGGGTCTATATTTGAGTAAATTTAGATGAAAATAACTTCAATTTTGTGGATTGTGAATATAATTTTAGTTGGAAGTGTTACGTATGTGGAATATTCCCATACGCCGCTCTCAACAATTTTTCGAGCTCGCGTCTGCGAAGGGAAAACGCCCTAAGAATCTTTTTGTTTATCACATACCACTCAGGGGGTCGTGATCTTGACCATCTGGAACACGACCATGGGAACGGGAGTGACACGACGACGACCCCGAAGGATTTCCTTATATGGAAATCTCCTAACGAACCCCCACTCATTTTTGGGACTATATAAACCCTTTGGTTTCAACCCTCGTTGGTTAAAAGCAGTACAGCCACGCGTAGAGCAACGTCGTGTCACACTCGTACAGAGTTGGTCATATTCAGTAAGATCGAGCTAAAGTCTCCGTCAGAATCATAGTTAACCTCATAGAATCCGCGAGTCCGGGTTATATTCTATTGGGCACTTTGAAATAGCCACTCTTACGCCCCGCATCGCCAGTGCGTCAACACCGTGCAGCTAGTGGTAACTCACACACTTTTATTCTTTATTTAATCGCGACACTTACATTTGTACAATAACCTATTATTGAATATACGAATGGTGTTCACGTGTAAATCGAGTAGATTCGTTAAACCCATCTCTTACCCAGCGATCCTTATAATATTAGTAGCATTCACCCACTGATACAACTTTACCGCTCGAGTTGTATCAAATATTAATTAAGAGTTACGAGGCATTACTAACATTTCCTGCGACTCCCTGATTAAGCATCAGGTTCGTTCGCAACCTTTCATCCAAAACAAGGTATATTTTCCAACCCAGTGGCTCCCCGATTTCGCATTGGGTTCGTCCACGAAACCTCACCCTCCTACGGCTCCCTGATTTCGCATCAGGTTCGTCCGTATCCTACAGCTCCCTGATTTCGCATCAGGTTCGTCTGTAAATCTACCAACTTCCGAACAGCTCCCTGGTTTAGCACCAGGTTCGTCTGTGAACTTTATCCTAGTGACTCCCCGATTTCGCATTGGGTTCGTTCACGACGTTTCACCTTCCTGCGGCTCCCTGATATCGAATCAGGTTCGTCCGCGTGTGACTCCACTCCTAGAGGCTCCCTGATTTCGCATCAGGTTCGTCCTCGCCGTCAATAATCCTAGCGGCTCCCTGATTTCGCATCAGGTTCGTCCGCGTGTGACTCCATTCCTAGAGGCTCCCTGATTTCGCATCAGGTTCGTCCTCGCCGTCAATAATCCTAGCGGCTCCCTGATTTCGCATCAGGTTCGTCCGCGCACCTAACTAACAAACTCATAAACCGTATTCCTTGGGAAATACCCTTCTCGCCGGCCTCGCGCGTTGCCGCAGCCCCGGCTCGTAACAGAACTGGTGACAGCGGTGGGATGCTACTGCATTAGAATCGCCGTAAATTTGGGTTTTTAAATACGTTAAAATCACTCGTAATTTTTATCGACGATATACTAGTTTTCTCTAGTCAAGTCACTTAGTAATTTTATGATGGCAACCGCACAGGCGAACGTCTCTTCTAATGATATAATGAACCTGACAGTTTCAATTGCAAACTCAATGTCGCTCTTGACGCAACGGACATGTATACAAAATATTACTATGTCAATTCCAACCTTCGACGGTGAAAGTCCACCCTTGACGCGCTTTGCACAAAATGTTGAAGACGGGTTAACTTTGATTCCTGAGGGTACGGAAGCTGAGTATCTTGCGATAATACTAACGAAACTGATCGGTCCGGCACGCAGGTGCACGTTAGAACATAAATTCGAATCTATTAAGAAATTAGTCCAACATCTGAAAAAGAGATTCGCGCCGGGAAGAAGTTTGTCATATTTTCAAGTCGAAATCGCGAAACTAAGCATACGCGAAGGAGAAAGTCTGCGACAGTACGTCGACAGAACTAGCCATCTCGTTTATTGTGCGCGCGGAGCTATTCGGGAAAGGTATCTGGATCACGCTGAAGATTTCGTCAAAGAAATGGAAAAGGACGTTAAGGAAAACTTCATCGATGGTTTACCGGATCGAATTTCTTGGAAAGTGTCGGCTCAGACTCAAGATATTCAAACACTTGAACAAGCTTACGACGCCGTGCTACAGATAGATAGGAAATTAAGGAATCGACGACAGTCGCCCCGTAATGAATCACCCTCCAGGTGGTCTCGCCGAGATCATTACACCGAAAACTCTCGCCACCACGACCGCGAAGTGTCGTACCCACTTTCTCCGAGTAGATACGACCAGAACAGGGATCGGCCTCTTAGAACATCTGGGTTTGAAGAAGAACGAGAAGGACGGACACGTACGACGGCCTGGACCTTGCGTCACCGAAGCCCCTCGAAATCCCCTTCTTATCGCTCCGACTCATCGTACGCAGATGATAGAGAAAAACACTATTCTATTTTAAAAAATCCCGATAAAGATCGCAAGCCGAGTTTATATTGCTGGCATTGCGGCACAGCCGGACATGACGGAAAGTCCTGTAGGAAACAACCGCGTAACCCTAGATATCAACGAGACTCGCGAGATTCGTCCGTTGAATCAAACAAGTCTTTAAACTTCAATCGCGCTCAACGTATAGGCGACACGATGAGCGGAAACAAGGAAGCTCGCCAAAGGACAGTCCGCTTCGAAGAGGAACCCTCATCAAGGAAGCACCTGCCCCACGCATCAACATCAAGGTTCCAGAATTGGAGTCAGGAACGGGAGAATTCCTAATCGACGGTGGAGCATCCGTTAATTTAGTAGTCATTAACGCCCTGGGAGAAAAAGCCGCGATAAACTCTCGGGAAGAAATCGAGTTAACCGGAATTACCACTAATCCAATTCATACTTTAGGAACAACAATTCTTCATATCCACGAAGCTCCTGCACTTTTCTATGTAGTAAAAGAGCTGGCCATAGAAGCAGATGGACTTATAGAAAGCCCATTTTTAAAACAGGAAGAGGCTGAAATCTCCTATTATCATGGGACTCTGGTATTAAAAAATAAACCAACCCGACCTCTACGTTTTTCAAATTATCAAGATCTACCTCAAATGAAAGAACTATTGACATCGACCAAACATCGTATCGAGCCTAGGACGTCGCAACAGATTGCTATAACAATTACAAACTCGAAGATTAAGGAAGGATATTTACCGCGTATCAAGACCCTTGAACATCTTTACATAGGAGAAGCAGTTGTGAGGAATAATAAAGGGAAGTGCTACGTTATGGCAACAAATACCAGCGATGAACCCCTAGACGTAGAGATAGAACCACAAACATTAGAGTCATTTGATATCTTCGGGTCATCAGACGAAGATTCTTACCCAGCTGCAGAACACCCGTCAAAATTCAAAACACACGAAGATAGGATACAAAAAATTTTAGAAGCCCTAAACACTAAACATTTGAACAAGGAGGAACTAGATTTCGTTACTAATCTAGTTAGAGATTTTCCCGACCGATTTTATCTTTCTGGAGATAAACTTGGGAAGGCCCGCGACTTTAAACACTCAATCCATACATCCAATGATATTCCAATCAACACAAGACAATATCGTTATCCTCTCATTCATCAAAAGGAAATTCAAAAACAAATCAGCGCGCTATTATCAAACGGTATAATTACGCCTTCAAAATCTCCGTACAATTCACCCTTATGGATTGTACCGAAGAAAGAAGACGAAAACGGAGTGAAACGTTGGCGCCTGGTAATAGATTTCCGCGGCCTCAACGAAATAACCATTTCTGATAGGTATCCATTACCTCAAATCACAGAGATCTTAGATCGATTAGGAGGAGCCAAATATTTCTCAGTTTTTGATCTCGCAAGTGGATTTCATCAAATAGAGATGGACCCGAAGGATAAGGCAAAAACAGCATTCACCACTCCAAATGGACATTACGAATTTTCTCGAATGCCTTTCGGATTAAAAAATGCACCACCCACCTTTCAACGCCTGATGGACCAAGCACTCACTGGACTTCAAGGAACAGACCTCTTTGTCTACTTGGACGACATAGTGATTTACGCATCATCGTTACAGGAGCACAATATCAAAGTCAAAAAATTGTTAAACCGCCTTCGAGAACACGGATTAACCCTTCAGACCAACAAGTGCCAATTCCTGCGAAAGGAAGTCGCATACCTTGGACACATTATTTCAAAGGAAGGGGTAAGACCTGATCCTAGGAAATTAAAAGCTGTTCAAGATTTTCCAACACCCACATCGCAGAAGAACATTCAACAATTCTTGGGACTTGTTGGATATTACCGAAGATTCGTACCTAATTTTACCACAAAAGCAAAACCATTAATTAACTTATTAGGAAAAGGCATCAAATTCAAATGGACAGAAGAACAAGACCAGAGTTTTAAGCAATTACGCAACGAACTTTGTCAACAGCCCATATTGCAATACCCTGATTTCAGTAAACCTTTCATTGTAACCACAGATGCATCTGATTACGCTATTGGAGCCGTACTTAGCCAAGGGGAGATAGGAAACGACCTACCGATTGCTTATGCCTCCCGCAGCCTAAATAAACCTGAGAAGAATTATTCAGCTACGGAAAAGGAATGTTTGGCCATGGTTTACGCAGTAAGATACTTCAGGCCCTACATCTATGGAACCCCATTCACCCTTGTTACAGACCACAGACCACTTGTCTGGTTACATTCTGTCAAGGACCCAACTTCTAGACTTATGAAGTGGAAGCTACGTCTTTTGGAATACGAGTACCAGGTTGTCCATAAATCCGGAAAGACGAATAAGAACGCAGACGCATTATCGCGCAACCCTACGTCTACCTGCTTACCACTTATTCCACGAGAGCTCCAGGACCCCGACTTCAAAGCCCAGATACCGAAAACAGATGCCAATATCGAAACAATCGGGCACCGCATACGACAGTTACGACGAGATAGAGAAAGCCGACCCAAGTACCAAGAGACAAGCAGCAGCTCAGAAGAAGAAACCGCACGTGGGAACATTCAACATTCTCCAATAATATACAAGAACCGATCTTTTCCCAGCTTATCTCAAGAGGTAACCATGCCAGATGAACGCCAGGAAACCATAAACAGTTTTTCGCCCGCAGCTAATTCTACACAAATTGCCCCTTTAGATAAGGACCAGACCGTATTTGACAATTTAATATCGTTTGAGGAGCCGCTCGAAAATACTGTAATAGAAAACGCAAGAAATACTCAACTAGATTTACTCAGTACCCCGCAAGTACCATCGGAAGTCATGGAAGAACCTTTACAACCCTCAATAAACCAGCTACCTGCAGGTACAACGCCCGAAGCAAGTGTGGGACAACCACCTGACAACAGGTCAACCGAACCTAGGGTCCCTGACCACACGATCGACTCCTACCCTTTCTCCACTACCGAAATCGAGGATCCAAATGACCTTGACGATCTGGAAGAAACCCCATTAGATCGACCACATAAAATCATCGTTTCTTCAAATACTTTTACCGCTGAAGAAGGACATTACGTACACTTCATTTCTGCCGACTGCAATTTAATAAACCCCGTTGGAAAATTACTGGTGGACACTGAACTAATCAATCAACCAAACCTTCTAGCAGAAGAACCAAAAAAGGGAAATGTGATAACTACGGACAATGGATTATTTAAAACCTTCAGTATAATAATCTCAGACAATTTCTCCGATAATATTAAAAGAGTAGATGTGCTCAACGGATTGAAAACTCTTCGACACACCTTAGATCAAAATCAGATTAAATCATTTCGAATTTCTGCCACGGGAGACCTTCACAAAATACCATCCAACGAATTCGTCAAAATTTTAGAAGAGGTTTTCATAGGAACGGGCATGCAGATTATCCTATGCAATTGTACCATCACAACACCATCCGAAGAAGACAGACAGCACATCATTTGCGAGGCTCACGATAGTTTAATTGGAGGACATAAAGGAGTAACGAAAACATATAAACGCATCCGATCAAAATTCCATTGGTCACAAATGCGCAACGACATTCAAGACTACATTCGAAGATGCCAAAGTTGTCAGGAACAGAAATTAGTTCGAGCAAAAACTCGTCAACCGATGTTAATCACCGACACACCTATAGGAGCCTTTGACAAAATTTCCTTGGATACAGTAGGACCTTTACCAATTACACCCAGTGGGAATAGACATATTCTCACCATTCAAGATAACTTAACGAAATATTGCGTAGCCATAGCAATACCTAACATTCGAGCTGCTACAATTGCAGATGCTTTCGCTAGACACTTCATCGCAATATACGGCACACCTCGCGCAATACTAACAGACAAAGGAACTAGCTTCATCGGAACGCTCATGACCAATCTCTCCGAAATATTCAAAATCAAGCAAATCACAACCTCAGGATATAGACCACAAACCAATGGATCTCTGGAACGAAGCCACATCGTCCTCACTGAATACCTCAAGCATTACATGGATAGTTACGAAGACTGGGATTTATTAATACCGTTCGCAATGTTCTCTTACAATACATCCGTTCACGAAGCAACAAATTTCACCCCATACGAATTAATCTTTGGAAAACCAGCCCGAGAACCAACCTCGTTTCCAACCGGTGAAAAACTAAAGTCGTATGGAGATTATTTAATAGAATTAATAACGCACATGACTAATATTCGCAATATAGCCTCCGATAATCTAAACAAAGCAAAAATCCGTTCGAAAAACTATTACGATATCCATGCAAAACCAGCAACGTTTAACGTAGGTAATTTAGTTTACGTACTCAAGGAACCACGTATCAGTAAATTTGATCCACACTACATCGGACCGTACCAGATAGTAGACGTGACAGACCTGAATAACGTAGTATTACGAACGCATAATAAATTAATCACCAAGCATCAGGATAAACTAAAACATGCTTACTATTCATCCGCAGTTGAAAATCAACCATGATTTTTGCATATTGGCTCCTGTTACCTCTCGCTGTCACTGGCGACGACCAAATTATTACGCCACTCGAAGCAAACGTTGGACTCTTCTACGAAAAATTACCCGACATAAGGACCTTTCAATCAGAATGGCGCCTAGTCACATCTCTGGATGTTACTCGGTATCTCAGCTATGCTCCACATGTAAAGCATCATATCTCAACGATGAACCAACTCTGCAACCGTCATGATTCTATAAATTGTCTCAGCAAAGAATTAGGACCTCGGTTAATCAAGAAGGAAGAAAATACAGTACACTATAGCAACTTGATACGTACTGCGATAGGTGACACCACACATCTTAAAAAATCCTCCCCACGGCGTAGCGTACCTTTTGGATTCATCGGCACCCTCAGTAAAATGTTATTTGGAACCTTATCACAAGAAGATGCAGAATACTACAACCGAGAATTGAACAACGTCTATAAGGATCAACACGACATTACCGAAATAATAGCAAACCAAACGCATATCATAAGAGGAGAATTTTCGCTCACACATGCGAGGTTAGTTAATTTAACTCAAACTATATCGCAACTAACAAAAACGATGGCCCTACATTCCGAAGCATTACAAGAGACGCAGTCAGACATCAACAAGTTACGCTTCGAAGCATCCATCAGGGACTCCGTAATTGAAATAGAAAGAGGGTTGGACGATTACAGCACCAACCTGCTGTTGCTAATAGACGCAATTTTGCTAGCAAAACAAGGCATTCTACACCCCGCTATTCTTTCACCTGAACAATTATTGAGATCAGCCCAAAGAATTAAGCAGACACTTGCGTATGAATTTCCCCTAACACCTGAGGAATTACTCACGGAACAAATTGAAAAAATAACAAACTTAAACGTAATTTTCACTAGGGGTAGAATACTTTTCAAACTAACCATACCTCTTTTAGAGCGAAAAACGTACAGCTTATATAAAATATATCCATGTCCATCTACACACAACCTTGGAACAAAAAGGATAATTTCATATATACAGCCACAAATCCAGTTCATTGCAGTATCATCAGACGAACAACAATATTTTTCCCCAACGGAAGAATACTTGAAGACTTGCCGGTTTCACCACAATACATTTTTGGGACCAACTACCCTACCAGTATACCAAGCAGATCGACAACCAACTTGCGAATCTACTCTGTTATTGAACCCCACTTCAATAAATTGGAACACCTGTACCATTAAGTTGATCACACAAATCAAACCATACTGGCAGCCTTTAAATACACCAACTACATGGCTTTATTTCATGCCAGAAAATAAAAAGGCACAAATTTATTGCAAAGGAAAGAAACCGTTAACACGAAATATCACTGCCATTGGAGTCTTTAGGCTACAACCCGGTTGCCAAGCAACAATAGACTCAGTACAACTAAAATCATTGGAAACCATTGATGCCTCGCAAAATATTGAATATTACCCCTTTAAACCTTATAATCTATCAATAATTATACCAGAGGTTACCGAGTATCACTTTGAGGCCTTGAAAGTGAACGAACAGAAACCAACAAAATGGGAGGATCTACCGACAGCACTATCACTTACCGAAATCGAACAACGAGCTAAGAATTTTGCATCTCATCAAACATCCATTCGACAAGTACAGATCTCAACCTTTTCCTGTATTGGAGGCATAGTAATAATATTGATTATAGTAAATATAATATTGGTTATAAAATGCAAATTTCGTCAACACAACAATAAAACGGAATCTCCTAAAGAGAATCAACAAACACCAATAAATATACCAAGTACACCCGAAAATCACAGCCCGTGCGCCACCGTCTTCTAAGGGTATGAAGCCACTCCCACGAGAAACCCCCTCCGCTATACGAATAGTTTCAGAGTAGGGGCGAGATAAGGGTTTCTTCCCTATAAAAGCGGGGCATCAGTCCCCTTTAGTCAGTACGAACCTAGCTTCCACATGTCTAAAAACATCGCCACACAGACCTCAACAGACGAAGGTACAAGGACCATAGCCGTGCAGACAGGACACCACGGATCTTGGGAAATTTCCTCTCGAGTGGGTACTACAATTACACCAAAACCTTACCATAGCAGCACTGGGGGAATTATCCGGAAAGGCCGAAGCACCTCGACTCGAAAACCCAGCTTCAAGACGGTGGGAGTCCAAACAATAGAATATAAGGCTCATCGACGTATTCCGGACTGGCTGGTGCTCCAGGAAATAACCGACTACAACATCCGTGATTGGACACCGGGAGAGCCGATTACAAAAAAGCAAAGGAAATGAAGACCATCTCAGCGCGTGACCTCGGGAAGACCTCCCGCTGTCTGGTAATGTACGTGGAGGACCCCACAATCTTCTGGGTCTCATTGGACAAACACGCGGAGGCAGCAAGGATCGTCTTACGCGAACTAAACATCTACATGGAGTCCAGACAACGGCTATGTCTGCCAACAATGGACAGCGTCAGACCAGGACGACTCGTGAGCGTAAAGTTTGCCAAAAAAGGGTGGCTTCGTGGTGAAGTCATCGGAGTGAATGGAACCACCTGCACCATCTTCCTTGGTGACTATGGCATAGCCATGGACTGCCCGGTCACGGAATTGCGGTCTCTCCCACCCCGTTTCCATGCCCTTCCCTGGCAGACGGTACGGGTTCACCTGAAAGGCGTGAAACTGCGATCCTGCCGACCGCTCCAGAGGACGACACAAATAGCGGAGGTCGTCATGGCGAGAAGGAGGGGCCTCCTCGCCAACATCCAGCTAACTCCAACCGGCATCACTGCAACGCTGACGCTCGACCGGCTACCCGGACAACCACCAGTGGACATCATTGAGCACTGGCTGCAGCTCGGCTACGTAGTGCCTAGCGACGATTAAAACACTTACACCTCACAACACCTAGCGATAAGTACACTAATACACCTACACCCGACAATTCTCTTCTACATTTTTGCTTATAAAAAGATTTTTGGGGCGTTTTTTCCTTCTTTTGAAAAGCATCACGAGAATCGCGATGTTTTATCTTAGGGGGGAGATGTTACGTATGTGGAATATTCCCATACGCCGCTCTCAACAATTTTTCGAGCTCGCGTCTGCGAAGGGAAAACGCCCTAAGAATCTTTTTGTTTATCACATACCACTCAGGGGGTCGTGATCTTGACCATCTGGAACACGACCATGGGAACGGGAGTGACACGACGACGACCCCGAAGGATTTCCTTATATGGAAATCTCCTAACGAACCCCCACTCATTTTTGGGACTATATAAACCCTTTGGTTTCAACCCTCGTTGGTTAAAAGCAGTACAGCCACGCGTAGAGCAACGTCGTGTCACACTCGTACAGAGTTGGTCATATTCAGTAAGATCGAGCTAAAGTCTCCGTCAGAATCATAGTTAACCTCATAGAATCCGCGAGTCCGGGTTATATTCTATTGGGCACTTTGAAATAGCCACTCTTACGCCCCGCATCGCCAGTGCGTCAACACCGTGCAGCTAGTGGTAACTCACACACTTTTATTCTTTATTTAATCGCGACACTTACATTTGTACAATAACCTATTATTGAATATACGAATGGTGTTCACGTGTAAATCGAGTAGATTCGTTAAACCCATCTCTTACCCAGCGATCCTTATAATATTAGTAGCATTCACCCACTGATACAACTTTACCGCTCGAGTTGTATCAAATATTAATTAAGAGTTACGAGGCATTACTAACATTTCCTGCGACTCCCTGATTAAGCATCAGGTTCGTTCGCAACCTTTCATCCAAAACAAGGTATATTTTCCAACCCAGTGGCTCCCCGATTTCGCATTGGGTTCGTCCACGAAACCTCACCCTCCTACGGCTCCCTGATTTCGCATCAGGTTCGTCCGTATCCTACAGCTCCCTGATTTCGCATCAGGTTCGTCTGTAAATCTACCAACTTCCGAACAGCTCCCTGGTTTAGCACCAGGTTCGTCTGTGAACTTTATCCTAGTGACTCCCCGATTTCGCATTGGGTTCGTTCACGACGTTTCACCTTCCTGCGGCTCCCTGATATCGAATCAGGTTCGTCCGCGTGTGACTCCACTCCTAGAGGCTCCCTGATTTCGCATCAGGTTCGTCCTCGCCGTCAATAATCCTAGCGGCTCCCTGATTTCGCATCAGGTTCGTCCGCGTGTGACTCCATTCCTAGAGGCTCCCTGATTTCGCATCAGGTTCGTCCTCGCCGTCAATAATCCTAGCGGCTCCCTGATTTCGCATCAGGTTCGTCCGCGCACCTAACTAACAAACTCATAAACCGTATTCCTTGGGAAATACCCTTCTCGCCGGCCTCGCGCGTTGCCGCAGCCCCGGCTCGTAACAGAAGTGTCAAGTTTTAATAAATTTATTTGAAACCAACTTCGATTTTTTGGATTTTCTTGAGTATTTTTGTTGTAGGATCTACAATTGAGTAAATTTAGATGAAAATAACTTCAATTTTTTGGATTGTGAAAAAAATTTGAGTTTGAAGTGTCAAATTTTAATAAATTTATTTGAAACCAACTTCGATTTTTTGGATTTTCTTGAGTATTTTTGTTGTAGGATCTACAATTGAGTAAATTTTGATGAAAATAACTTCAATTTTTTGGATTGTGAAAAAAAATTTAGTTGGAAGTGTCAAATTTTAATAAAATTATTTGAAATCAACTTCGATTTTTTTGGATTTTGTTGAGTATTTTTGTTGTAGGGTCTATATTTGAGTAAATTTAGATGAAAATAACTTCAATTTTGTGGATTGTGAAAAAAATTTTAATTGGAAGTGTCAAATTTTAATAAATTTATTTGATATCAACTTCGATTTTTTTGGATTTTGTCGAGTATTTTTGGTGTAGGATGTATATTTGAGTAAATTTAGATGAAAATAACTTCAATTTTTTGGATTGCGAAAAAAAGTTTAGTTGGAAGTGTCAAGTTTTAATAAATTTATTTGAAACCAACTTCGATTTTTTGGATTTTCTTGAGTATTTTTATTGTAGGATCTACAATTGAGTAAATTTAGATGAAAATAACTTCAATTTTATGGATTGTGAATATAATTTTAGTGGGAAGTGTCAAATTTTAATAAATTTATTTGAAATCAACTTCGATTTTTTGGGATTTTGTTGAGTATTTTTGTTGTAGAGTCTATATTTGAGTAAATTTAGATGAAAATAACTTCAATTTTGTGGATTGTGAAAAAAATTTTAGTTGGAAGTGTCAAATTTTAATAAATTTATTTGATATCAACTTCGATTTTTTTGGATTTTGTCGAATATTTTTGGTGTAGGATGTATATTTGAGTAAATTTAGATGAAAATAACTTCAATTTTTTGGATTGTGAAAAAAAGTTTAGTTGGAAGTGTCAAGTTTTAATAAATTTATTTGAAACCAACTTCGATTTTTTGGATTTTCTTGAGTATTTTTGTTGTAGGATCTACAATTGAGTAAATTTAGATGAAAATAACTTCAATTTTATGGATTGTGAATATAATTTTAGTGGGAAGTGTCAAATTTTAATAAATTTATTTGAAATCAACTTCGATTTTTTTGGATTTTGTCGAGTATTTTTGGTGTAGGATGTATATTTGAGTAAATTTAGATGAAAATAACTTCAATTTTTTGGATTGTGAAAAAAAGTTTAGTTGGAAGTGTCAAGTTTTAATAAATTTATTTGAAACCAACTTCGATTTTTTGGATTTTCTTGAGTATTTTTGTTGTAGGATCTACAATTGAGTAAATTTAGATGAAAATAACTTCAATTTTTTGGATTGTGAAAAAAAGTTTAGTTGGAAGTGTCAAGTTTTAATAAATTTATTTGAAACCAATTTCGATTTTTTGGATTTTCTTGAGTATTTTTGTTGTAGGATCTACAATTGAGTAAATTTAGATGAAAATAACTTCAATTTTTTGGATTGTGAAAAAAAGTTAAGTTGGAAGTGTCAAGTTTTAATAAATTTATTTGAAACCAACTTCGATTTTTTGGATTTTCTTGAGTATTTTTGTTGTAGGATCTACAATTGAGTAAATTTAGATGAAAATAACTTCAATTTTTTGGATTGTGAAAAAAATTTGAGTTTGAAGTGTCAAATTTTAATAAATTTATTTGAAACCAACTTCGATTTTTTGGATTTTCTTGAGTATTTTTGTTGTAGGATCTACAATTGAGTAAATTTTGATGAAAATAACTTCAATTTTTTGGATTGTGAAAAAAAATTTAGTTGGAAGTGTCAAATTTTAATAAAATTATTTGAAATCAACTTCGATTTTTTTGGATTTTGTTGAGTATTTTTGTTGTAGGGTCTATATTTGAGTAAATTTAGATGAAAATAACTTCAATTTTGTGGATTGTGAAAAAAATTTTAATTGGAAGTGTCAAATTTTAATAAATTTATTTGATATCAACTTCGATTTTTTTGGATTTTGTCGAGTATTTTTGGTGTAGGATGTATATTTGAGTAAATTTAGATGAAAATAACTTCAATTTTTTGGATTGTGAAAAAAAGTTTAGTTGGAAGTGTCAAGTTTTAATAAATTTATTTGAAACCAACTTCGATTTTTTGGATTTTCTTGAGTATTTTTATTGTAGGATCTACAATTGAGTAAATTTAGATGAAAATAACTTCAATTTTATGGATTGTGAATATAATTTTAGTGGGAAGTGTCAAGTTTTAATAAATTTATTTGAAACCAACTTCGATTTTTTGGATTTTCTTGAGTATTTTTATTGTAGGATCTACAATTGAGTAAATTTAGATGAAAATAACTTCAATTTTATGGATTGTGAATATAATTTTAGTTGGAAGTGTCAAGTTTTAATAAATTTATTTGAAACCAATTTCGATTATTTGGATTTTCTTGAGTATTTTTGTTGTAGGATCTACAATTGAGTAAATTTAGATGAAAATAACTTCAATTTTTTGGATTGTGAATATAATTTTAGTTGGAAGTGTCAAATTTTAATAAATTTATTTGAAACCAACTTCGATTTTTTTGATTTTCTTGAGTATTTTTGTTGTAGGATCTACAATTGAGTAAATTTAGATGAAAATAACTTCGATTTTTTGGATTTTGTCACGATTTTTGTCAAATTTTAATAAATTTATTTGAAATCAACTTGGATAATTTTGGAATTTGTTGAGTATTTTTGTTGTAGGATGTATATTTGAGTAAATTTAGATGAAAATAACGACAATTTTTTGGATTGTGAAAAAAATTTTAGTTGGAAGTGTCAAATTTTAATAAATTTATTTGAAACCAATTTCGATTATTTGGATTTTCTTGAGTATTTTTGTTGTAGGATGTATATTTGAGTAAATTTAGATGAAAATAACGACAATTTTTTGGATTGTGAATAAAATTTTAGTTGGAAGTGTCAAATTTTAATAAATTTATTTGAATTCAACTTCGATTTTTTGGGATTTTGTCCAGTATTTTTGGTGTAGGATGTATATTTGAGTAAATTTAGATGAAAATAACGACAATTTTTTGGATTGTGAAAAAAATTTTAGTTGGAAGTGTCAAATTTTAATATATTTATTTGAAACCAATTTCGATTATTTGGATTTTCTTGAGTATTTTTGTTGTAGGATCTACAATTGAGTAAATTTAGATGAAAATAACTTCAATTTTTAGGACTGAGAAAAATATTTTAGTTGGAAGTGTCAAATTTTAATAAATTTATTTGAAACCTACTTCGATTTTTCTCGACTGTGTTGAGTTTTTGTGATAGAGAAGCTTAATTTGAGTAATTTCAGTTGAAATAACTTCGATTTTTTGGATTTTGTCACGATTTTTGTCAAATTTTAATAAATTTATTTGAAAGCAACTTGGAAAATTTTGGAATTAGTTGAGTATTTATGTTGTAGGATCTATATTTGAGTAAATTTAGATGAAAATATCTTCAATTTTTTGGATTGTGAAAAAATTTTAGTTGGATGTGTCAAATTTTAATAAATTTATTTGAAACCAACTTTGATTTTTTGGATTTTCTGGAGTATTTTTGTTGTCGGATCTACAATTGAGTAAATTTAGATGAAAATAACTTCAATTTTTTGGATTGTGAAAAAAATTTTAGTTGGAAGTGTCAAATTTTAATAAATTTATTTGAAACCAATTTCGATTATTTGGATTTTCTTGAGTATTTTTGTTGTAGGATCTACAATTGAGTAAATTTAGATGAAAATAACTTCAATTTTTTGGATTGTGAATAAAATTTTAGTTGGAAGTGTCAAATTTTAATAAATTTATTTGAATTCCACTTCGATTTTTTTGAATTTTGTCGAGTATTTTTGGTGTAGGATGTATATTTGAGTAAATTTAGATGAAAATAACTTCGATTTTTTGGATTTTGTCACGATTTTTGTCAAATTTTAATAAATTTATTTGAAATCAACTAGGATAATTTTGGAATTTGTTGAGTATTTTTGTTGTAGGAACTATATTTGAGTAAATTTAGGTGAAAATATCTTCAATTTTTAGGATTGTGAAAAAAATTTTAGTTGGAAGTGTCAAATTTTAATAAATTTATTTGAAATCAACTTCGATTTTTTTGGATTTTGTTGAGTATTTTTGTTGTAGGGTCTATATTTGAGTAAATTTAGATGAAAATATCTTCAATTTTTTGGATTGTGAACAAATTTTAGTTGGAAGTGTCAAATTTTAATAAATTTATTTGAAACCAACTTTGATTTTTTGGATTTTCTTGAGTATTTTTGTTGTAGGATCTACAATTGAGTAAATTTAGATGAAAATAACTTCAATTTTTTGGATTGTGAATATAATTTTAGTTGGAAGTGTCAAATTTTAATAAATTCATTTGAATTCAACTTCGATTTTGTGAATTTTGTCGAGTATTTTTGGTGTAGGATGTATAATTGAGTAAATTTAGATGAAAATATCTTAAATTTTTAGGATTGTGAAAAAAATTTTAGTTGGAAGTGCCAAATTTTAATAAATTTATTTGAAACCAACTTCGATTTTTTGGATTTTCTTGAGTATTTTTGTTGTAGGATCTACAATTGAGTAAATTTAGATGAAAATAACTTCGATTTTTTGGATTATGTCACGAAGTTTGTCAAATTTTAATTAATTTATTTGAAATCAACTTGGATAATTTTGGAATTTGTTGAGTATTTATGTTGTAGGATCTATATTTGAGTAAATTTAGATGAAAATATCTTCAATTTTTTGGATTGTGAAAAAAATTTGAGTTGGAAGTGTCAAATTTTAATAAATTTATTTGAAACCAACTTCGATTTTTTGGATTTTCTTGAGTATTTTTGTTGTAGGATCTACAATTGAGTAAATTTAGATGAAAATAACTTCGATTTTTTGGATTGTGAAAAAAAATTTAGTTGGAAGTGTCAAATTTTAATAAAATTATTTGAAATCAACTTCGATTTTTTTGGATTTTGTTGAGTATTTTTGTTGTAGGGTCTATATTTGAGTAAATTTAGATGAAAATAACTTCAATTTTGTGGATTGTGAAAAAAATTTTAGTTGGAAGTGTCAAATTTTAATAAATTTATTTGATATCAACTTCGATTTTTTTTTATTTTGTCGAGTATTTTTGGTGTAGGATGTATATTTGAGTAAATTTAGATGAAAATAACTTCAATTTTTTGGATTGTGAAAAAAAGTTTAGTTGGAAGTGTCAAGTTTTAATAAATTTATTTGAAACCAACTTTGATTTTTTGGATTTTCTTGAGTATTTTTGGTGTAGGATCTACAATTGAGTAAATTTAGATGAAAATAACTTCGATTTTTTGGATTATGTCACGAAGTTTGTCAAATTTTAATTAATTTATTTGAAATCAACTTGGATAATTTTAAGAATTTGTTGAGTATTTATGTTGTAGGATCTATATTTGAGTAAATTTAGATGAAAATATCTTCAATTTTTTGGATTGTGAAAAAATTTTAGTTGGAAGTGTCAAATTTTAATAAATTCATTTGAATTCAACTTCGATTTTGTGAATTTTGTCGAGTATTTTTGGTGTAGGATGTATAATTGAGTAAATTTAGATGAAAATATCTTAAATTTTTAGGATTGTGAAAAAAATTTTAGTTGGAAGTGCCAAATTTTAATAAATTTATTTGAAACCAACTTCGATTTTTTGGATTTTCTTGAGTATTTTTGTTGTAGGATCTACAATTGAGTAAATTTAGATGAAAATAACTTCGATTTTTTGGATTATGTCACGAAGTTTGTCAAATTTTAATTAATTTATTTGAAATCAACTTGGATAATTTTGGAATTTGTTGAGTATTTAAGTTGTAGGATCTATATTTGAGTAAATTTAGATGAAAATATCTTCAATTTTTTGGATTGTGAAAAAATTTTAGTTGGAAGTGTCAAATTTTAATAAATTTATTTGATATCAACTTCGATTTTTTTGGATTTTGTTGAGTATTTTTGTTGTAGGGTCTATATTTGAGTAAATTTAGATGAAAATAACTTCAATTTTGTGGATTGTGAATATAATTTTAGTTGGAAGTGTCAAATTTTAATAAATTTATTTGAAACCAACTTTGATTTTTTGGATTTTCTTGAGTATTTTTGTTGTAGGATCTACAATTGAGTAAATTTTGATGAAAATAACTTCAATTTTTTGGATTGTGAAAAAAATTTGAGTTGGAAGTGTCAAATTTTAATAAATTTATTTGAATTCAACTTCGATTTTGTGAATTTTGTCGAGTATTTATGGTGTAGGATGTATATTTGAGTAAATTTAGATGAAAATGACTTCCATTTTTAGGACTGAGAAAAATATTTTAGTTGGAAGTGTCAAATTTTAATAAATTTATTTGAAACCTACTTCGATTTTTCTCGACTATGTTGAGTTTTTTTGATAGAGAAGCTTAATTTGAGTAATTTCAGTTGAAATACCTTCGATTTTTTGGATTTTGTCACGATTTTTGTCAAATTTTAATAAATTTATTTGAAATCAACTTGGATAATTTTGGAATTTGTTGAGTATTTTTGTTGTAGGATCTATATTTGAGTAAATGTAGATGAAAATATCTTCAATTTTTTGGATTGTGAAAAAATTTTAGTTGGAAGTGTCAAATTTTAATAAATTTATTTGAAACCAACTTTGATTTTTTGGATTTTGTCGAGTATTTTTGGTGTAGGATGTATCTTTGAGTAAATTTAGATGAAAATAACTTCAATTTTTTGGATTGTGAAAAAAAGTTTAGTTGGAAGTGTCAAGTTTTAATACATTTATTTGAAACCAACTTCGATTTTTTGGATTTTCTTGAGTATTTTTGTTGTAGGATCTACAATTGAGTTAATTTAGATGAAAATAACTTCGATTTTTTGGATTTTGTCACGATTTTTGTCAAATTTTAATAAATTTATTTGAAATCAACTTGGATAATTTTGGAATTTGTTGAGTATTTTTGTTGTAGGAACTATATTTGAGTAAATTTAGGTGAAAATATCTTCAATTTTTAGGATTGTGAAAAAAATTTTAGTTGGAAGTGCCAAATTTTAATAAATTTTTTTGTAACCAACTTCAATTTTTTGGATTTTCATGAGTATTTTTGTTGTAGGATCTACAATTGAGTAAATTTACATGAAAATAACTTCAATTTTTTGGATTGTGAAAAAAAATTGAGTTGGAAGTGTCAAATTTTAATAAATTTATTTGAAACCAACTTCGATTTTTTGGATTTTCTTGAGTATTTTTGTTGTAGGATCTACAATTGAGTAAATTTTGATGAAAATAACTTCAATTTTTTGGATTGTGAAAAAAAATTTAGTTGGAAGTGTCCAATTTTAATAAAATTATTTGAAATCAACTTCGATTTTTTTGGATTTTGTTGAGTATTTTTGTTGTAGTGTCTATATTTGAGTAAATTTAGATGAAAATAACTTCAATTTTGTGGATTGTGAAAAAAATTTTAGTTGGAAGTGTCAAATTTAAATAAATTTATTTGATATCAACTTCGATTTTTTTTGGGTTTTGTCGAGTATTTTTGGTGTAGGATGTATATTTGAGTAAATTTAGATGAAAATAACTTCGATTTTTTGGATTATGTCACGAAGTTTGTCAAATTTTAATTAATTTATTTGAAATCAACTTGGATAATTTTGGAATTTGTTGAGTATTTATGTTGTAGGATCTATATTTGAGTAAATTTAGATGAAAATATCTTCAATTTTTTGGATTGTGAAAAAATTTTAGTTGGAAGTGTCAAATTTTAATAAATTTATTTGATATCAACTTCGATTTTTTTGGATTTTGTTGAGTATTTTTGTTGTAGGGTCTATATTTGAGTAAATTTAGATGAAAATAACTTCAATTTTGTGGATTGTGAAAAAAAGTTTAGTTGGAAGTGTCAAGTTTTAATAAATTTATTTGAAACCAACTTCGATTTTTTGGATTTTCTTGAGTATTTTTGGTGTAGGATCTACAATTGAGTAAATTTAGATGAAAATAACTTCGATTTTTTGGATTATGTCACGAAGTTTGTCAAATTTTAATTAATTTATTTGAAATCAACTTGGATAATTTTAAGAATTTGTTGAGTATTTATGTTGTAGGATCTATATTTGAGTAAATTTAGATGAAAATATCTTCAATTTTTTGGATTGTGAAAAAATTTTAGTTGGAAGTGTCAAATTTTAATAAATTTACTTGATATCAACTTCGATTTTTTTGGATTTTGTTGAGTATTTTTGTTGTAGGGTCTATATTTGAGTAAATTTAGATGAAAATAACTTCAATTTTGTGGATTGTGAAAAAAATTTTAGTTGGAAGTGTCAAATTTTAATAAATTTATTTGATATCAACTTCGATTTTTTTGGATTTTGTCGAGTATTTTTGGTGTAGGATGTATATTTGAGTAAATTTAGATGAAAATAACTTCAATTTTTTGGATTGTGAAAAAAAGTTTAGTAGGAAGTGTCAAGTTTTAATAAATTTATTTGAAACCAACTTCGATTTTTTGGATTTTCTTGAGTATTTTTGGTGCAGGATCTACAATTGAGTAAATTTAGATGAAAATAACTTCGATTTTTTGGATTATGTCACGAAGTTTGTCAAATTTTAATTAATTTATTTGAAATCAACTTGGATAATTTTAAGAATTTGTTGAGTATTTATGTTGTAGGATCTATATTTGAGTAAATTTAGATGAAAATATCTTCAATTTTTTGGATTGTGAAAAAATTTTAGTTGGAAGTGTCAAATTTTAATAAATTTATTTGATATCAACTTCGATTTTTTTGGATTTTGTCGAGTATTTTTGGTGTAGGATGTATATTTGAGTAAATTTAGATGAAAATAACTTCAATTTTTTGGATTGTGAAAAAAATTTGAGTTGGAAGTGTCAAATTTTAATAAATTTATTTGAAACCACCTTCGATTTTTTGGATTTTCTTGAGTATTTTTGTTGTAGGATCTACAATTGAGTAAATTTAGATGAAAATAACTTCAATTTTTTGGATTGTGAAAAAAATTTGAGTTGGAAGTGTCAAGTTTTAATAAATTTATTTGAATTCTACTTCGATTTTTTTGAATTTTGTCGAGTATTTTTGGTGTAGGATGTATATTTAAGTAAATTTTGATGAAAATAACTTCGATTTTTTGGATTTTGTCACGATTTTTGTCAAATTTTAATTAATTTATTTGAAATCAACTTGGATAATTTTGGAATTTGTTGAGTATTTTTGTTGTAGGAACTATATTTGAGTAAATTTAGGAAAATATCTTCAATTTTTAGGATTGTGAAAAAAATTTTAGTTGGAAGTGCCATATTTTAATAAATTTTTTTGTAACCAACTTCGATTTTTTGGATTTTCTTGAGTATTTTTGGTGTAGGATCTACAATTGAGTAAATTTAGATGAAAATAACTTCGATTTTTTGGATTATGTCACGAAGTTTGTCAAATTTTAATTAATTTATTTGAAATCAACTTGGATAATTTTGGAATTTGTTGAGTATTTATGTTGTAGGATCTATATTTGAGTAAATTTAGATGAAAATATCTTCAATTTTTTGGATTGTGAACAAATTTTAGTTGGAAGTGTCAAATTTTAATAAATTTATTTGAAACCAACTTCGATTTTTTGGATTTTCTTGAGTATTTTTGTTGTAGGATCTACAATTGAGTAAATTTAGATGAAAATAACTTCAATTTTATGGATTGTGAAAAAAAATTTAGTTGGAAGTGTCAAATTTTAATAAATTTATTTGAAACCAACTTCGATTTTTTTATTTTCTTGAGTATTTTTGTTGTAGGATCTACAATTGAGTAAATTTAGATGAAAATAACGACAATTTTTTGGATTCTGAAAAAAAAATTTACTTGGAAGTGTAAAATTTTAATAAATTTATTTGAAACCAACTTCGATTATTTTGGATTTTCTTGAGTATTTTTGTTGTAGGATCTACAATTGAGTTAATTTAGATGAAAATAACTTCAATTTTTTGGATTGTGAATATAATTTTAGTTGGAAGTGTCAAATTTTAATAAATTTATATGAATTCAACTTCGATTTTTTTGAATTTTGTCGAGTATTTTTGGTGTAGGATGTATATTTGAGTAAATTTAGATGAAAATATCTTAAATTTTTAGGATTGTGAAAAAAATTTTAGTTGGAAGTGCCAAATTTTAATAAATTTATTTGAATCAAACTTCGATTTTTCGGATATTTATGGAGTATTTTTGTTTCAGGATCTACAATTGAGTAAATTTAGATGAAAATAACTTCAATTTTTAGGACTGAGAAAAATATTTTAGTTGGAAGTGTCAAATTTTAATAAATTTATTTGAAACCTACTTCGATTTTTCTCGACTATGTTGAGTTTTTTTGAAAGAGAAAAAGCTTAATTTGAGTAATTTCAATTGAAATAACTTCGATTTTTTGGATTTTGTCACGATTTTTGTCAAATTTTAATAAATTTATTTGAAATCAACTTGGATAATTTTGGAATTTGATGAGTATTTTTGTTGTAGGAACTATATTTGAGTAAATTTAGGTGAAAATATCTTCAATTTTTAGGATTGTGAAAAAAATTTTAATTGGAAGTGCCAAATTTTAATAAATTTTTTTGTAACCAACTTCGATTTTTTGGATTTTCTTGAGTATTTTTGGTGTAGGATCTACAATTGAGTAAATTTAGATGAAAATAACTTCAATTTTTAGGACTGAGAAAAATATTTTAGTTGGAAGTGTCAAATATTAATAAATTTATTTGAAACCTACTTCGATTTTTCTCGACTATGTTGAGTTTTTTTGAAAGAGAAAAAGCTTAATTTGAGTAATTTCAATTGAAATAACTTCGATTTTTTGAATTATGTCACGAAGTTTGTCAAATTTTAATTAATTTATTTGAAATCAACTTGGATAATTTTAAGAATTTGTTGAGTATTTATGTTGTAGGATCTATATTTGAGTAAATTTAGATGAAAATATCTTCAATTTTTTGGATTGTGAAAAAATTTTAGTTGGAAGTGTCAAATTTTAATAAATTTATTTGATATCAACTTCGATTTTTTTGGATTTTGTCGAGTATTTTTGGTGTAGGATGTATATTTGAGTAAATTTAGATGAAAATAACTTCAATTTTTTGGATTGTGAAAAAAATTTGAGTTGGAAGTGTCAAATTTTAATAAATTTATTTGAAACCACCTTCGATTTTTTGGATTTTCTTGAGTATTTTTGTTGTAGGATCTACAATTGAGTAAATTTAGATGAAAATAACTTCAATTTTTTGGATTGTGAAAAAATTTTGAGTTGGAAGTGTCAAGTTTTAATAAATTTATTTGAATTCTACTTCGATTTTTTTGAATTTTGTCGAGTATTTATGGTGTAGGATGTATATTTAAGTAAATTTTGATGAAAATAACTTCGATTTTTTGGATTTTGTCACGATTTTTGTCAAATTTTAATATATTTATTTGAAATCAACTTGGATAATTTTGGAATTTGTGGAGTATTTTTGTTGTAGGAACTATATTTGAGTAAATTTAGGAAAATATCTTCAATTTTTAGGATTGTGAAAAAAATTTTAGTTGGAAGTGCCATATTTTAATAAATTTTTTTGTAACCAACTTCGATTTTTTGGATTTTCTTGAGTATTTTTGGTGTAGGATCTACAATTGAGTAAATTTAGATGAAAATAACTTCGATTTTTTGGATTATGTCACGAAGTTTGTCAAATTTTAATTAATTTATTTGAAATCAACTTGGATAATTTTGGAATTTGTTGAGTATTTATGTTGTAGGATCTATATTTGAGTAAATTTAGATGAAAATATCTTCAATTTTTTGGATTGTGAACAAATTTTAGTTGGAAGTGTCAAATTTTAATAAATTTATTTGAAACCAACTTCGATTTTTTGGATTTTCTTGAGTATTTTTGTTGTAGGATCTACAATTGAGTAAATTTAGATGAAAATAACTTCAATTTTATGGATTGTGAAAAAAAATTTAGTTGGAAGTGTCAAATTTTAATAAATTTATTTGAAACCAACTTCGATTTTTTTATTTTCTTGAGTATTTTTGTTGTAGGATCTACAATTGAGTAAATTTAGATGAAAATAACGACAATTTTTTGGATTCTGAAAAAAAATTTACTTGGAAGTGTAAAATTTTAATAAATTTATTTGAAACCAACTTCGATTATTTTGGATTTTCTTGAGTATTTTTGTTGTAGGATCTACAATTGAGTAAATTTAGATGAAAATAACTTCAATTTTTTGGATTGTGAATATAATTTTAGTTGGTAAAACGCAAAAATTTTAGTTTTAAACGCATCCGATCAAAATTCCATTGGTCACAAATGCGCAACGACATTCAAGACTACATTCGAAGATGCCAAAGTTGTCAGGAACAGAAATTAGTTCGAGCAAAAACTCGTCAACCGATGTTAATCACCGACACACCTATAGGAGCCTTTGACAAAATTTCCTTGGATACAGTAGGACCTTTACCAATTACACCCAGTGGGAATAGACATATTCTCACCATTCAAGATAACTTAACGAAATATTGCGTAGCCATAGCAATACCTAACATTCGAGCTGCTACAATTGCAGATGCTTTCGCTAGACACTTCATCGCAATATACGGCACACCTCGCGCAATACTAACAGACAAAGGAACTAGCTTCATCGGAACGCTCATGACCAATCTCTCCGAAATATTCAAAATCAAGCAAATCACAACCTCAGGATATAGACCACAAACCAATGGATCTCTGGAACGAAGCCACATCGTCCTCACTGAATACCTCAAGCATTACATGGATAGTTACGAAGACTGGGATTTATTAATACCGTTCGCAATGTTCTCTTACAATACATCCGTTCACGAAGCAACAAATTTCACCCCATACGAATTAATCTTTGGAAAACCAGCCCGAGAACCAACCTCGTTTCCAACCGGTGAAAAACTAAAGTCGTATGGAGATTATTTAATAGAATTAATAACGCACATGACTAATATTCGCAATATAGCCTCCGATAATCTAAACAAAGCAAAAATCCGTTCGAAAAACTATTACGATATCCATGCAAAACCAGCAACGTTTAACGTAGGTAATTTAGTTTACGTACTCAAGGAACCACGTATCAGTAAATTTGATCCACACTACATCGGACCGTACCAGATAGTAGACGTGACAGACCTGAATAACGTAGTATTACGAACGCATAATAAATTAATCACCAAGCATCAGGATAAACTAAAACATGCTTACTATTCATCCGCAGTTGAAAATCAACCATGATTTTTGCATATTGGCTCCTGTTACCTCTCGCTGTCACTGGCGACGACCAAATTATTACGCCACTCGAAGCAAACGTTGGACTCTTCTACGAAAAATTACCCGACATAAGGACCTTTCAATCAGAATGGCGCCTAGTCACATCTCTGGATGTTACTCGGTATCTCAGCTATGCTCCACATGTAAAGCATCATATCTCAACGATGAACCAACTCTGCAACCGTCATGATTCTATAAATTGTCTCAGCAAAGAATTAGGACCTCGGTTAATCAAGAAGGAAGAAAATACAGTACACTATAGCAACTTGATACGTACTGCGATAGGTGACACCACACATCTTAAAAAATCCTCCCCACGGCGTAGCGTACCTTTTGGATTCATCGGCACCCTCAGTAAAATGTTATTTGGAACCTTATCACAAGAAGATGCAGAATACTACAACCGAGAATTGAACAACGTCTATAAGGATCAACACGACATTACCGAAATAATAGCAAACCAAACGCATATCATAAGAGGAGAATTTTCGCTCACACATGCGAGGTTAGTTAATTTAACTCAAACTATATCGCAACTAACAAAAACGATGGCCCTACATTCCGAAGCATTACAAGAGACGCAGTCAGACATCAACAAGTTACGCTTCGAAGCATCCATCAGGGACTCCGTAATTGAAATAGAAAGAGGGTTGGACGATTACAGCACCAACCTGCTGTTGCTAATAGACGCAATTTTGCTAGCAAAACAAGGCATTCTACACCCCGCTATTCTTTCACCTGAACAATTATTGAGATCAGCCCAAAGAATTAAGCAGACACTTGCGTATGAATTTCCCCTAACACCTGAGGAATTACTCACGGAACAAATTGAAAAAATAACAAACTTAAACGTAATTTTCACTAGGGGTAGAATACTTTTCAAACTAACCATACCTCTTTTAGAGCGAAAAACGTACAGCTTATATAAAATATATCCATGTCCATCTACACACAACCTTGGAACAAAAAGGATAATTTCATATATACAGCCACAAATCCAGTTCATTGCAGTATCATCAGACGAACAACAATATTTTTCCCCAACGGAAGAATACTTGAAGACTTGCCGGTTTCACCACAATACATTTTTGGGACCAACTACCCTACCAGTATACCAAGCAGATCGACAACCAACTTGCGAATCTACTCTGTTATTGAACCCCACTTCAATAAATTGGAACACCTGTACCATTAAGTTGATCACACAAATCAAACCATACTGGCAGCCTTTAAATACACCAACTACATGGCTTTATTTCATGCCAGAAAATAAAAAGGCACAAATTTATTGCAAAGGAAAGAAACCGTTAACACGAAATATCACTGCCATTGGAGTCTTTAGGCTACAACCCGGTTGCCAAGCAACAATAGACTCAGTACAACTAAAATCATTGGAAACCATTGATGCCTCGCAAAATATTGAATATTACCCCTTTAAACCTTATAATCTATCAATAATTATACCAGAGGTTACCGAGTATCACTTTGAGGCCTTGAAAGTGAACGAACAGAAACCAACAAAATGGGAGGATCTACCGACAGCACTATCACTTACCGAAATCGAACAACGAGCTAAGAATTTTGCATCTCATCAAACATCCATTCGACAAGTACAGATCTCAACCTTTTCCTGTATTGGAGGCATAGTAATAATATTGATTATAGTAAATATAATATTGGTTATAAAATGCAAATTTCGTCAACACAACAATAAAACGGAATCTCCTAAAGAGAATCAACAAACACCAATAAATATACCAAGTACACCCGAAAATCACAGCCCGTGCGCCACCGTCTTCTAAGGGTATGAAGCCACTCCCACGAGAAACCCCCTCCGCTATACGAATAGTTTCAGAGTAGGGGCGAGATAAGGGTTTCTTCCCTATAAAAGCGGGGCATCAGTCCCCTTTAGTCAGTACGAACCTAGCTTCCACATGTCTAAAAACATCGCCACACAGACCTCAACAGACGAAGGTACAAGGACCATAGCCGTGCAGACAGGACACCACGGATCTTGGGAAATTTCCTCTCGAGTGGGTACTACAATTACACCAAAACCTTACCATAGCAGCACTGGGGGAATTATCCGGAAAGGCCGAAGCACCTCGACTCGAAAACCCAGCTTCAAGACGGTGGGAGTCCAAACAATAGAATATAAGGCTCATCGACGTATTCCGGACTGGCTGGTGCTCCAGGAAATAACCGACTACAACATCCGTGATTGGACACCGGGAGAGCCGATTACAAAAAAGCAAAGGAAATGAAGACCATCTCAGCGCGTGACCTCGGGAAGACCTCCCGCTGTCTGGTAATGTACGTGGAGGACCCCACAATCTTCTGGGTCTCATTGGACAAACACGCGGAGGCAGCAAGGATCGTCTTACGCGAACTAAACATCTACATGGAGTCCAGACAACGGCTATGTCTGCCAACAATGGACAGCGTCAGACCAGGACGACTCGTGAGCGTAAAGTTTGCCAAAAAAGGGTGGCTTCGTGGTGAAGTCATCGGAGTGAATGGAACCACCTGCACCATCTTCCTTGGTGACTATGGCATAGCCATGGACTGCCCGGTCACGGAATTGCGGTCTCTCCCACCCCGTTTCCATGCCCTTCCCTGGCAGACGGTACGGGTTCACCTGAAAGGCGTGAAACTGCGATCCTGCCGACCGCTCCAGAGGACGACACAAATAGCGGAGGTCGTCATGGCGAGAAGGAGGGGCCTCCTCGCCAACATCCAGCTAACTCCAACCGGCATCACTGCAACGCTGACGCTCGACCGGCTACCCGGACAACCACCAGTGGACATCATTGAGCACTGGCTGCAGCTCGGCTACGTAGTGCCTAGCGACGATTAAAACACTTACACCTCACAACACCTAGCGATAAGTACACTAATACACCTACACCCGACAATTCTCTTCTACATTTTTGCTTATAAAAAGATTTTTGGGGCGTTTTTTCCTTCTTTTGAAAAGCATCACGAGAATCGCGATGTTTTATCTTAGGGGGGAGATGTTACGTATGTGGAATATTCCCATACGCCGCTCTCAACAATTTTTCGAGCTCGCGTCTGCGAAGGGAAAACGCCCTAAGAATCTTTTTGTTTATCACATACCACTCAGGGGGTCGTGATCTTGACCATCTGGAACACGACCATGGGAACGGGAGTGACACGACGACGACCCCGAAGGATTTCCTTATATGGAAATCTCCTAACGAACCCCCACTCATTTTTGGGACTATATAAACCCTTTGGTTTCAACCCTCGTTGGTTAAAAGCAGTACAGCCACGCGTAGAGCAACGTCGTGTCACACTCGTACAGAGTTGGTCATATTCAGTAAGATCGAGCTAAAGTCTCCGTCAGAATCATAGTTAACCTCATAGAATCCGCGAGTCCGGGTTATATTCTATTGGGCACTTTGAAATAGCCACTCTTACGCCCCGCATCGCCAGTGCGTCAACACCGTGCAGCTAGTGGTAACTCACACACTTTTATTCTTTATTTAATCGCGACACTTACATTTGTACAATAACCTATTATTGAATATACGAATGGTGTTCACGTGTAAATCGAGTAGATTCGTTAAACCCATCTCTTACCCAGCGATCCTTATAATATTAGTAGCATTCACCCACTGATACAACTTTACCGCTCGAGTTGTATCAAATATTAATTAAGAGTTACGAGGCATTACTAACATTTCCTGCGACTCCCTGATTAAGCATCAGGTTCGTTCGCAACCTTTCATCCAAAACAAGGTATATTTTCCAACCCAGTGGCTCCCCGATTTCGCATTGGGTTCGTCCACGAAACCTCACCCTCCTACGGCTCCCTGATTTCGCATCAGGTTCGTCCGTATCCTACAGCTCCCTGATTTCGCATCAGGTTCGTCTGTAAATCTACCAACTTCCGAACAGCTCCCTGGTTTAGCACCAGGTTCGTCTGTGAACTTTATCCTAGTGACTCCCCGATTTCGCATTGGGTTCGTTCACGACGTTTCACCTTCCTGCGGCTCCCTGATATCGAATCAGGTTCGTCCGCGTGTGACTCCACTCCTAGAGGCTCCCTGATTTCGCATCAGGTTCGTCCTCGCCGTCAATAATCCTAGCGGCTCCCTGATTTCGCATCAGGTTCGTCCGCGTGTGACTCCATTCCTAGAGGCTCCCTGATTTCGCATCAGGTTCGTCCTCGCCGTCAATAATCCTAGCGGCTCCCTGATTTCGCATCAGGTTCGTCCGCGCACCTAACTAACAAACTCATAAACCGTATTCCTTGGGAAATACCCTTCTCGCCGGCCTCGCGCGTTGCCGCAGCCCCGGCTCGTAACAGAAGTGTCAAGTTTTAATAAATTTATTTGAAACCAACTTCGATTTTTTGGATTTTCTTGAGTATTTTTGTTGTAGGATCTACAATTGAGTAAATTTAGATGAAAATAACTTCAATTTTTTGGATTGTGAAAAAAATTTGAGTTTGAAGTGTCAAATTTTAATAAATTTATTTGAAACCAACTTCGATTTTTTGGATTTTCTTGAGTATTTTTGTTGTAGGATCTACAATTGAGTAAATTTTGATGAAAATAACTTCAATTTTTTGGATTGTGAAAAAAAATTTAGTTGGAAGTGTCAAATTTTAATAAAATTATTTGAAATCAACTTCGATTTTTTTGGATTTTGTTGAGTATTTTTGTTGTAGGGTCTATATTTGAGTAAATTTAGATGAAAATAACTTCAATTTTGTGGATTGTGAAAAAAATTTTAATTGGAAGTGTCAAATTTTAATAAATTTATTTGATATCAACTTCGATTTTTTTGGATTTTGTCGAGTATTTTTGGTGTAGGATGTATATTTGAGTAAATTTAGATGAAAATAACTTCAATTTTTTGGATTGCGAAAAAAAGTTTAGTTGGAAGTGTCAAGTTTTAATAAATTTATTTGAAACCAACTTCGATTTTTTGGATTTTCTTGAGTATTTTTATTGTAGGATCTACAATTGAGTAAATTTAGATGAAAATAACTTCAATTTTATGGATTGTGAATATAATTTTAGTGGGAAGTGTCAAATTTTAATAAATTTATTTGAAATCAACTTCGATTTTTTTGGATTTTGTTGAGTATTTTTGTTGTAGGGTCTATATTTGAGTAAATTTAGATGAAAATAACTTCAATTTTGTGGATTGTGAAAAAAATTTTAGTTGGAAGTGTCAAATTTTAATAAATTTATTTGATATCAACTTCGATTTTTTTGGATTTTGTCGAATATTTTTGGTGTAGGATGTATATTTGAGTAAATTTAGATGAAAAAAACTTCAATTTTTTGGATTGTGAAAAAAAGTTTAGTTGGAAGTGTCAAGTTTTAATAAATTTATTTGAAACCAATTTCGATTATTTGGATTTTCTTGAGTATTTTTGTTGTAGGATCTACAATTGAGTAAATTTAGATGAAAATAACTTCAATTTTTTGGATTGTGAATATAATTTTAGTTGGAAGTGTCAAATTTTAATAAATTTATTTGAAACCAACTTCGATTTTTTTGATTTTCTTGAGTATTTTTGTTGTAGGATCTACAATTGAGTAAATTTAGATGAAAATAACTTCGATTTTTTGGATTTTGTCACGATTTTTGTCAAATTTTAATAAATTTATTTGAAATCAACTTGGATAATTTTGGAATTTGTTGAGTATTTTTGTTGTAGGATGTATATTTGAGTAAATTTAGATGAAAATAACGACAATTTTTTGGATTGTGAAAAAAATTTTAGTTGGAAGTGTCAAATTTTAATAAATTTATTTGAAACCAATTTCGATTATTTGGATTTTCTTGAGTATTTTTGTTGTAGGATGTATATTTGAGTAAATTTAGATGAAAATAACGACAATTTTTTGGATTGTGAATAAAATTTTAGTTGGAAGTGTCAAATTTTAATAAATTTATTTGAATTCAACTTCGATTTTTTGGGATTTTGTCCAGTATTTTTGGTGTAGGATGTATATTTGAGTAAATTTAGATGAAAATAACGACAATTTTTTGGATTGTGAAAAAAATTTTAGTTGGAAGTGTCAAATTTTAATATATTTATTTGAAACCAATTTCGATTATTTGGATTTTCTTGAGTATTTTTGTTGTAGGATCTACAATTGAGTAAATTTAGATGAAAATAACTTCAATTTTTAGGACTGAGAAAAATATTTTAGTTGGAAGTGTCAAATTTTAATAAATTTATTTGAAACCTACTTCGATTTTTCTCGACTATGTTGAGTTTTTGTGATAGAGAAGCTTAATTTGAGTAATTTCAGTTGAAATAACTTCGATTTTTTGGATTTTGTCACGATTTTTGTCAAATTTTAATAAATTTATTTGAAAGCAACTTGGAAAATTTTGGAATTAGTTGAGTATTTATGTTGTAGGATCTATATTTGAGTAAATTTAGATGAAAATATCTTCAATTTTGTGGATTGTGAAAAAAATTTTAGTTGGAAGTGTCAAATTTTAATAAATTTATTTGAATTCCACTTCGATTTTTTTGAATTTTGTCGAGTATTTTTGGTGTAGGATCTACAATTGAGTAAATTTAGATGAAAATAACTTCAATTTTTTGGATTGTGAATAAAATTTTAGTTGGAAGTGTCAAATTTTAATAAATTTATTTGAATTCCACTTCGATTTTTTTGAATTTTGTCGAGTATTTTTGGTGTAGGATGTATATTTGAGTAAATTTAGATGAAAATAACTTCGATTTTTTGGATTTTGTCACGATTTTTGTCAAATTTTAATAAATTTATTTGAAATCAACTAGGATAATTTTGGAATTTGTTGAGTATTTTTGTTGTAGGAACTATATTTGAGTAAATTTAGGTGAAAATATCTTCAATTTTTAGGATTGTGAAAAAAATTTTAGTTGGAAGTGTCAAATTTTAATAAATTTATTTGAAATCAACTTCGATTTTTTTGGATTTTGTTGAGTATTTTTGTTGTAGGGTCTATATTTGAGTAAATTTAGATGAAAATATCTTCAATTTTTTGGATTGTGAACAAATTTTAGTTGGAAGTGTCAAATTTTAATAAATTTATTTGAAACCAACTTTGATTTTTTGGATTTTCTTGAGTATTTTTGTTGTAGGATCTACAATTGAGTAAATTTAGATGAAAATAACTTCAATTTTTTGGATTGTGAATATAATTTTAGTTGGAAGTGTCAAATTTTAATAAATTCATTTGAATTCAACTTCGATTTTGTGAATTTTGTCGAGTATTTTTGGTGTAGGATGTATAATTGAGTAAATTTAGATGAAAATATCTTAAATTTTTAGGATTGTGAAAAAAATTTTAGTTGGAAGTGCCAAATTTTAATAAATTTATTTGAAACCAACTTCGATTTTTTGGATTTTCTTGAGTATTTTTGTTGTAGGATCTACAATTGAGTAAATTTAGATGAAAATAACTTCGATTTTTTGGATTATGTCACGAAGTTTGTCAAATTTTAATTAATTTATTTGAAATCAACTTGGATAATTTTGGAATTTGTTGAGTATTTATGTTGTAGGATCTATATTTGAGTAAATTTAGATGAAAATATCTTCAATTTTTTGGATTGTGAAAAAAATTTGAGTTGGAAGTGTCAAATTTTAATAAATTTATTTGAAACCAACTTCGATTTTTTGGATTTTCTTGAGTATTTTTGTTGTAGGATCTACAATTGAGTAAATTTAGATGAAAATAACTTCGATTTTTTGGATTGTGAAAAAAAATTTAGTTGGAAGTGTCAAATTTTAATAAAATTATTTGAAATCAACTTCGATTTTTTTGGATTTTGTTGAGTATTTTTGTTGTAGGGTCTATATTTGAGTAAATTTAGATGAAAATAACTTCAATTTTGTGGATTGTGAAAAAAATTTTAGTTGGAAGTGTCAAATTTTAATAAATTTATTTGATATCAACTTCGATTTTTTTTGATTTTGTCGAGTATTTTTGGTGTAGGATGTATATTTGAGTAAATTTAGATGAAAATAACTTCAATTTTTTGGATTGTGAAAAAAAGTTTAGTTGGAAGTGTCAAGTTTTAATAAATTTATTTGAAACCAACTTTGATTTTTTGGATTTTCTTGAGTATTTTTGGTGTAGGATCTACAATTGAGTAAATTTAGATGAAAATAACTTCGATTTTTTGGATTATGTCACGAAGTTTGTCAAATTTTAATTAATTTATTTGAAATCAACTTGGATAATTTTAAGAATTTGTTGAGTATTTATGTTGTAGGATCTATATTTGAGTAAATTTAGATGAAAATATCTTCAATTTTTTGGATTGTGAAAAAATTTTAGTTGGAAGTCTCAAATTTTAATAAATTCATTTGAATTCAACTTCGATTTTGTGAATTTTGTCGAGTATTTTTGGTGTAGGATGTATAATTGAGTAAATTTAGATGAAAATATCTTAAATTTTTAGGATTGTGAAAAAAATTTTAGTTGGAAGTGCCAAATTTTAATAAATTTATTTGAAACCAACTTCGATTTTTTGGATTTTCTTGAGTATTTTTGTTGTAGGATCTACAATTGAGTAAATTTAGATGAAAATAACTTCGATTTTTTGGATTATGTCACGAAGTTTGTCAAATTTTAATTAATTTATTTGAAATCAACTTGGATAATTTTGGAATTTGTTGAGTATTTATGTTGTAGGATCTATATTTGAGTAAATTTAGATGAAAATATCTTCAATTTTTTGGATTGTGAAAAAAATTTGAGTTGGAAGTGTCAAATTTTAATAAATTTATTTGAAACCAACTTCGATTTTTTGGATTTTCTTGAGTATTTTTGTTGTAGGATCTACAATTGAGTAAATTTAGATGAAAATAACTTCGATTTTTTGGATTATGTCACGAAGTTTGTCAAATTTTAATTAATTTATTTGAAATCAACTTGGTTAATTTTAAGAATTTGTTGAGTATTTATGTTGTAGGATCTATATTTGAGTAAATTTAGATGAAAATATCTTCAATTTTTTGGATTGTGAAAAAATTTTAGTTGGAAGTGTCAAATTTTAATAAATTTATTTGATATCAACTTCGATTTTTTTGGATTTTGTTGAGTATTTTTGTTGTAGGGTCTATATTTGAGTAAATTTAGATGAAAATAACTTCAATTTTGTGGATTGTGAATATAATTTTAGTTGGAAGTGTCAAATTTTAATAAATTTATTTGAAACCAACTTTGATTTTTTGGATTTTCTTGAGTATTTTTGTTGTAGGATCTACAATTGAGTAAATTTTGATGAAAATAACTTCAATTTTTTGGATTGTGAAAAAAATTTGAGTTGGAAGTGTCAAATTTTAATAAATTTATTTGAATTCAACTTCGATTTTGTGAATTTTGTCGAGTATTTATGGTGTAGGATGTATATTTGAGTAAATTTAGATGAAAATGACTTCCATTTTTAGGACTGAGAAAAATATTTTAGTTGGAAGTGTCAAATTTTAATAAATTTATTTGAAACCTACTTCGATTTTTCTCGACTATGTTGAGTTTTTTTGATAGAGAAGCTTAATTTGAGTAATTTCAGTTGAAATACCTTCGATTTTTTGGATTTTGTCACGATTTTTGTCAAATTTTAATAAATTTATTTGAAATCAACTTGGATAATTTTGGAATTTGTTGAGTATTTTTGTTGTAGGATCTATATTTGAGTAAATGTAGATGAAAATATCTTCAATTTTTTGGATTGTGAAAAAATTTTAGTTGGAAGTGTCAAATTTTAATAAATTTATTTGAAACCAACTTTGATTTTTTGGATTTTGTCGAGTATTTTTGGTGTAGGATGTATCTTTGAGTAAATTTAGATGAAAATAACTTCAATTTTTTGGATTGTGAAAAAAAGTTTAGTTGGAAGTGTCAAGTTTTAATACATTTATTTGAAACCAACTTCGATTTTTTGGATTTTCTTGAGTATTTTTGTTGTAGGATCTACAATTGAGTTAATTTAGATGAAAATAACTTCGATTTTTTGGATTTTGTCACGATTTTTGTCAAATTTTAATAAATTTATTTGAAATCAACTTGGATAATTTTGGAATTTGTTGAGTATTTTTGTTGTAGGAACTATATTTGAGTAAATTTAGGTGAAAATATCTTCAATTTTTAGGATTGTGAAAAAAATTTTAGTTGGAAGTGCCAAATTTTAATAAATTTTTTTGTAACCAACTTCAATTTTTTGGATTTTCATGAGTATTTTTGTTGTAGGATCTACAATTGAGTAAATTTACATGAAAATAACTTCAATTTTTTGGATTGTGAAAAAAAATTGAGTTGGAAGTGTCAAATTTTAATAAATTTATTTGAAACCAACTTCGATTTTTTGGATTTTCTTGAGTATTTTTGTTGTAGGATCTACAATTGAGTAAATTTTGATGAAAATAACTTCAATTTTTTGGATTGTGAAAAAAAATTTAGTTGGAAGTGTCCAATTTTAATAAAATTATTTGAAATCAACTTCGATTTTTTTGGATTTTGTTGAGTATTTTTGTTGTAGTGTCTATATTTGAGTAAATTTAGATGAAAATAACTTCAATTTTGTGGATTGTGAAAAAAATTTTAGTTGGAAGTGTCAAATTTAAATAAATTTATTTGATATCAACTTCGATTTTTTTTGGGTTTTGTCGAGTATTTTTGGTGTAGGATGTATATTTGAGTAAATTTAGATGAAAATAACTTCGATTTTTTGGATTATGTCACGAAGTTTGTCAAATTTTAATTAATTTATTTGAAATCAACTTGGATAATTTTGGAATTTGTTGAGTATTTATGTTGTAGGATCTATATTTGAGTAAATTTAGATGAAAATATCTTCAATTTTTTGGATTGTGAAAAAATTTTAGTTGGAAGTGTCAAATTTTAATAAATTTATTTGATATCAACTTCGATTTTTTTGGATTTTGTTGAGTATTTTTGTTGTAGGGTCTATATTTGAGTAAATTTAGATGAAAATAACTTCAATTTTGTGGATTGTGAAAAAAAGTTTAGTTGGAAGTGTCAAGTTTTAATAAATTTATTTGAAACCAACTTCGATTTTTTGGATTTTCTTGAGTATTTTTGGTGTAGGATCTACAATTGAGTAAATTTAGATGAAAATAACTTCGATTTTTTGGATTATGTCACGAAGTTTGTCAAATTTTAATTAATTTATTTGAAATCAACTTGGATAATTTTAAGAATTTGTTGAGTATTTATGTTGTAGGATCTATATTTGAGTAAATTTAGATGAAAATATCTTCAATTTTTTGGATTGTGAAAAAATTTTAGTTGGAAGTGTCAAATTTTAATAAATTTACTTGATATCAACTTCGATTTTTTTGGATTTTGTTGAGTATTTTTGTTGTAGGGTCTATATTTGAGTAAATTTAGATGAAAATAACTTCAATTTTGTGGATTGTGAAAAAAATTTTAGTTGGAAGTGTCAAATTTTAATAAATTTATTTGATATCAACTTCGATTTTTTTGGATTTTGTCGAGTATTTTTGGTGTAGGATGTATATTTGAGTAAATTTAGATGAAAATAACTTCAATTTTTTGGATTGTGAAAAAAAGTTTAGTAGGAAGTGTCAAGTTTTAATAAATTTATTTGAAACCAACTTCGATTTTTTGGATTTTCTTGAGTATTTTTGGTGCAGGATCTACAATTGAGTAAATTTAGATGAAAATAACTTCGATTTTTTGGATTATGTCACGAAGTTTGTCAAATTTTAATTAATTTATTTGAAATCAACTTGGATAATTTTAAGAATTTGTTGAGTATTTATGTTGTAGGATCTATATTTGAGTAAATTTAGATGAAAATATCTTCAATTTTTTGGATTGTGAAAAAATTTTAGTTGGAAGTGTCAAATTTTAATAAATTTATTTGATATCAACTTCGATTTTTTTGGATTTTGTCGAGTATTTTTGGTGTAGGATGTATATTTGAGTAAATTTAGATGAAAATAACTTCAATTTTTTGGATTGTGAAAAAAATTTGAGTTGGAAGTGTCAAATTTTAATAAATTTATTTGAAACCACCTTCGATTTTTTGGATTTTCTTGAGTATTTTTGTTGTAGGATCTACAATTGAGTAAATTTAGGAAAATATCTTCAATTTTTAGGATTGTGAAAAAAATTTTAGTTGGAAGTGCCATATTTTAATAAATTTTTTTGTAACCAACTTCGATTTTTTGGATTTTCTTGAGTATTTTTGGTGTAGGATCTACAATTGAGTAAATTTAGATGAAAATAACTTCGATTTTTTGGATTATGTCACGAAGTTTGTCAAATTTTAATTAATTTATTTGAAATCAACTTGGATAATTTTGGAATTTGTTGAGTATTTATGTTGTAGGAACTATATTTGAGTAAATTTAGGAAAATATCTTCAATTTTTAGGATTGTGAAAAAAATTTTAGTTGGAAGTGCCATATTTTAATAAATTTTTTTGTAACCAACTTCGATTTTTTGGATTTTCTTGAGTATTTTTGGTGTAGGATCTACAATTGAGTAAATTTAGATGAAAATAACTTCGATTTTTTGGATTATGTCACGAAGTTTGTCAAATTTTAATTAATTTATTTGAAATCAACTTGGATAATTTTGGAATTTGTTGAGTATTTATGTTGTAGGATCTATATTTGAGTAAATTTAGATGAAAATATCTTCAATTTTTTGGATTGTGAACAAATTTTAGTTGGAAGTGTCAAATTTTAATAAATTTATTTGAAACCAACTTCGATTTTTTGGATTTTCTTGAGTATTTTTGTTGTAGGATCTACAATTGAGTAAATTTAGATGAAAATAACTTCAATTTTATGGATTGTGAAAAAAAATTTAGTTGGAAGTGTCAAATTTTAATAAATTTATTTGAAACCAACTTCGATTTTTTTATTTTCTTGAGTATTTTTGTTGTAGGATCTACAATTGAGTAAATTTAGATGAAAATAACGACAATTTTTTGGATTCTGAAAAAAAAATTTACTTGGAAGTGTAAAATTTTAATAAATTTATTTGAAACCAACTTCGATTATTTTGGATTTTCTTGAGTATTTTTGTTGTAGGATCTACAATTGAGTTAATTTAGATGAAAATAACTTCAATTTTTTGGATTGTGAATATAATTTTAGTTGGAAGTGTCAAATTTTAATAAATTTATTTGAATTCAACTTCGATTTTTTTGAATTTTGTCGAGTATTTTTGGTGTAGGATGTATATTTGAGTAAATTTAGATGAAAATATCTTAAATTTTTAGGATTGTGAAAAAAATTTTAGTTGGAAGTGCCAAATTTTAATAAATTTATTTGAATCAAACTTCGATTTTTCGGATATTTATGGAGTATTTTTGTTTCAGGATCTACAATTGAGTAAATTTAGATGAAAATAACTTCAATTTTTAGGACTGAGAAAAATATTTTAGTTGGAAGTGTCAAATTTTAATAAATTTATTTGAAACCTACTTCGATTTTTCTCGACTATGTTGAGTTTTTTTGAAAGAGAAAAAGCTTAATTTGAGTAATTTCAATTGAAATAACTTCGATTTTTTGGATTTTGTCACGATTTTTGTCAAATTTTAATAAATTTATTTGAAATCAACTTGGATAATTTTGGAATTTGATGAGTATTTTTGTTGTAGGAACTATATTTGAGTAAATTTAGGTGAAAATATCTTCAATTTTTAGGATTGTGAAAAAAATTTTAGTTGGAAGTGCCAAATTTTAATAAATTTTTTTGTAACCAACTTCGATTTTTTGGATTTTCTTGAGTATTTTTGGTGTAGGATCTACAATTGAGTAAATTTAGATGAAAATAACTTCAATTTTTAGGACTGAGAAAAATATTTTAGTTGGAAGTGTCAAATTTTAATAAATTTATTTGAAACCTACTTCGATTTTTCTCGACTATGTTGAGTTTTTTTGAAAGAGAAAAAGCTTAATTTGAGTAATTTCAATTGAAATAACTTCGATTTTTTGGATTATGTCACGAAGTTTGTCAAATTTTAATTAATTTATTTGAAATCAACTTGGATAATTTTAAGAATTTGTTGAGTATTTATGTTGTAGGATCTATATTTGAGTAAATTTAGATGAAAATATCTTCAATTTTTTGGATTGTGAAAAAATTTTAGTTGGAAGTGTCAAATTTTAATAAATTTATTTGATATCAACTTCGATTTTTTTGGATTTTGTTGAGTATTTTTGTTGTAGGGTCTATATTTGAGTAAATTTAGATGAAAATAACTTCAATTTTGTGGATTGTGAATATAATTTTAGTTGGAAGTGTCAAATTTTAATAAATTTATTTGAAACCAACTTTGATTTTTTGGATTTTCTTGAGTATTTTTGTTGTAGGATCTACAATTGAGTAAATTTTGATGAAAATAACTTCAATTTTTTGGATTGTGAAAAAAATTTGAGTTGGAAGTGTCAATTTTTAATAAATTTATTTGAATTCAACTTCGATTTTGTGAATTTTGTCGAGTATTTATGGTGTAGGATGTATATTTGAGTAAATTTAGATGAAAATGACTTCCATTTTTAGGACTGAGAAAAATATTTTAGTTGGAAGTGTCAAATTTTAATAAATTTATTTGAAACCTACTTCGATTTTTCTCGACTATGTTGAGTTTTTTTGATAGAGAAGCTTAATTTGAGTAATTTCAGTTGAAATACCTTCGATTTTTTGGATTTTGTCACGATTTTTGTCAAATTTTAATAAATTTATTTGAAATCAACTTGGATAATTTTGGAATTTGTTGAGTATTTTTGTTGTAGGATCTATATTTGAGTAAATGTAGATGAAAATATCTTCAATTTTTTGGATTGTGAAAAAATTTTAGTTGGAAGTGTCAAATTTTAATAAATTTATTTGAAACCAACTTTGATTTTTTGGATTTTGTCGAGTATTTTTGGTGTAGGATGTATCTTTGAGTAAATTTAGATGAAAATAACTTCAATTTTTTGGATTGTGAAAAAAAGTTTAGTTGGAAGTGTCAAGTTTTAATACATTTATTTGAAACCAACTTCGATTTTTTGGATTTTCTTGAGTATTTTTGTTGTAGGATCTACAATTGAGTTAATTTAGATGAAAATAACTTCGATTTTTTGGATTTTGTCACGATTTTTGTCAAATTTTAATAAATTTATTTGAAATCAACTTGGATAATTTTGGAATTTGTTGAGTATTTTTGTTGTAGGAACTATATTTGAGTAAATTTAGGTGAAAATATCTTCAATTTTTAGGATTGTGAAAAAAATTTTAGTTGGAAGTGCCAAATTTTAATAAATTTTTTTGTAACCAACTTCAATTTTTTGGATTTTCATGAGTATTTTTGTTGTAGGATCTACAATTGAGTAAATTTACATGAAAATAACTTCAATTTTTTGGATTGTGAAAAAAAATTGAGTTGGAAGTGTCAAATTTTAATAAATTTATTTGAAACCAACTTCGATTTTTTGGATTTTCTTGAGTATTTTTGTTGTAGGATCTACAATTGAGTAAATTTTGATGAAAATAACTTCAATTTTTTGGATTGTGAAAAAAAATTTAGTTGGAAGTGTCCAATTTTAATAAAATTATTTGAAATCAACTTCGATTTTTTTGGATTTTGTTGAGTATTTTTGTTGTAGTGTCTATATTTGAGTAAATTTAGATGAAAATAACTTCAATTTTGTGGATTGTGAAAAAAATTTTAGTTGGAAGTGTCAAATTTAAATAAATTTATTTGATATCAACTTCGATTTTTTTTGGGTTTTGTCGAGTATTTTTGGTGTAGGATGTATATTTGAGTAAATTTAGATGAAAATAACTTCGATTTTTTGGATTATGTCACGAAGTTTGTCAAATTTTAATTAATTTATTTGAAATCAACTTGGATAATTTTGGAATTTGTTGAGTATTTATGTTGTAGGATCTATATTTGAGTAAATTTAGATGAAAATATCTTCAATTTTTTGGATTGTGAAAAAATTTTAGTTGGAAGTGTCAAATTTTAATAAATTTATTTGATATCAACTTCGATTTTTTTGGATTTTGTTGAGTATTTTTGTTGTAGGGTCTATATTTGAGTAAATTTAGATGAAAATAACTTCAATTTTGTGGATTGTGAAAAAAAGTTTAGTTGGAAGTGTCAAGTTTTAATAAATTTATTTGAAACCAACTTCGATTTTTTGGATTTTCTTGAGTATTTTTGGTGTAGGATCTACAATTGAGTAAATTTAGATGAAAATAACTTCGATTTTTTGGATTATGTCACGAAGTTTGTCAAATTTTAATTAATTTATTTGAAATCAACTTGGATAATTTTAAGAATTTGTTGAGTATTTATGTTGTAGGATCTATATTTGAGTAAATTTAGATGAAAATATCTTCAATTTTTTGGATTGTGAAAAAATTTTAGTTGGAAGTGTCAAATTTTAATAAATTTACTTGATATCAACTTCGATTTTTTTGGATTTTGTTGAGTATTTTTGTTGTAGGGTCTATATTTGAGTAAATTTAGATGAAAATAACTTCAATTTTGTGGATTGTGAAAAAAATTTTAGTTGGAAGTGTCAAATTTTAATAAATTTATTTGATATCAACTTCGATTTTTTTGGATTTTGTCGAGTATTTTTGGTGTAGGATGTATATTTGAGTAAATTTAGATGAAAATAACTTCAATTTTTTGGATTGTGAAAAAAAGTTTAGTAGGAAGTGTCAAGTTTTAATAAATTTATTTGAAACCAACTTCGATTTTTTGGATTTTCTTGAGTATTTTTGGTGCAGGATCTACAATTGAGTAAATTTAGATGAAAATAACTTCGATTTTTTGGATTATGTCACGAAGTTTGTCAAATTTTAATTAATTTATTTGAAATCAACTTGGATAATTTTAAGAATTTGTTGAGTATTTATGTTGTAGGATCTATATTTGAGTAAATTTAGATGAAAATATCTTCAATTTTTTGGATTGTGAAAAAATTTTAGTTGGAAGTGTCAAATTTTAATAAATTTATTTGATATCAACTTCGATTTTTTTGGATTTTGTCGAGTATTTTTGGTGTAGGATGTATATTTGAGTAAATTTAGATGAAAATAACTTCAATTTTTTGGATTGTGAAAAAAATTTGAGTTGGAAGTGTCAAATTTTAATAAATTTATTTGAAACCACCTTCGATTTTTTGGATTTTCTTGAGTATTTTTGTTGTAGGATCTACAATTGAGTAAATTTAGATGAAAATAACTTCAATTTTTTGGATTGTGAAAAAAATTTGAGTTGGAAGTGTCAAGTTTTAATAAATTTATTTGAATTCTACTTCGATTTTTTTGAATTTTGTCGAGTATTTTTGGTGTAGGATGTATATTTAAGTAAATTTTGATGAAAATAACTTCGATTTTTTGGATTTTGTCACGATTTTTGTCAAATTTTAATAAATTTATTTGAAATCAACTTGGATAATTTTGGAATTTGTTGAGTATTTTTGTTGTAGGAACTATATTTGAGTAAATTTAGGAAAATATCTTCAATTTTTAGGATTGTGAAAAAAATTTTAGTTGGAAGTGCCATATTTTAATAAATTTTTTTGTAACCAACTTCGATTTTTTGGATTTTCTTGAGTATTTTTGGTGTAGGATCTACAATTGAGTAAATTTAGATGAAAATAACTTCGATTTTTTGGATTATGTCACGAAGTTTGTCAAATTTTAATTAATTTATTTGAAATCAACTTGGATAATTTTGGAATTTGTTGAGTATTTATGTTGTAGGATCTATATTTGAGTAAATTTAGATGAAAATATCTTCAATTTTTTGGATTGTGAACAAATTTTAGTTGGAAGTGTCAAATTTTAATAAATTTATTTGAAACCAACTTCGATTTTTTGGATTTTCTTGAGTATTTTTGTTGTAGGATCTACAATTGAGTAAATTTAGATGAAAATAACTTCAATTTTATGGATTGTGAAAAAAAATTTAGTTGGAAGTGTCAAATTTTAATAAATTTATTTGAAACCAACTTCGATTTTTTTATTTTCTTGAGTATTTTTGTTGTAGGATCTACAATTGAGTAAATTTAGATGAAAATAACGACAATTTTTTGGATTCTGAAAAAAAAATTTACTTGGAAGTGTAAAATTTTAATAAATTTATTTGAAACCAACTTCGATTATTTTGGATTTTCTTGAGTATTTTTGTTGTAGGATCTACAATTGAGTTAATTTAGATGAAAATAACTTCAATTTTTTGGATTGTGAATATAATTTTAGTTGGAAGTGTCAAATTTTAATAAATTTATTTGAATTCAACTTCGATTTTTTTGAATTTTGTCGAGTATTTTTGGTGTAGGATGTATATTTGAGTAAATTTAGATGAAAATATCTTAAATTTTTAGGATTGTGAAAAAAATTTTAGTTGGAAGTGCCAAATTTTAATAAATTTATTTGAATCAAACTTCGATTTTTCGGATATTTATGGAGTATTTTTGTTTCAGGATCTACAATTGAGTAAATTTAGATGAAAATAACTTCAATTTTTAGGACTGAGAAAAATATTTTAGTTGGAAGTGTCAAATTTTAATAAATTTATTTGAAACCTACTTCGATTTTTTTGAATTTTGTCGAGTATTTTTGGTGTAGGATGTATATTTGAGTAAATTTAGATGAAAATATCTTAAATTTTTAGGATTGTGAAAAAAATTTTAGTTGGAAGTGCCAAATTTTAATAAATTTATTTGAATCAAACTTCGATTTTTCGGATATTTATGGAGTATTTTTGTTTCAGGATCTACAATTGAGTAAATTTAGATGAAAATAACTTCAATTTTTAGGACTGAGAAAAATATTTTAGTTGGAAGTGTCAAATTTTAATAAATTTATTTGAAACCTACTTCGATTTTTCTCGACTATGTTGAGTTTTTTTGAAAGAGAAAAAGCTTAATTTGAGTAATTTCAATTGAAATAACTTCGATTTTTTGGATTTTGTCACGATTTTTGTCAAATTTTAATAAATTTATTTGAAATCAACTTGGATAATTTTGGAATTTGATGAGTATTTTTGTTGTAGGAACTATATTTGAGTAAATTTAGGTGAAAATATCTTCAATTTTTAGGATTGTGAAAAAAATTTTAGTTGGAAGTGCCAAATTTTAATAAATTTTTTTGTAACCAACTTCGATTTTTTGGATTTTCTTGAGTATTTTTGGTGTAGGATCTACAATTGAGTAAATTTAGATGAAAATAACTTCAATTTTTAGGACTGAGAAAAATATTTTAGTTGGAAGTGTCAAATTTTAATAAATTTATTTGAAACCTACTTCGATTTTTCTCGACTATGTTGAGTTTTTTTGAAAGAGAAAAAGCTTAATTTGAGTAATTTCAATTGAAATAACTTCGATTTTTTGGATTATGTCACGAAGTTTGTCAAATTTTAATTAATTTATTTGAAATCAACTTGGATAATTTTAAGAATTTGTTGAGTATTTATGTTGTAGGATCTATATTTGAGTAAATTTAGATGAAAATAACTTCAATTTTTTGGATTGTGAATATAATTTTAGTTGGAAGTGTCAAATTTTAATAAATTTATTTGAATTCAACTTCGATTTTTTTGGATTTTGTCGAGTATTTTTGGTGTAGGATGTATATTTGAGTAAATTTAGATGAAAATATCTTAAATTTTTAGGATTGTGAAAAAAATTTTAGTTGGAAGTGCCAAATTTTAATAAATTTATTTGAATCAAACTTCGATTTTTCGGATATTTATGGAGTATTTTTGTTTCAGGATCTACAATTGAGTAAATTTAGATGAAAATAACTTCAATTTTTAGGACTGAGAAAAATATTTTAGTTGGAAGTGTCAAATTTTAATAAATTTATTTGAAACCTACTTCGATTTTTCTCGACTATGTTGAGTTTTTTTGAAAGAGAAAAAGCTTAATTTGAGTAATTTCAATTGAAATAACTTCGATTTTTTGGATTTTGTCACGATTTTTGTCAAATTTTAATAAATTTATTTGAAATCAACTTGGATAATTTTGGAATTTGATGAGTATTTTTGTTGTAGGAACTATATTTGAGTAAATTTAGGTGAAAATATCTTCAATTTTTAGGATTGTGAAAAAAATTTTAGTTGGAAGTGCCAAATTTTAATAAATTTTTTTGTAACCAACTTCGATTTTTTGGATTTTCTTGAGTATTTTTGGTGTAGGATCTACAATTGAGTAAATTTAGATGAAAATAACTTCGATTTTTTGGATTATGTCACGATTTTTGTCAAATTTTAATAAATTTATTTGAAATCAACTTGGATAATTTTGGAATTTGTTGAGTATTTTTGTTGTAGGATCTATATTTGAGTAAATTTAGATGAAAATATCTTCAATTTTTAGGATTGTGAAAAAAAATTTAGTTGCAAGTGTCAAATTTTAATAAATTTATTTGAAATCAACTTCGATTTTATTGGATTTTGTCGAATATTTTTGTTGTAGGATCTATATTTGAGTAAATTTAGATGAAAATAACTTCAATTTTTAGGACTGAGAAAAATATGTTAGTTGGAAGTGTCAAATTTTAATAAATTCATTTGAAACCTACTTCGATTTTTCTCGACTATGTTGAGTTTTTTTGATAGAGAAGCTTAATTTGAGTAATTTCAGTAGAAATAACTTCAATTTTTTGGATTTTGTCACGATTTTTGTCAAATTTTAATAAATTTATTTGAAATCAACTTGGATAATTTTGGAATTTGTTGAGTATTTTTGTTGTAGGATCTATATTTGAGTAAATTTAGATGAAAATATCTTCAATTTTTTGGATTGTGAAAAAATTTTAGTTGGAAGTGTCAAATTTTAATAAATTTATTTGAATCAAACTTCGATTTTTCGGATATTTATGGAGTATTTTTGTTTCAGGATCTACAATTGAGTAAATTTAGATGAAAATAACTTCAATTTTTAGGACTGAGAAAAATATTTTAGTTGGAAGTGTCTAATTTTAATAAATTTATTTGAAACCTACTTCGATTTTTCTCGACTATGTTGAGTTTTTTTGAAAGAGAAAAAGCTTAATTTGAGTAATTTCAATTGAAATAACTTCGATTTTTTGGATTTTGTCACGATTTTTGTCAAATTTTAATAAATTTATTTGAAATCAACTTGGATAATTTTGGAATTTGATGAGTATTTTTGTTGTAGGAACTATATTTGAGTAAATTTAGGTGAAAATATCTTCAATTTTTAGGATTGTGAAAAAAATTTTAGTTGGAAGTGCCAAATTTTAATAAATTTTTTTGTAACCAACTTCGATTTTTTGGATTTTCTTGAGTATTTTTGGTGTAGGATCTACAATTGAGTAAATTTAGATGAAAATAACTTCGATTTTTTGGATTATGTCACGATTTTTGTCAAATTTTAATAAATTTATTTGAAATCAACTTGGATAATTTTGGAATTTGTTGAGTATTTTTGTTGTAGGATCTATATTTGAGTAAATTTAGATGAAAATATCTTCAATTTTTAGGATTGTGAAAAAAAATTTTGTTGCAAGTGTCAAATTTTAATAAATTTATTTGAAATCAACTTCGATTTTATTGGATTTTGTCGAATATTTTTGTTGTAGGATCTATATTTGAGTAAATTTAGATGAAAATAACTTCAATTTTTAGGACTGAGAAAAATATGTTAGTTGGAAGTGTCAAATTTTAATAAATTCATTTGAAACCTACTTCGATTTTTCTCGACTATGTTGAGTTTTTTTGATAGAGAAGCTTAATTTGAGTAATTTCAGTAGAAATAACTTCAATTTTTTGGATTTTGTCACGATTTTTGTCAAATTTTAATAAATTTATTTGAAATCAACTTGGATAATTTTGGAATTTGTTGAGTATTTTTGTTGTAGGATCTATATTTGAGTAAATTTAGATGAAAATATCTTCAATTTTTTGGATTGTGAAAAAATTTTAGTTGGAAGTGTCAAATTTTAATAAATTTATTTGAAATCAATTTGGATTATTTTGGAGTTTGTCGAGTATTTTTGGTGTAGGATGTATATTTGAGTAAATTTAGATGAAAATAACGACAATTTTTTGGATTGTGAAAAAAAATTTTAGTTGGAAGTGTCAAATTTTAACAAATTTATTTGAAACCAACTTCGATTTTTTGGATTTTCTTGAGTATTTTTGTTGTAGGATCTACAATTGAGTAAATTTAGATGAAAATAACTTCAATTTTATGGATTGTGAAAAAAAATTTAGTTGGAAGTGTCAAATTTTAATAAAATTATTTGAAACCAACTTCGATTTTTTGGATTTTTTTGAGTATTCTTGGTGTAGGATGTATATTTGAGTAAATTTAGATGAAAATAACGACAATTTTTTGGATTCTGAAAAAAAAATTTACTTGGAAGTGTAAAATTTTGATAAATTTATTTGAAACCAACTTCGATTTTTTTGGATTTTCTTGAGTATTTTTGTTGTAGGATCTACAATTGAGTAAATTTAGATGAAAATAACTTCAATTTTTTGGATTGTGAAAAAAAATTTAGTTGGAAGTGTCAAATTTTAATAAAATTATTTGAAATCAACTTCGATTTTTTTGGATTTTGTTGAGTATTTTTGTTGTAGGGTCTATATTTGAGTAAATTTAGATGAAAATAACTTCAATTTTGTGGATTGTGAAAAAAATTTTAATTGGAAGTGTCAAATTTTAATAAATTTATTTGAAACCAACTTCGATTATTTTGGATTTTCTTGAGTATTTTTGTTGTAGGATCTACAATTGAGTAAATTTAGATGAAAATAACTTCAATTTTTTGGATTGTGAATATAATTTTAGTTGGAAGTGTCAAATTTTAATAAATTTATTTGAATTCAACTTCGATTTTTTTGAATTTTGTCGAGTATTTTTGGTGTAGGATGTATATTTGAGTAAATTTAGATGAAAATATCTTAAATTTTTAGGATTGTGAAAAAAATTTTAGTTGGAAGTGCCAAATTTTAATAAATTTATTTGAATCAAACTTCGATTTTTCGGATATTTATGGAGTATTTTTGTTTCAGGATCTACAATTGAGTAAATTTAGATGAAAATAACTTCAATTTTTAGGACTGAGAAAAATATTTTAGTTGGAAGTGTCAAATTTTAATAAATTTATTTGAAACCTACTTCGATTTTTCTCGACTATGTTGAGTTTTTTTGAAAGAGAAAAAGCTTAATTTGAGTAATTTCAATTGAAATAACTTCGATTTTTTGGATTTTGTCACGATTTTTGTCAAATTTTAATAAATTTATTTGAAATCAACTTGGATAATTTTGGAATTTGATGAGTATTTTTGTTGTAGGAACTATATTTGAGTAAATTTAGGTGAAAATATCTTCAATTTTTAGGATTGTGAAAAAAATTTTAGTTGGAAGTGCCAAATTTTAATAAATTTTTTTGTAACCAACTTCGATTTTTTGGATTTTCTTGAGTATTTTTGGTGTAGGATCTACAATTGAGTAAATTTAGATGAAAATAACTTCGATTTTTTGGATTATGTCACGATTTTTGTCAAATTTTAATAAATTTATTTGAAATCAACTTGGATAATTTTGGAATTTGTTGAGTATTTTTGTTGTAGGATCTATATTTGAGTAAATTTAGATGAAAATATCTTCAATTTTTAGGATTGTGAAAAAAAATTTTGTTGCAAGTGTCAAATTTTAATAAATTTATTTGAAATCAACTTCGATTTTATTGGATTTTGTCGAATATTTTTGTTGTAGGATCTATATTTGAGTAAATTTAGATGAAAATAACTTCAATTTTTAGGACTGAGAAAAATATGTTAGTTGGAAGTGTCAAATTTTAATAAATTCATTTGAAACCTACTTCGATTTTTCTCGACTATGTTGAGTTTTTTTGATAGAGAAGCTTAATTTGAGTAATTTCAGTAGAAATAACTTCAATTTTTTGGATTTTGTCACGATTTTTGTCAAATTTTAATAAATTTATTTGAAATCAACTTGGATAATTTTGGAATTTGTTGAGTATTTTTGTTGTAGGATCTATATTTGAGTAAATTTAGATGAAAATATCTTCAATTTTTTGGATTGTGAAAAAATTTTAGTTGGAAGTGTCAAATTTTAATAAATTTATTTGAAATCAATTTGGATTATTTTGGAGTTTGTCGAGTATTTTTGGTGTAGGATGTATATTTGAGTAAATTTAGATGAAAATAACTTCAATTTTGTGGATTGTGAAAAAAATTTTAGTTGGAAGTGTCAAATTTTAATAAATTTATTTGATATCAACTTCGATTTTTTTGGATTTTGTCGAGTATTTTTGGTGTAGGATGTATATTTGAGTAAATTTAGATGAAAATAACTTCAATTTTTTGGATTGTGAAAAAAATTTTAGTTGGAAGTGCCAAATTTTAATAAATTTATTTGAATCAAACTTCGATTTTTCGGATATTTATGGAGTATTTTTGTTTCAGGATCTACAATTGAGTAAATTTAGATGAAAATAACTTCAATTTTTAGGACTGAGAAAAATATTTTAGTTGGAAGTGTCAAATTTTAATAAATTTATTTGAAACCTACTTCGATTTTTCTCGACTATGTTGAGTTTTTTTGAAAGAGAAAAAGCTTAATTTGAGTAATTTCAATTGAAATAACTTCGATTTTTTGGATTTTGTCACGATTTTTGTCAAATTTTAATAAATTTATTTGAAATCAACTTCGATTTTTTTGGATTTTGTTGAGTATTTTTGTTGTAGGGTCTATATTTGAGTAAATTTAGATGAAAATAACTTCAATTTTGTGGATTGTGAAAAAAATTTTAGTTGGAAGTGTCAAATTTTAATAAATTTATTTGAAACCAACTTCGATTTTTTGGATTTTCTTGAGTATTTTTGTTGTAGGATCTACAATGGAGTAAATTTAGATGAAAATAACTTCGATTTTTTGGATTTTGTCACGATTTTTGTCAAATTTTAATAAATTTATTTGAAATCAACTTGGATAATTTTGGAATTTGTTGAGTATTTTTGTTGTAGGAACTATATTTGAGTAAATTTAGGTGAAAATATCTTCAATTTTTAGGATTGTGAAAAAAATTTTAGTTGGAAGTGCCAAATTTTAATAAATTTTTTTGTAACCAACTTCGATTTTTGGGATTTTCTTGAGTATTTTTGTTGTAGGATCTACAATTGAGTAAATTTAGATGAAAATAACTTCAATTTTTTGGATTGTGAAAAAAATTTGAGTTGGAAGTGTCAAATTTTAATAAATTTATTTGAAACCACCTTCGATTTTTTGGATTTTCTTGAGTATTTTTGTTGTAGGATCTACAATTGAGTAAATTTTGATGAAAATAACTTCAATTTTTTGGATTGTGAAAAAAAATTTAGTTGGAAGTGTCAAATTTTAATAAATTTATTTGAAACCAACTTCGATTTTTTGGATTTTCTTGAGTATTTTTGTTGTAGGATCTACAATTGAGTAAATTTTGATGAAAATAACTTCAATTTTTTGGATTGTGAAAAAAAATTTAGTTGGAAGTGTCAAATTTTAATAAAATTATTTGAAATCAACTTCGATTTTTTTGGATTTTGTTGAGTATTTTTGTTGTAGGGTCTATATTTGAGTAAATTTAGATGAAAATAACTTCAATTTTGTGGATTGTGAATATAATTTTAGTTGGAAGTGTCAAATTTTAATAAATTTATTTGAAATCAACTTCGATTTTTTTGGATTTTGTTGAGTATTTTTGTTGTAGGGTCTATATTTGAGTAAATTTAGATGAAAATATCTTCAATTTTTTGGATTGTGAAAAAATTTTAGTTGGAAGTGTCAAATTTTAATAAATTTATTTGAATTCAACTTCGATTTTTTTGAATTTTGTCGAGTATTTTTGGTGTAGGATGTATATTTGAGTAAATTTAGATGAAAATATCTTAAATTTTTAGGATTGTGAAAAAAATTTTAGTTGGAAGTGCCAAATTTTAATAAATTTATTTGAATCAATCTTCGATTTTTCGGATTTTTATGGAGTATTTTTGTTTCAGGATCTACAATTGAGTAAATTTAGATGAAAATAACTTCAATTTTTAGGACTGAGAAAAATATTTTAGTTGGAAGCGTCAAATGCGAATAAATTTATTTGAAACCTACTTCGATTTTTCTCGACTATGTTGAGTTTTTTTGATAGAGAAGCTTCATTTGAGTAATTTCAGTTGAAATAACTTCGATTTTTTGGATTTTGTCACGATTTTTGTCAAATTTTAATAAATTTATTTGAAATCAACTTGGATAATTTTGGAATTTGATGAGTATTTATGTTGTAGGATCTATATTTGAGTAAATTTAGATGAAAATATCTTCAATTTTTTGGATTGTGAAAAAATTTTAGTTGGATGTGTCAAATTTTAATAAATTTATTTGAAACCAACTTTGATTTTTTGGATTTTCTTGAGTATTTTTGTTGTAGGATCTACAATTGAGTAAATTTAGATGAAAATAACTTCAATTTTATGGATTGTGAAAAAAAATTTAGTTGGAAGTGTCAAATTTTAATAAATTTATTTGAAATCAATTTAGATTATTTTGGATTTTGTTGACAATTTTTGTTGTAGGATCTATATTTGAGTAAATTTAGATGAAAATAACTTAAATTTTTAGGATTGTGAAAAAAATTTTAGTTGGAAGTGCCAAATTTTAATAAATTTATTTGAAACCAACTTCGATTTTTTGGATTTTCTTGAGTATTTTTGTTGTAGGATCTACAATTGAGTAAATTTAGATGAAAATAACTTCAATTTTATGGATTGTGAAAAAAAATTTAGTTGGAAGTGTCAAATTTTAATAAATTTATTTGAAACCTACTTCGATTTTTCTCGACTATGTTGAGTTTTTTTGATAGAGAAGCTTAATTTGGGTAATTTCAGTTGAAATAACTTCGATTTTTTGGATTTGGTCACGATTTTTGTCAAATTTTAATAAATTTATTTGAAATCAACTTGGATAATTTTAGAATTTGTTGAGTATTTTTGTTGTAGGATCTATATTTGAGTAAATTTAGTTGAAAATATCTTCAATTTTTAAGATTGTGAAAAAAATTTTAGTTGGAAGTGTCAAATTTTAATAAATTTATTTGAAATCAACTTCGATTTTATTGGATTTTGTCGAGTATTTTTGTTGTAGGATCTATATTTGAGTAAATTTAGATGAAAATAACTTCAATTTTTTGGATTGTGAAAAATATTTTAGTTGGAAGTGTCAAATTTTAATAAATTTATTTGAAATCAACTTCGATTATTTTGAATTTTGTTCAGTATTTTTGTTGTAGGATGTATTTTTGAGTAAATTTAGATGAAAATATCGACAATTTTTTGGATTGTGAAAAAAATTTGAGTTGGAAATGTCAAATTTTAATAAATTTATTTGAAACCTACTTCGATTTTTCTCGACTATGTTGAGTTTTTTTGATAGAGAAGCTTAATTTGAGTAATTTCAGTTGAAATAACTTCAATTTTTTGGATTTTGTCACGATTTTTGTCAAATTTTAATAAATTTATTTGAAATCAACTTGGATAATTTTGGAATTTGTTGAGTATTTTTGTTGTAGGATCTATATTTGAGTAAATTTAGATGAAAATAACTTCAATTTTATGGATTGTGAAAAAAAATTTAGTTGGTAGTGTCAAATTTTAATAAATTTATTTGAAACCAACATCGATTTTTTGGATTTTCTTGAGTATTTTTGTTGTAGGATCTACAATTGAGTAAATTTAGATGAAAATAACTTCGATTTTTTGGATTTTGTCTCGATTTTTGTCAAATTTTAATAAATTTATTTGAAATCAACTTGGATAATTTTGGATTTTATCGAGTATTTTTGGTGTAGGATCTATATTTGAGTAAATGTAGATGAAAATATCTTCAATTTTTAGGATTGTGAAAAAAATTTTAGTTGGAAGTGTCAAATTTTAATAAATTTATTTGAAATCAACTTCGATTTTATTGGGATTTGATGAGTATTTTTGTTGTAGGATCTATATTTGAGTAAATTTAGATGTAAATATCTTCAATTTTTTGGATTGTAAAAAATTTTGAGTTGGAAGTGTCAAATTTTAATAAATTTATTTGAAACCAACTTCGATTTTTTGGATTTTCTTGAGTATTTTTGTTGTAGGATCTACAATTGAGTAAATTTAGATGAAAATAACTTCGATTTTTTGGATTTTGTCACGATTTTTGTCAAATTTTGATAAATTTATTTGAAATCAACTTGGATAATTTTGGATTTTGTGGAGTATTTTTGGTGTAGGATCTATATTTGAGTAAATTTAGATGAAAATATCTTCAATTTTTAGGATTGTGAAAAAAATTTTAGTTGGAAGTGTCAAATTTTAATAAATTTATTTGAAATCAACTTCGATTTTATTGGATTTTGTCGAGTATTTTTTTTGTAGGATCTATATTTGAGTAAATTTAGATGAAAATAACTTCAATTTTTTGGATTGTGAAAAATATTTTAGTTGGAAGTGTCAAATTTTAATAAATTTATTTGAAATCAACTTGAATTATTTTGGATTTTGTTGAGTGTTTTTGTTGTAGGATCTATATTTGAGTATATTTAGATGAAAATAACGACAATTTTTTGGATTGTGAAAAATATTTTAGTTGGAAGTGTCCAATTTTAATAAATTTATTTGAAATCAACTTCGATTTTTTGGATTTTCTTGAGTATTTTTGTTGTTGGATCTACAATTGAGTAAATTTAGATGAAAATAACATCAATTTTATGGATTGTGAAAAAAAATTTATTTGGAAGTGTCAAATTTTAATAAATTTATTTGAAACCAACTTTGATTTTTTGGATTTTCTTGAGTATTTTTGTTGTAGGATCTACAATTGAGTAAATTTAGATGAAAATATCTTCAATTTTTAGGATTGTGAAAAGAATTTTAGTTGGAAGCGTCAAATTTTAATAAATTTATTTGAACTCAACTTGGATAATTTTGGAATTTGTTGAGTATTTTTGTTGTAGGATCTATATTTGAGTAAATTTAGATGAAAATAACTTCAATTTTATGGATTGTGAAAAAAATTTAGTTGGTAGTGTCAAATTTTAATAAATTTATTTGAAACCAACATCGATTTTTTGGATTTTCTTGAGTATTTTTGTTGTAGGATCTACAATTGAGTAAATTTAGATGAAAATAACTTCAATTTTTAGGACTGAGAAAAATATTTTAGTTGGAAGTGTCAAATTTTAATAAATTTATTTGAAACCTACTTCGATTTTTCTCGACTATGTTGAGTTTTTTTGAAAGAGAAAAAGCTTAATTTGAGTAATTTCAATTGAAATAACTTCGATTTTTTGGATTTTGTCACGATTTTTGTCAAATTTTAATAAATTTATTTGAAATCAACTTGGATAATTTTGGAATTTGATGAGTATTTTTGTTGTAGGAACTATATTTGAGTAAATTTAGGTGAAAATATCTTCAATTTTTAGGATTGTGAAAAAAATTTTAGTTGGAAGTGCCAAATTTTAATAAATTTTTTTGTAACCAACTTCGATTTTTGGGATTTTCTTGAGTATTTTTGTTGTAGGATCTACAATTGAGTAAATTTAGATGAAAATAACTTCAATTTTTTGGATTGTGAAAAAAATTTGAGTTGGAAGTGTCAAATTTTAATAAATTTATTTGAAACCACCTTCGATTTTTTGGATTTTCTTGAGTATTTTTGTTGTAGGATCTACAATTGAGTAAATTTTGATGAAAATAACTTCAATTTTTTGGATTGTGAAAAAAAATTTAGTTGGAAGTGTCAAATTTTAATAAATTTATTTGAAACCAACTTCGATTTTTTGGATTTTCTTGAGTATTTTTGTTGTAGGATCTACAATTGAGTAAATTTTGATGAAAATAACTTCAATTTTTTGGATTGTGAAAAAAAATTTAGTTGGAAGTGTCAAATTTTAATAAAATTATTTGAAATCAACTTCGATTTTTTTGGATTTTGTTGAGTATTTTTGTTGTAGGGTCTATATTTGAGTAAATTTAGATGAAAATAACTTCAATTTTGTGGATTGTGAATATAATTTTAGTTGGAAGTGTCAAATTTTAATAAATTTATTTGAAATCAACTTCGATTTTTTTGGATTTTGTTGAGTATTTTTGTTGTAGGGTCTATATTTGAGTAAATTTAGATGAAAATATCTTCAATTTTTTGGATTGTGAAAAAATTTTAGTTGGAAGTGTCAAATTTTAATAAATTTATTTGAATTCAACTTCGATTTTTTTTAATTTTGTCGAGTATTTTTGGTGTAGGATGTATATTTGAGTAAATTTAGATGAAAATATCTTAAATTTTTAGGATTGTGAAAAAAATTTTAGTTGGAAGTGCCAAATTTTAATAAATTTATTTGAATCAATCTTCGATTTTTCGGATTTTTATGGAGTATTTTTGTTTCAGGATCTACAATTGAGTAAATTTAGATGAAAATAACTTCAATTTTTAGGACTGAGAAAAATATTTTAGTTGGAAGCGTCAAATGCGAATAAATTTATTTGAAACCTACTTCGATTTTTCTCGACTATGTTGAGTTTTTTTTATAGAGAAGCTTCATTTGAGTAATTTCAGTTGAAATAACTTCGATTTTTTGGATTTTGTCACGATTTTTGTCAAATTTTAATAAATTTATTTGAAATCAACTTGGATAATTTTGGAATTTGATGAGTATTTATGTTGTAGGATCTATATTTGAGTAAATTTAGATGAAAATATCTTCAATTTTTTGGATTGTGAAAAAATTTTAGTTGGATGTGTCAAATTTTAATAAATTTATTTGAAACCAACTTTGATTTTTTGGATTTTCTTGAGTATTTTTGTTGTAGGATCTACAATTGAGTAAATTTAGATGAAAATAACTTCAATTTTATGGATTGTGAAAAAAAATTTAGTTGGAAGTGTCAAATTTTAATAAATTTATTTGAAATCAATTTAGATTATTTTGGATTTTGTTGACAATTTTTGTTGTAGGATCTATATTTGAGTAAATTTAGATGAAAATAACTTAAATTTTTAGGATTGTGAAAAAAATTTTAGTTGGAAGTGCCAAATTTTAATAAATTTATTTGAAACCAACTTCGATTTTTTGGATTTTCTTGAGTATTTTTGTTGTAGGATCTACAATTGAGTAAATTTAGATGAAAATAACTTCAATTTTATGGATTGTGAAAAAAAATTTAGTTGGAAGTGTCAAATTTTAATAAATTTATTTGAAACCTACTTCGATTTTTCTCGACTATGTTGAGTTTTTTTGATAGAGAAGCTTAATTTGGGTAATTTCAGTTGAAATAACTTCGATTTTTTGGATTTTGTCACGATTTTTGTCAAATTTTAATAAATTTATTTGAAATCAACTTGGATAATTTTAGAATTTGTTGAGTATTTTTGTTGTAGGATCTATATTTGAGTAAATTTAGTTGAAAATATCTTCAATTTTTAAGATTGTGAAAAAAATTTTAGTTGGAAGTGTCAAATTTTAATAAATTTATTTGAAATCAACTTCGATTTTATTGGATTTTGTCGAGTATTTTTGTTGTAGGATCTATATTTGAGTAAATTTAGATGAAAATAACTTCAATTTTTTGGATTGTGAAAAATATTTTAGTTGGAAGTGTCAAATTTTAATAAATTTATTTGAAATCAACTTCGATTATTTTGAATTTTGTTCAGTATTTTTGTTGTAGGATGTATTTTTGAGTAAATTTAGATGAAAATATCGACAATTTTTTGGATTGTGAAAAAAATTTGAGTTGGAAATGTCAAATTTTAATAAATTTATTTGAAACCTACTTCGATTTTTCTCGACTATGTTGAGTTTTTTTGATAGAGAAGCTTAATTTGAGTAATTTCAGTTGAAATAACTTCAATTTTTTGGATTTTGTCACGCTATTGTCAAATTTTAATAAATTTATTTGAAATCAACTTGGATAATTTTGGAATTTGTTGAGTATTTTTGTTGTAGGATCTATATTTGAGTAAATTTAGATGAAAATAACTTCAATTTTATGGATTGTGAAAAAAAATTTAGTTGGTAGTGTCAAATTTTAATAAATTTATTTGAAACCAACATCGATTTTTTGGATTTTCTTGAGTATTTTTGTTGTAGGATCTACAATTGAGTAAATTTAGATGAAAATAACTTCAATTTTTTGGATTGTGAAAAATATTTTAGTTGGAAGTGTCAAATTTTAATAAATTTATTTGAAATCAACTTGAATTATTTTGGATTTTGTTGAGTGTTTTTGTTGTAGGATCTATATTTGAGTATATTTAGATGAAAATAACGACAATTTTTTGGATTGTGAAAAATATTTTAGTTGGAAGTGTCCAATTTTAATAAATTTATTTGAAATCAACTTCGATTTTTTGGATTTTCTTGAGTATTTTTGTTGTTGGATCTACAATTGAGTAAATTTAGATGAAAATAACATCAATTTTATGGATTGTGAAAAAAAATTTATTTGGAAGTGTCAAATTTTAATAAATTTATTTGAAACCAACTTTGATTTTTTGGATTTTCTTGAGTATTTTTGTTGTAGGATCTACAATTGAGTAAATTTAGATGAAAATATCTTCAATTTTTAGGATTGTGAAAAGAATTTTAGTTGGAAGCGTCAAATTTTAATAAATTTATTTGAAATCAACTTGGATAATTTTGGAATTTGTTGAGTATTTTTGTTGTAGGATCTATATTTGAGTAAATTTAGATGAAAATAACTTCAATTTTATGGATTGTGAAAAAAATTTAGTTGGTAGTGTCAAATTTTAATAAATTTATTTGAAACCAACATCGATTTTTTGGATTTTCTTGAGTATTTTTGTTGTAGGATCTACAATTGAGTAAATTTAGATGAAAATAACTTCAATTTTTAGGACTGAGAAAAATATTTTAGTTGGAAGTGTCAAATTTTAATAAATTTATTTGAAACCTACTTCGATTTTTCTCGACTATGTTGAGTTTTTTTGAAAGAGAAAAAGCTTAATTTGAGTAATTTCAATTGAAATAACTTCGATTTTTTGGATTTTGTCACGATTTTTGTCAAATTTTAATAAATTTATTTGAAATCAACTTGGATAATTTTGGAATTTGATGAGTATTTTTGTTGTAGGAACTATATTTGAGTAAATTTAGGTGAAAATATCTTCAATTTTTAGGATTGTGAAAAAAATTTTAGTTGGAAGTGCCAAATTTTAATAAATTTTTTTGTAACCAACTTCGATTTTTTGGATTTTCTTGAGTATTTTTGGTGTAGGATCTACAATTGAGTAAATTTAGATGAAAATAACTTCGATTTTTTGGATTATGTCACGATTTTTGTCAAATTTTAATAAATTTATTTGAAATCAACTTGGATAATTTTGGAATTTGTTGAGTATTTTTGTTGTAGGATCTATATTTGAGTAAATTTAGATGAAAATATCTTCAATTTTTAGGATTGTGAAAAAAAATTTAGTTGCAAGTGTCAAATTTTAATAAATTTATTTGAAATCAACTTCGATTTTATTGGATTTTGTCGAATATTTTTGTTGTAGGATCTATATTTGAGTAAATTTAGATGAAAATAACTTCAATTTTTAGGACTGAGAAAAATATGTTAGTTGGAAGTGTCAAATTTTAATAAATTCATTTGAAACCTACTTCGATTTTTCTCGACTATGTTGAGTTTTTTTGATAGAGAAGCTTAATTTGAGTAATTTCAGTAGAAATAACTTCAATTTTTTGGAATTTGTCACGATTTTTGTCAAATTTTAATAAATTTATTTGAAATCAACTTGGATAATTTTGGAATTTGTTGAGTATTTTTGTTGTAGGATCTATATTTGAGTAAATTTAGATGAAAATATCTTCAATTTTTTGGATTGCGAAAAAATTTTAGTTGGAAGTGTCAAATTTTAATAAATTTATTTGAAATCAATTTGGATTATTTTGGAGTTTGTCGAGTATTTTTGGTGTAGGATGTATATTTGAGTAAATTTAGATGAAAATAACGACAATTTTTTGGATTGTGAAAAAAAAATTTAGTTGGAAGTGTCAAATTTTAACAAATTTATTTGAAACCAACTTCGATTTTTTGGATTTTCTTGAGTATTTTTGTTGTAGGATCTACAATTGAGTAAATTTAGATGAAAATAACTTCAATTTTATGGATTGTGAAAAAAAATTTAGTTGGAAGTGTCAAATTTTAATAAAATTATTTGAAACCAACTTCGATTTTTTGGATTTTTTTGAGTATTTTTGGTGTAGGATGTATATTTGAGTAAATTTAGATGAAAATAACGACAATTTTTTGGATTCTGAAAAAAAAATTTACTTGGAAGTGTAAAATTTTGATAAATTTATTTGAAACCAACTTCGATTTTTTTGGATTTTCTTGAGTATTTTTGTTGTAGGATCTACAATTGAGTAAATTTAGATGAAAATAACTTCAATTTTTTGGATTGTGAATATAATTTTAGTTGCAAGTGTCAAATTTTAATAAATTTATTTGAATTCAACTTCGATTTTTTTGAATTTTGTCGAGTATTTTTGGTGTAGGATGTATATTTGAGTAAATTTAGATGAAAATATCTTAAATTTTTAGGATTGTGAAAAAAATTTTAGTTGGAAGTGCCAAATTTTAATAAATTTATTTGAATCAATCTTCGATTTTTCGGATTTTTATGGAGTATTTTTGTTTCAGGATCTACAATTGAGTAAATTTAGATGAAAATAACTTCAATTTTTAGGACTGAGAAAAATATTTTAGTTGGAAGCGTCAAATTTTAATAAATTTATTTGAAACCTACTTCGATTTTTCTCGACTATGTTGAGTTTTTTTGATAGAGAAGCTTCATTTGAGTAATTTCAGTTGAAATAACTTCGATTTTTTGGATTTTGTCACGATTTTTGTCAAATTTTAATAAATTTATTTGAAATCAACTTGGATAATTTTGGAATTTGATGAGTATTTATGTTGTAGGATCTATATTTGAGTAAATTTAGATGAAAATATCTTCAATTTTTTGGATTGTGAAAAAATTTTAGTTGGATGTGTCAAATTTTAATAAATTTATTTGAAACCAACTTTGATTTTTTGGATTTTCTTGAGTATTTTTGTTGTAGGATCTACAATTGAGTAAATTTAGATGAAAATAACTTCAATTTTATGGATTGTGAAAAAAAATTTAGTTGGAAGTGTCAAATTTTAATAAATTTATTTGAAATCAATTTGGATTATTTTGGATTTTGTTGACAATTTTTGTTGTAGGATCTATATTTGAGTAAATTTAGATGAAAATAACTTAAATTTTTAGGATTGTGAAAAAAATTTTAGTTGGAAGTGCCAAATTTTAATAAATTTATTTGAAACCAACTTCGATTTTTTGGATTTTCTTGAGTATTTTTGTTGTAGGATCTACAATTGAGTAAATTTAGATGAAAATAACTTCAATTTTATGGATTGTGAAAAAAAATTTAGTTGGAAGTGTCAAATTTTAATAAATTTATTTGAAACCTACTTCGATTTTTCTCGACTATGTTGAGTTTTTTTGATAGAGAAGCTTAATTTGGGTAATTTCAGTTGAAATAACTTCGATTTTTTGGATTTTGTCACGATTTTTGTCAAATTTTAATAAATTTATTTGAAATCAACTTGGATAATTTTAGAATTTGTTGAGTATTTTTGTTGTAGGATCTATATTTGAGTAAATTTAGTTGAAAATATCTTCAATTTTTAAGATTGTGAAAAAAATTTTAGTTGGAAGTGTCAAATTTTAATAAATTTATTTGAAATCAACTTCGATTTTATTGGATTTTGTCGAGTATTTTTGTTGTAGGATCTATATTTGAGTAAATTTAGATGAAAATAACTTCAATTTTTTGGATTGTGAAAAATATTTTAGTTGGAAGTGTCAAATTTTAATAAATTTATTTGAAATCAACTTCGATTATTTTGAATTTTGTTCAGTATTTTTGTTGTAGGATGTATTTTTGAGTAAATTTAGATGAAAATATCGACAATTTTTTGGATTGTGAAAAAAATTTGAGTTGGAAATGTCAAATTTTAATAAATTTATTTGAAACCTACTTCGATTTTTCTCGACTATGTTGAGTTTTTTTGATAGAGAAGCTTAATTTGAGTAATTTCAGTTGAAATAACTTCAATTTTTTGGATTTTGTCACGATTTTTGTCAAATTTTAATAAATTTATTTGAAATCAACTTGGATAATTTTGGAATTTGTTGAGTATTTTTGTTGTAGGATCTATATTTGAGTAAATTTAGATGAAAATAACTTCAATTTTATGGATTGTGAAAAAAAATTTAGTTGGTAGTGTCAAATTTTAATAAATTTATTTGAAACCAACATCGATTTTTTGGATTTTCTTGAGTATTTTTGTTGTAGGATCTACAATTGAGTAAATTTAGATGAAAATAACTTCGATTTTTTGGATTTTGTCTCGATTTTTGTCAAATTTTAATAAATTTATTTGAAATCAACTTGGATAATTTTGGATTTTGTCGAGTATTTTTGGTGTAGGATCTATATTTGAGTAAATGTAGATGAAAATATCTTCAATTTTTAGGATTGTGAAAAAAATTTTAGTTGGAAGTGTCAAATTTTAATAAATTTATTTGAAATCAACTTCGATTTTATTGGGATTTGATGAGTATTTTTGTTGTAGGATCTATATTTGAGTAAATTTAGATGTAAATATCTTCAATTTTTTGGATTGTAAAAAATTTTGAGTTGGAAGTGTCAAATTTTAATAAATTTATTTGAAACCAACTTCGATTTTTTGGATTTTCTTGAGTATTTTTGTTGTAGGATCTACAATTGAGTAAATTTAGATGAAAATAACTTCGATTTTTTGGATTTTGTCACGATTTTTGTCAAATTTTGATAAATTTATTTGAAATTAACTTGGATAATTTTGGATTTTGTGGAGTATTTTTGGTGTAGGATCTATATTTGAGTAAATTTAGATGAAAATATCTTCAATTTTTAGGATTGTGAAAAAAATTTTAGTTGGAAGTGCCAAATTTTAATAAATTTATTTGAAATCAACTTCGATTTTATTGGATTTTGTCGAGTATTTTTGTTGTAGGATCTATATTTGAGTAAATTTAGATGAAAATAACTTCAATTTTTTGGATTGTGAAAAATATTTTAGTTGGAAGTGTCAAATTTTAATAAATTTATTTGAAATCAACTTCGATTATTTTGAATTTTGTTCAGTATTTTTGTTGTAGGATGTATTTTTGAGTAAATTTAGATGAAAATATCGACAATTTTTTGGATTGTGAAAAAAATTTGAGTTGGAAATGTCAAATTTTAATAAATTTATTTGAAACCTACTTCGATTTTTCTCGACTATGTTGAGTTTTTTTGATAGAGAAGCTTAATTTGAGTAATTTCAGTTGAAATAACTTCAATTTTTTGGATTTTGTCACGATTTTTGTCAAATTTTAATAAATTTATTTGAAATCAACTTGGATAATTTTGGAATTTGTTGAGTATTTTTGTTGTAGGATCTATATTTGAGTAAATTTAGATGAAAATAACTTCAATTTTATGGATTGTGAAAAAAAATTTAGTTGGTAGTGTCAAATTTTAATAAATTTATTTGAAACCAACATCGATTTTTTGGATTTTCTTGAGTATTTTTGTTGTAGGATCTACAATTGAGTAAATTTAGATGAAAATAACTTCGATTTTTTGGATTTTGTCTCGATTTTTGTCAAATTTTAATAAATTTATTTGAAATCAACTTGGATAATTTTGGATTTTGTCGAGTATTTTTGGTGTAGGATCTATATTTGAGTAAATGTAGATGAAAATATCTTCAATTTTTAGGATTGTGAAAAAAATTTTAGTTGGAAGTGTCAAATTTTAATAAATTTATTTGAAATCAACTTCGATTTTATTGGGATTTGATGAGTATTTTTGTTGTAGGATCTATATTTGAGTAAATTTAGATGTAAATATCTTCAATTTTTTGGATTGTAAAAAATTTTGAGTTGGAAGTGTCAAATTTTAATAAATTTATTTGAAACCAACTTCGATTTTTTGGATTTTCTTGAGTATTTTTGTTGTAGGATCTACAATTGAGTAAATTTAGATGAAAATAACTTCGATTTTTTGGATTTTGTCACGATTTTTGTCAAATTTTGATAAATTTATTTGAAATTAACTTGGATAATTTTGGATTTTGTGGAGTATTTTTGGTGTAGGATCTATATTTGAGTAAATTTAGATGAAAATATCTTCAATTTTTAGGATTGTGAAAAAAATTTTAGTTGGAAGTGTCAAATTTTAATAAATTTATTTGAAATCAACTTCGATTTTATTGGATTTTGTCGAGTATTTTTTTTGTAGGATCTATATTTGAGTAAATTTAGATGAAAATAACTTCAATTTTTTGGATTGTGAAAAAAATTTAGTTGGTAGTGTCAAATTTTAATAAATTTATTTGAAACCAACATCGATTTTTTGGATTTTCTTGAGTATTTTTGGTGTAGGATGTATATTTGAGTAAATTTAGATGAAAATAACTTCGATTTTTTGGATTTTGTCACGATTTTTGTCGTATTTTAATAAATTTATTTGAAATCAACTTGGATAATTTTGGAATTTGGTGAGTATTTTTGTTGTAGGATCTATATTTCAGTAAATTTAGATGAAAATATCTTCAATTTTTAGGATTGTGAAAAAAATTTGAGTTGGAAGTGTCAAATTTTAATAAATTTATTTGAAATCAACTTGAATTATTTTGAATTTTGTTTAGTATTTTTGTTGTAGGATCTATATTTGAGTAAATTTAGATGAAAATAACTTCAATTTTTTGGATTGTGAACAAAATTTTAGTTGGAAGTGCCAAATTTTAATAAATTTATTTGAAAACAACTTCGATTTTTTGGATTTTCTTGAGTATTTTTATTGTAGGATCTACAATTGAGTAAATTTAGATGAAAATAACTTAGATTTTTTGGATTTTATCACGATTTTTGTCATATTTTAATAAATTTATTTGAAATCAACTTGGATAATTTTGGATTTTGTCGAGTATTTTTGGTGTAGGATCTATATTTGAGTAAATTTAGATGAAAATATCTTCAATTTTTAGGATTGTGAAAAAAATTTTAGTTGGAAGTGTCAAATTTTAATAAATTTATTTGAAATCAACTTCGATTTTATTGGATTTTGTCGAGTATTTTTGTTGTAGGATCTATATTTGAGTAAATTTAGATGAAAATAACTTCAATTTTTTGGATTGTGAAAAATATTTTAGTTGGAAGTGTCCAATTTTAATAAATTTATTTGAAACCAACATCGATTTTTTGGATTTTCTTGAGTATTTTTGTTGTAGGATCTACAATTGAGTAAATTTAGATGAAAATAACTTCGATTTTTTGGATTTTGTTACGATTTTTGTCAAATTTTAATAAATTTATTTGAAATCAACTTGGATAATTTTGGATTTTGTCGAGTATTTTTGGTGTAGGATCTATATTTGAGTGAATTTAGATGAAAATATCTTCAATTTTTAGGATTGTGAAAAAAATTTTAGTTGGAAGTGTCAAATTTTAATAAATTTATTTGAAATCAACTTGAATTATTTTGAATTTTGTTGAGTATTTTTGTTGTAGGATCTATATTTGAGTAAATTTAGATGAAAATAACTTCAATTTTTTGGATTGTGAAAAATATTTTAGTTGGAAGTGCCAAATTTTAATAAATTTATTTGAAACCAACTTCGATTTTTTGGATTTTCTTGAGTATTTTTGTTTTAGGACCTACAATTGAGTAAATTTAGATGAAAATAACTTAGATTTTTTGGATTTTGTCACGATTTTTGTCATATTTTAATAAATTTATTTGAAATCAACTTGGATAATTTTGGATTTTGTCGAGTATTTTTGGTGTAGGATCTATATTTGAGTAAATTTAGATGAAAATATCTTCAATTTTTAGGATTGTGAAAAAAAATTTAGTTGGAAGTGTCAAATTTTAATAAATTTATTTGAAATCAACTTGAATTATTTTGGATTTTGTTGAGTATTTTTGTTGTAGGATCTATATTTGAGTAAATTTAGATGAAAATATCTTCAATTTTTAGGATTGTGAAAAAAATTATAGTTGGAAGCGTCAAATTTTAATAAATTTATTTGAAATCAACTTGGATAATTTTGGAATTTGTTGAGTATTTTTGTTGTAGGATCTATATTTGAGTAAATTTAGATGAAAATAACTTCAATTTTATGGATTGTGAAAAAAATTTAGTTGGTAGTGTCAAATTTTAATAAATTTATTTGAAACCAACATCGATTTTTTTGATTTTCTTGAGTATTTTTGTTGTAGGATCTACAATTGAGTAAATTTAGATGAAAATAACTTCGATTTTTTGGATTTTGTCACGATTTTTGTCAAATTTTAATAAATTTATTTGAAATCAACTTGGATAATTTTGGATTTTGTCGAGTATTTTTGGTGTAGGATCTATATTTGAGTAAATTTAGATGAAAATATCTTCAATTTTTAGGATTGTGAAAAAAATTTTAGTTGGAAGTGTCAAATTTTAATAAATTTATTTGAAATCAACTTCGATTTTATTGGATTTTGTCGCGAATTTTTGTTGTAGGATCTATATTTGAGTAAATTTAGATGAAAATAACTTCAATTTGTTGGATTGTGAAAAATATTTTAGTTGGAAGTGTCCAATTTTAATAAATTTATTTGAAATCAACTTCGATTTTTTTGGATTTTGTCGAGTATTTTTGGTGTAGGATGTATATTTGAGTAAATTTAGATGAAAATACCTTCGATTTTTTGGATTTTGTCACGATTTTTGTCGTATTTTAATAAATTTATTTGAAATCAATTTGGATAATTTTGGAATTTGGTGAGTATTTTTGTTGTAGGATCTATATTTCAGTAAATTTAGATGAAAATATCTTCAATTTTTAGGATTGTGAAAAAAATTTTAGTTGGAAGTGTCAAATTTTAATAAATTTATTTGAAATCAACTTGAATTATTTTGGATTTTGTTGAGTATTTTTGTTGTAGGATCTATATTTGAGTAAATTTAGATGAAAATATCTTCAATTTTTAGGATTGTGAAAAAAATTTTAGTTGGAAGCGTCAAATTTTAATAAATTTATTTGAAATCAACTTGGATAATTTTGGAATTTGTTGAGTATTTTTGTTGTAGGATCTATATTTGAGTAAATTTAGATGAAAATAACTTCAATTTTATGGATTGTGAAAAAAATTTAGTTGGTAGTGTCAAATTTTAATAAATTTATTTGAAACCAACATCGATTTTTTGGATTTTCTTGAGTATTTTTGTTGTAGGATCTACAATTGAGTAAATTTAGATGAAAATAACTTCGATTTTTTGGATTTTGTCACGATTTTTGTCAAATTTTAATAAATTTATTTGAAATCAACTTGGATAATTTTGGATTTTGTCGAGTATTTTTGGTGTAGGATCTATATTTGAGTAAATTTAGATGAAAATATCTTCAATTTTTAGGATTGTGAAAAAAATTTTAGTTGGAAGTGTCAAATTTTAATAAATTTATTTGAAATCAACTTCGATTTTATTGGATTTTGTCGAGTATTTTTGTTGTAGGATCTATATTTGAGTAAATTTAGATGAAAATAACTTCAATTTGTTGGATTGTGAAAAATATTTTAGTTGGAAGTGTCCAATTTTAATAAATTTATTTGAAACCAACATCGATTTTTTGGATTTTCTTGAGTATTTTTGTTGTAGGATCTACAATTGAGTAAATTTAGATGAAAATAACTTCGATTTTTTGGATTTTGTTACGATTTTTGTCCAATTTTAATAAATTTATTTGAAATCAACTTGGATAATTTTGGATTTTGTCGAGTATTTTTGGTGTAGGATCTATATTTGAGTGAATTTAGATGAAAATATCTTCAATTTTTAGGATTGTGAAAAAAATTTTAGTTGGAAGTGTCAAATTTTAATAAATTTATTTGAAATCAACTTGAATTATTTTGAATTTTGTTGAGTATTTTTGTTGTAGGATCTATATTTGAGTAAATTTAGATGAAAATAACTTCAATTTTTTGGATTGTGAAAAATATTTTAGTTGGAAGTGCCAAATTTTAATAAATTTATTTGAAACCAACTTCGATTTTTTGGATTTTCTTGAGTATTTTTGTTGTAGGATCTACAATTGAGTAAATTTAGATGAAAATAACTTAGATTTTTTGGATTTTGTCACGATTTTTGTCATATTTTAATAAATTTATTTGAAATCAACTTGAATTATTTTGAATTTTGTTGAGTATTTTTGTTGTAGGATCTATATTTGAGTAAATTTAGATGAAAATAACTTCAATTTTTTGGGTTGTGAACAAAATTTTAGTTGGAAGTGCCAAATTTTAATAAATTTATTTGAAACCAACTTCGATTTTTTGGATTTTCTTGAGTATTTTTGTTTTAGAACCTACAATTGAGTAAATTTAGATGAAAATAACTTAGATTTTTTGGATTTTGTCACGATTTTTGTCATATTTTAATAAATTTATTTGAAATCAACTTGGATAATTTTGGATTTTGTCGAGTATTTTTGGTGTAGGATCTATATTTGAGTAAATTTAGATGAAAATATCTTCAATTTTTAGGATTGTGAAAAAAATTTTAGTTGGAAGTGTCAAATTTTAATAAATTTATTTGAAATCAACTTGAATTATTTTGGATTTTGTTGAGTATTTTTGTTGTAGGATCTATATTTGAGTAAATTTAGATGAAAATATCTTCAATTTTTAGGATTGTGAAAAAAATTATAGTTGGAAGCGTCAAATTTTAATAAATTTATTTGAAATCAACTTGGATAATTTTGGAATTTGTTGAGTATTTTTGTTGTAGGATCTATATTTGAGTAAATTTAGATGAAAATAACTTCAATTTTATGGATTGTGAAAAAAATTTAGTTGGTAGTGTCAAATTTTAATAAATTTATTTGAAACCAACATCGATTTTTTGGATTTTCTTGAGTATTTTTGTTGTAGGATCTACAATTGAGTAAATTTAGATGAAAATAACTTCGATTTTTTGGATTTTGTCACGATTTTTGTCAAATTTTAATAAATTTATTTGAAATCAACTTGGATAATTTTGGATTTTTTCGAGTATTTTTGGTGTAGGATCTATATTTGAGTAAATTTAGATGAAAATATCTTCAATTTTTAGGATTGTGAAAAAAATTTTAGTTGGAAGTGTCAAATTTTAATAAATTTATTTGAAATCAACTTCGATTTTATTGGATTTTGTCGCGAATTTTTGTTGTAGGATCTATATTTGAGTAAATTTAGATGAAAATAACTTCAATTTGTTGGATTGTGAAAAATATTTTAGTTGGAAGTGTCCAATTTTAATAAATTTATTTGAAATCAACTTCGATTTTTTTGGATTTTGTCGAGTATTTTTGGTGTAGGATGTATATTTGAGTAAATTTAGATGAAAATAACTTCGATTTTTTGGATTTTGTCACGATTTTTGTCGTATTTTAATAAATTTATTTGAAATCAACTTGGATAATTTTGGAATTTGGTGAGTATTTTTGTTGTAGGATCTATATTTCAGTAAATTTAGATGAAAATATCTTCAATTTTTAGGATTGTGAAAAAAATTTTAGTTGGAAGTGTCAAATTTTAATAAATTTATTTGAAATCAACTTGAATTATTTTGGATTTTGTTGAGTATTTTTGTTGTAGGATCTATATTTGAGTAAATTTAGATGAAAATATCTTCAATTTTTAGGATTGTGAAAAAAATTATAGTTGGAAGTGTCAAATTTTAATAAATTTATTTGAAATCAACTTCGATTTTATTGGATTTTGTCGAGTATTTTTGTTGTAGGATCTATATTTGAGTAAATTTAGATGAAAATAACTTCAATTTGTTGGATTGTGAAAAATATTTTAGTTGGAAGTGTCCAATTTTAATAAATTTATTTGAAATCAACTTCGATTTTTTTGGATTTTGTCGAGTATTTTTGGTGTAGGATGTATATTTGAGTAAATTTAGATGAAAATAACTTCGATTTTTTGGATTTTGTCACGATTTTTGTCGTATTTTAATAAATTTATTTGAAATCAACTTGGATAATTTTGGAATTTGGTGAGTATTTTTGTTGTAGGATCTATATTTCAGTAAATTTAGATGAAAATATCTTCAATTTTTAGGATTGTGAAAAAAATTTGAGTTGGAAGTGTCAAATTTTAATAAATTTATTTGAAATCAACTTGAATTATTTTGAATTTTGTTGAGTATTTTTGTTGTAGGATCTATATTTGAGTAAATTTAGATGAAAATAACTTCAATTTTTTGGATTGTGAACAAAATTTTAGTTGGAAGTGCCAAATTTTAATAAATTTATTTGAAACCAACTTCGATTTTTTGGATTTTCTTGAGTATTTTTGTTGTAGGATCTACAATTGAGTAAATTTAGATGAAAATAACTTAGATTTTTTGGATTTTGTCACGATTTTTGTCATATTTTAATAAATTTATTTGAAATCAACTTGGATAATTTTGGATTTTGTCGAGTATTTTTGGTGTAGGATCTATATTTGAGTAAATTTAGATGAAAATATCTTCAATTTTTAGGATTGTGAAAAAAATTTTAGTTGGAAGTGTCAAATTTTAATAAATTTATTTGAAATCAACTTCGATTTTATTGGATTTTGTCGAGTATTTTTGTTGTAGGATCTATATTTGAGTAAATTTAGATGAAAATAACTTCAATTTTTTGGATTGTGAAAAATATTTTAGTTGGAAGTGTCCAATTTTAATAAATTTATTTGAAATCAACTTCGATTTTTTTGGATTTTGTCGAGTATTTTTGGTGTAGGATCTATATTTGAGTAAATTTAGATGAAAATATCTTCAATTTTTAGGATTGTGAAAAAAATTTGAGTTGGAAGTGTCAAATTTTAATAAATTTATTTGAAATCAACTTGAATTATTTTGAATTTTGTTGAGTATTTTTGTTGTAGGATCTATATTTGAGTAAATTTAGATGAAAATAACTTCAATTTTTTGGATTGTGAACAAAATTTTAGTTGGAAGTGCCAAATTTTAATAAATTTATTTGAAACCAACTTCGAGCTTTTGGATTTTCTTGAGTATTTTTGTTGTAGGATCTACAATTGAGTAAATTTAGATGAAAATAACTTCGATTTTTTGGATTTGTTCACGATTTTTGTCAAATTTTAATAAATTTATTTGAAATCAACTTGGATAATTTTGGAATTTGTTGAGTATTTTTGTTGTAGGATCTATATTTGAGTAAATTTAGATGAAAATATCTTCAATTTTTAGGATTGTGAAAAAAATTTTAGTTGGAAGCGTCAAATTTTAATAAATTTATTTGAAATCAACTTGGATAATTTTGGAATTTGTTGAGTATTTTTGTTGTAGGATCTATATTTGAGTAAATTTAGATGAAAATAACTTCAATTTTATGGATTGTGAACAAAATTTTAGTTGGAAGTGCCAAATTTTAATAAATTTATTTGAAACCAACTTCGAGCTTTTGGATTTTCTTGAGTATTTTTGTTGTAGGATCTACAATTGAGTAAATTTAGATGAAAATAACTTAGATTTTTTGGATTTTGTCACGATTTTTGTCATATTTTAATAAATTTATTTGAAATCAACTTGAATTATTTTGAATTTTGTTGAGTATTTTTGTTGTAGGATCTATATTTGAGTAAATTTAGATGAAAATAACTTCAATTTTTTGGATTGTGAACAAAATTTTAGTTGGAAGTGCCAAATTTTAATAAATTTATTTGAAACCAACTTCGAGCTTTTGGATTTTCTTGAGTATTTTTGTTGTAGGATCTACAATTGAGTAAATTTAGATGAAAATAACTTCGATTTTTTGGATTTGTTCACGATTTTTGTCAAATTTTAATAAATTTATTTGAAATCAACTTGGATAATTTTGGAATTTGTTGAGTATTTTTGTTGTAGGATCTATATTTGAGTAAATTTAGATGAAAATATCTTCAATTTTTAGGATTGTGAAAAAAATTTTAGTTGGAAGCGTCAAATTTTAATAAATTTATTTGAAATCAACTTGGATAATTTTGGAATTTGTTGAGTATTTTTGTTGTAGGATCTATATTTGAGTAAATTTAGATGAAAATAACTTCAATTTTATGGATTGTGAACAAAATTTTAGTTGGAAGTGCCAAATTTTAATAAATTTATTTGAAACCAACTTCGAGCTTTTGGATTTTCTTGAGTATTTTTGTTGTAGGATCTACAATTGAGTAAATTTAGATGAAAATAACTTAGATTTTTTGGATTTTGTCACGATTTTTGTCATATTTTAATAAATTTATTTGAAATCAACTTGAATTATTTTGAATTTTGTTGAGTATTTTTGTTGTAGGATCTATATTTGAGTAAATTTAGATGAAAATAACTTCAATTTTTTGGGTTGTGAACAAAATTTTAGTTGGAAGTGCCAAATTTTAATAAATTTATTTGAAACCAACTTCGATTTTTTGGATTTTCTTGAGTATTTTTGTTTTAGGACCTACAATTGAGTAAATTTAGATGAAAATAACTTAGATTTTTTGGATTTTGTCACGATTTTTGTCATATTTTAATAAATTTATTTGAAATCAACTTGGATAATTTTGGATTTTGTCGAGTATTTTTGGTGTAGGATCTATATTTGAGTAAATTTAGATGAAAATATCTTCAATTTTTAGGATTGTGAAAAAAATTATAGTTGGAAGCGTCAAATTTTAATAAATTTATTTGAAATCAACTTGAATTATTTTGAATTTTGTTGAGTATTTTTGTTGTAGGATCTATATTTGAGTAAATTTAGATGAAAATAACTTCAATTTTTTGGATTTTGTCACGATTTTTGTCAAATTTTAATAAATTTATTTGAAATCAACTTGGATAATTTTGGATTTTGTCGAGTATTTTTGGTGTAGGATCTATATTTGAGTAAATTTAGATGAAAATATCTTCAATTTTTAGGATTGTGAAAAAAATTTTAGTTGGAAGTGTCAAATTTTAATAAATTTATTTGAAATCAACTTCGATTTTATTGGATTTTGTCGCGAATTTTTGTTGTAGGATCTATATTTGAGTAAATTTAGATGAAAATAACTTCAATTTGTTGGATTGTGAAAAATATTTTAGTTGGAAGTGTCCAATTTTAATAAATTTATTTGAAATCAACTTCGATTTTTTTGGATTTTGTCGAGTATTTTTGGTGTAGGATGTATATTTGAGTAAATTTAGATGAAAATAACTTCGATTTTTTGGATTTTGTCACGATTTTTGTCGTATTTTAATAAATTTATTTGAAATCAACTTGGATAATTTTGGAATTTGGTGAGTATTTTTGTTGTAGGATCTATATTTTAGTAAATTTAGATGAAAATATCTTCAATTTTTAGGATTGTGAAAAAAATTTGAGTTGGAAGTGTCAAATTTTAATAAATTTATTTGAAATCAACTTGAATTATTTTGAATTTTGTTGAGTATTTTTGTTGTAGGATCTATATTTGAGTAAATTTAGATGAAAATAACTTCAATTTTTTGGATTGTGAACAAAATTTTAGTTGGAAGTGCCAAATTTTAATAAATTTATTTGAAACCAACTTCGATTTTTTGGATTTTCTTGAGTATTTTTGTTGTAGGATCTACAATTGAGTAAATTTAGATGAAAATAACTTAGATTTTTTGTATTTTGTCACGATTTTTGTCATATTTTAATAAATTTATTTGAAATCAACTTGGATAATTTTGGATTTTGTCGAGTATTTTTGGTGTAGGATCTATATTTGAGTAAATTTAGATGAAAATATCTTCAATTTTTAGGATTGTGAAAAAAATTTTAGTTGGAAGTGTCAAATTTTAATAAATTTATTTGAAATCAACTTGAATTATTTTGAATTTTGTTGAGTATTTTTGTTGTAGGATCTATATTTGAGTAAATTTAGATGAAAATAACTTCAATTTTTTGGATTGTGAAAAATATTTTAGTTGGAAGTGCCAAATTTTAATAAATTTATTTGAAACCAACTTCGATTTTTTGGATTTTCTTGAGTATTTTTGTTGTAGGATCTACAATTGAGTAAATTTAGATGAAAATAACTTAGATTTTTTGGATTTTGTCACGATTTTTGTCATATTTTAATAAATTTATTTGAAATCAACTTGAATTATTTTGAATTTTGTTGAGTATTTTTGTTGTAGGATCTATATTTGAGTAAATTTAGATGAAAATAACTTCAATTTTTTGGATTGTGAACAAAATTTTAGTTGGAAGTGCCAAATTTTAATAAATTTATTTGAAACCAACTTCGATTTTTTGGATTTTCTTGAGTATTTTTGTTGTAGGACCTACAATTGATTTAATTTAGATGAAAATAACTTAGATTTTTTGGATTTTGTCACGATTTTTGTCATATTTTAATAAATTTATTTGAAATCAACTTGGATAATTTTGGATTTTGTCGAGTATTTTTGGTGTAGGATCTATATTTGAGTAAATTTAGATGAAAATATATTCAATTTTTAGGATTGTGAAAAAAATTATAGTTGGAAGTGTCAAATTTTAATAAATTTATTTGAAATCAACTTGAATTATTTTGGATTTTGTTGAGTATTTTTGTTGTAGGATCTATATTTGAGTAAATTTAGATGAAAATATCTTCAATTTTTAAGATTGTGAAAAAAATTTTAGTTGGAAGTGTCAAATTTTAATAAATTTATTTGAAATCAACTTCGATTTTATTGGATTTTGTCGAGTATTTTTGTTGTAGGATCTATATTTGAGTAAATTTAGATGAAAATAACTTCAATTTTTTGGATTGTGAAAAATATTTTAGTTGGAAGTGTCAAATTTTAATAAATTTATTTGAAATCAACTTCGATTATTTTGAATTTTGTTCAGTATTTTTGTTGTAGGATGTATTTTTGAGTAAATTTAGATGAAAATATCGACAATTTTTTGGATTGTGAAAAAAATTTGAGTTGGAAATGTCAAATTTTAATAAATTTATTTGAAACCTACTTCGATTTTTCTCGACTATGTTGAGTTTTTTTGATAGAGAAGCTTAATTTGAGTAATTTCAGTTGAAATAACTTCAATTTTTTGGATTTTGTCACGCTATTGTCAAATTTTAATAAATTTATTTGAAATCAACTTGGATAATTTTGGAATTTGTTGAGTATTTTTGTTGTAGGATCTATATTTGAGTAAATTTAGATGAAAATAACTTCAATTTTATGGATTGTGAAAAAAAATTTAGTTGGTAGTGTCAAATTTTAATAAATTTATTTGAAACCAACATCGATTTTTTGGATTTTCTTGAGTATTTTTGTTGTAGGATCTACAATTGAGTAAATTTAGATGAAAATAACTTCGATTTTTTGGATTGTGTCTCGATTTTTGTCAAATTTTAATAAATTTATTTGAAATCAACTTGGATAATTTTGGATTTTATCGAGTATTTTTGGTGTAGGATCTATATTTGAGTAAATGTAGATGAAAATATCTTCAATTTTTAGGATTGTGAAAAAAATTTTAGTTGGAAGTGTCAAATTTTAATAAATTTATTTGAAATCAACTTCGATTTTATTGGGATTTGATGAGTATTTTTGTTGTAGGATCTATATTTGAGTAAATTTAGATGTAAATATCTTCAATTTTTTGGATTGTAAAAAATTTTGAGTTGGAAGTGTCAAATTTTAATAAATTTATTTGAAACCAACTTCGATTTTTTGGATTTTCTTGAGTATTTTTGTTGTAGGATCTACAATTGAGTAAATTTAGATGAAAATAACTTCGATTTTTTGGATTTTGTCACGATTTTTGTCAAATTTTGATAAATTTATTTGAAATCAACTTGGATAATTTTGGATTTTGTGGAGTATTTTTGGTGTAGGATCTATATTTGAGTAAATTTAGATGAAAATATCTTCAATTTTTAGGATTGTGAAAAAAATTTTAGTTGGAAGTGTCAAATTTTAATAAATTTATTTGAAATCAACTTCGATTTTATTGGATTTTGTCGAGTATTTTTTTTGTAGGATCTATATTTGAGTAAATTTAGATGAAAATAACTTCAATTTTTTGGATTGTGAAAAATATTTTAGTTGGAAGTGTCAAATTTTAATAAATTTATTTGAAATCAACTTGAATTATTTTGGATTTTGTTGAGTGTTTTTGTTGTAGGATCTATATTTGAGTATATTTAGATGAAAATAACGACAATTTTTTGGATTGTGAAAATATTTTAGTTGGAAGTGTCCAATTTTAATAAATTTATTTGAAATCAACTTCGATTTTTTGGATTTTCTTGAGTATTTTTGTTGTTGGATCTACAATTGAGTAAATTTAGATGAAAATAACATCAATTTTATGGATTGTGAAAAAAAATTTATTTGGAAGTGTCAAATTTTAATAAATTTATTTGAAACCAACTTTGATTTTTTGGATTTTCTTGAGTATTTTTGTTGTAGGATCTACAATTGAGTAAATTTAGATGAAAATATCTTCAATTTTTAGGATTGTGAAAAGAATTTTAGTTGGAAGCGTCAAATTTTAATAAATTTATTTGAAATCAACTTGGATAATTTTGGAATTTGTTGAGTATTTTTGTTGTAGGATCTATATTTGAGTAAATTTAGATGAAAATAACTTCAATTTTATGGATTGTGAAAAAAATTTAGTTGGTAGTGTCAAATTTTAATAAATTTATTTGAAACCAACATCGATTTTTTGGATTTTCTTGAGTATTTTTGTTGTAGGATCTACAATTGAGTAAATTTAGATGAAAATAACTTCAATTTTTAGGACTGAGAAAAATATTTTAGTTGGAAGTGTCAAATTTTAATAAATTTATTTGAAACCTACTTCGATTTTTCTCGACTATGTTGAGTTTTTTTGAAAGAGAAAAAGCTTAATTTGAGTAATTTCAATTGAAATAACTTCGATTTTTTGGATTTTGTCACGATTTTTGTCAAATTTTAATAAATTTATTTGAAATCAACTTGGATAATTTTGGAATTTGATGAGTATTTTTGTTGTAGGAACTATATTTGAGTAAATTTAGGTGAAAATATCTTCAATTTTTAGGATTGTGAAAAAAATTTTAGTTGGAAGTGTCAAATTTTAATAAATTTATTTGAAATCAACTTGAATTATTTTGAATTTTGTTGAGTATTTTTGTTGTAGGATCTATATTTGAGTAAATTTAGATGAAAATAACTTCAATTTTTTGGATTGTGAAAAATATTTTAGTTGGAAGTGCCAAATTTTAATAAATTTATTTGAAACCAACTTCGATTTTTTGGATTTTCTTGAGTATTTTTGTTTTAGGACCTACAATTGAGTAAATTTAGATGAAAATAACTTAGATTTTTTGGATTTTGTCACGATTTTTGTCATATTTTAATAAATTTATTTGAAATCAACTTGGATAATTTTGGATTTTGTCGAGTATTTTTGGTGTAGGATCTATATTTGAGTAAATTTAGATGAAAATATCTTCAATTTTTAGGATTGTGAAAAAAAATTTAGTTGGAAGTGTCAAATTTTAATAAATTTATTTGAAATCAACTTGAATTATTTTGGATTTTGTTGAGTATTTTTGTTGTAGGATCTATATTTGAGTAAATTTAGATGAAAATATCTTCAATTTTTAGGATTGTGAAAAAAATTATAGTTGGAAGCGTCAAATTTTAATAAATTTATTTGAAATCAACTTGGATAATTTTGGAATTTGTTGAGTATTTTTGTTGTAGGATCTATATTTGAGTAAATTTAGATGAAAATAACTTCAATTTTATGGATTGTGAAAAAAATTTAGTTGGTAGTGTCAAATTTTAATAAATTTATTTGAAACCAACATCGATTTTTTGGATTTTCTTGAGTATTTTTGTTGTAGGATCTACAATTGAGTAAATTTAGATGAAAATAACTTCGATTTTTTGGATTTTGTCACGATTTTTGTCAAATTTTAATAAATTTATTTGAAATCAACTTGGATAATTTTGGATTTTGTCGAGTATTTTTGGTGTAGGATCTATATTTGAGTAAATTTAGATGAAAATATCTTCAATTTTTAGGATTGTGAAAAAAATTTTAGTTGGAAGTGTCAAATTTTAATAAATTTATTTGAAATCAACTTCGATTTTATTGGATTTTGTCGCGAATTTTTGTTGTAGGATCTATATTTGAGTAAATTTAGATGAAAATAACTTCAATTTGTTGGATTGTGAAAAATATTTTAGTTGGAAGTGTCCAATTTTAATAAATTTATTTGAAATCAACTTCGATTTTTTTGGATTTTGTCGAGTATTTTTGGTGTAGGATGTATATTTGAGTAAATTTAGATGAAAATACCTTCGATTTTTTGGATTTTGTCACGATTTTTGTCGTATTTTAATAAATTTATTTGAAATCAATTTGGATAATTTTGGAATTTGGTGAGTATTTTTGTTGTAGGATCTATATTTCAGTAAATTTAGATGAAAATATCTTCAATTTTTAGGATTGTGAAAAAAATTTTAGTTGGAAGTGTCAAATTTTAATAAATTTATTTGAAATCAACTTGAATTATTTTGGATTTTGTTGAGTATTTTTGTTGTAGGATCTATATTTGAGTAAATTTAGATGAAAATATCTTCAATTTTTAGGATTGTGAAAAAAATTTTAGTTGGAAGCGTCAAATTTTAATAAATTTATTTGAAATCAACTTGGATAATTTTGGAATTTGTTGAGTATTTTTGTTGTAGGATCTATATTTGAGTAAATTTAGATGAAAATAACTTCAATTTTATGGATTGTGAAAAAAATTTAGTTGGTAGTGTCAAATTTTAATAAATTTATTTGAAACCAACATCGATTTTTTGGATTTTCTTGAGTATTTTTGTTGTAGGATCTACAATTGAGTAAATTTAGATGAAAATAACTTCGATTTTTTGGATTTTGTCACGATTTTTGTCAAATTTTAATAAATTTATTTGAAATCAACTTGGATAATTTTGGATTTTGTCGAGTATTTTTGGTGTAGGATCTATATTTGAGTAAATTTAGATGAAAATATCTTCAATTTTTAGGATTGTGAAAAAAATTTTAGTTGGAAGTGTCAAATTTTAATAAATTTATTTGAAATCAACTTCGATTTTATTGGATTTTGTCGAGTATTTTTGTTGTAGGATCTATATTTGAGTAAATTTAGATGAAAATAACTTCAATTTGTTGGATTGTGAAAAATATTTTAGTTGGAAGTGTCCAATTTTAATAAATTTATTTGAAACCAACATCGATTTTTTGGATTTTCTTGAGTATTTTTGTTGTAGGATCTACAATTGAGTAAATTTAGATGAAAATAACTTCGATTTTTGGATTTTGTTACGATTTTTGTCAAATTTTAATAAATTTATTTGAAATCAACTTGGATAATTTTGGATTTTGTCGAGTATTTTTGGTGTAGGATCTATATTTGAGTGAATTTAGATGAAAATATCTTCAATTTTTAGGATTGTGAAAAAAATTTTAGTTGGAAGTGTCAAATTTTAATAAATTTATTTGAAATCAACTTGAATTATTTTGAATTTTGTTGAGTATTTTGTTGTAGGATCTATATTTGAGTAAATTTAGATGAAAATAACTTCAATTTTTTGGATTGTGAAAAATATTTTAGTTGGAAGTGCCAAATTTTAATAAATTTATTTGAAACCAACTTCGATTTTTTGGATTTTCTTGAGTATTTTTGTTGTAGGATCTACAATTGAGTAAATTTAGATGAAAATAACTTAGATTTTTTGGATTTTGTCACGATTTTTGTCATGTTTTAATAAATTTATTTGAAATCAACTTGAATTATTTTGAATTTTGTTGAGTATTTTTGTTGTAGGATCTATATTTGAGTAAATTTAGATGAAAATAACTTCAATTTTTTGGGTTGTGAACAAAATTTTAGTTGGAAGTGCCAAATTTTAATAAATTTATTTGAAACCAACTTCGATTTTTTGGATTTTCTTGAGTATTTTTGTTTTAGGACCTACAATTGAGTAAATTTAGATGAAAATAACTTAGATTTTTGGATTTTGTCACGATTTTTGTCATATTTTAATAAATTTATTTGAAATCAACTTGGATAATTTTGGATTTTGTCGAGTATTTTTGGTGTAGGATCTATATTTGAGTAAATTTAGATGAAAATATCTTCAATTTTTAGGATTGTGAAAAAAATTTTAGTTGGAAGTGTCAAATTTTAATAAATTTATTTGAAATCAACTTGAATTATTTTGGATTTTGTTGAGTATTTTTGTTGTAGGATCTATATTTGAGTAAATTTAGATGAAAATATCTTCAATTTTTAGGATTGTGAAAAAAATTATAGTTGGAAGCGTCAAATTTTAATAAATTTATTTGAAATCAACTTGGATAATTTTGGAATTTGTTGAGTATTTTTGTTGTAGGATCTATATTTGAGTAAATTTAGATGAAAATAACTTCAATTTTATGGATTGTGAAAAAAATTTAGTTGGTAGTGTCAAATTTTAATAAATTTATTTGAAACCAACATCGATTTTTTGGATTTTCTTGAGTATTTTTGTTGTAGGATCTACAATTGAGTAAATTTAGATGAAAATAACTTCGATTTTTTGGATTTTGTCACGATTTTTGTCAAATTTTAATAAATTTATTTGAAATCAACTTGGATAATTTTGGATTTTGTCGAGTATTTTTGGTGTAGGATCTATATTTGAGTAAATTTAGATGAAAATATCTTCAATTTTTAGGATTGTGAAAAAATTTTAGTTGGAAGTGTCAAATTTTAATAAAATTTATTTGAAATCAACTTCGATTTTATTGGATTTTGTCGCGAATTTTTGTTGTAGGATCTATATTTGAGTAAATTTAGATGAAAATAACTTCAATTTGTTGGATTGTGAAAAATATTTTAGTTGGAAGTGTCCAATTTTAATAAATTTATTTGAAATCAACTTCGATTTTTTTGGATTTTGTCGAGTATTTTTGGTGTAGGATGTATATTTGAGTAAATTTAGATGAAAATAACTTCGATTTTTTGGATTTTGTCACGATTTTTGTCGTATTTTAATAAATTTATTTGAAATCAACTTGGATAATTTTGGAATTTGGTGAGTATTTTTGTTGTAGGATCTATATTTCAGTAAATTTAGATGAAAATATCTTCAATTTTTAGGATTGTGAAAAAAATTTTAGTTGGAAGTGTCAAATTTTAATAAATTTATTTGAAATCAACTTGAATTATTTTGGATTTTGTTGAGTATTTTTGTTGTAGGATCTATATTTGAGTAAATTTAGATGAAAATATCTTCAATTTTTAGGATTGTGAAAAAAATTATAGTTGGAAGTGTCAAATTTTAATAAATTTATTTGAAATCAACTTCGATTTTATTGGATTTTGTCGAGTATTTTTGTTGTAGGATCTATATTTGAGTAAATTTAGATGAAAATAACTTCAATTTGTTGGATTGTGAAAAATATTTTAGTTGGAAGTGTCCAATTTTAATAAATTTATTTGAAATCAACTTCGATTTTTTTGGATTTTGTCGAGTATTTTTGGTGTAGGATGTATATTTGAGTAAATTTAGATGAAAATAACTTCGATTTTTTGGATTTTGTCACGATTTTTGTCGTATTTTAATAAATTTATTTGAAATCAACTTGGATAATTTTGGAATTTGGTGAGTATTTTTGTTGTAGGATCTATATTTCAGTAAATTTAGATGAAAATATCTTCAATTTTTAGGATTGTGAAAAAAATTTGAGTTGGAAGTGTCAAATTTTAATAAATTTATTTGAAATCAACTTGAATTATTTTGAATTTTGTTGAGTATTTTTGTTGTAGGATCTATATTTGAGTAAATTTAGATGAAAATAACTTCAATTTTTTGGATTGTGAACAAAATTTTAGTTGGAAGTGCCAAATTTTAATAAATTTATTTGAAACCAACTTCGATTTTTTGGATTTTCTTGAGTATTTTTGTTGTAGGATCTACAATTGAGTAAATTTAGATGAAAATAACTTAGATTTTTTGGATTTTGTCACGATTTTTGTCATATTTTAATAAATTTATTTGAAATCAACTTGGATAATTTTGGATTTTGTCGAGTATTTTTGGTGTAGGATCTATATTTGAGTAAATTTAGATGAAAATATCTTCAATTTTTAGGATTGTGAAAAAAATTTTAGTTGGAAGTGTCAAATTTTAATAAATTTATTTGAAATCAACTTCGATTTTATTGGATTTTGTCGAGTATTTTTGTTGTAGGATCTATATTTGAGTAAATTTAGATGAAAATAACTTCAATTTTTTGGATTGTGAAAAATATTTTAGTTGGAAGTGTCCAATTTTAATAAATTTATTTGAAATCAACTTCGATTTTTTTGGATTTTGTCGAGTATTTTTGGTGTAGGATCTATATTTGAGTAAATTTAGATGAAAATATCTTCAATTTTTAGGATTGTGAAAAAAATTTGAGTTGGAAGTGTCAAATTTTAATAAATTTATTTGAAATCAACTTGAATTATTTTGAATTTTGTTGAGTATTTTTGTTGTAGGATCTATATTTGAGTAAATTTAGATGAAAATAACTTCAATTTTTTGGATTGTGAACAAAATTTTAGTTGGAAGTGCCAAATTTTAATAAATTTATTTGAAACCAACTTCGAGCTTTTGGATTTTCTTGAGTATTTTGGTTGTAGGATCTACAATTGAGTAAATTTAGATGAAAATAACTTCGATTTTTTGGATTTGTTCACGATTTTTGTCAAATTTTAATAAATTTATTTGAAATCAACTTGGATAATTTTGGAATTTGTTGAGTATTTTTGTTGTAGGATCTATATTTGAGTAAATTTAGATGAAAATATCTTCAATTTTTAGGATTGTGAAAAAAATTTTAGTTGGAAGCGTCAAATTTTAATAAATTTATTTGAAATCAACTTGGATAATTTTGGAATTTGTTGAGTATTTTTGTTGTAGGATCTATATTTGAGTAAATTTAGATGAAAATAACTTCAATTTTATGGATTGTGAACAAAATTTTAGTTGGAAGTGCCAAATTTTAATAAATTTATTTGAAACCAACTTCGAGCTTTTGGATTTTCTTGAGTATTTTTGTTGTAGGATCTATATTTGAGTAAATTTAGATGAAAATAACTTCAATTTGTTGGATTGTGAAAAATATTTTAGTTGGAAGTGTCCAATTTTAATAAATTTATTTGAAATCAACTTGAATTATTTTGGATTTTGTTGAGTATTTTTGTTGTAGGATCTATATTTGAGTAAATTTAGATGAAAATATCTTCAATTTTTAGGATTGTGAAAAAAATTATAGTTGGAAGCGTCAAATTTTAATAAATTTATTTGAAATCAACTTGGATAATTTTGGAATTTGTTGAGTATTTTTGTTGTAGGATCTATATTTGAGTAAATTTAGATGAAAATAACTTCAATTTTATGGATTGTGAAAAAAATTTAGTTGGTAGTGTCAAATTTTAATAAATTTATTTGAAACCAACATCGATTTTTTGGATTTTCTTGAGTATTTTTGTTGTAGGATCTACAATTGAGTAAATTTAGATGAAAATAACTTCGATTTTTTGGATTTTGTCACGATTTTTGTCAAATTTTAATAAATTTATTTGAAATCAACTTGGATAATTTTGGATTTTGTCGAGTATTTTTGGTGTAGGATCTATATTTGAGTAAATTTAGATGAAAATATCTTCAATTTTTAGGATTGTGAAAAAAATTTTAGTTGGAAGTGTCAAATTTTAATAAATTTATTTGAAATCAACTTCGATTTTATTGGATTTTGTCGCGAATTTTTGTTGTAGGATCTATATTTGAGTAAATTTAGATGAAAATAACTTCAATTTGTTGGATTGTGAAAAATATTTTAGTTGGAAGTGTCCAATTTTAATAAATTTATTTGAAATCAACTTCGATTTTTTTGGATTTTGTCGAGTATTTTTGGTGTAGGATGTATATTTGAGTAAATTTAGATGAAAATACCTTCGATTTTTTGGATTTTGTCACGATTTTTGTCGTATTTTAATAAATTTATTTGAAATCAATTTGGATAATTTTGGAATTTGGTGAGTATTTTTGTTGTAGGATCTATATTTCAGTAAATTTAGATGAAAATATCTTCAATTTTTAGGATTGTGAAAAAAATTTTAGTTGGAAGTGTCAAATTTTAATAAATTTATTTGAAATCAACTTGAATTATTTTGGATTTTGTTGAGTATTTTTGTTGTAGGATCTATATTTGAGTAAATTTAGATGAAAATATCTTCAATTTTTAGGATTGTGAAAAAAATTTTAGTTGGAAGCGTCAAATTTTAATAAATTTATTTGAAATCAACTTGGATAATTTTGGAATTTGTTGAGTATTTTTGTTGTAGGATCTATATTTGAGTAAATTTAGATGAAAATAACTTCAATTTTATGGATTGTGAAAAAAATTTAGTTGGTAGTGTCAAATTTTAATAAATTTATTTGAAACCAACATCGATTTTTTGGATTTTCTTGAGTATTTTTGTTGTAGGATCTACAATTGAGTAAATTTAGATGAAAATAACTTCGATTTTTTGGATTTTGTCACGATTTTTGTCAAATTTTAATAAATTTATTTGAAATCAACTTGGATAATTTTGGATTTTGTCGAGTATTTTTGGTGTAGGATCTATATTTGAGTAAATTTAGATGAAAATATCTTCAATTTTTAGGATTGTGAAAAAAATTTTAGTTGGAAGTGTCAAATTTTAATAAATTTATTTGAAATCAACTTCGATTTTATTGGATTTTGTCCGAGTATTTTTGTTGTAGGATCTATATTTGAGTAAATTTAGATGAAAATAACTTCAATTTGTTGGATTGTGAAAAATATTTTAGTTGGAAGTGTCCAATTTTAATAAATTTATTTGAAACCAACATCGATTTTTTGGATTTTCTTGAGTATTTTTTGTTGTAGGATCTACAATTGAGTAAATTTAGATGAAAATAACTTCGATTTTTTTGGATTTGTTACGATTTTGTCAAATTTTAATAAATTTATTTGAAATCAACTTGGATAATTTTGGATTTTGTCGAGTATTTTTGGTGTAGGATCTATATTTGAGTGAATTTAGATGAAAATATCTTCAATTTTTAGGATTGTGAAAAAAATTTTAGTTGGAAGTGTCAAATTTTAATAAATTTATTTGAAATCAACTTGAATTATTTTGAATTTTGTTGAGTATTTTTGTTGTAGGATCTATATTTGAGTAAATTTAGATGAAAATAACTTCAATTTTTTGGATTGTGAAAAATATTTTAGTTGGAAGTGCCAAATTTTAATAAATTTATTTGAAACCAACTTCGATTTTTGGATTTTCTTGAGTATTTTTGTTGTAGGATCTACAATTGAGTAAATTTAGATGAAAATAACTTAGATTTTTGGATTTTGTCACGATTTTTGTCATGTTTTATAAATTTATTTGAAATCAACTTGAATTATTTTGAATTTTGTTGAGTATTTTTGTTGTAGGATCTATATTTGAGTAAATTTAGATGAAAATAACTTCAATTTTTTGGGTTGTGAACAAAATTTTAGTTGGAAGTGCCAAATTTTAATAAATTTATTTGAAACCAACTTCGATTTTTTGGATTTTCTTGAGTATTTTTGTTTTAGGACCTACAATTGAGTAAATTTAGATGAAAATAACTTAGAATTTTTGGATTTTGTCACGATTTTTGTCATATTTTATAAATTTATTTGAAATCAACTTGGATAATTTTGGATTTTGTCGAGTATTTTTGGTGTAGGATCTATATTTGAGTAAATTTAGATGAAAATATCTTCAATTTTTAGGATTGTGAAAAAAATTTTAGTTGGAAGTGTCAAATTTTAATAAATTTATTTGAAATCAACTTGAATTATTTTGGATTTTGTTGAGTATTTTTGTTGTAGGATCTATATTTGAGTAAATTAGATGAAAATATCTTCAATTTTTAGGATTGTGAAAAAAATTATAGTTGGAAGCGTCAAATTTAATAAATTTATTTGAAATCAACTTGGATAATTTTGGAATTTGTTGAGTATTTTTGTTGTAGGATCTATATTTGAGTAAATTTAGATGAAAATAACTTCAATTTTATGGATTGTGAAAAAAATTTAGTTGGTAGTGTCAAATTTTAATAAATTTATTTGAAACCAACATCGATTTTTGGATTTTCTTGAGTATTTTTGTTGTAGGATCTACAATTGAGTAAATTTAGATGAAAATAACTTCGATTTTTTGGATTTTGTCACGATTTTTGTCAAATTTTAATAAATTTATTTGAAATCAACTTGGATAATTTTGGATTTTGTCGAGTATTTTTGGTGTAGGATCTATATTTGAGTAAATTTAGATGAAAATATCTTCAATTTTTAGGATTGTGAAAAAAATTTTAGTTGGAAGTGTCAAATTTTAATAAATTTATTTGAAATCAACTTCGATTTTATTGGATTTTGTCGCGAATTTTTGTTGTAGGATCTATATTTGAGTAAATTTAGATGAAAATAACTTCAATTTGTTGGATTGTGAAAAATATTTTAGTTGGAAGTGTCCAATTTTAATAAATTTATTTGAAATCAACTTCGATTTTTTTGATTTTGTCGAGTATTTTTGGTGTAGGATGTATATTTGAGTAAATTTAGATGAAAATAACTTCGATTTTTTGGATTTTGTCACGATTTTTGTCGTATTTTAATAAATTTATTTGAATCAACTTGGATAATTTTGGAATTTGGTGAGTATTTTTGTTGTAGGATCTATATTTCAGTAATTTAGATGAAAATATCTTCAATTTTTAGGATTGTGAAAAAAATTTTAGTTGGAAGTGTCAAATTTTAATAAATTTATTTGAAATCAACTTGAATTATTTTGGATTTTGTTGAGGTATTTTTGTTGTAGGATCTATATTTGAGTAAATTTAGATGAAAATATCTCAATTTTAGGCATTGTGAAAAAAATTATAGTTGGAAGTGTCAAATTTTAATAAATTTATTTGAAATCAACTTCGATTTTATTGGATTTTGTCGAGTATTTTTGTTGTAGGATCTATATTTGAGTAAATTTAGATGAAAATAACTTCAATTTGTTGGATTGTGAAAAATATTTTAGTTGGAAGTGTCCAATTTTAATAAATTTATTTGAAATCAACTTCGATTTTTTGGATTTTGTCGAGTATTTTTGGTGTAGGATGTATATTTGAGTAAATTTAGATGAAAATAACTTCGATTTTTTGGATTTTGTCACGATTTTTGTCGTATTTTTAATAAATTTATTTGAAATCAACTTGGATAATTTTGGAATTTGGTGAGTATTTTTGTTGTAGGATCTATATTTCAGTAAATTTAGATGAAAATATCTTCAATTTTTAGGATTGTGAAAAAAATTTGAGTTGGAAGTGTCAAATTTTAATAAATTTATTTGAAATCAACTTGAATTATTTTGAATTTTGTTGAGTATTTTTGTTGTAGGATCTATATTTGAGTAAATTTAGATGAAAAATACTTCAATTTTTTGGATTGTGAACAAAAGTTTTAGTTGAAGTGCCAAATTTTAATAAATTTATTTGAAACCAACTTCGATTTTTTGGATTTTCTTGAGTATTTTTGTTGTAGGATCTACAATTGAGTAAATTTAGATGAAAATAACTTAGATTTTTTGGATTTTGTCACGATTTTTGTCATATTTTAATAAATTTATTTGAAATCAACTTGGATAATTTTGGATTTTGTCGAGTATTTTTGGTGTAGGATCTATATTTTGAGTAAATTTAGATGAAAATATCTTCAATTTTTTAGGATTGTGAAAAAAATTTTAGTTGGAAGTGTCAAATTTTAATAAATTTATTTGAAATCAACTTCGATTTTATTGATTTTGTCGAGTATTTTTGTTGTAGGATCTATATTTGAGTAAATTTAGATGAAAATAACTTCAATTTTTTGGATTGTGAAAAATATTTTAGTTGGAAGTGTCCAATTTTAATAAATTTATTTGAAATCAACTTCGATTTTTTTGGATTTTGTCGAGTATTTTTGGTGTAGGATCTATATTTGAGTAAATTTAGATGAAAATATCTTCAATTTTTAGGATTGTGAAAAAAATTTGAGTTGGAAGTGTCAAATTTTATATAAATTTATTTGAAATCAACTTGAATTATTTTGAATTTGTTGAGTATTTTTGTTGTAGGATCTATATTTGAGTAAATTTAGATGAAAATAACTTCAATTTTTGGATTGTGAACAAAATTTTAGTTGGAAGTGCCAAATTTTAATAAATTTATTTGAAACCAACTTCGAGCTTTTGGATTTTCTTGAGTATTTGGTTGTAGGATCTACAATTGAGTAAATTTAGATGAAAATAACTTCGATTTTTTGGATTTGTTCACGATTTTTGTCAAATTTTAATAAATTTATTTGAAATCAACTTGGATAATTTTGGAATTTGTTGAGTATTTTTGTTGTAGGATCTATATTTGAGTAAATTTAGATGAAAATATCTTCAATTTTTAGGATTGTGAAAAAAATTTTAGTTGGAAGCGTCAAATTTTAATAAATTTATTTGAAATCAACTTGGATAATTTTGGAATTTGTTGAGTATTTTTGTTGTAGGATCTATATTTGAGTAAATTTAGATGAAAATAACTTCAATTTTATAGATTTTTTGGATTTTGTCACGATTTTTGTCATATTTTAATAAATTTATTTGAAATCAACTTGAATTATTTTGAATTTTGTTGAGTATTTTTGTTGTAGGATCTATATTTGAGTAAATTTAGATGAAAATAACTTCAATTTTTTGGGTTGTGAACAAAATTTTAGTTGGAAGTGCCAAATTTTAATAAATTTATTTGAAACCAACTTCGATTTTTTGGATTTTCTTGAGTATTTTTGTTTTAGGACCTACAATTGAGTAAATTTAGATGAAAATAACTTAGATTTTTTGGATTTTGTCACGATTTTTGTCATATTTTAATAAATTTATTTGAAATCAACTTGGATAATTTTGGATTTTGTCGAGTATTTTTGGTGTAGGATCTATATTTGAGTAAATTTAGATGAAAATATCTTCAATTTTTAGGATTGTGAAAAAAATTATAGTTGGAAGCGTCAAATTTTAATAAATTTATTTGAAATCAACTTGAATTATTTTGAATTTTGTTGAGTATTTTTGTTGTAGGATCTATATTTGAGTAAATTTAGATGAAAATAACTTCAATTTTTTGGATTTTGTCACGATTTTTGTCAAATTTTAATAAATTTATTTGAAATCAACTTGGATAATTTTGGATTTTGTCGAGTATTTTTGGTGTAGGATCTATATTTGAGTAAATTTAGATGAAAATATCTTCAATTTTTAGGATTGTGAAAAAAATTTTAGTTGGAAGTGTCAAATTTTAATAAATTTATTTGAAATCAACTTCGATTTTATTGGATTTTGTCGCGAATTTTTGTTGTAGGATCTATATTTGAGTAAATGTAGATGAAAATAACTTCAATTTGTTGGATTGTGAAAAATATTTTAGTTGGAAGTGTCCAATTTTAATAAATTTATTTGAAATCAACTTCGATTTTTTTGGATTTTGTCGAGTATTTTTGTTGTAGGATGTATATTTGAGTAAATTTAGATGAAAATAACTTCGATTTTTTGGATTTTGTCACGATTTTTGTCGTATTTTAATAAATTTATTTGAAATCAACTTGGATAATTTTGGAATTTGGTGAGTATTTTTGTTGTAGGATCTATATTTTAGTAAATTTAGATGAAAATATCTTCAATTTTTAGGATTGTGAAAAAAATTTGAGTTGGAAGTGTCAAATTTTAATAAATTTATTTGAAATCAACTTGAATTATTTTGAATTTTGTTGAGTATTTTTGTTGTAGGATCTATATTTGAGTAAATTTAGATGAAAATAACTTCAATTTTTTGGATTGTGAACAAAATTTTAGTTGGAAGTGCCAAATTTTAATAAATTTATTTGAAACCAACTTCGATTTTTTGGATTTTCTTGAGTATTTTTGTTGTAGGATCTACAATTGAGTAAATTTAGATGAAAATAACTTAGATTTTTTGTATTTTGTCACGATTTTTGTCATATTTTAATAAATTTATTTGAAATCAACTTGGATAATTTTGGATTTTGTCGAGTATTTTTGGTGTAGGATCTATATTTGAGTAAATTTAGATGAAAATATCTTCAATTTTTAGGATTGTGAAAAAAATTTTAGTTGGAAGTGTCAAATTTTAATAAATTTATTTGAAATCAACTTGAATTATTTTGAATTTTGTTGAGTATTTTTGTTGTAGGATCTATATTTGAGTAAATTTAGATGAAAATAACTTCAATTTTTTGGATTGTGAAAAATATTTTAGTTGGAAGTGCCAAATTTTATTAAATTTATTTGAAATCAACTTGAATTATTTTGGATTTTGTTGAGTATTTTTGTTGTAGGATCTATATTTGAGTAAATTTAGATGAAAATAACTTAGATTTTTTGGATTTTGTCACGATTTTTGTCATATTTTAATAAATTTATTTGAAATCAATTTGGATAATTTTGGATTTTGTCGAGTATTTTTGGTGTAGGATCTATATTTGAGTAAATTTAGATGAAAATATCTTCAATTTTTAGGATTGTGAAAAAAATTTTAGTTGGAAGTGTCAAATTTTAATAAATTTATTTGAAATCAACTTGAATTATTTTGGATTTTGTTGAGTATTTTTGTTGTAGGATCTATATTTGAGTACATTTAGATGAAAATATCTTCAATTTTTAGGATTGTGAAAAAAATTATAGTTGGAAGCGTCAAATTTTAATAAATTTATTTGAAATCAACTTGGATAATTTTGGAATTTGTTGAGTATTTTTGTTGTAGGATCTATATTTGAGTAAATTTAGATGAAAATAACGACAATTTTATGGATTGTGAAAAAAATTTAGTTGGTAGTGTCAAATTTTAATAAATTTATTTGAAACCAACATCGATTTTTTGCATTTTCTTGAGTATTTTTGTTGTAGGATCTACAATTGAGTAAATTTAGATGAAAATAACTTCAATTTTATGGATTGTGAAAAAAATTTAGTTGGTAGTGTCAAATTTTAATAAATTTATTTGAAACCAACATCGATTTTTTGGATTTTCTTGAGTATTTTTGTTGTAGGATCTACAATTGAGTAAATTTAGATGAAAATAACTTCGATTTTTTGGATTTTGTTACGATTTTTGTCAAATTTTAATAAATTTATTTAAAATCAACTTGGATAATTTTGGATTTTGTCGAGTATTTTTGGTGTAGGATCTATATTTGAGTGAATTTAGATGAAAATATCTTCAATTTTTAGGATTGTGAAAAAAATTTTAGTTGGAAGTGTCAAATTTTAATAAATTTATTTGAAATCAACTTGAATTATTTTGAATTTTGTTGAGTATTTTTGTTGTAGGATCTATATTTGAGTAAATTTAGATGAAAATAACTTCAATTTTTTGGATTGTGAAAAATATTTTAGTTGGAAGTGCCAAATTTTATTAAATTTATTTGAAATCAACTTGAATTATTTTGGATTTTGTTGAGTATTTTTGTTGTAGGATCTATATTTGAGTACATTTAGATGAAAATATCTTCAATTTTTAGGATTGTGAAAAAAATTATAGTTGGAAGCGTCAAATTTTAATAAATTTATTTGAAATCAACTTGGATAATTTTGGAATTTGTTGAGTATTTTTGTTGTAGGATCTATATTTGAGTAAATTTAGATGAAAATAACGACAATTTTATGGATTGTGAAAAAAATTTAGTTGGTAGTGTCAAATTTTAATAAATTTATTTGAAACCAACATCGATTTTTTGCATTTTCTTGAGTATTTTTGTTGTAGGATCTACAATTGAGTAAATTTAGATGAAAATAACTTCAATTTTATGGATTGTGAAAAAAATTTAGTTGGTAGTGTCAAATTTTAATAAATTTATTTGAAACCAACATCGATTTTTTGGATTTTCTTGAGTATTTTTGTTGTAGGATCTACAATTGAGTAAATTTAGATGAAAATAACTTCGATTTTTTGGATTTTGTTACGATTTTTGTCAAATTTTAATAAATTTATTTAAAATCAACTTGGATAATTTTGGATTTTGTCGAGTATTTTTGGTGTAGGATCTATATTTGAGTGAATTTAGATGAAAATATCTTCAATTTTTAGGATTGTGAAAAAAATTTTAGTTGGAAGTGTCAAATTTTAATAAATTTATTTGAAATCAACTTGAATTATTTTGAATTTTGTTGAGTATTTTTGTTGTAGGATCTATATTTGAGTAAATTTAGATGAAAATAACTTCAATTTTTTGGATTGTGAAAAATATTTTAGTTGGAAGTGCCAAATTTTATTAAATTTATTTGAAATCAACTTGAATTATTTTGGATTTTGTTGAGTATTTTTGTTGTAGGATCTATATTTGAGTAAATTTAGATGAAAATAACTTAGATTTTTTGGATTTTGTCACGATTTTTGTCATATTTTAATAAATTTATTTGAAATCAATTTGGATAATTTTGGATTTTGTCGAGTATTTTTGGTGTAGGATCTATATTTGTGTAAATTTAGATGAAAATATCTTCAATTTTTAGGATTGTGAAAAAAATTTTAGTTGGAAGTGTCAAATTTTAATAAATTTATTTGAAATCAACTTGAATTATTTTGGATTTTGTTGAGTATTTTTGTTGTAGGATCTATATTTGAGTACATTTAGATGAAAATATCTTCAATTTTTAGGATTGTGAAAAAAATTATAGTTGGAAGCGTCAAATTTTAATAAATTTATTTGAAATCAACTTGGATAATTTTGGAATTTGTTGAGTATTTTTGTTGTAGGATCTATATTTGAGTAAATTTAGATGAAAATATCTTCAATTTTTTGGATTGTGAAAAAATTTTAGTTGGAAGTGTCAAATTTTAATAAATTAATTTGAAACCAACTTTGATTTTTTGGATTTTCTTGAGTATTTTTGTTGTAGGATCTACAATTGAGTAAATTTAGATGAAAATAACTTCAATTTTATGGATTGTGAAAAAAAATTTAGTTGGAAGTGTCAAATTTTAATAAATTTATTTGAAATCAATTTGGATTATTTTGGATTTTGTTGACAATTTTTGTTGTAGGATCTATATTTGAGTAAATTTAGATGAAAATAACTTAAATTTTTAGGATTGTGAAAAAAATTTTAGTTGGAAGTGCCAAATTTTAATAAATTTATTTGAAACCAACTTCGATTTTTTGGATTTTCTTGAGTATTTTTGTTGTAGGATCTACAATTGAGTAAATTTAGATGAAAATAACTTCAATTTTATGGATTGTGAAAAAAAATTTAGTTGGAAGTGTCAAATTTTAATAAATTTATTTGAAACCTACTTCGATTTTTCTCGACTATGTTGAGTTTTTTTTGATAGAGTAGCTTAATTTGAGTAATTTCAGTTGAAATAACTTCGATTTTTTGGATTTTGTCACGATTTTTGTCAAATTTTAATAAATTTATTTGAAATCAACTTGGATAATTTTGGAATTTGTTGAGTATTTTTGTTGTAGGATCTATATTTGAGTAAATTTAGATGAAAATAACTTCAATTTTTTGGATTTTGTCACGATTTTTGTCAAAATTTAATAAATTTATTTGAAATCAACTTGGATAATTTTAGAATTTGTTGAGTATTTTTGTTGTAGGATCTATATTTGAGTAAATTTAGTTGAAAATATCTTCAATTTTTAGGATTGTGAAAAAAATTTTAGTTGGAAGTGTCAAATTTTAATAAATTTATTTGAAATCAACTTCGATTTTATTGGATTTTGTCGAGTATTTTTGTTGTAGGATCTATATTTGAGTAAATTTAGATGAAAATAACTTCAATTTTTTGGATTGTGAAAAATATTTTAGTTGAAGTGTCAAATTTTAATAAATTTATTTGAAATCAACTTCGATTTTTTGGATTTTCTTGAGTATTTTTGTTGTAGGATCAACAATTGAGTAAATTTAGATGAAAATAACTTCAATTTTTTGGATTGTGAAAAAAAATTTAGATGGAAGTGTCAAATTTTAATAAATTTATTTGAAATCAACTTCGATTTTTTTTTATTTTGTCAAGTATTTTTGGTGTAGGATGTATATTTGAGTAAATTTAGATGACAATAACTTCGATTTTTTGGATTTTGTCACGATTTTGGTCAAATTTTAATAAATTTATTTGAAATCAACTTGGATAATTTTGGAATTTGTTGAGTATTTTTGTTGTAGGATCTATATTTGAGTAAATTTAGATGAAACTATCTTCAATTTTTTGGATTGTGAAAAAATTTTAGTTGGAAGTGTCAAATTTTAATAAATTTATTTGAAACCAACTTTGATTTTTTGGATTTTCTTGAGTATTTTTGTTGTAGGATCTACAATTGAGTAAATTTAGATGAAAATAACTTCAATTTTATGGATTGTGAAAAAAAATTTAGTTGGAAGTGTCAAATTTTAATAAATTTATTTGAAATCAATTTGGATTATTTTGGATTTTGTGGACAATTTTTGTTGTAGGATCTATATTTGAGTAAATTTAGATGAAAATAACTTAAATTTTTAGGATTGTGAAATAAAATTTTAGTTGGAAGTGCCAAATTTTAATAAATTTATTTGAAACCAACTTCGATTTTTTGGATTTTCTTGAGTATCTTTGTTGTAGGATCTACAATTGAGTAAATTTAGATGAAAATAACTTCAATTTTATGGATTGTGAAAAAAAATTTAGTTGGAAGTGTCAAATTTTAATAAATTTATTTGAAATCAATTTGGATTATTTTGGATTTTGTTGACAATTTTTGTTGTAGGATCTATATTTGAGTAAATTTAGATGAAAATAACTTAAATTTTTAGGATTGTGAAAAAAATTTTAGTTGGAAGTGCCAAATTTTAATAAATTTATTTGAAACCAACTTCGATTTTTTGGATTTTCTTGAGTATTTTTGTTGTAGGATCTACAATTGAGTAAATTTAGATGAAAATAACTTCAATTTTATGGATTGTGAAAAAAAATTTAGTTGGAAGTGTCAAATTTTAATAAATTTATTTGAAACCTACTTCGATTTTTCTCGACTATGTGGAGTTTTTTTGATAGAGTAGCTTAATTTGAGTAATTTCAGTTGAAATAACTTCGATTTTTTGGATTTTGTCACGATTTTTGTCAAATTTTAATAAATTTATTTGAAATCAACTTGGATAATTTTGGAATTTGTTGAGTATTTTTGTTGTAGGATCTATATTTGAGTAAATTTAGATGAAAATAACTTCAATTTTATGGATTGTGAAAAAAATTTAGTTGGTAGTGTCAAATTTTAATAAATTTATTTGAAACCAACATCGATTTTTTGGATTTTCTTGAGTATTTTTGTTGTAGGATCTACAATTGAGTAAATTTAGATGAAAATAACTGCGATTTTTTGGATTTTGTCACGATTTTTGACAAATTTTAATAAATTTATTTGAAATCAACTTGGATAATTTTGGATTTTGTCGAGTATTTTTGGTGTAGGATCTATATTTGAGTGAATTTAGATGAAAATATCTTCAATTTTTAGGATTGTGAAAAAAATTTTAGTTGGAAGTGTCAAATTTTAATAAATTTATTTGAAATCAACTTCGATTTTATTGGATTTTGTCGAGTATTTTTGCTGTAGGATCTATATTTGAGTAAATTTAGATGAAAATAACTTCAATTTGTTGGATTGTGAAAAATATTTTAGTTGGAAGTGTCCAATTTTAATAAATTTATTTGAAATCAACTTCGATTTTTTTGGATTTTGTCGAGTATTTTTGGTGTAGGATGTATATTTGAGTAAATTTAGATGAAAATAACTTCGATTTTTTGGATTTTGTCACGATTTTTGTCGTATTTTAATAAATTTATTTGAAATCAACTTGGATAATTTTGGAATTTGTTGAGTATTTTTGTTGTAGGATCTATATTTCAGTAAATTTAGATGAAAATATCTTCAATTTTTAGGATTGTGAAAAAAATTTGAGTTGGATGTGTCAAATTTTAATAAATTTATTTGAAATCAACTTGAATTATTTTGAATTTTGTTGAGTATTTTTGTTGTAGGATCTATATTTGAGTAAAGTTAGATGAAAATAACTTCAATTTTTTGGATTGTGAAAAAAATTTAGTTGGAAGTGTCAAATTTTAATAAATTTATTTGAAACCTACTTCGATTTTTCTCGACTATGTTGAGTTTTTTTGATAGAGAAGCTTAATTTGAGTAATTTCAGTTGAAATAACTTCGATTTTTTGGATTTTGTCACGATTTTTGTCAAATTTTAATATATTTATTTGAAATCAACTTGGATAATTTTGGATTTTGTTGAGTATTTTTGGTGTAGGATCTATATTTGAGTAAATTTAGATGAAAATATCTTCAATTTTTAGGATTGTGAAAAAAATTTTAGTTGGAAGTGTCAAATTTTAATAAATTTATTTGAAATCAACTTCGATTTTATTGGATTTTGTCGGGTATTTTTGTTGTAGGATCTATATTTGAGTAAATTTAGATGAAAATAACTTCAATTTTTTGGATTGTGAAAAATATTTTAGTTGAAGTGTCAAATTTTAATAAATTTATTTGAAATCAACTTCGATTTTTTGGATTTTCTTGAGTATTTTTGTTGTAGGATCAACAATTGATTAATTTAGATGAAAATAACTTCAATTTTTTGGATTGTGAAAAAAAATTTAGATGGAAGTGTCAAATTTTAATAAATTTATTTGAAATCAACTTCGATTTTTTTTTATTTTGTCAAGTATTTTTGGTGTAGCATGTATATTTGAGTAAATTTAGATGACAATAACTTCGATTTTTTGGATTTTGTCACGATTTTGGTCAAATTTTAATAAATTTATTTGAAATCAACTTGGATAATTTTGGAATTTGTTGAGTATTTTTGTTGTAGGATCTATATTTGAGTAAATTTAGATGAAAATATCTTCAATTTTTTGGATTGTGAAAAAATTTTAGTTGGAAGTGTCAAATTTTAATAAATTTATTTGAAACCAACTTTGATTTTTTGGATTTTCTTGAGTATTTTTGTTGTAGGATCTACAATTGAGTAAATTTAGATGAAAATAACTTCGATTTTTTGGATTTTGTCACGATTTTTGTCAAATTTTAATAAATTTATTTGAAATCAACTTGGATAATTTTGGATTTTGTCGAGTATTTTTGGTGTAGGATGTATATTTGAGTAAATTTAGATGAAAATAACGACAATTTTTTGGATTCTGAAAAAAAAATTTACATGGAAGTGTCAAATTTTAATAAATTTATTTGAAATCAAATTCGATTTTTTTTATTTTCTTGAAAATTTTTGTTGTAGGATCTACAATTGAGTAAATTTAGATGAAAATAACTTCAATTTTTTGGATTGTGAAAAAAATTTGAGTTGGAAGTGTCAAGTTTTAATAAATTTATTTGAATTCTACTTCGATTTTTTTGAATTTTGTCGAGTATTTTTGGTGTAGGATGTATATTTAAGTAAATTTTGATGAAAATAACTTCGATTTTTTGGATTTTGTCACGATTTTTGTCAAATTTTAATAAATTTATTTGAAATCAACTTGGATAATTTTGGAATTTGTTGAGTATTTTTGTTGTAGGAACTATATTTGAGTAAATTTAGGAAAATATCTTCAATTTTTAGGATTGTGAAAAAAATTTTAGTTGGAAGTGTCAAATTTTAATAAATTTATTTGAAATCAACTTCGATTTTATTGGATTTTGTCGGGTATTTTTGTTGTAGGATCTATATTTGAGTAAATTTAGATGAAAATAACTTCAATTTTTTGGATTGTGAAAAATATTTTAGTTGAAGTGTCAAATTTTAATAAATTTATTTGAAATCAACTTCGATTTTATTGGATTTTGTCGAGTATTTTTGTTGTAGGATCTATATTTGAGTAAATTTAGATGAAAATAACTTCAATTTTTTGGATTGTGAAAAATATTTTAGTTGGAAGTGTCAAATTTTAATAAATTTATTTGAAACCAACTTTGATTTTTTGGATTTTCTTGAGTATTTTTGTTGTAGGATCTACAATTGAGTAAATTTAGATGAAAATAACTTCAATTTTTTGGATTGTGAAAAAAATTTAGTTGGAAGTGTCAAATTTTAATAAATTTATTTGAAACCTACTTCGATTTTTTTCGACTATGTTGAGTTTCTTTGATAGAGAAGCTTAATTTGAGTAATTTCAGTTGAAATAACTTCGATTTTTTGGATTTTGTCACGATTTTTGTCAAATTTTAATATATTTATTTGAAATCAACTTGGATAATTTTGGATTTTGTTGAGTATTTTTGTTGTAGGATCTATATTTGAGTAAATTTAGATGAAAATATCTTCAATTTTTAGGATTGTGAAAAAAATTTTAGTTGGAAGTGTCAAATTTTAATAAATTTATTTGAAATCAACTGCGATTTTATTGGATTTTGTCGGGTATTTTTGTTGTAGGATCTATATTTGAGTAAATTTAGATGAAAATAACTTAAATTTTTAGGATTGTGAAAAAAATTTTAGTTGGAAGTGCCAAATTTTAATAAATTTATTTGAAACCAACTTCGATTTTTTGGATTTTCTTGAGTATTTTTGTTGTAGGATCTACAATTGAGTAAATTTAGATGAAAATAACTTCAATTTTATGGATTGTGAAAAAAAATTTAGTTGGAAGTGTCAAATTTTAATAAATTTATTTGAAACCTACTTCGATTTTTCTTGACTATGTTGAGTTTTTTTGATAGAGTAGCTTAATTTGAGTAATTTCAGTTGAAATAACTTCGATTTTTTTGGATTTTGTCACGATTTTGGTCAAATTTTAATAAATTTATTTGAAATCAACTTGGATAATTTTGGAATTTGTTGAGTATTTTTGTTGTAGGATCTATATTTGAGTAAATTTAGATGAAAATATCTTCAATTGTTTGGATTGTGAAAAAATTTTAGTTGGAAGTGTCAAATTTTAATAAATTTATTTGAAACCAACTTTGATTTTTTGGATTTTCTTGAGTATTTTTGTTGTAGGATCTACAATTGAGTAAATTTAGATGAAAATAACTTCAATTTTATGGATTGTGAAAAAAAATTTAGTTGGAAGTGTCAAATTTTAATAAATTTATTTGAAATCAATTTGGATTATTTTGGATTTTGTTGACAATTTTTGTTGTAGGATCTATATTTGAGTAAATTTAGATGAAAATAACTTAAATTTTTAGGATTGTGAAAAAAATTTTAGTTGGAAGTGCCAAATTTTAATAAATTTATTTGAAACCAACTTCGATTTTTTGGATTTTCTTGAGTATTTTTGTTGTAGGATCTACAATTGAGTAAATTTAGATGAAAATAACTTCAATTTTATGGATTGTGAAAAAAAATTTAGTTGGAAGTGTCAAATTTTAATAAATTTATTTGAAACCTACTTCGATTTTTCTCGACTATGTTGAGTTTTTTTGATAGAGAAGCTTAATTTGAGTAATTTCAGTTGAAATAACTTCGATTTTTTGGATTTTGTCACGATTTTTGTCAAATTTTATTATATTTATTTGAAATCAACTTGGATAATTTTGGATTTTGTTGAGTATTTTTGGTGTAGGATCTATATTTGAGTAAATTTAGATGAAAATATCTTCAATTTTTAGGATTGTGAAAAAAATTTTAGTTGGAAGTGTCAAATTTTAATAAATTTATTTGAAATCAACTTCGATTTTATTGGATTTTGTCGGGTATTTTTGTTGTAGGATCTATATTTGAGTAAATTTAAATGAAAATAACTTCAATTTTTTGGATTGTGAAAAATATTTTAGTTGAAGTGTCAAATTTTAATAAATTTATTTGAAATCAACTTCGATTTTTTGGATTTTCTTGAGTATTTTTGTTGTAGGATCAACAATTGAGTAAATTTAGATGAAAATAACTTCAATTTTTTGGATTGTGAAAAAAAATTTAGATGGAAGTGTCAAATTTTAATAAATTTATTTGAAATCAACTTCGATTTTTTTTTATTTTGTCAAGTATTTTTGGTGTAGGATGTATATTTGAGTAAATTTAGATGACAATAACTTCGATTTTTTGGATTTTGTCACGATTTTGGTCAAATTTTAATAAATTTATTTGAAATCAACTTGGATAATTTTTGAATTTGTTGAGTATTTTTGTTCTAGGATCTATATTTGAGTAAATTTAGATGAAAATATCTTCAATTTTTTGGATTGTGAAAAAATTTTAGTTGGAAGTGTCAAATTTTAATAAATTTATTTGAAACCAACTTTGATTTTTTGGATTTTCTTGAGTATTTTTGTTGTAGGATCTACAATTGAGTAAATTTAGATGAAAATAACTTCGATTTTTTGGATTTTGTCACGTTTTTTGTCAAATTTTAATAAATTTATTTGAAATCAACTTGGATAATTTTGGATTTTGTCGAGTATTTTTGGTGTAGGATGTATATTTGAGTAAATTTAGATGAAAATAACGACAATTTTTTGGATTCTGAAAAAAAAATTTACTTGGAAGTGTCAAATTTTAATAAATTTATTTGAAATCAACTTCGATTTTATTGGATTTTGTCGGGTATTTTTGTTGTAGGATCTATATTTGGGTAAATTTAGATGAAAATAACTTCAATTTTTTGGATTGTGAAAAATATTTTAGTTGAAGTGTCAAATTTTAATAAATTTATTTGAAATCAACTTCGATTTTTTGGATTTTCTTGAGTATTTTTGTTGTAGGATCAACAATTGAGTAAATTTAGATGAAAATAACTTCAATTTTTTGGATTGTGAAAAAAAATTTAGATGGAAGTGTCAAATTTTAATAAATTTATTTGAAATCAACTTTGATTTTTTGGATTTTCTTGAGTATTTTTGTTGTAGGATCTACAATTGAGTAAATTTAGATGAAAATAACTTCAATTTTATGGATTGTGAAAAAAAATTTAGTTGGAAGTGCCAAATTTTAATAAATTTATTTGAAACCAACTTCGATTTTTTGGATTTTCTTGAGTATTTTTGTTGTAGGATCTACAATTGAGTAAATTTAGATGAAAATAACTTCAATTTTATGGATTGTGAAAAAAAATTTAGTTGGAAGTGTCAAATTTTAATAAATTTATTTGAAATCAATTTGGATTATTTTGGATTTTGTTGACAATTTTTGTTGTAGGATCTATATTTGAGTAAATTTAGATGAAAATAACTTAAATTTTTAGGATTGTGAAAAAATTTTAGTTGGAAGTGTCAAATTTTAATAAATTAATTTGAAACCAACTTTGATTTTTTGGATTTTCTTGAGTATTTTTGTTGTAGGATCTACAATTGAGTAAATTTAGATGAAAATAACTTCAATTTTATGGATTGTGAAAAAAAATTTAGTTGGAAGTGTCAAATTTTAATAAATTTATTTGAAATCAATTTGGATTATTTTGGATTTTGTTGACAATTTTTGTTGTAGGATCTATATTTGAGTAAATTTAGATGAAAATAACTTAAATTTTTAGGATTGTGAAAAAAATTTTAGTTGGAAGTGCCAAATTTTAATAAATTTATTTGAAACCAACTTCGATTTTTTGGATTTTCTTGAGTATTTTTGTTGTAGGATCTACAATTGAGTAAATTTAGATGAAAATAACTTCAATTTTATGGATTGTGAAAAAAAATTTAGTTGGAAGTGTCAAATTTTAATAAATTTATTTGAAACCTACTTCGATTTTTCTCGACTATGTTGAGTTTTTTTTGATAGAGTAGCTTAATTTGAGTAATTTCAGTTGAAATAACTTCGATTTTTTGGATTTTGTCACGATTTTTGTCAAATTTTAATAAATTTATTTGAAATCAACTTGGATAATTTTGGAATTTGTTGAGTATTTTTGTTGTAGGATCTATATTTGAGTAAATTTAGATGAAAATAACTTCAATTTTTTGGATTTTGTCACGATTTTTGTCAAAATTTAATAAATTTATTTGAAATCAACTTGGATAATTTTAGAATTTGTTGAGTATTTTTGTTGTAGGATCTATATTTGAGTAAATTTAGTTGAAAATATCTTCAATTTTTAGGATTGTGAAAAAAATTTTAGTTGGAAGTGTCAAATTTTAATAAATTTATTTGAAATCAACTTCGATTTTATTGGATTTTGTCGAGTATTTTTGTTGTAGGATCTATATTTGAGTAAATTTAGATGAAAATAACTTCAATTTTTTGGATTGTGAAAAATATTTTAGTTGAAGTGTCAAATTTTAATAAATTTATTTGAAATCAACTTCGATTTTTTGGATTTTCTTGAGTATTTTTGTTGTAGGATCAACAATTGAGTAAATTTAGATGAAAATAACTTCAATTTTTTGGATTGTGAAAAAAAATTTAGATGGAAGTGTCAAATTTTAATAAATTTATTTGAAATCAACTTCGATTTTTTTTTATTTTGTCAAGTATTTTTGGTGTAGGATGTATATTTGAGTAAATTTAGATGACAATAACTTCGATTTTTTGGATTTTGTCACGATTTTGGTCAAATTTTAATAAATTTATTTGAAATCAACTTGGATAATTTTGGAATTTGTTGAGTATTTTTGTTGTAGGATCTATATTTGAGTAAATTTAGATGAAAATATCTTCAATTTTTTGGATTGTGAAAAAATTTTAGTTGGAAGTGTCAAATTTTAATAAATTTATTTGAAACCAACTTTGATTTTTTGGATTTTCTGGAGTATTTTTGTTGTAGGATCTACAATTGAGTAAATTTAGATGAAAATAACTTCAATTTTATGGATTGTGAAAAAAAATTTAGTTGGAAGTGTCAAATTTTAATAAATTTATTTGAAATCAATTTGGATTATTTTGGATTTTGTGGACAATTTTTGTTGTAGGATCTATATTTGAGTAAATTTAGATGAAAATAACTTAAATTTTTAGGATTGTGAAATAAAATTTTAGTTGGAAGTGCCAAATTTTAATAAATTTATTTGAAACCAACTTCGATTTTTTGGATTTTCTTGAGTATCTTTGTTGTAGGATCTACAATTGAGTAAATTTAGATGAAAATAACTTCAATTTTATGGATTGTGAAAAAAAATTTAGTTGGAAGTGTCAAATTTTAATAAATTTATTTGAAATCAATTTGGATTATTTTGGATTTTGTTGACAATTTTTGTTGTAGGATCTATATTTGAGTAAATTTAGATGAAAATAACTTAAATTTTTAGGATTGTGAAAAAAATTTTAGTTGGAAGTGCCAAATTTTAATAAATTTATTTGAAACCAACTTCGATTTTTTGGATTTTCTTGAGTATTTTTGTTGTAGGATCTACAATTGAGTAAATTTAGATGAAAATAACTTCAATTTTATGGATTGTGAAAAAAAATTTAGTTGGAAGTGTCAAATTTTAATAAATTTATTTGAAACCTACTTCGATTTTTCTCGACTATGTGGAGTTTTTTTGATAGAGTAGCTTAATTTGAGTAATTTCAGTTGAAATAACTTCGATTTTTTGGATTTTGTCACGATTTTTGTCAAATTTTAATAAATTTATTTGAAATCAACTTGGATAATTTTGGAATTTGTTGAGTATTTTTGTTGTAGGATCTATATTTGAGTAAATTTAGATGAAAATAACTTCAATTTTATGGATTGTGAAAAAAATTTAGTTGGTAGTGTCAAATTTTAATAAATTTATTTGAAACCAACATCGATTTTTTGGATTTTCTTGAGTATTTTTGTTGTAGGATCTACAATTGAGTAAATTTAGATGAAAATAACTGCGATTTTTTGGATTTTGTCACGATTTTTGTCAAATTTTAATAAATTTATTTGAAATCAACTTGGATAATTTTGGATTTTGTCGAGTATTTTTGGTGTAGGATCTATATTTGAGTGAATTTAGATGAAAATATCTTCAATTTTTAGGATTGTGAAAAAAATTTTAGTTGGAAGTGTCAAATTTTAATAAATTTATTTGAAATCAACTTCGATTTTATTGGATTTTGTCGAGTATTTTTGCTGTAGGATCTATATTTGAGTAAATTTAGATGAAAATAACTTCAATTTGTTGGATTGTGAAAAATATTTTAGTTGGAAGTGTCCAATTTTAATAAATTTATTTGAAATCAACTTCGATTTTTTTGGATTTTGTCGAGTATTTTTGGTGTAGGATGTATATTTGAGTAAATTTAGATGAAAATAACTTCGATTTTTTGGATTTTGTCACGATTTTTGTCGTATTTTAATAAATTTATTTGAAATCAACTTGGATAATTTTGGAATTTGTTGAGTATTTTTGTTGTAGGATCTATATTTCAGTAAATTTAGATGAAAATATCTTCAATTTTTAGGATTGTGAAAAAAATTTGAGTTGGATGTGTCAAATTTTAATAAATTTATTTGAAATCAACTTGAATTATTTTGAATTTTGTTGAGTATTTTTGTTGTAGGATCTATATTTGAGTAAAGTTAGATGAAAATAACTTCAATTTTTTGGATTGTGAAAAAAATTTAGTTGGAAGTGTCAAATTTTAATAAATTTATTTGAAACCTACTTCGATTTTTCTCGACTATGTTGAGTTTTTTTGATAGAGAAGCTTAATTTGAGTAATTTCAGTTGAAATAACTTCGATTTTTTGGATTTTGTCACGATTTTTGTCAAATTTTAATATATTTATTTGAAATCAACTTGGATAATTTTGGATTTTGTTGAGTATTTTTGGTGTAGGATCTATATTTGAGTAAATTTAGATGAAAATATCTTCAATTTTTAGGATTGTGAAAAAAATTTTAGTTGGAAGTGTCAAATTTTAATAAATTTATTTGAAATCAACTTCGATTTTATTGGATTTTGTCGGGTATTTTTGTTGTAGGATCTATATTTGAGTAAATTTAGATGAAAATAACTTCAATTTTTTGGATTGTGAAAAATATTTTAGTTGAAGTGTCAAATTTTAATAAATTTATTTGAAATCAACTTCGATTTTTTGGATTTTCTTGAGTATTTTTGTTGTAGGATCAACAATTGATTAATTTAGATGAAAATAACTTCAATTTTTTGGATTGTGAAAAAAAATTTAGATGGAAGTGTCAAATTTTAATAAATTTATTTGAAATCAACTTCGATTTTTTTTTATTTTGTCAAGTATTTTTGGTGTAGGATGTATATTTGAGTAAATTTAGATGACAATAACTTCGATTTTTTGGATTTTGTCACGATTTTGGTCAAATTTTAATAAATTTATTTGAAATCAACTTGGATAATTTTTGAATTTGTTGAGTATTTTTGTTGTAGGATCTATATTTGAGTAAATTTAGATGAAAATATCTTCAATTTTTTGGATTGTGAAAAAATTTTAGTTGGAAGTGTCAAATTTTAATAAATTTATTTGAAACCAACTTTGATTTTTTGGATTTTTTTGAGTATTTTTGTTGTAGGATCTACAATTGAGTAAATTTAGATGAAAATAACTTCGATTTTTTGGATTTTGTCACGATTTTTGTCAAATTTTAATAAATTTATTTGAAATCAACTTGGATAATTTTGGATTTTGTCGAGTATTTTTGGTGTAGGATGTATATTTGAGTAAATTTAGATGAAAATAACTTCAATTTTTTGGATTGTGAAAAATATTTTAGTTGAAGTGTCAAATTTTAATAAATTTATTTGAAATCAACTTCGATTTTTTTTTATTTTGTCAAGTATTTTTGGTGTAGCATGTATATTTGAGTAAATTTAGATGACAATAACTTCGATTTTTTGGATTTTGTCACGATTTTGGTCAAATTTTAATAAATTTATTTGAAATCAACTTGGATAATTTTGGAATTTGTTGAGTATTTTTGTTGTAGGATCTATATTTGAGTAAATTTAGATGAAAATATCTTCAATTTTTTGGATTGTGAAAAAATTTTAGTTGGAAGTGTCAAATTTTAATAAATTTATTTGAAACCAACTTTGATTTTTTGGATTTTCTTGAGTATTTTTGTTGTAGGATCTACAATTGAGTAAATTTAGATGAAAATAACTTCGATTTTTTGGATTTTGTCACGATTTTTGTCAAATTTTAATAAATTTATTTGAAATCAACTTGGATAATTTTGGATTTTGTCGAGTATTTTTGGTGTAGGATGTATATTTGAGTAAATTTAGATGAAAATAACGACAATTTTTTGGATTCTGAAAAAAAAATTTACATGGAAGTGTCAAATTTTAATAAATTTATTTGAAATCAAATTCGATTTTTTTTATTTTCTTGAAAATTTTTGTTGTAGGATCTACAATTGAGTAAATTTAGATGAAAATAACTTCAATTTTTTGGATTGTGAAAAAAATTTGAGTTGGAAGTGTCAAGTTTTAATAAATTTATTTGAATTCTACTTCGATTTTTTTGAATTTTGTCGAGTATTTTTGGTGTAGGATGTATATTTAAGTAAATTTTGATGAAAATAACTTCGATTTTTTGGATTTTGTCACGATTTTTGTCAAATTTTAATAAATTTATTTGAAATCAACTTGGATAATTTTGGAATTTGTTGAGTATTTTTGTTGTAGGAACTATATTTGAGTAAATTTAGGAAAATATCTTCAATTTTTAGGATTGTGAAAAAAATTTTAGTTGGAAGTGTCAAATTTTAATAAATTTATTTGAAATCAACTTCGATTTTATTGGATTTTGTCGGGTATTTTTGTTGTAGGATCTATATTTGAGTAAATTTAGATGAAAATAACTTCAATTTTTTGGATTGTGAAAAATATTTTAGTTGAAGTGTCAAATTTTAATAAATTTATTTGAAATCAACTTCGATTTTATTGGATTTTGTCGAGTATTTTTGTTGTAGGATCTATATTTGAGTAAATTTAGATGAAAATAACTTCAATTTTTTGGATTGTGAAAAATATTTTAGTTGGAAGTGTCAAATTTTAATAAATTTATTTGAAACCAACTTTGATTTTTTGGATTTTCTTGAGTATTTTTGTTGTAGGATCTACAATTGAGTAAATTTAGATGAAAATAACTTCAATTTTTTGGATTGTGAAAAAAATTTAGTTGGAAGTGTCAAATTTTAATAAATTTATTTGAAACCTACTTCGATTTTTTTCGACTATGTTGAGTTTCTTTGATAGAGTAGCTTAATTTGAGTAATTTCAGTTGAAATAACTTCGATTTTTTTGGATTTTGTCACGATTTTTGTCAAATTTTAATAAATTTATTTGAAATCAACTTGGATAATTTTGGAATTTGTTGAGTATTTTTGTTGTAGGATCTATATTTGAGTAAATTTAGATGAGAATAACTTCAATTTTTTGGATTGTGAAAAAAATTTTAGTTGGAAGTGTCAAATTTTAATAAATTTATTTGAAATCAACTGCGATTTTATTGGATTTTGTCGGGTATTTTTGTTGTAGGATCTATATTTGAGTAAATTTAGATGAAAATAACTTAAATTTTTAGGATTGTGAAAAAAATTTTAGTTGGAAGTGCCAAATTTTAATAAATTTATTTGAAACCAACTTCGATTTTTTGGATTTTCTTGAGTATTTTTGTTGTAGGATCTACAATTGAGTAAATTTAGATGAAAATAACTTCAATTTTATGGATTGTGAAAAAAAATTTAGTTGGAAGTGTCAAATTTTAATAAATTTATTTGAAACCTACTTCGATTTTTCTTGACTATGTTGAGTTTTTTTGATAGAGTAGCTTAATTTGAGTAATTTCAGTTGAAATAACTTCGATTTTTTTGGATTTTGTCACGATTTTGGTCAAATTTTAATAAATTTATTTGAAATCAACTTGGATAATTTTGGAATTTGTTGAGTATTTTTGTTGTAGGATCTATATTTGAGTAAATTTAGATGAAAATATCTTCAATTGTTTGGATTGTGAAAAAATTTTAGTTGGAAGTGTCAAATTTTAATAAATTTATTTGAAACCAACTTTGATTTTTTGGATTTTCTTGAGTATTTTTGTTGTAGGATCTACAATTGAGTAAATTTAGATGAAAATAACTTCAATTTTATGGATTGTGAAAAAAAATTTAGTTGGAAGTGTCAAATTTTAATAAATTTATTTGAAATCAATTTGGATTATTTTGGATTTTGTTGACAATTTTTGTTGTAGGATCTATATTTGAGTAAATTTAGATGAAAATAACTTAAATTTTTAGGATTGTGAAAAAAATTTTAGTTGGAAGTGCCAAATTTTAATAAATTTATTTGAAACCAACTTCGATTTTTTGGATTTTCTTGAGTATTTTTGTTGTAGGATCTACAATTGAGTAAATTTAGATGAAAATAACTTCAATTTTATGGATTGTGAAAAAAAATTTAGTTGGAAGTGTCAAATTTTAATAAATTTATTTGAAATCAATTTGGATTATTTTGGATTTTGTTGACAATTTTTGTTGTAGGATCTATATTTGAGTAAATTTAGATGAAAATAACTTAAATTTTTAGGATTGTGAAAAAAATTTTAGTTGGAAGTGCCAAATTTTAATAAATTTATTTGAAACCAACTTCGATTTTTTGGATTTTCTTGAGTATTTTTGTTGTAGGATCTACAATTGAGTAAATTTAGATGAAAATAACTTCAATTTTAAGGATTGTGAAAAAAAATTTAGTTGGAAGTGTCAAATTTTAATAAATTTATTTGAAACCTACTTCGATTTTTCTCGACTATGTTGAGTTTTTTTGATAGAGAAGCTTAATTTGAGTAATTTCAGTTGAAATAACTTCGATTTTTTGGATTTTGTCACGATTTTTGTCAAATTTTATTATATTTATTTGAAATCAACTTGGATAATTTTGGATTTTGTTGAGTATTTTTGGTGTAGGATCTATATTTGAGTAAATTTAGATGAAAATATCTTCAATTTTTAGGATTGTGAAAAAAATTTTAGTTGGAAGTGTCAAATTTTAATAAATTTATTTGAAATCAACTTCGATTTTATTGGATTTTGTCGGGTATTTTTGTTGTAGGATCTATATTTGAGTAAATTTAAATGAAAATAACTTCAATTTTTTGGATTGTGAAAAATATTTTAGTTGAAGTGTCAAATTTTAATAAATTTATTTGAAATCAACTTCGATTTTTTGGATTTTCTTGAGTATTTTTGTTGTAGGATCAACAATTGAGTAAATTTAGATGAAAATAACTTCAATTTTTTGGATTGTGAAAAAAAATTTAGATGGAAGTGTCAAATTTTAATAAATTTATTTGAAATCAACTTCGATTTTTTTTTATTTTGTCAAGTATTTTTGGTGTAGGATGTATATTTGAGTAAATTTAGATGACAATAACTTCGATTTTTTGGATTTTGTCACGATTTTGGTCAAATTTTAATAAATTTATTTGAAATCAACTTGGATAATTTTGGAATTTGTTGAGTATTTTTGTTGTAGGATCTATATTTGAGTAAATTTAGATGAAAATATCTTCAATTTTTTGGATTGTGAAAAAATTTTAGTTGGAAGTGTCAAATTTTAATAAATTTATTTGAAACCAACTTTGATTTTTTGGATTTTCTTGAGTATTTTTGTTGTAGGATCTACAATTGAGTAAATTTAGATGAAAATAACTTCGATTTTTTGGATTTTGTCACGATTTTTGTCAAATTTTAATAAATTTATTTGAAATCAACTTGGATAATTTTGGATTTTGTCGAGTATTTTTGGTGTAGGATGTATATTTGAGTAAATTTAGATGAAAATAACGACAATTTTTTGGATTCTGAAAAAAAAATTTACTTGGAAGTGTCAAATTTTAATAAATTTATTTGAAATCAAATTCGATTTTTTTGGATTTTGTCGGGTATTTTTGTTGTAGGATCTATATTTGGGTAAATTTAGATGAAAATAACTTCAATTTTTTGGATTGTGAAAAATATTTTAGTTGAAGTGTCAAATTTTAATAAATTTATTTGAAATCAACTTCGATTTTTTGGATTTTCTTGAGTATTTTTGTTGTAGGATCAACAATTGAGTAAATTTAGATGAAAATAACTTCAATTTTTTGGATTGTGAAAAAAAATTTAGATGGAAGTGTCAAATTTTAATAAATTTATTTGAAATCAACTTCGATTTTTTTTTATTTTGTCAAGTATTTTTGGTGTAGGATGTATATTTGAGTAAATTTAGATGACAATAACTTCGATTTTTTGGATTTTGTCACGATTTTGGTCAAATTTTAATAAATTTATTTGAAATCAACTTGGATAATTTTTGAATTTGTTGAGTATTTTTGTTGTAGGATCTATATTTGAGTAAATTTAGATGAAAATATCTTCAATTTTTTGGATTGTGAAAAAATTTTAGTTGGAAGTGTCAAATTTTAATAAATTTATTTGAAACCAACTTTGATTTTTTGGATTTTCTTGAGTATTTTTGTTGTAGGATCTACAATTGAGTAAATTTAGATGAAAATAACTTCGATTTTTTGGATTTTGTCACGATTTTTGTCAAATTTTAATAAATTTATTTGAAATCAACTTGGATAATTTTGGATTTTGTCGAGTATTTTTGGTGTAGGATGTATATTTGAGTAAATTTAGATGAAAATAACGACAATTTTTTGGATTCTGAAAAAAAAATTTACTTGGATGTGTCAAATTTTAATAAATTTATTTGAAATCAAATTCGATTTTTTTGATTTTCTTGAAAATTTTTGTTGTAGGATCTACAATTGAGTAAATTTAGATGAAAATAACTTCAATTTTTTGGATTGTGAAAAAAATTTAGTTGGAAGTGTCAAATTTTAATAAATTTATTTGAAACCTACTTCGATTTTTCTCGACTATGTTGAGTTTTTTTGATAGAGAAGCTTAATTTGAGTAATTTCAGTTGAAATAACTTCGATTTTTTGGATTTTGTCACGATTTTTGTCAAATTTTAATATATTTATTTGAAATCAACTTGGATAATTTTGGATTTTGTTGAGTATTTTTGGTGTAGGATCTATATTTGAGTAAATTTAGATGAAAATATCTTCAATTTTTAGGATTGTGAAAAAAATTTTAGTTGGAAGTGTCAAATTTTAATAAATTTATTTGAAATCAACTTCGATTTTATTGGATTTTGTCGGGTATTTTTGTTGTAGGATCTATATTTGAGTAAATTTAGATGAAAAAACTTCAATTTTTTGGATTGTGAAAAATATTTTAGTTGAAGTGTCAAATTTTAATAAATTTATTTGAAATCAACTTCGATTTTTTGGATTTTCTTGAGTATTTTTGTTGTAGGATCAACAATTGAGTAAATTTAGATGAAAATAACTTCAATTTTTTGGATTGTGAAAAAAAATTTAGATGGAAGTGTCAAATTTTAATAAATTTATTTGAAATCAACTTCGATTTTTTTTTATTTTGTCAAGTATTTTTCGTGTAGGATGTATATTTGAGTAAATTTAGATGACAATAACTTCGATTTTTTGGATTTTGTCACGATTTTGGTCAAATTTTAATAAATTTATTTGAAATCAACTTGGATAATTTTGGAATTTGTTGAGTATTTTTGTTGTAGGATCTATATTTGAGTAAATTTAGATGAAAATATCTTCAATTTTTTGGATAGTGAAAAAATTTTAGTTGGAAGTGTCAAATTTTAATAAATTTATTTGAAACCAACTTTGATTTTTTGGATTTTCTTGAGTATTTTTGTTGTAGGATCTACAATTGAGTAAATTTAGATGAAAATAACTTCAATTTTTTTGATTTTGTCACGATTTTTGTCAAATTTTAATAAATTTATTTGAAATCAACTTGGATAATTTTGGATTTTGTCGAGTATTTTTGGTGTAGGATGTATATTTGAGTAAATTTAGATGAAAATAACGACAATTTTTTGGATTCTGAAAAAAAAATTTACTTGGAAGTGTCAAATTTTAATAAATTTATTTGAAATCAAATTCGATTTTTTTGATTTTCTTGAAAATTTTTGTTGTAGGATCTACAATTGAGTAAATTTAGATGAAAATAACTTCAATTTTTTGGATTGTGAAAAAAATTTAGTTGGAAGTGTCAAATTTTAATAAATTTATTTGAAACCTACTTCGATTTTTTTCGACTATGTTGAGTTTTTTTGATAGAGAAGCTTAATTTGAGTAATTTCAGTTGAAATAACTTCGATTTTTTGGATTTTGTCACGATTTTTGTCAAATTTTAATATATTTATTTGAAATCAACTTGGATAATTTTGGATTTTGTTGAGTATTTTTGGTGTAGGATCTATATTTGAGTAAATTTAGATGAAAATATCTTCAATTTTTAGGATTGTGAAAAAAATTTTTGTTGGAAGTGTCAAATTTTAATAAATTTATTTGAAATCAACTTCGATTTTATTGGATTTTGTCGGGTATTTTTGTTGTAGGATCTATATTTGAGTAAATTTAGATGAAAATAACTTCAATTTTTTGGATTGTGAAAAATATTTTAGTTGAAGTGTCAAATTTTAATAAATTTATTTGAAATCAACTTCGATTTTTTGGATTTTCTTGAGTATTTTTGTTGTAGGATCAACAATTGAGTAAATTTAGATGAAAATAACATCAATTTTTTGGATTGTGAAAAAAAATTTAGATGGAAGTGTCAAATTTTAATAAATTTATTTGAAATCAACTTCGATTTTTTTTTATTTTGTCAAGTATTTTTGGTGTAGGATGTATATTTGAGTAAATTTAGATGACAATAACTTCGATTTTTTGGATTTTGTCACGATTTTGGTCAAATTTTAATAAATTTATTTGAAATCAACTTGGATAATTTTGGAATTTGTTGAGTATTTTTGTTGTAGGATCTATATTTGAGTAAATTTAGATGAAAATATCTTCAATTTTTTGGATTGTGAAAAAATTTTAGTTGGAAGTGTCAAATTTTAATAAATTTATTTGAAACCAACTTTGATTTTTTGGATTTTCTTGAGTATTTTTGTTGTAGGATCTACAATTGAGTAAATTTAGATGAAAATAACTTCGATTTTTTGGATTTTGTCACGATTTTTGTCAAATTTTAATAAATTTATTTGAAATCAACTTGGATAATTTTGGATTTTGTCGAGTATTTTTGGTGTAGGATGTATATTTGAGTAAATTTAGATGAAAATAACGACAATTTTTTGGATTCTGAAAAAAAAATTTACTTGGAAGTGTCAAATTTTAATAAATTTATTTGAAATCAAATTCGATTTTTTTGATTTTCTTGAAAATTTTTGTTGTAGGATCTACAATTGAGTAAATTTAGATGAAAATAACTTCGATTTTTTGGATTTTGTCACGATTTTTGTCGTATTTTAATAAATTTATTTGAAATCAACTTGGATAATTTTGGAATTTGTTGAGTATTTTTGTTGTGGGATCTATATTTCAGTAAATTTAGATGAAAATATCTTCAATTTTTAGGATGTGAAAAAAATTTGAGTTGGATGTGTCAAATTTTAATAAATTTATTTGAAATCAACTTGAATTATTTTGAATTTTGTTGAGTATTTTTGTTGTAGGATCTATATTTGAGTAAATTTAGATGAAAATAACTTCAATTTTTTGGATTGTGAAAAAAATTTAGTTGGAACTGTCAAATTTTAATAAATTTATTTGAAACCTACTTCCATTTTTCACGACTATGTTGAGTTTTCTTGATAGAGAAGCTTAATTTGAGTAATTTCAGTTGAAATAACTTCGATTTTTTGGATTTTGTCACGATTTTTGTCAAATTTTAATATATTTATTTGAAATCAACTTGGATAATTTTGGATTTTGTTGAGTATTTTTGGTGTAGGATCTATATTTGAGTAAATTTAGATGAAAATATCTTCAATTTTTAGGATTGTGAAAAAAATTTTTGTTGGAAGTGTCAAATTTTAATAAATTTATTTGAAATCAACTTCGATTTTATTGGATTTTGTCGGGTATTTTTGTTGTAGGATCTATATTTGAGTAAATTTAGATGAAAATAACTTCAATTTTTTGGATTGTGAAAAATATTTTAGTTGAAGTGTCAAATTTTAATAAATTTATTTGAAATCAACTTCGATTTTTTGGATTTTCTTGAGTATTTTTGTTGTAGGATCAACAATTGAGTAAATTTAGATGAAAATAACTTCAATTTTTTGGATTGTGAAAAAAAATTTAGATGGAAGTGTCAAATTTTAATAAATTTATTTGAAATCAACTTCGATTTTTTTTTATTTTGTCAAGTATTTTTGGTGTAGGATGTATATTTGAGTAAATTTAGATGACAATAACTTCGATTTTTTGGATTTTGTCACGATTTTGGTCAAATTTTAATAAATTTATTTGAAATCAACTTGGATAATTTTGGAATTTGTTGAGTATTTTTGTTGTAGGATCTATATTTGAGTAAATTTAGATGAAAATATCTTCAATTTTTTGGATTGTGAAAAAATTTTAGTTGGAAGTGTCAAATTTTAATAAATTTATTTGAAACCAACTTTGATTTTTTGGATTTTCTTGAGTATTTTTGTTGTAGGATCTACAATTGAGTAAATTTAGATGAAAATAACTTCGATTTTTTGGATTTTGTCACGATTTTTGTCAAATTTTAATAAATTTATTTGAAATCAACTTGGATAATTTTGGATTTTGTCGAGTATTTTTGGTGTAGGATGTATATTTGAGTAAATTTAGATGAAAATAACGACAATTTTTTGGATTCTGAAAAAAAAATTTACTTGGAAGTGTCAAATTTTAATAAATTTATTTGAAATCAAATTCGATTTTTTTGATTTTCTTGAAAATTTTTGTTGTAGGATCTACAATTGAGTAAATTTAGATGAAAATAACTTCAATTTTTTGGATTGTGAAAAAAATTTAGTTGGAAGTGTCAAATTTTAATAAATTTATTTGAAATCAACTTCGATTTTTTTTTATTTTGTCAAGTATTTTTGGTGTAGGATGTATATTTGAGTAAATTTAGATGACAATAACTTCGATTTTTTGGATTTTGTCACGATTTTGGTCAAATTTTAATAAATTTATTTGAAATCAACTTGGATAATTTTTGAATTTGTTGAGTATTTTTGTTGTAGGATCTATATTTGAGTAAATTTAGATGAAAATATCTTCAATTTTTTGGATTGTGAAAAAATTTTAGTTGGAAGTGTCAAATTTTAATAAATTTATTTGAAACCAACTTTGATTTTTTGGATTTTCTTGAGTATTTTTGTTGTAGGATCTACAATTGAGTAAATTTAGATGAAAATAACTTCGATTTTTTGGATTTTGTCACGATTTTTGTCAAATTTTAATAAATTTATTTGAAATCAACTTGGATAATTTTGGATTTTGTCGAGTATTTTTGGTGTAGGATGTATATTTGAGTAAATTTAGATGAAAATAACGACAATTTTTTGGATTCTGAAAAAAAAATTTACTTGGATGTGTCAAATTTTAATAAATTTATTTGAAATCAAATTCGATTTTTTTGATTTTCTTGAAAATTTTTGTTGTAGGATCTACAATTGAGTAAATTTAGATGAAAATAACTTCAATTTTTTGGATTGTGAAAAAAATTTAGTTGGAAGTGTCAAATTTTAATAAATTTATTTGAAACCTACTTCGATTTTTCTCGACTATGTTGAGTTTTTTTGATAGAGAAGCTTAATTTGAGTAATTTCAGTTGAAATAACTTCGATTTTTTGGATTTTGTCACGATTTTTGTCAAATTTTAATATATTTATTTGAAATCAACTTGGATAATTTTGGATTTTGTTGAGTATTTTTGGTGTAGGATCTATATTTGAGTAAATTTAGATGAAAATATCTTCAATTTTTAGGATTGTGAAAAAAATTTTAGTTGGAAGTGTCAAATTTTAATAAATTTATTTGAAATCAACTTCGATTTTATTGGATTTTGTCGGGTATTTTTGTTGTAGGATCTATATTTGAGTAAATTTAGATGAAAAAACTTCAATTTTTTGGATTGTGAAAAATATTTTAGTTGAAGTGTCAAATTTTAATAAATTTATTTGAAATCAACTTCGATTTTTTGGATTTTCTTGAGTATTTTTGTTGTAGGATCAACAATTGAGTAAATTTAGATGAAAATAACTTCAATTTTTTGGATTGTGAAAAAAAATTTAGATGGAAGTGTCAAATTTTAATAAATTTATTTGAAATCAACTTCGATTTTTTTTTATTTTGTCAAGTATTTTTCGTGTAGGATGTATATTTGAGTAAATTTAGATGACAATAACTTCGATTTTTTGGATTTTGTCACGATTTTGGTCAAATTTTAATAAATTTATTTGAAATCAACTTGGATAATTTTGGAATTTGTTGAGTATTTTTGTTGTAGGATCTATATTTGAGTAAATTTAGATGAAAATATCTTCAATTTTTTGGATAGTGAAAAAATTTTAGTTGGAAGTGTCAAATTTTAATAAATTTATTTGAAACCAACTTTGATTTTTTGGATTTTCTTGAGTATTTTTGTTGTAGGATCTACAATTGAGTAAATTTAGATGAAAATAACTTCAATTTTTTGGATTTTGTCACGATTTTTGTCAAATTTTAATAAATTTATTTGAAATCAACTTGGATAATTTTGGATTTTGTCGAGTATTTTTGGTGTAGGATGTATATTTGAGTAAATTTAGATGAAAATAACGACAATTTTTTGGATTCTGAAAAAAAAATTTACTTGGAAGTGTCAAATTTTAATAAATTTATTTGAAATCAAATTCGATTTTTTTGATTTTCTTGAAAATTTTTGTTGTAGGATCTACAATTGAGTAAATTTAGATGAAAATAACTTCAATTTTTTGGATTGTGAAAAAAATTTAGTTGGAAGTGTCAAATTTTAATAAATTTATTTGAAACCTACTTCGATTTTTTTCGACTATGTTGAGTTTTTTTGATAGAGAAGCTTAATTTGAGTAATTTCAGTTGAAATAACTTCGATTTTTTGGATTTTGTCACGATTTTTGTCAAATTTTAATATATTTATTTGAAATCAACTTGGATAATTTTGGATTTTGTTGAGTATTTTTGGTGTAGGATCTATATTTGAGTAAATTTAGATGAAAATATCTTCAATTTTTAGGATTGTGAAAAAAATTTTTGTTGGAAGTGTCAAATTTTAATAAATTTATTTGAAATCAACTTCGATTTTATTGGATTTTGTCGGGTATTTTTGTTGTAGGATCTATATTTGAGTAAATTTAGATGAAAATAACTTCAATTTTTTGGATTGTGAAAAATATTTTAGTTGAAGTGTCAAATTTTAATAAATTTATTTGAAATCAACTTCGATTTTTTGGATTTTCTTGAGTATTTTTGTTGTAGGATCAACAATTGAGTAAATTTAGATGAAAATAACATCAATTTTTTGGATTGTGAAAAAAAATTTAGATGGAAGTGTCAAATTTTAATAAATTTATTTGAAATCAACTTCGATTTTTTTTTATTTTGTCAAGTATTTTTGGTGTAGGATGTATATTTGAGTAAATTTAGATGACAATAACTTCGATTTTTTGGATTTTGTCACGATTTTGGTCAAATTTTAATAAATTTATTTGAAATCAACTTGGATAATTTTGGAATTTGTTGAGTATTTTTGTTGTAGGATCTATATTTGAGTAAATTTAGATGAAAATATCTTCAATTTTTTGGATTGTGAAAAAATTTTAGTTGGAAGTGTCAAATTTTAATAAATTTATTTGAAACCAACTTTGATTTTTTGGATTTTCTTGAGTATTTTTGTTGTAGGATCTACAATTGAGTAAATTTAGATGAAAATAACTTCGATTTTTTGGATTTTGTCACGATTTTTGTCAAATTTTAATAAATTTATTTGAAATCAACTTGGATAATTTTGGATTTTGTCGAGTATTTTTGGTGTAGGATGTATATTTGAGTAAATTTAGATGAAAATAACGACAATTTTTTGGATTCTGAAAAAAAAATTTACTTGGAAGTGTCAAATTTTAATAAATTTATTTGAAATCAAATTCGATTTTTTTGATTTTCTTGAAAATTTTTGTTGTAGGATCTACAATTGAGTAAATTTAGATGAAAATAACTTCGATTTTTTGGATTTTGTCACGATTTTTGTCGTATTTTAATAAATTTATTTGAAATCAACTTGGATAATTTTGGATTTTGTCGAGTATTTTTGGTGTAGGATGTATATTTGAGTAAATTTAGATGAAAATAACGACAATTTTTTGGATTCTGAAAAAAAAATTTACTTGGATGTGTCAAATTTTAATAAATTTATTTGAAATCAAATTCGATTTTTTTGATTTTCTTGAAAATTTTTGTTGTAGGATCTACAATTGAGTAAATTTAGATGAAAATAACTTCAATTTTTTGGATTGTGAAAAAAATTTAGTTGGAAGTGTCAAATTTTAATAAATTTATTTGAAACCTACTTCGATTTTTCTCGACTATGTTGAGTTTTTTTGATAGAGAAGCTTAATTTGAGTAATTTCAGTTGAAATAACTTCGATTTTTTGGATTTTGTCACGATTTTTGTCAAATTTTAATATATTTATTTGAAATCAACTTGGATAATTTTGGATTTTGTTGAGTATTTTTGGTGTAGGATCTATATTTGAGTAAATTTAGATGAAAATATCTTCAATTTTTAGGATTGTGAAAAAAATTTTAGTTGGAAGTGTCAAATTTTAATAAATTTATTTGAAATCAACTTCGATTTTATTGGATTTTGTCGGGTATTTTTGTTGTAGGATCTATATTTGAGTAAATTTAGATGAAAAAACTTCAATTTTTTGGATTGTGAAAAATATTTTAGTTGAAGTGTCAAATTTTAATAAATTTATTTGAAATCAACTTCGATTTTTTGGATTTTCTTGAGTATTTTTGTTGTAGGATCAACAATTGAGTAAATTTAGATGAAAATAACTTCAATTTTTTGGATTGTGAAAAAAAATTTAGATGGAAGTGTCAAATTTTAATAAATTTATTTGAAATCAACTTCGATTTTTTTTTATTTTGTCAAGTATTTTTCGTGTAGGATGTATATTTGAGTAAATTTAGATGACAATAACTTCGATTTTTTGGATTTTGTCACGATTTTGGTCAAATTTTAATAAATTTATTTGAAATCAACTTGGATAATTTTGGAATTTGTTGAGTATTTTTGTTGTAGGATCTATATTTGAGTAAATTTAGATGAAAATATCTTCAATTTTTTGGATAGTGAAAAAATTTTAGTTGGAAGTGTCAAATTTTAATAAATTTATTTGAAACCAACTTTGATTTTTTGGATTTTCTTGAGTATTTTTGTTGTAGGATCTACAATTGAGTAAATTTAGATGAAAATAACTTCAATTTTTTGGATTTTGTCACGATTTTTGTCAAATTTTAATAAATTTATTTGAAATCAACTTGGATAATTTTGGATTTTGTCGAGTATTTTTGGTGTAGGATGTATATTTGAGTAAATTTAGATGAAAATAACGACAATTTTTTGGATTCTGAAAAAAAAATTTACTTGGAAGTGTCAAATTTTAATAAATTTATTTGAAATCAAATTCGATTTTTTTGATTTTCTTGAAAATTTTTGTTGTAGGATCTACAATTGAGTAAATTTAGATGAAAATAACTTCAATTTTTTGGATTGTGAAAAAAATTTAGTTGGAAGTGTCAAATTTTAATAAATTTATTTGAAACCTACTTCGATTTTTCTCGACTATGTTGAGTTTTTTTGATAGAGAAGCTTAATTTGAGTAATTTCAGTTGAAATAACTTCGATTTTTTGGATTTTGTCACGATTTTTGTCAAATTTTAATATATTTATTTGAAATCAACTTGGATAATTTTGGATTTTGTTGAGTATTTTTGGTGTAGGATCTATATTTGAGTAAATTTAGATGAAAATATCTTCAATTTTTAGGATTGTGAAAAAAATTTTAGTTGGAAGTGTCAAATTTTAATAAATTTATTTGAAATCAACTTCGATTTTATTGGATTTTGTCGGGTATTTTTGTTGTAGGATCTATATTTGAGTAAATTTAGATGAAAAAACTTCAATTTTTTGGATTGTGAAAAATATTTTAGTTGAAGTGTCAAATTTTAATAAATTTATTTGAAATCAACTTCGATTTTTTGGATTTTCTTGAGTATTTTTGTTGTAGGATCAACAATTGAGTAAATTTAGATGAAAATAACTTCAATTTTTTGGATTGTGAAAAAAAATTTAGATGGAAGTGTCAAATTTTAATAAATTTATTTGAAATCAACTTCGATTTTTTTTTATTTTGTCAAGTATTTTTCGTGTAGGATGTATATTTGAGTAAATTTAGATGACAATAACTTCGATTTTTTGGATTTTGTCACGATTTTGGTCAAATTTTAATAAATTTATTTGAAATCAACTTGGATAATTTTGGAATTTGTTGAGTATTTTTGTTGTAGGATCTATATTTGAGTAAATTTAGATGAAAATATCTTCAATTTTTTGGATAGTGAAAAAATTTTAGTTGGAAGTGTCAAATTTTAATAAATTTATTTGAAACCAACTTTGATTTTTTGGATTTTCTTGAGTATTTTTGTTGTAGGATCTACAATTGAGTAAATTTAGATGAAAATAACTTCAATTTTTTGGATTTTGTCACGATTTTTGTCAAATTTTAATAAATTTATTTGAAATCAACTTGGATAATTTTGGATTTTGTCGAGTATTTTTGGTGTAGGATGTATATTTGAGTAAATTTAGATGAAAATAACGACAATTTTTTGGATTATGAAAAAAAAATTTACTTGGAAGTGTCAAATTTTAATAAATTTATTTGAAATCAAATTCGATTTTTTTTATTTTCTTGAAAATTTTTGTTGTAGGATCTACAATTGAGTAAATTTAGATGAAAATAACTTCAATTTTTTGGATTGTGAAAAAAATTTAGTTGGAAGTGTCAAATTTTAATAAATTTATTTGAAACCTACTTCGATTTTTTTCGACTATGTTGAGTTTTTTTGATAGAGAAGCTTAATTTGAGTAATTTCAGTTGAAATAACTTCGATTTTTTGGATTTTGTCACGATTTTTGTCAAATTTTAATATATTTATTTGAAATCAACTTGGATAATTTTGGATTTTGTTGAGTATTTTTGGTGTAGGATCTATATTTGAGTAAATTTAGATGAAAATATCTTCAATTTTTAGGATTGTGAAAAAAATTTTTGTTGGAAGTGTCAAATTTTAATAAATTTATTTGAAATCAACTTCGATTTTATTGGATTTTGTCGGGTATTTTTGTTGTAGGATCTATATTTGAGTAAATTTAGATGAAAATAACTTCAATTTTTTGGATTGTGAAAAATATTTTAGTTGAAGTGTCAAATTTTAATAAATTTATTTGAAATCAACTTCGATTTTTTGGATTTTCTTGAGTATTTTTGTTGTAGGATCAACAATTGAGTAAATTTAGATGAAAATAACATCAATTTTTTGGATTGTGAAAAAAAATTTAGATGGAAGTGTCAAATTTTAATAAATTTATTTGAAATCAACTTCGATTTTTTTTTATTTTGTCAAGTATTTTTGGTGTAGGATGTATATTTGAGTAAATTTAGATGACAATAACTTCGATTTTTTGGATTTTGTCACGATTTTGGTCAAATTTTAATAAATTTATTTGAAATCAACTTGGATAATTTTGGAATTTGTTGAGTATTTTTGTTGTAGGATCTATATTTGAGTAAATTTAGATGAAAATATCTTCAATTTTTTGGATTGTGAAAAAATTTTAGTTGGAAGTGTCAAATTTTAATAAATTTATTTGAAACCAACTTTGATTTTTTGGATTTTCTTGAGTATTTTTGTTGTAGGATCTACAATTGAGTAAATTTAGATGAAAATAACTTCGATTTTTTGGATTTTGTCACGATTTTTGTCAAATTTTAATAAATTTATTTGAAATCAACTTGGATAATTTTGGATTTTGTCGAGTATTTTTGGTGTAGGATGTATATTTGAGTAAATTTAGATGAAAATAACGACAATTTTTTGGATTCTGAAAAAAAAATTTACTTGGAAGTGTCAAATTTTAATAAATTTATTTGAAATCAAATTCGATTTTTTTGATTTTCTTGAAAATTTTTGTTGTAGGATCTACAATTGAGTAAATTTAGATGAAAATAACTTCGATTTTTTGGATTTTGTCACGATTTTTGTCGTATTTTAATAAATTTATTTGAAATCAACTTGGATAATTTTGGAATTTGTTGAGTATTTTTGTTGTGGGATCTATATTTCAGTAAATTTAGATGAAAATATCTTCAATTTTTAGGATTGTGAAAAAAATTTGAGTTGGATGTGTCAAATTTTAATAAATTTATTTGAAATCAACTTGAATTATTTTGAATTTTGTTGAGTATTTTTGTTGTAGGATCTATATTTGAGTAAATTTAGATGAAAATAACTTCAATTTTTTGGATTGTGAAAAAAATTTAGTTGGAAGTGTCAAATTTTAATAAATTTATTTGAAACCTACTTCCATTTTTCACGACTATGTTGAGTTTTTTTGATAGAGAAGCTTAATTTGAGTAATTTCAGTTGAAATAACTTCGATTTTTTGGATTTTGTCACGATTTTTGTCAAATTTTAATATATTTATTTGAAATCAACTTGGATAATTTTGGATTTTGTTGAGTATTTTTGGTGTAGGATCTATATTTGAGTAAATTTAGATGAAAATATCTTCAATTTTTAGGATTGTGAAAAAAATTTTTGTTGGAAGTGTCAAATTTTAATAAATTTATTTGAAATCAACTTCGATTTTATTGGATTTTGTCGGGTATTTTTGTTGTAGGATCTATATTTGAGTAAATTTAGATGAAAATAACTTCAATTTTTTGGATTGTGAAAAATATTTTAGTTGAAGTGTCAAATTTTAATAAATTTATTTGAAATCAACTTCGATTTTTTGGATTTTCTTGAGTATTTTTGTTGTAGGATCAACAATTGAGTAAATTTAGATGAAAATAACTTCAATTTTTTGGATTGTGAAAAAAAATTTAGATGGAAGTGTCAAATTTTAATAAATTTATTTGAAATCAACTTCGATTTTTTTTTATTTTGTCAAGTATTTTTGGTGTAGGATGTATATTTGAGTAAATTTAGATGACAATAACTTCGATTTTTTGGATTTTGTCACGATTTTGGTCAAATTTTAATAAATTTATTTGAAATCAACTTGGATAATTTTGGAATTTGTTGAGTATTTTTGTTGTAGGATCTATATTTGAGTAAATTTAGATGAAAATATCTTCAATTTTTTGGATTGTGAAAAAATTTTAGTTGGAAGTGTCAAATTTTAATAAATTTATTTGAAACCAACTTTGATTTTTTGGATTTTCTTGAGTATTTTTGTTGTAGGATCTACAATTGAGTAAATTTATATGAAAATAACTTCGATTTTTTGGATTTTGTCACGATTTTTGTCAAATTTTAATAAATTTATTTGAAATCAACTTGGATAATTTTGGATTTTGTCGAGTATTTTTGGTGTAGGATGTATATTTGAGTAAATTTAGATGAAAATAACGACAATTTTTTGGATTCTGAAAAAAAAATTTACTTGGAAGTGTCAAATTTTAATAAATTTATTTGAAATCAAATTCGATTTTTTTGATTTTCTTGAAAATTTTTGTTGTAGGATCTACAATTGAGTAAATTTAGATGAAAATAACTTCAATTTTTTGGATTGTGAAAAAAATTTAGTTGGAAGTGTCAAATTTTAATAAATTTATTTGAAATCAACTTCGATTTTTTTTTATTTTGTCAAGTATTTTTGGTGTAGGATGTATATTTGAGTAAATTTAGATGACAATAACTTCGATTTTTTGGATTTTGTCACGATTTTGGTCAAATTTTAATAAATTTATTTGAAATCAACTTGGATAATTTTTGAATTTGTTGAGTATTTTTGTTGTAGGATCTATATTTGAGTAAATTTAGATGAAAATATCTTCAATTTTTTGGATTGTGAAAAAATTTTAGTTGGAAGTGTCAAATTTTAATAAATTTATTTGAAACCAACTTTGATTTTTTGGATTTTCTTGAGTATTTTTGTTGTAGGATCTACAATTGAGTAAATTTAGATGAAAATAACTTCGATTTTTTGGATTTTGTCACGATTTTTGTCAAATTTTAATAAATTTATTTGAAATCAACTTGGATAATTTTGGATTTTGTCGAGTATTTTTGGTGTAGGATGTATATTTGAGTCATTTTAGATGAAAATAACGACAATTTTTTGGATTCTGAAAAAAAAATTTACTTGGAAGTGTCAAATTTTAATAAATTTATTTGAAATCAACTTCGATTTTATTGGATATTGTCGGGTATTTTTGTTGTAGGATCTATATTTGAGTAAATTTAGATGAAAATAACTTCAATTTTTTGGATTGTGAAAAATATTTTAGTTGAAGTGTCAAATTTTAATAAATTTATTTGAAATCAACTTCGATTTTTTGGATTTTCTTGAGTATTTTTGTTGTAGGATCAACAATTGAGTAAATTTAGATGAAAGTAACTTCAATTTTTTGGATTGTGAAAAAAAATTTAGATGGAAGTGTCAAATTTTAATAAATTTATTTGAAACCTACTTCGATTTTTCTCGACTATGTTGAGTTTTTTTGATAGAGAAGCTTAATTTGAGTAATTTCAGTTGAAATAACTTCGATTTTTTGGATTTTGTCACGATTTTTGTCAAATTTTAATATATTTATTTGAAATCCACTTGGATAATTTTGGATTTTGTTGAGTATTTTTGGTGTAGGATCTATATTTGAGTAAATTTAGATGAAAATATCTTCAATTTTTAGGATTGTGAAAAAAATTTTAGTTGTAGTGTCAAATTTTAATAAATTTATTTGAAATCAACTTCGATTTTTTGGATTTTCTTGAGTATTTTTGTTGTAGGATCAACAATTGAGTAAATTTAGATGAAAATAACTTCAATTTTTTGGATTGTGAAAAAAAATTTAGATGGAAGTGTCAAATTTTAATAAATTTATTTGAAATCAACTTCGATTTTTTTTTATTTTGTCAAGTATTTTTGGTGTAGGATGTATATTTGAGTAAATTTAGATGACAATAACTTCGATTTTTTGGATTTTGTCACGATTTTGGTCAAATTTTAATAAATTTATTTGAAATCAATTTGGATTATTTTGGATTTTGTTGACAATTTTTGTTGTAGGATCTATATTTGAGTAAATTTAGATGAAAATAACTTAAATTTTTAGGATTGTGAAAAAAATTTTAGTTGGAAGTGCCAAATTTTAATAAATTTATTTGAAACCAACTTCGATTTTTTGGATTTTCTTGAGTATTTTTGTTGTAGGATCTACAATTGAGTAAATTTAGATGAAAATAACTTCAATTTTATGGATTGTGAAAAAAAATTTAGTTGGAAGTGTCAAATTTTAATAAATTTATTTGAAATCAATTTGGATTATTTTGGATTTTGTTGACAATTTTTGTTGTAGGATCTATATTTGAGTAAATTTAGATGAAAATAACTTCAATTTTTTGGATTTTGTCACGATTTTTGTCAAAATTTAATAAATTTATTTGAAATCAACTTGGATATTTTTAGAATTTGTTGAGTATTTTTGTTGTAGGATCTATATTTGAGTAAATTTAGTTGAAAATATCTTCAATTTTTAGGATTGTGAAAAAAATTTTAGTTGGAAGTGTCAAATTTTAATAAATTTATTTGAAACCTACTTCGATTTTTCTCGACTATGTTGAGTTTTTTTTTATAGAGGAGCTTAATTTGAGTAATTTCAGTTGAAATAACTTCGATTTTTTGGATTTTGTCACGATTTTTGTCAAATTTTAATATATTTATTTGAAATCAACTTGGATAATTTTGGATTTTGTTGAGTATTTTTGGTGTAGGATCTATATTTGAGTAAATTTAGATGAAAATATCTTCAATTTTTAGGATTGTGAAAAAAATTTTAGTTGGAAGTGTCAAATTTTAATAAATTTATTTGAAATCAACTTCGATTTTATTGGATTTTGTCGGGTATTTTTGTTGTAGGATCTATATTTGAGTAAATTTAGATGAAAATAACTTCAATTTTTTGGATTGTGAAAAATATTTTAGTTGAAGTGTCAAATTTTAATAAATTTATTTGAAATCAACTTCGATTTTTTGGATTTTCTTGAGTATTTTTGTTGTAGGATCAACAATTGAGTAAATTTAGATGAAAATAACTTCAATTTATTGGATTGTGAAAAAAAATTTAGATGGAAGTGTCAAATTTTAATAAATTTATTTGAAATCAACTTCGATTTTTTTTTATTTTGTCAAGTATTTTTGGTGTAGGATGTATATTTGAGTAAATTTAGATGACAATAACTTCGATTTTTTGGATTTTGTCACGATTTTGGTCAAATTTTAATAAATTTATTTGAAATCAACTTGGATAATTTTGGAATTTGTTGAGTATTTTTGTTGTAGGATCTATATTTGAGTAAATTTAGATGAAAATATCTTCAATTTTTTGGATTGTGAAAAAATTTTAGTTGGAAGTGTCAAATTTTAATAAATTTATTTGAAACCTACTTCGATTTTTCTCGACTATGTTGAGTTTTTTTTGATAGAGAAGCTTAATTTGAGTAATTTCAGTTGAAATAACTTCGATTTTTTGGATTTTGTCACGATTTTTGTCAAATTTTAATATATTTATTTGAAATCAACTTGGATAATTTTGGATTTTGTTGAGTATTTTTGGTGTAGGATCTATATTTGAGTAAATTTAGATGAAAATATCTTCAATTTTTAGGATTGTGAAAAAAATTTTAGTTGGAAGTGTCAAATTTTAATAAATTTATTTGAAATCAACTTCGATTTTATTGGATTTTGTCGGGTATTTTTGTTGTAGGATCTATATTTGAGTAAATTTAGATGAAAATAACTTCAATTTTTTGGATTGTGAAAAATATTTTAGTTGAAGTGTCAAATTTTAATAAATTTATTTGAAATCAACTTCGATTTTTTGGATTTTCTTGAGTATTTTTGTTGTAGGATCAACAATTGAGTAAATTTAGATGAAAATAACTTCAATTTATTGGATTGTGAAAAAAAATTTAGATGGAAGTGTCAAATTTTAATAAATTTATTTGAAATCAACTTCGATTTTTTTTTATTTTGTCAAGTATTTTTGGTGTAGGATGTATATTTGAGTAAATTTAGATGACAATAACTTCGATTTTTTGGATTTTGTCACGATTTTGGTCAAATTTTAATAAATTTATTTGAAATCAACTTGGATAATTTTGGAATTTGTTGAGTATTTTTGTTGTAGGATCTATATTTGAGTAAATTTAGATGAAAATATCTTCAATTTTTTGGATTGTGAAAAAATTTTAGTTGGAAGTGTCAAATTTTAATAAATTTATTTGAAACCAACTTTGATTTTTTGGATTTTCTTGAAAATTTTTGTTGTAGGATCTACAATTGAGTAAATTTAGATGAAAATAACTTCAATTTTTTGGATTGTGAAAAAAATTTAGTTGGAAGTGTCAAATTTTAATAAATTTATTTGAAACCTACTTCGATTTTTTTCGACTATGTTGAGTTTCTTTGATAGAGAAGCTTAATTTGAGTAATTTCAGTTGAAATAACTTCGATTTTTTGGATTTTGTCACGATTTTTGTCAAATTTTAATAAATTTATTTGAAATCAACTTGGATAATTTTGGATTTTGTCGAGTATTTTTGGTGTAGGATGTATATTTGAGTAAATTTAGATGAAAATAACGACAATTTTTTGGATTCTGAAAAAAAAATTTACTTGGAAGTGTCAAATTTTAATAAATTTATTTGAAATCAAATTCGATTTTTTTGATTTTCTTGAAAATTTTTGTTGTAGGATCTACAATTGAGTAAATTTAGATGAAAATAACTTCAATTTTTTGGATTGTGAAAAAAATTTAGTTGGAAGTGTCAAATTTTAATAAATTTATTTGAAACCTACTTCGATTTTTTTCGACTATGTTGAGTTTCTTTGATAGAGAAGCATAATTTGAGTAATTTCAGTTGAAATAACTTCGATTTTTTGGATTTTGTCACGATTTTTGTCAAATTTTAATATATTTATTTGAAATCAACTTGGATAATTTTGGATTTTGTTGAGTATTTTTGGTGTAGGATCTATATTTGAGTAAATTTAGATGAAAATATCTTCAATTTTTAGGATTGTGAAAAAAATTTTAGTTGGAAGTGTCAAATTTTAATAAATTTATTTGAAATCAACTTCGATTTTATTGGATTTTGTCGGGTATTTTTGTTGTAGGATCTATATTTGAGTAAATTTAGATGAAAATAACTTCAATTTTTTGGATTGTGAAAAATATTTTAGTTGTAGTGTCAAATTTTAATAAATTTATTTGAAATCAACTTCGATTTTTTGGATTTTCTTGAGTATTTTTGTTGTAGGATCAACAATTGAGTAAATTTAGATGAAAATAACTTCAATTTTTTGGATTGTGAAAAAAAATTTAGATGGAAGTGTCAAATTTTAATAAATTTATTTGAAATCAACTTCGATTTTTTTTTATTTTGTCAAGTATTTTTGGTGTAGGATGTATATTTGAGTAAATTTAGATGACAATAACTTCGATTTTTTGGATTTTGTCACGATTTTGGTAAAATTTTAATAAATTTATTTGAAATCAACTTGGATAATTTTGGAATTTGTTGAGTATTTTTGTTGTAGGATCTATATTTGAGTAAATTTAGATGAAAATATCTTCAATTTTTTGGATTGTGAAAAAATTTTAGTTGGAAGTGTCAAATTTTAATAAATTTATTTGAAACCAACTTCGATTTTTTGGATTTTCTTGAGTATTTTTGTTGTAGGATCTACAATTGAGTAAATTTAGATGAAAATAACTTCAATTTTATGGATTGTGAAAAAAAATTTAGTTGGAAGTGTCAAATTTTAATAAATTTATTTGAAACCTACTTCGATTTTTCTTGACTATGTTGAGTTTTTTTGATAGAGTAGCTTAATTTGAGTAATTTCAGTTGAAATAACTTCGATTTTTTTGGATTTTGTCACGATTTTTGTCAAATTTTAATAAATTTATTTGAAATCAACTTGGATAATTTTGGAATTTGTTGAGTATTTTTGTTGTAGGATCTATATTTGAGTAAATTTAGATGAAAATAACTTCAATTTTTTGGATTTTGTCACGATTTTTGTCAAAATTTAATAAATTTATTTGAAATCAACTTCGATATTTTTAGAATTTGTTGAGTATTTTTGTTGTAGGATCTATATTTGAGTAAATTTAGTTGAAAATATCTTCAATTTTTAGGATTGTGAAAAAAATTTTAGTTGGAAGTGTCAAATTTTAATAAATTTATTTGAAATCAACTTCGATTTTATTGGATTTTGTCGAGTATTTTTGTTGTAGGATCTATATTTGAGTAAATTTAGATGAAAATAACTTCAATTTTTTGGATTGTGAAAAAAAATTTAGTTGGAAGTGTCAAATTTTAATAAATTTATTTGAAACCTACTTCGATTTTTCTCGACTATGTTGAGTTTTTTTGATAGAGAAGCTTAATTTGAGTAATTTCAGTTGAAATAACTTCAATTTTTTGGATTTTGTCACGATTTTTGTCAAATTTTAATAAATTTATTTGAAATCAACTTGGATAATTTTGGAATTTGTTGAGTATTTTTGTTGTAGGATCTATATTTGAGTAAATTTAGATGAAAATAACTTCAATTTTATGGATTGTGAAAAAAAATTTAGTTGGTAGTGTCAAATTTTAATAAATTTATTTGAAACCAACATCGATTTTTTGGATTTTCTTGAGTATTTTTGTTGTAGGATCTACAATTGAGTAAATTTAGATGACAATAACTTCGATTTTTTGGATTTTGTCACGATTTTGGTCAAATTTTAATAAATTTATTTGAAATCAACTTGGATAATTTTGGAATTTGTTGAGTATTTTTGTTGTAGGATCTATATTTGAGTAAATTTAGATGAAAATATCTTCAATTTTTTGGATTGTGAAAAAATTTTAGTTGGAAGTGTCAAATTTTAATAAATTTATTTGAAACCAACTTCGATTTTTTGGATTTTCTTGAGTATTTTTGTTGTAGGATCTACAATTGAGTAAATTTAGATGAAAATAACTTCAATTTTATGGATTGTGAAAAAAAATTTAGTTGGAAGTGTCAAATTTTAATAAATTTATTTGAAACCTACTTCGATTTTTCTTGACTATGTTGAGTTTTTTTGATAGAGTAGCTTAATTTGAGTAATTTCAGTTGAAATAACTTCGATTTTTTTGGATTTTGTCACGATTTTTGTCAAATTTTAATAAATTTATTTGAAATCAACTTGGATAATTTTGGAATTTGTTGAGTATTTTTGTTGTAGGATCTATATTTGAGTAAATTTAGATGAGAATAACTTCAATTTTTTGGATTTTGTCACGATTTTTGTCAAAATTTAATAAATTTATTTGAAATCAACTTGGATATTTTTAGAATTTGTTGAGTATTTTTGTTGTAGGATCTATATTTGAGTAAATTTAGTTGAAAATATCTTCAATTTTTAGGATTGTGAAAAAAATTTTAGTTGGAAGTGTCAAATTTTAATAAATTTATTTGAAATCAACTTCGATTTTATTGGATTTTGTCGAGTATTTTTGTTGTAGGATCTATATTTGAGTAAATTTAGATGAAAATAACTTCAATTTTTTGGATTGTGAAAAAAAATTTAGTTGGAAGTGTCAAATTTTAATAAATTTATTTGAAACCTACTTCGATTTTTCTCGACTATGTTGAGTTTTTTTGATAGAGAAGCTTAATTTGAGTAATTTCAGTTGAAATAACTTCAATTTTTTGGATTTTGTCACGATTTTTGTCAAATTTTAATAAATTTATTTGAAATCAACTTGGATAATTTTGGAATTTGTTGAGTATTTTTGTTGTAGGATCTATATTTGAGTAAATTTAGATGAAAATAACTTCAATTTTTTGGATTTTGTCACGATTTTTGTCAAAATTTAATAAATTTATTTGAAATCAACTTCGATATTTTTAGAATTTGTTGAGTATTTTTGTTGTAGGATCTATATTTGAGTAAATTTAGTTGAAAATATCTTCAATTTTTAGGATTGTGAAAAAAATTTTAGTTGGAAGTGTCAAATTTTAATAAATTTATTTGAAATCAACTTCGATTTTATTGGATTTTGTCGAGTATTTTTGTTGTAGGATCTATATTTGAGTAAATTTAGATGAAAATAACTTCAATTTTTTGGATTGTGAAAAAAAATTTAGTTGGAAGTGTCAAATTTTAATAAATTTATTTGAAACCTACTTCGATTTTTCTCGACTATGTTGAGTTTTTTTGATAGAGAAGCTTAATTTGAGTAATTTCAGTTGAAATAACTTCAATTTTTTGGATTTTGTCACGATTTTTGTCAAATTTTAATAAATTTATTTGAAATCAACTTGGATAATTTTGGAATTTGTTGAGTATTTTTGTTGTAGGATCTATATTTGAGTAAATTTAGATGAAAATAACTTCAATTTTATGGATTGTGAAAAAAAATTTAGTTGGTAGTGTCAAATTTTAATAAATTTATTTGAAACCAACATCGATTTTTTGGATTTTCTTGAGTATTTTTGTTGTAGGATCTACAATTGAGTAAATTTAGATGACAATAACTTCGATTTTTTGGATTTTGTCACGATTTTGGTCAAATTTTAATAAATTTATTTGAAATCAACTTGGATAATTTTGGAATTTGTTGAGTATTTTTGTTGTAGGATCTATATTTGAGTAAATTTAGATGAAAATATCTTCAATTTTTTGGATTGTGAAAAAATTTTAGTTGGAAGTGTCAAATTTTAATAAATTTATTTGAAACCAACTTCGATTTTTTGGATTTTCTTGAGTATTTTTGTTGTAGGATCTACAATTGAGTAAATTTAGATGAAAATAACTTCAATTTTATGGATTGTGAAAAAAAATTTAGTTGGAAGTGTCAAATTTTAATAAATTTATTTGAAACCTACTTCGATTTTTCTTGACTATGTTGAGTTTTTTTGATAGAGTAGCTTAATTTGAGTAATTTCAGTTGAAATAACTTCGATTTTTTTGGATTTTGTCACGATTTTTGTCAAATTTTAATAAATTTATTTGAAATCAACTTGGATAATTTTGGAATTTGTTGAGTATTTTTGTTGTAGGATCTATATTTGAGTAAATTTAGATGAGAATAACTTCAATTTTTTGGATTTTGTCACGATTTTTGTCAAAATTTAATAAATTTATTTGAAATCAACTTGGATATTTTTAGAATTTGTTGAGTATTTTTGTTGTAGGATCTATATTTGAGTAAATTTAGTTGAAAATATCTTCAATTTTTAGGATTGTGAAAAAAATTTTAGTTGGAAGTGTCAAATTTTAATAAATTTATTTGAAATCAACTTCGATTTTATTGGATTTTGTCGAGTATTTTTGTTGTAGGATCTATATTTGAGTAAATTTAGATGAAAATAACTTCAATTTTTTGGATTGTGAAAAAAAATTTAGTTGGAAGTGTCAAATTTTAATAAATTTATTTGAAACCTACTTCGATTTTTCTCGACTATGTTGAGTTTTTTTGATAGAGAAGCTTAATTTGAGTAATTTCAGTTGAAATAACTTCAATTTTTTGGATTTTGTCACGATTTTTGTCAAATTTTAATAAATTTATTTGAAATCAACTTGGATAATTTTGGAATTTGTTGAGTATTTTTGTTGTAGGATCTATATTTGAGTAAATTTAGATGAAAATAACTTCAATTTTATGGATTGTGAAAAAAAATTTAGTTGGTAGTGTCAAATTTTAATAAATTTATTTGAAACCAACATCGATTTTTTGGATTTTCTTGAGTATTTTTGTTGTAGGATCTACAATTGAGTAAATTTAGATGAAAATAACTTCGATTTTTTGGATTTTGTCTCGATTTTTGTCAAATTTTAATAAATTTATTTGAAATCAACTTGGATAATTTTGGATTTTGTCGAGTATTTTTGGTGTAGGATCTATATTTGAGTAAATGTAGATGAAAATATCTTCAATTTTTAGGATTGTGAAAAAAATTTTAGTTGGAAGTGTCAAATTTTAATAAATTTATTTGAAATCAATTTGGATTATTTTGGATTTTGTTGACAATTTTTGTTGTAGGATCTATATTTGAGTAAATTTAGATGAAAATAACTTAAATTTTTAGGATTGTGAAAAAAATTTTAGTTGGAAGTGCCAAATTTTAATAAATTTATTTGAAACCAACTTCGATTTTTTGGATTTTCTTGAGTATTTTTGTTGTAGGATCTACAATTGAGTAAATTTAGATGAAAATAACTTCAATTTTATGGATTGTGAAAAAAAATTTAGTTGGAAGTGTCAAATTTTAATAAATTTATTTGAAATCAATTTGGATTATTTTGGATTATGTTGACAATTTTTGTTGTAGGATCTATATTTGAGTAAATTTAGATGAAAATAACTTCAATTTTTTGGATTTTGTCACGATTTTTGTCAAAATTTAATAAATTTATTTGAAATCAACTTGGATATTTTTAGAATTTGTTGAGTATTTTTGTTGTAGGATCTATATTTGAGTAAATTTAGTTGAAAATATCTTCAATTTTTAGGATTGTGAAAAAAATTTTAGTTGGAAGTGTCAAATTTTAATAAATTTATTTGAAACCTACTTCGATTTTTCTCGACTATGTTGAGTTTTTTTTGATAGAGAAGCTTAATTTGAGTAATTTCAGTTGAAATAACTTCGATTTTTTGGATTTTGTCACGATTTTTGTCAAATTTTAATATATTTATTTGAAATCAACTTGGATAATTTTGGATTTTGTTGAGTATTTTTGGTGTAGGATCTATATTTGAGTAAATTTAGATGAAAATATCTTCAATTTTTAGGATTGTGAAAAAAATTTTAGTTGGAAGTGTCAAATTTTAATAAATTTATTTGAAATCAACTTCGATTTTATTGGATTTTGTCGGGTATTTTTGTTGTAGGATCTATATTTGAGTAAATTTAGATGAAAATAACTTCAATTTTTTGGATTGTGAAAAATATTTTAGTTGAAGTGTCAAATTTTAATAAATTTATTTGAAATCAACTTCGATTTTTTGGATTTTCTTGAGTATTTTTGTTGTAGGATCAACAATTGAGTAAATTTAGATGAAAATAACTTCAATTTATTGGATTGTGAAAAAAAATTTAGATGGAAGTGTCAAATTTTAATAAATTTATTTGAAATCAACTTCGATTTTTTTTTATTTTGTCAAGTATTTTTGGTGTAGGATGTATATTTGAGTAAATTTAGATGACAATAACTTCGATTTTTTGGATTTTGTCACGATTTTGGTCAAATTTTAATAAATTTATTTGAAATCAACTTGGATAATTTTGGAATTTGTTGAGTATTTTTGTTGTAGGATCTATATTTGAGTAAATTTAGATGAAAATATCTTCAATTTTTTGGATTGTGAAAAAATTTTAGTTGGAAGTGTCAAATTTTAATAAATTTATTTGAAACCTACTTCGATTTTTCTCGACTATGTTGAGTTTTTTTTGATAGAGAAGCTTAATTTGAGTAATTTCAGTTGAAATAACTTCGATTTTTTGGATTTTGTCACGATTTTTGTCAAATTTTAATATATTTATTTGAAATCAACTTGGATAATTTTGGATTTTGTTGAGTATTTTTGGTGTAGGATCTATATTTGAGTAAATTTAGATGAAAATATCTTCAATTTTTAGGATTGTGAAAAAAATTTTAGTTGGAAGTGTCAAATTTTAATAAATTTATTTGAAATCAACTTCGATTTTATTGGATTTTGTCGGGTATTTTTGTTGTAGGATCTATATTTGAGTAAATTTAGATGAAAATAACTTCAATTTTTTGGATTGTGAAAAATATTTTAGTTGAAGTGTCAAATTTTAATAAATTTATTTGAAATCAACTTCGATTTTTTGGATTTTCTTGAGTATTTTTGTTGTAGGATCAACAATTGAGTAAATTTAGATGAAAATAACTTCAATTTATTGGATTGTGAAAAAAAATTTAGATGGAAGTGTCAAATTTTAATAAATTTATTTGAAATCAACTTCGATTTTTTTTTATTTTGTCAAGTATTTTTGGTGTAGGATGTATATTTGAGTAAATTTAGATGACAATAACTTCGATTTTTTGGATTTTGTCACGATTTTGGTAAAATTTTAATAAATTTATTTGAAATCAACTTGGATAATTTTGGAATTTGTTGAGTATTTTTGTTGTAGGATCTATATTTGAGTAAATTTAGATGAAAATATCTTCAATTTTTTGGATTGTGAAAAAATTTTAGTTGGAAGTGTCAAATTTTAATAAATTTATTTGAAACCAACTTCGATTTTTTGGATTTTCTTGAGTATTTTTGTTGTAGGATCTACAATTGAGTAAATTTAGATGAAAATAACTTCAATTTTATGGATTGTGAAAAAAAATTTAGTTGGAAGTGTCAAATTTTAATAAATTTATTTGAAACCTACTTCGATTTTTCTTGACTATGTTGAGTTTTTTTGATAGAGTAGCTTAATTTGAGTAATTTCAGTTGAAATAACTTCGATTTTTTTGGATTTTGTCACGATTTTTGTCAAATTTTAATAAATTTATTTGAAATCAACTTGGATAATTTTG